>CM052722.1:36758867-36792460 GCA_028551405.1 Uromys caudimaculatus | reverse complement strand
TCTCTCTCTCTCTCTCTCTCTCTCTCTCTCTCTCTCTCTCTCCTTCTCTTTCTCTCTCTCTCTCTCTGTATGTGTGTGTGTGTGTAACAAATAGTCCTAACCCTCTGTACTGAGCAACTTGCCATGCCCTGCTTTTTTTATTTTTTTTGAGATAGTGTCTCATTATGTGCTCCTGATTGTCCTAACATTTGCTATGTAGACCAGGCAGGCCAGTCTAAAACTCCCAGAGATTAGCCAGCCTCTATCTCCAGAGTGCTGAGACTAAAGATGTGCATTACCATACCAGGTTATGTGTTTAAAGATAAGAAGAGTAATGCCTTCTTGCAGACATTCTTACTATGTGGACCAGTGTTGAGACTTGTATTAGAAGAAAGTCTATGAAGTCAAATGGGAAAGAAAACATCATATATGTATAAACTATACATGTATCACTTATAGAGTGTGGCAGGAAGTCCATGGCCTGGACATCTGGCACTCACCTATTAGTTAAACTCAAATTGCTCATATTTTCTACAAGCCTGGAAGTTTCATAACTTCCAGCTGAGGGTGTTGTGCCTTTGCTAGTCTAGAACCTCAGGTCACATCCTATGCACCTGTCCCTCCAAAGTCCTGAGCTCAGCCAACAGCTCCTTAGGCAGATCCTGGTTGACCTGCTCTGTCAAGTAACTTTGGATATCAAAAACCTCCTTTACCAAGAAGTCCTTGGGGGTGGAGAATAGCTGAATGGTATCTATGACTCTGAGGGTACTGAGATCCAGGACTCTTTCCTTTGGTACTAGCTAGATAGGTGTCTCTTGGGCACTGCCTTTTCCCTCTAATCATTGACAAATATACTCTAGCTTAAGAGCATTCTTCCCAAATCCTGACCATAGGAATCTGCCTGCTTCATCTTGCAGGAACCAGTTGAAAAGGAAGATATGGAACAGCAAGGTTCCTTTGGGTCTCTCTATGCTCAGTCAGTGTTTGAGGTAGTGTCCAAAGTTTAACCAGAAAAAAGCCACATGACAAATTGATGTCTTATTTCTGTTCAGCAGCTGCAGAGGAATTTGATGACATGGAGCTATCCACAGACATCCCATGATTCTAGTTGAAAGCCTCATACACTAGACATACCCTTTTGGATTTACAACCTCAAAAAAGATGACATCAATAGAGACATTCTCTGCGGCTGCCCAGGCTGGGTCGACAATGGGAACCAGAATGCAAGTTCACAAATCTCCTTGTCACCAGGTTTCTAGGGCTTTCCCATCCAGGAAGTTTTGGTGATATCAGGTGGAAGTGTCTGTTCCTAACTACATTGGTGAAAAGAGTTACTCTGCAGGTCTGCACCTCTACCTGTACCCCTGTCAGTTTCCCAGGAGGTCTGCTCTAACCAGGGACAAAGGTGAGAGCCCTTCCCTAATATCCACACCAGCAGGTTCCCCCACAGATTGCAGCAGACATGGGATCTATCCTGCCCTGCCAGAGCTCCATCAACCTTCTGGTTACCACCTCCAACTGTATCTAGAACAGATCATCCTGCCTGCTTCCTGACCCCACAGCCCAACCTGTCTACCAGAAGGTCTTCCCTAACCAGGGACACAGGAGGCCTGCCCTAACCAAGGGCACAGGAGGCCAGCTCAAACCAGAAACACAGCTCTACCTCCCTGCCAGGAGGCCTGCTCTAACCTGGACACACAGTTCAACTTGCCTCCAAGGAGGTCTGCTCCAATCCTAGACACCCTTCCCAGTTACCATCATAGACAACCAGATGGCAAAGGCAAGTGCAAAGAACATAATCAATTGATGTCAATGCAGTTTGGCAGCATCAGAACCCAGCTCTCCTACCACAGCAAGTCATGGATATCCTAACACATCTGAACAGCAAGATTGGAGGGGACTGGTAAGGAACAACATTTGGAATGTACATAAAATAGTCAGTCAGTAATAAAAAATAAAGTTGGGAAAAAATTGAACCTCAAGAAATTGAATAAAAACAAGAGTTACTCTGGTTTATGGCCACGGCATTGGGATTGCTGGTCCAGAGTTAACCTTCACTGTCAAACTGCATCTAGGTGCTGTCATCTCCCGAGTATTCAACTTTCCTTCTTGACAAGGCAGGCTGCACCATAGCCAGATTGGTCCTGACACAGGGGAGCTCAGCTGCCACATAACACTTCTTTTACTCTCCTATTTCAGTTGATGCTTCCAGAGTATATCTGGTGATTGCATTTCAAGGATCCTCTTAAAGCTCCACTCACTATCACGATTGCTGCAGATGCTTCATGTCCAGGATGTGATGCATGTGTCAAGAGCCAGCATGGTGAAAGTGTGAGTTCCTCTAAGGCTCCAACTTTCCCTGAGAGCTCGCACAAAGGTTTTTCTAAGTAGGAAAACAAGAATATTTATGAAGTGTCCACCATACAAATATAAAAAAAGTGCTGATTATAAAATCATCAATAATAGAGATTTTCAAAAAAATGCAAAAAGCACCATATTAGTCTCTTTTCTGTTATGGTAATGTACCTGAACCTAAGTACCTTATAAAGAAAACATGGGTGGTAAATATAGCATTTTCTCCAGCATCGTGGAAGGGTACTCTGGCCAAAGTACAATATGCAAAAGAAATGGAAAGGGAATTATCAAAGTAAAAAAAAAAAGTCAACATTGTGGGTGAGGAGATTACCTTATTTTATAGTCTATGTACACAAAAGCTAATTCAAACCATGAGCATCATTTGTCCCTTGTGAAGGTAGTTCACCAATGACTGAATTATTTTGTGCTAGATCTAATTTCATAAAGGTTCCACCACCTTAGTGATGCCTTACTGGGGACAAACTTTCAGTATATGAACCTTTGGTTAATATTTTTCAACCACATCCAAGTCATGGTAAACATGACTCTGAGATTCATAGCAAACATTTGAGAACATAGGACTAATATTTGGCCTTTAATTTGGGGATGTCTGATCCTTCCTGCATATTTGTCACTAAGCTAGACTTTATCAGTTATGAGAGTCTTATCAGTGGCTTGGGTTTTCTCAAGAAAGAAGTATGTGGAGGAGGGCAAGTAGCAAAGTCAGTAAAGTACTTCCTATATAAGCATGGTGGCCTGTGTTTGATTCCCAGCATCCATTTTTTTTTTTTTTTAAAAACAGGTATTGTGTCATTAACTTGTAAAGTCAGCACTGAGAATGCAGAGACATAAGGATCCTTCCCTAGGGCCTGTTGTTCAGCTAGGCCTGCTTATTTGGCAAGACCTTCTTTCCCCCCTTTAATCAGATACTTTATTTATATCAGGCAGACCATCCCTACATTACACAATAGTCAATCTAGGGTAGAAAAATACATAGAAAAGTAATCCAAAGGGCCAAGATTCCTTTTAGTTTGGAGACTTGTTAGTATATGACTGAGTCAATGAGCTATAAAATGAGAATAAGAAATGGTTACATGCTAAAAGACCATTATAAGAAATAAATGAAATATCCTGTGCATATATATAATATAAACTACAAATACTAAGACTATCATTTACTGTAAATACTAGACTTTATTTAAAAGGTACAAAGTATATAGAACAAAATATTTTCATCTATTTTTTCAGGAGTTCAAATAGTTTTTACTCTTGTATATTTTTTATTTTTTTCAATTTTAATGATAAATCCTTTCTCACAAAAAATAAGATGAATGGATCCTAAGGAATCATACCTAAGGTTGACACCTGGCCTCAACATTCATAGAATATACAAATGCATGCATAAACACATATATACTTGTACATATGTGCACATACATGCACATGTATACACACACACACACACACACACACACACACACACACACAAACACACAATTGAATGGACTTCTGATACTTTTCCTGAGTGTGTTGTTTTAAATGGCAACAGTGTCTCTGAGGAAGACTTTTAAGAATTCTTATAATGGAGTTCTATGATAGGAGGAAGCAAGAAATCTTTGGGAAATCCTGAAAGCTCATCACCCAAGGTTCAGTGGTATAAACACCAAGAGTAGCAAGAGTTCCCAAGCAGTGAGACTCAATCCTGTCAATCTGTGCGGAATCTCTGAGCTCACACCCTGAAAATGGCAAGATTAAAGCTCAAGAACTATTGGCCAAGTTCAAGAATACAATTCCCTGGGTCTATCCATCTCATCATAAAGCGACTTCACAAGATGATGGAGAGAAACCTGAGCCAGAGCTTAAGCTGAGCTTCTCACTTCTGCCAGAATTAGGGTCAGTCCACTGTAATGACTGTGGGATCCTTCCAGTCCAACTGAAGTATGAAGCAAGGTATTCTGTTTTTGGTAATGAAAGCAGGTAAGCTTGTAACTCGTGGAAGGCCCAAGTGAAGCTAGTGAAAACAAAGTTTACAATGGGTCTGTGTTTGTGTAAAATATAAGTGAATTGGATATTTAGGGGTGTTTATAGTGTTAAGTGCTCTTTATTTTAGTTGAAAGTTTATTTTCACAATTCCAGATTATGAATGGCACTGATAACACATTTGCTGCAATCTATCAGGTTAAAGAGTAAGAAATTTGATATTGTATAAAACAATTCAAACATGTTTGCATATATGTGATTCAAAAAAAGAATATGGCATCAGAATAATGATTTTGTGAAAAAAGAAAACCTGTCCTTCAATAAAGTTAAGGATAACAAGAGGCAGTAAAATATATATATATATACATATATATATATATATATATATATATATATATATATATATGGTACTAAAATAATGGCTTTTAGTTTTATTTTCTATGAAACTAAGTACATGTATGTAGATTGTGTTGGCTGTTTTAGGAATATAAGAAAAAAAGTAACAAATTTGATTTAGTGCATATTCATATTTTCGTTACCTGAATTTTAACTGAGCAACTATTCTATGAAAGGATATTAGCAAGTACAAAAGAAGCAGAGCAAAAAAACTCAACTCTTGCATAGCAAATGTTAGAGTCTAAAGAGTGGCCATCATACAGGTGGGTGTCTGGATGCCCACCTGTAATGTTAACACTGGAGAAGTAAAGACAGACCTCTGACACCTACTGGCCAGTCACTCACACAGTGAACTCAAGGTCAGTGAAAGACCCTGTCTCAGAAAATTAAGTTTGACAGTGCAAAAGGATTGATACTTGACGCTGACCACTGGCATCTACATATGTGTGTACATGTGCCTTCATATAGACTCCCATCTGAACACACACAGAGAGACAAGAGAGACCAAGACAGACAGAGGCACAGATAGAGACAGAGACACAGAGACACAGAGACAGAGACACACAGAGAGATATACAGAGAATCTATAATAGAAAGAAGGTGATCAGATACTTTCTAAGAGAAGCTAAAGAAGAGGATAAAATGTGAGGGGCTCCAAATGATGACGCCTAGTATAAACTTTCCTTGATAAGGTAATATTAACATTGGATACCTGCATATCCCTCAGTGACAGGTACATTTAAGTTGACTTCAAGGCAGCTAGATGAGAATGTAGATATTTGTTCAGAGCTGAGATTCTAGGCGTAGAACAAAGAGATTCTCCATCTAGGGCATGCAGAGAAAATGTCCTGTGCTCTTTGAGGTTAGAAATTCAGAAGCCACCAGGACAACACTTTCTGTTAGTAACTGGGAAGCCCATTCCACTAAAAGGATATTTAATTTTTTGTTTTCATGCATGTATATGTGCGCATGCATGTGTATGTGTATGTGAGTGTGTGTGTGTGTGTGTGTGTGTGTGTGTGTGTGTGTGTGTGTATGTACAAGCAAAGCAGATATGTATTTTTTGAGCAATGGTTAAATAAATGAAAATAGGAGCACCTTTAGGTGTACTCAAACTGTAGCCAGAGGGTTGAATGGACCCCAGGATATTTCTGAATGTGGCCCAGAACACTTACAGATTACAACACCATATTGCAATATCAAAAGATTGGCCCACTGGGGACAGAGACTCAGATTTGGTCTTTAAATAGAATTCTAGAAGATTTATCTTGGAAAGACACTTCTACTGAACATATGATTTAATGAGGGAACTGGTTCTTAAATTTTCTTTGTAAGTAGCATTTTGAGCTGCTTTGCTGTTTTATGTCCTAGAGCGTTAAAACTTTTGTTATCTTCTAGGTTAAAAAAATCATCAGTGTGGAATGGTATACACTGTGGTTAAAACAATTGTAATAATGGTAGTGATGGTAGACATCTCCTAAAGTCTCAGTGCACTCCAGGCATGGTGCCAGGTGCTTTGCATACACTAACAGCACACTACTAATCTTATAAGATAGACCATATGACTTGATTCTGCAGGTACACTGCCTGAGGCTCATAGAGTTTGGTAATGTACCTAAGCTTACCCATCTGTTAAATGAATAAGCTGGGCCTAAATTCTTGGTCTCAAGTACTCTAAGAGCCCACTTTATCTGACTTATCTCAAATTGATGTGGACCATGAACTGAACCATAATTTGCTTTCCTCTACTATTCCAAAATAGAGTTCAGATGACTGAAAAGTTGAACTCTAACTAAAATCCTGAATTAGAACACAAAATCTAATCAATAAAAAGGTAAAAAGAACCGAGAATAGTGAATCAAAGAGAAAAAGAGATAATATGGACTCTAAAGACCCAAGGCTCAGAAGATCATCTGGCTATATCCTTCTGTGAATAAAGTGTCTTAGAAGGATCCTTTATCTGATTGGCAAAAATATTTAAATGATCAGTGTGTTCTCTGATATGACAATATTTATCTTGATATTCCTGTCATAAAAATGTTTTATTTAGAGCCCAAGTACACAGGCAAAGACAAAGACATCTTAGTGTATTATAAAATATCAGTTAATACCAAAATAAAAATAAAACCAATGGAATATCTGTTAAAAACAAATAGCTCACCATATTGTTACGAAGATTAATTGGTAGCTAGCCAAGAGTATTAGGTTAATACATTTTAACACTGCTTTTCTTCCACTTCAATTCACTTTTATCAGTTTTCAGGCTGTAATCATATCAGCTTTAAGATGGTGTTTATTAATTTTTTTTAGGAATTTTTACTTATTTTTATTTTATGTGTATGGGTGTTTTGTCTGCATGTATATGTGCACTTTGTGTATGTCTTGTGACTCTGGAGGCTAGAAGGGGGCATTAGACTCCTTGGAACTGGAGTTTCAAGTTGTCCTGAGCCATTATGTAGGTGCTGAAAAGCAAACTCAGATCTGATGGAAGAACAAGTGGTCTTAACCAGTGAGCCATCTCTCTAGAACCTAAAGGTGTTTTTAATATCATTTGGTGCTATCACTTAGAAGTTACTTGGGAAGAAAAAAGGTGAATTTATCAATTAATTAATTAATTAATTAATTTATCACTGTATGTCCTCTCTTTTGTTGAAATTTCCCAACTTCACATTTCTGGGAAAGGGACTTCTCTTCAAGGTTTGCAATCAGCAAACTGGTCAAGTTTTTTCAGGGCTATGTAATTTCCTACAAAGCCTTTAAACAATAGACAACTGTCAAGATTAATGAGGATTGAGAGACAGTCATACCACAATATATGAATCATTTAGAAACTTAAGAAAGGTAACAGTGTATAAAATGTGATAAGCTAACTACTGGAAGTGGTCTCTTCAAATTCCATCTCTCCACTGTTAGGCATTTTGGCTAAGGTCACTCCCATTGAGTCCTGGGAGTCTCTCATATCCCAGGTCTCTGGGACTTTCTAGAGGTTTCCCCTCCCCAGCAGCTGCATATTTCTAGTCATTCTCCTGGCCCTTTCCAGGCTTTTCTCCTGTCTCCCCAGATATCTGATCCTGCTCCCTTTCCTCTCTCCTCCCCTCTCCCATCCAGGTCTCTCCCTCTTTCAGCCTCCCATGATTATTTTGTTCCCCTTTCTATGTGAGACTGAAGCATCCTCAATTGGGCCTTCCTTGTTTAACTTCTCAGGTTCTGTGGGGTGTATCATGGATATTCTGTACTTTTTGGCTAATACCTACTTATCAGTGAGAACATACCATGCATGTCCTTTGGGGTCTGGGTTACCTCACTCAGGAAGATATTTTCTAGTTCTATCCATTTGTCTGCAAATTTCATATGTCCTTGTTTTTAATAGCTGAATATTATTCCATTGTGTAAATGAACCACATTTTCTGTATCCATTTGTCAGTTGAGGGACATCTGGGTTGCTTCCTATTATGAATAAGGCTATGAACATAGTAGAGCATGTTTCTTTGTGATATGGTGGAACATCTTTTGGGTATAGGTCCAGGACTTACCAGACCTCCAGGGTCTTCAGGAAGAACTATTTCTAATTTTCTGAGGAACTGCCAGATTGATTTCTAGAGTGGTTGTGCCAGCTTGCAATCCCACCAGCAGTGGAGGAATGTTTTACTTTCTCCACATGCTAGAAGTATGGACTGTCACTTGAGGTTTTTTGTTTTGTTTTGTGTTTTATCTTAGACATTCTGACTGGTGTAAGGTGGAATCTCAGGGTTGTTTTGATTTGCATTTCCCTGATGACTAAGGATGATGACTTATAAGTGTTTCTCAGCCATTCAAGATTCCTCTGTTGAGAATTCTCTTTAGGTCTGTACCCCAATTTTTAATTGGGTTATTTGGTTTTTTGAAGTCTATCATCTTAAGTTCTTTATATATTTTGGATATTAGCCCTCTATCAGGATATAGAGTAAGTGAAGATCTTTTCCCCATATGTAGCTCACTGTTTTGTCCTATTGACACTGTCCTTTGCCTTACAGAAGCTTTTCCGTTTCAAGATGTCCCATTTATTAATTATTGATCTCAGCGCCTGAGCCATTGGTGTTCTGTTCAGGAAATTTTCCCTGATGCCAATGCTTTTAAGGCTATTTCCAACTTTCTCTTTTATTAGATTCAGTGTGCCTGATTTCATATTGAGGTCCTTGATCCACTTGGACTTGAGTTTTATGTAGGGTGATAAATATAGACCAATTTTTATCCTTCTACATGCAGACTGTCAGTTAGATCAGCACCATATGTTGAAAATGTTTTCTTTTTCTACTATTTGTTTTTGGCCCCAGTGGAGAGATGGGGACAACAACACACCTTCAAATATTTTGACCCAGAATTGTTCTTGTCTAAAAGAAATGCAGGAACAAAAATAGAGCAGATACTGAAGGAAGGACCGACCACCAACTTAGGATCCATCCCATAAGTGAACATCAAACCTTGACACTATTACTGATGCTATGTTGTGCTTGCAGACAGGAGCCTAGCATAGCTGCCTTTTGAGAGGCTCTACCAGCAGCTGACTAAGATATGCAGATACCCACAGCTGACCATTGGACGGAGGCCAGGGACCCCTATGGAAGAGTTAGGAGAAGGATAGAAGGAGCTAAAGGGGTTGGCAACCCCATAGGAAGACCAACAATATCAATTAACCAGGAGCCCTGGGAGGTCCCAGAGAAAGCCACCAACCAAAGGGTATGGTCTGGTATGAGACCTCTGGTACATATGTAGGACTGCCTTATCTGGCCTCAGTGGGAGAGGATGCACCCAATCCTTTAGAGAATTGATGGCCCAGGGAAGGGGGATGCCTGAGGTGGAGGGAGAACCCTCTCAGAGGTGAAGGAGGAGGTTGGAGTAAAGAACTCTGGGAGGGGGAACTGGAGGGGGAGCATCATTTAGATGTAAATAAATAAAATAATTAATTTAAAAAAGAAACTATCCTACAAAAATATTTTAAAATGCGATAAGCATAAATCAGGGCTATTAGAAAGACACACGGGACACTGTGGGATCCTACAGTGCTGTGTCCTTATTATCCATTCTTGACGTGAACAAAAGGACTCTGAACTACCCCCAATTTTAACTTAGAACTCTTAGGGGAGAAACAATGTTAATATGAAAGGCAGAGAAGTCTCAAAACAGGTCATTTGTTTGGGTCTGCATCTGACTGTGAACTACATGTAATGTGCATTCGAGAAAGGCTCCCCCCCCCCCTTGCTGGGCAGTGGTGGCGCATGCCTTTAATCCTAGCACTTGGGAGGCAGAGGCAGGTGGATTTCTGAGTTCGAGGCCAGCCTGGTCTACAGAGTTCCAGGACAGCCAAGGCTACGCAGAGAAACCCTGTCTCGAAAAAAAAAAAAAAAACCAAAAAAAAAAAAACCAAAAAAAAAAACAAAAAAAAAAAGAGGGGGGGGAGGCTCCCCCGGGTAGATACTACAAAATGTTCAGTTCTGTATTCCCTAGGAAGTCCCAGTTAGAACGATACTTTAAGCTGATTTCTTCCTAGAAAATTTCAGGGAAGTGAGGTTACAGTGTAATGGGAGCAGCCTAAAATTTTGCTAGAAGAGAAATCCTAGCACCTAATAAAAATGTAAAGTCTTTAAATATTATAAGGTTGTGCTAAAAAAAATTGTGTGTGTGTGTGTGGGGGGTGTCACATAACAAATCCCCATCTGATTTTCGATTTTCCATACAGAATTACTAGACTCAGGTAATCCTATGTTGCCTGAAATATCTGCAGGACTGACTGTGGCTTCGCGTGGGTGGAGGAGGCAGGGCTGCAGTCTTTAAGAAATAGAAATGGCTTCCAAAAAAGCTCTGGTCATCCTGGCTAAAGGATCAGAGGAGATGGAGACAGTGATGCCTGTGGATGTCATGCGGCGAGCTGGGATTAAAGTCACTGGTACAGGCTTGGATGGGAAGGACCCCGTTCAGAGTAGTCATGACATAATGATTTGTCCGGATACCAGTCTGGAAGATGCAAAAATACAGGGACCATACAAAGTGGTGCTGTGGTGGTTCTTCCAGGAGGAAATCTGGGTGCACAGTTTATTGCAGTCAGATATGGTGAAGGAGATCCTCAAAGAGCAGAACAGGAAGGGCCTCATAGCTGCCATCTGTGCAGGTCCGTCCTATGGCTCTGTTGGCTCACGAAGTAGGTTTTGGATGCAAGCCTACAACACACCCACTGGCTAAGGACAAAATGATGAATGGCAATCACTACACCTACTCAGAGAGCCGCGTGGAGAGGGACAGCCTGATCCTCACCAGCTACGGGCCGGGAACCAGCTTTGAGTTTGCGCTAGCCATTGTGGAGGCACTCATCGGGAAGGACATGACTGACCAAGTGAAGGCACCACTTGTTCTCAAAGACTAAAGCCCAAGCTCTGGACCCCAAGGTTGGGCAGGCATTGGAAGCCCACTGGTGTGTCCAGAACCCAGTGAACCTCGGGAGGTAGCATGTGAAGTAGCCGCTACATGGGAATCTCACCCTGGGTCCATACATTTCTGAACCTCGCTAGTAGAATAAACTATTTACCAAACTTCTGGGGGAAAAAATCAAAGAAAAAAGAAAAGTAGTGATTTCTAGTAGGTTGGGCCCTAGTTCAACCAAGGAAGAATTTTGGAGAAAATGTGAATACGAGAGAGGATCTATATAGGCCATTCTCAGGGTCAGTTCCCTAAACAAGAGTTCAGCGTCTTTCTCGTGCTGCTAGATCCATGGTTTCCTGCAGAGGCCATTTGGACTTGGTTTGGG
Source organism: Uromys caudimaculatus (assembly GCA_028551405.1). Lineage (NCBI taxonomy): Eukaryota > Metazoa > Chordata > Mammalia > Rodentia > Muridae > Uromys > Uromys caudimaculatus. The sequence continues at coordinate 36,780,972 of CM052722.1, read as the reverse complement.
TGTTAAGAGACTTGGGTGACTACACTGGGGCACTTGAAACTCTATCACTATCAAGCAAGGAATGCTGATTCTGAAGCAGTGTGGTCCCTGAGCGCTGCACCCCTGCCATTAGCTCTAGGAGACCCCGGGCAAGCATCACCGGATATAGTTCTTTCTCATTTCCGTTTGGGAAGGCGAAGGCGAGGATCTCGGACGGACTTCACGAGGAGAAGCTGCTGCCGCCGCTTCTGCCGCGTCTGCCACGTCTGCCTGGCTTGCTGAGGGGGACTTTCTCTCAGGAATCAAGGTAAGGTCCCTGAAATAAGTTACCCATCACCCACGAGAGAGTAGCCCCCAGAAAATGTTCTTTCCCGACTCTTATTGGTTTGTCTGTCCTCCTTTATCTCTCGCCCTCAGTCATCTCGAAAGCCTACGCCATAGCTCTCATCACAGCAGGCCTTGGGGAGGGCCTAGCCAGAGCCGAACTGGGCTGAACTGAAGCATTGTTACCAGTCAGAAGGTCTCGGAGGGTAGAGAGGTCCCCAGCCCTCCCCCACTCCCGCGTTCCCCCATGGCCCCTGCACACCCCCATGTTCCCCCCAGCCCCCACACTCCCATGTCCCCCCTTCCCCCATGCAACCACACACCACCTGCTTCACCCGTTCCCACTCCCCTCCACAGCCTTGCGTTCCGCTCCCCGCGACCCCTCACACCCCCGTGTTCCCCCATGCCATCATACACCGCCTCCCCTGCCTCCACGACTCCCACACCCGCGTTCCCTCCTTGTCCACTCACATCCCTGTGTTCCTCCACAGCTCCCATTTCCCCCATCCTCCCTCCCTCCCCTGTCTCCCCACCCCCATGCCCCTCCATACCCCCACATTCTACCCCTACATTCCACCCCTACACCTCCCTAGCCCCCCCTCCGCCCCCGCATGCCGAACAGCTCAGCAGCTTTTCCGACTTTTCCCTGTAGGCCCAACAACCCATCTGCTCAGCACGCAGGGTGGAAGGAGAAAACCGACTCTGTTCTCCGACTTACACACGCGTGGGCCAGAGCACGCAAGCCCCTTGACTCCCCAAAGGTAAATATTTTAAATATTTAATTTTTTTTTTAAAGAAGAAAAGCACTGATACCAGAGGGGGGGTGCTGAATAGACGAGGTCTTTGTTGTGTTTCTTTAATATTTTTGTTTGTTTGAAAAGTTATCTTGTTTTTTTGGTTTGGTTTAGTTTAGTTTGTAGTTCTGGCTGGCCTAGAACTCACAGTGTACATCAGGATGAGCTTGAACCCACAAAGATCCTCCTGCCTCTGCCTCCGGAGGGCTGAGACTAAAGGCATGAGTTGCCGTGGCCAGGTAGAAGCAGTCTAAAGTGCCAGTGTGTAGGCCAGTAGTCAAAATGTGGAAGCACACAAAGACCCCTGCTGTTAGGTTTGGGAATCTTCAGCAAGGTAGTCAGACGTGGTGCATACATCCCTTCTAATGACTCAGCAAGATGTTAACTTGAGTTTGAAAATTGGAGACTCACATCAGTGGAGGGGGGAATTCTAAATCTTACTAATTCTGTGTAGAGTTTGAGAGCTGTATTCCAACAGTTAGATCTAAGAGTCCCATTCCTGCACCCAGCACATGTTGGACAGCAGAGCAGAATTCCAAAAAGGTGAAAGTGCCTGAGTATAGAAATGGGAGTCTGTTCAATATTTACTTTCAAAATATTTTTGCCTTTATTTGTGTGTGTGTGTGTGTGTGTGTGTGTGTGTGTGTGTGTGTGTGTATGCACACCTGTTGCACAGGGCACGTATGGATTCCTGGAACACAACTTAGGTTTTCAGGCTGAGCCATCTCACTGACCCATTCCCAATAATAATCTATTTATTTACTTTACATTTATGTGTGTGTGTGTTTATGTTTCCGTGTTGGTGTGTGAGTGTGGGGAGGAAATTCAAACTGTAAGCTCACTCCTCAGCCCATCTGATTCCTCCAGCCTTATTGCAAAACCATCATTTTTCTCACTCTCCAGGGATGTATGTAAGAGGGCAATATATCTCGTGAGTTCTACTTGGGGTTTCCTAATATACAGAGGGAAAGGACTGTGGATTTTACTTTCTTATTAGATAGATACTTCTCTTAGTCCTCCCCTAATTTCCTCCTTGTCTTTACGTACTGCTTATCTGCTCAAACTAAAGGCTCTCACGTTTCTCAGACACTCTAAAAAATTTCTTAGCAGGCCTGTAGTCTCATCAGCTTGCTGACTGATTAACCAGGAAAAAAGAATGTGTGCTATCTTATTATGTGTTGAGCAGATCCTACAGTTGTCAGACTCCTTTTCTTGGCTCCTGGAACTAACTGGGAATTCTCTACCTGTTAAACGGAGGTCGCCCCTTCACCTTCTTTGCGTGCTTTAGACAAGATAATGAGATCTCTGTTACCATATGCACATCTTGAATGACTCACAGGTTGGCATAAGGATTTATGTGGCAGAAAGGCCTCTTCACACCTACACCAAATTAATTCTTGTTAGGAACCAGTTCTCCTAATAATGCTGAATAAGTGCTCTCCAATTAAATCAAATATTAATGTCTCTGACACCCTCCCTGAATAAAATTAGTTGGTATCTAAACCTGAGCATGCTAACCCTGGATTCTCAAGGCTGAACCTGCAAAATGTGTCCCTAAGACTCTAGCTGGCAGCTGAGCACTCTAACTCTCTCCATTATATATTGAGAAGAGAAGAGGCAGGCCTATGAGATGGCTTAGTGGGTAAGCTTAATAACCCAAATTTGAGCTGAATGAGAGCTAAAAAGACTCATGACCTCCTAACAGTAGGGTCCCATAGAGGGCACAGGTGGCTGGAAGTAGCTCATGTTATCTTTTGTCACAGGATTCTGGTTGAGCTAAAAATATAAATCTGGTTTTAAAGGCATCGGGTCGGTAGGGGAGATTTTCTCATGAGGAATTCAGGGTACTCACACCCCATATTGCAAGAGCTCCCAGAGTCCTTCCTTATGTCATCCCTGCAAGGCCTCAGATATAGAAGTCCCCATAGTTTCTCCCCAAGACTAACAGAAAAATGGGGGTCTTAGTCTGAGGAAACAGCAAGGAGAAGAATTTAGGCCTTGTCAAGACTCAAATTTGAAGATCTGGAGTGAAGATCATGAGTGAAACCACACGTGATGGGGCCTTAACCTACCTGCTACAGCTTTGGGCCTCTGAACAATAGGGTGAAAATATGGCTACACAGAGGCATCCTCACACCCTCTGTTAGGTGTCAGTGAGCTTTAAATATAGAGAGGGGATCCAGCCCTAGACACTTCAGGATTCAATGTATAAGCAGTAGGTGAGGGCTGAAGGTACTTCTTCAACCCCAGTATAAGGAAACAGTAGTCTGGGGCTGTTGTTGGAACTGGGCCCTTGGAGCCTCAGAGCACAGTTTGTCAGCTGAGATGTCTCTCATTTGTTTGTATCCTGTTGAAGTGAAATGAGATCCTGTGTGTGAAGCTACAGGAGGAAGGAGGGTTCTTGATCCTAGGTGGAGACAAAATTCGAATTCTTAGTGAGAATTAAGGGGCCTGAAAATAAGAATAAGAGATCTCCAAAGAGCTGTTAGCAGTACCTCCTTATAGGAGCAGTGGGAGGAAAACCCTCCTGCATCTTCTTTTCATTACTACTGGGTGTGGGGGTTGAGCTTTTAGCTGCTGAGCAGCACAGGAAAGAGGTTCTAGAACCTGCCAAAAGTACCATTGTGGACTGAGAGGTCTCTACCAGCCATTGCTATCACTAAGCCAGCTCTAGGGGAGCCTGGCTGACTGCATCCTGGACACATTTAACTTCGTTTACTGTTTTTTGTCTGAGACTATAACAAGCCACCTTGATTCCTAGATTAGTTATCGTATGTTGGTACAGGAACCTGTAGAATATAGGCAGGTTGTTAAAAGCCACAGTGCTATGATCCTCCTGAAAGTACTTATAGGATCTCATTATCCTTCCTCCAGGTTCCAAAAGTACTTGATTCCCAGGCCACGCTCCTATCTGCTGTCTCACCACAGCCGTCATGCCCAGGGGACATAAGAGTAAGGCTCGTGCTCGTGAGAAGCGCCGCCAGGTCCAAGATGAGGCCCAGGGGCTCAAGGATGCTCCAGCCAAGGCAGCAGAGAAAGGAGAGTCACCCTCCTGCTCTGATCATCATTCTGGAGATGCTGTTGCAAGCACCTCTAATGCTGGCTTCCCTCAGAAGTCTAAATCTCAGGGTGCGGTACCAGTCGCCGCTAGTAAAGTTGGTGCCTGCAGAAGATCTCGTAAAACTACCAAAGGCCCAAGGGAGGAAAGCAGTAGTTGCTCTAGGGTTCCACGCTTCAGTGAGAACCCACAGAATGATATTCTAACAAGGAAGACAGGAATCCTGATGCAGTACCTGCTCTGCAAGTACAAAATGAAACAGCCAGCGAATAAGGGAGAAATGCTGAAAGTTATCAACAGAAGGTTCAAGGAGCAGTTGCCTGAGATACTTAAGAAAGCCTCTGAGCGCATTCAGCTAGTTTTTGGTCTTGAGGTGAAGGAAATTAAGCCCAAAGGTGGCTACTACACTCTTGTAAGCAAGTTAGATCCTAGCGTTGGTGGGTCGCTGACCACTAGCCTGCCATTTCCCCAGAATGGGCTTTTGATGCCTCTGCTGGGTGTTATCTTCTTAAATGGCAACCGTGCCTCTGAGGCAGAGGTCTGGGAATTCCTTAATATTTTGGGAATTTATGATGGGAAGGTACACATAATCTTTGGGGAGCCCCGGAAGCTCATCACCAAAGATTTGGTTAAGGAAAAGTACCTGATATACCAAAAGGAAGCCAACAGTAATCCTCCATCCTTTGAGTTCCTTTGGGGTCCCCGAGCCCATGCTGAAACTACCAAGATGAAAATCCTGGAGTTTTTAGCCAAAGTCAATGAGACCATTCCTCAGGCCTTCCCAACTCATTATGAAGAGGCTTTGAGAGATCAGGAAGAAAGAGCCCAAGCTGAAGCTGTAGGCAGTCCTGGCACTAGTGCCAAAGATAATGCAGAGTCTAAAGTCACACCTGTCCACTCCTCTTGCAAAGATAAGGCAAAGTCTAAAGTCACACCTGTAAACAAAGATAAGGCTGAGTCTAAAGTCACACTTGTTGACTCCTCTTGCAAAGATAATGCTGAGTCTAAAGTCACACCTGTTGACTCCTCTTTCAAAGATAATGCAGAGTCTAAAGTCACACCTGTTGACTCCTCTTGCAAAGATAAGGCAGAGTCTAAAGTCACAGCTGTTGACTCCTCTTGCAAAGATAAGGTAGTCTAAAGTCACACCTGTCGACTCCTCTTGCTCCTAGAGAGATTAGAAGAAGATATATCTTTAGGTTTGGAACAGGGTTTTCCACCTTAAAAGTAGCAAGAGGATGATAGTTCATAATGCACATCTTATTGTGCTTTAGTTATAACTTAGTATTTCTAAAAGTATTTCTCTTTTCTAGGAATCCTTATATAGGTTCAGAACTCATAGGGATAGATTACCTATATCATATTTGTTGCAGTAAGATTTTAAGTATAAGAATTTTGATATTCTTTATTACATTGTATAATCCCTGGAATCTTTAAGTTGATGAGCAAGTAACCATTACTTTGTAATGGAGCTTTTCTTTGAAACTCGTGAGAGTGTAATTTGTTTCTTTAAATAGAGGAAAACAAAGCAAAATGTGTAAACTGCCATTTTTCCTTATTCACTTTTGTTTTTATTTCACTTTTTGGTAAAGTTTGAAGAAATGTACTCAGTTGTTGGCTGAATAAAATTGCAAAATGAAAAAGAGATTCTTTGCTCAATAGATCATTTGTTCTCATTAACTGGTTATCTGCTCTTGGAAAGCTCTGCTAGTAGTGACGATTTTAAGAGACCCTTTCTCCTATCCATAGATTTTAAAGTCTAAGAGGAGTCATATAAAGTGGTGTGGTACACTCACATAGAACACAGGACAGTGGCAAAGAAGGTCTAGAGAGTTGGTCAAATGTAAATTCCCAAAGTAAGGTACTTTGGGGTTTGGGACATTACAAGTTATTTGTTTGGAGGTCATTTTATTTTTTCTGATTTTTCTTTATTCTCATACTGCCTGCAGATTCCGCTCCATCCCTTCCTCCCTGCCCCCTCTCACCTTCCCTCTACCTCATGTCCACTGCACCTTCATTTCCCTTCAGAAAAGAGCAGGCCTCCCAGAGATACCAACCCAATGAGGCATACCAAAATGTAAAAGGCTAGGCACAAACCCTCCTACCAAGGCTGAACAAGACAAACTCAGTAGGAGAAAAAAGGTCTTAGCAGCAAGCAAGAGTCAGACACCCTCACACCCACTGTTAGGAATCAAAATTTCTAAGGTAAATATTGGGGTTTTAGCTTGTATGTATTCAGAGGGCCTAGCACAAACCCATGTAGGCTCCAAGGTTCCCCCTTCAGTCTGGGACCCTGTGAGCACTACTTATTTGATTCTATGGGCCATGTTTTCCTGGTGCCCTTGACATCCCCTGGATCCTACAATCCTTCCCCTTCTCCCTCTGTATCCCGGGGTTCCACCTACTGTTTGCCTGTGGATCTTTTTGCATCTGTTCCTATCAGCTGCCAGAGGAAGTGTCTCTGATGATTATGCTAGGCTCCAGTCTGAGTATAGCATAATATCATTAGGAGACATTTTATTGACTTTTTTGTCAGTTGTATTTGGTTCTACCCTAGGTCTCTGAGCTTCTGGCTCCTGGTTATCCAGGCAGTGTCAGGCCTGGGCTCCCTCTCCACTTGGGTCTCAAGGTAGACCAATCATGGGTTGGCTACTCTCACAAGCTCTGAGCTGGAACTATTTCCCCAGAACATCTCAAAAGCAGGACAGGTTGTGGGTTCTAGGTTTTGTGGCTGAGCTAGTGTCCCAGTCCCACCACTGGGAGCCTAACCTGGTTACAGAAGATGGCCAGTTCAGGCTTCATATTGTCCATTACTAGGAGTTCTAACTAGGATTAACCTCCTAGGTTCCAGGAAGTTGCCAACTATTCCAGTAATCTCTCCCTTTATTATCTCTGTTCGTCCCTCCACACTCCAGTCGGGTCCCTCCCGATTTCATTCCGACCAACTGCCAGTGAGCCTGTAAAATCTATTCCTGCTTCCCAGAGAGATCCATGTATTCCCCACCAGAAGTCATTTTATTTTATAATTTATTTTTTTTTAAAATGTATTTATTCTCTGTGAGTTTCATGTCATGTACCCAAATCCTACAATGTCCCTTTGTATCTGCCTTCTGCCCTTGCAGCCTCCCCTCCCCAAAGGGGAAAAAGATTAAAAAAAAATAGAAATAAAGCAAAGCATAGGAAAAATCTTGTCGTGGAAACCATAGTGTGTCACAGTGTGTCCCGTAGTATACCCTTTTGTCCACACATCTTTACTTGCAAACATTCATTGCAATGAGTTATTGGTCTGATCTGAGGCCTCTGACTTCTGCTACACCATCAATTCTGGATATTCACCAGAACTCCTCTCAGTTATCCCATGGATATCCTGCAGGTCGGGCCCCTTCACATACTTTGAATCTGGTGTGGGTGCAGGTGAGCTGGTCCCCAAGGGCATGAAGGCGGAAGAGCTGACCCTGCCCTTTGCATTGGGTGATCTTTGGATCTGCAGGATGAGCCCCTTCATGCACTCCAGCAGTTCATAAATGAAGTAGATGTTGGGGTGGGCCAAGTCAAAGCCCTGGATCTGGGCCTGGGTGGCAACTGAGTTTGTCAGCTCTCTTGTACCTGCACCACCAGAGTGAGCTCTGGCACTACTCAGGCTAGCTCATCCAGTACTGCAGCTGGTAAGGGGCAGGATCAGCTCTTCTGTCCTCAGGGGCCAGCTCACCCATACCCAAACCACCAGAGCCAGCCTTACTGTGCTGCCCAATCAAGGTGTAGTACTTACAGAGGTTATTTTAAATAAACTCTAATTTATATGATGCTAGCATAATCATGAGCATGTGCCAGATTCTCATGAGGTGAGCCTCATGGTTGAAAAACTAAACCTGAAATTGCAAGCTGCCCTTGATTGGTAAAATTATAAAGCAGAGAGATTCTCTGCATGGAGTAGGAATGAAAGCTCTGCTTTCCTGTCTTAGCGTAGTTTAACATAGTGTACAAGTTAGTATTTTATGCATATTTTCAGAGTTTGGAGAAGTAGCAACTGAGGATAAACTTTTGAGAAATACTGGGTGGCTACTGGGGTGGCAGTCCTTGACCTGATTTGGGGGAGCCACCTATATCCTATTCCATTAATTAAGCAAATATCCACAGTTGGACTACATTTTGTAGTGGTGAAAACACAATTTTCTTATTTTTTAGGTAAAGCATCAGGGATAGAGAGGAATACTGGTTTTTGAAACAGAGACCACAGATTTTGAGATGAATTCTGATAAAAATCCCTGACTTCATGTTGAATAATATAATTTTACTGAGAAAGTTGTAGTATTATTTGTTTATCAGCATTTCAGTTGATTTAAAGTTTTTGTTTTTGCTCTGACTTCTGTATAAAATAAAAACCTTTGTAGAGATAAGACTAACCTGTTCTAACATGGGAATATAATCATAACAACAAGACTTTTACCAAAGGCCAAATATTGTAGCTCATTTTTACAAGTGCCATATATATAATATTATATATTATATATTACACACACACACACACACACACACACACACACACACACACACACACACACAATGCAGTTTACCAGAGTCTTCAGGAAGATGCAAAGTGAACATATTTTCAAGTTCATGTGGCTGGTCAGTGAGAGGGTTAAGACTAAAATTGTGTTCATGATTCTAAGAGTCACACTGCTTCATTTTTCCCAACCTTATACCGCTCTTGTGTATTAATTCATTTTCACTACACAATACCTATTAGACAATAAAAGTAAATATTGTTAAAATTCTTAAGGTGATAGACATGCTGTGGTGTGTGTGCATGTATAAGTCACAGGACAGCTTTGTGGAGTCATTTTTCTCTTTTCACCTTTACAAGGGTTCAGAGGATTAAACTCAGGTCACCAAGCTTGTGCAGTAAGCATCTTTACTGGCTGAACCATTTCTTCCATCCTAAACACACGTTTTAAAAAGAAACCATGGTCATCTTGAAAACAAGCCAATCAATACTCTGTCATGGAATGGGCTCACCAACCTCTACCCTTGTGTGAGTTACAATGAACAGTTGATGGATTTTAGAGGAGGGAGAATCTCTCACTCTTTTGAGGGTGTGGCCCTTGGTGGATAGACCGTGTTCCAGTGGATGGCCTCACTCCTAAACATGCTGGACTTGATGGGTTACTATTAAAAGGAGGACACGAAGTTGAGGAGGGTAGGGAGCTATGGGTGGATTTGGAAGCAGCTAGGGGGGAAGACATTGTATGAAATTCTCAAAGCATTAATGAAAGTGTGCTAAAAATCCTGTGGTCAAAATACGAATAATATTCCTCAGGAAAGCCCGTGAATGTGAAAATGAAAAAGGTTCATTTGCCTGGGGTTTTCTCACCACAGCCCCAGGGGTCCTTGAGACTTGATTTTACCTTGGACCCCACACCCATTCCCAGCCCTGGCCCTTTCCCACCTTACAATGCCTTTCCCCTTTATTCTTCTCTTCTGTGCCCCCTTATTCACACTGAAATTGCCCTCCAAGCCAGCTGCTCTTCTTAAACTCCTCCAGCTCACATACCTGCTCCACTCTTGCCAGAAGAGCAGTAGCCCCAATTCCCCTGCCTTCTCCTTTATTTAGAAGCCTCCAAGTCCAAGTTGCTGCTGGTGCTAAGGCTTCCTGTGGATCTCCTATGATGCAAACAACTCCTTTCACATGAGAGTTCATTTCAGACAGTGGCAGTTTGCAGTCCTCTTTGCCCATCTGATTGCCTCCACCTCACTCTCAAAAGTGATTTTGGATCCATTGTGAGGTAGAGGTTGGATTGTCTCAGAATATTCTGGTTCTTCACTAAAGAGGAGTTCTTTTTTTTTTTTTTTCAACCAGTTTGATCTTTGCAAAAGAATTTGAACTTTGCAAAAGAATTTGAACTGAGGATTTAATTGAGAGTGGCCACTGAACATAATGTGCTAGTGAGTGAATGGACCTAAGTTACCCATGACCAGAATCTCCCTTCTAAATTACAAAGGCAGTGAAATCAAATGTTTGAGCAATTTTAACAATTAATTATTTTGTTTATTGACATTCCAAATGTTGCACTTCCCAGTTCTGCCCACCTCCCCCCCCCCCCCCAGAGTTCTTCATCCCAGGACCAGTATGCTCTTTGATTGTTTAGTCTCTGGGAGCTTCCAGGGGTCCAGGTTAGTTGACATTGTTGGTCTTCCTATGGGGTTTCCCTTCAGCTCCTTCAGTCCTTCCTCTAATGCTTCCATAGTGGTTCCTGACCTGGGTCCAGTGGTTGGCTGTGGGTATCCTCATTTGTCTTAGTCAGCAGCTGGTAGAGCCTCTCAAAGAGGCAGCCATGCTAGGCTCCTGTCTGCAAGCACAACATAGCATCAGTAATAGTGTCAGGGCATGGTTTCTGCCCATGGGATGGTTCCCAAGTTGGGCCAGTCACTGGGTGGCCATTCCTTCAGTCTCTGCTCCATTTTTGTCCCTGCATTTCTTTTAGACAAGAACAATTCTGAGTCAAAATTTTGAACGTGGATTGGTCACCCAATCCCCCCACTGAGGGCCCTTGTCTAACTACTGGAGGTGGTCTCTCTTGTGTTCCACTTCCCCACTATTCAGCATTTCAGCTAAGGACATCCACATTTGGGTACTGGGAGCCTCTCACATCCCAGGTTTCTGGGACTTTCTAAGAGTGCCCCTGTCCCCAACCCCCAGTAGCTGCATATATCTATTTGTTCTCCTGGCCCTCTGGGCTTCTGTTCTGTCTCTCCACATACCTGATTCTGCTCCTTTTCCCCTCCCCCTCCCCTCTCCCACCCAAGTCCCTCACTCCTTTTGCCTCCCATGATTATTTTGTTTCCCCTTCTTAAGTGGGAATGAAGCATTCACTTTAGGGCCTTCCTTCTTGTTAAACTTCTTAAGGACTGTGGGTTGTACCATGGGTATTCTGAACTTTTTGGCTAAGATCCACTTATCAGTAAGTACATGCCAGGCATGTCGTTTGGAATCTGGGTTACCTCACTCAGGATATCTTTTGAGAATGAGTACAGAAAAATCCTTGGAATTCTTAGAGGTGGGAAATATTTCCTTGACAGATTGTAGCTTTAAATAAAAGATCTTCTTCCTCCTCTTCCTCCTCCTCCTCCTCCTCTTCATCACCACCATCACCACCATCACCACCACCACCAACACCACCACCACCACCACCACCACCATTACCATCATCATCATCATCATCTCATCATTTACCATCCTTCCATTTACTCTTCCCTATATCTTCCCCAAGAGAAAAATGCTGTTCTTTTCACTTTGGTTGGTTGAAACTGCTCAGACATTTCTGGTGATGGGTTGTTATGATTATGATAATGTACCAAAAGACAGAAGGAAATTCTCAACTTCCTGAAACAGTACAGGATATTATAAAGGGTTCTACAGAAAAGTGATCATGATTTATAAAAGAACTATCCTTACAAAAGTTATAAAACTTTTTGAAAATTAAGTGGGAATTTGTATTTGAAAAATATGACTTATAGTAGTAACTAGAAATTTTGGCAAATTAAAATAATATGGCTTTCGCAGAACTTTCATAAATTAGGATTTTTGTCATAATAGTCATAATAGTTTTTAATTAAAAATGGATTTTAGTGCAATATATTCTGATTATGGTTCCCCTCCCCCAACTCCTTCCAGATCCTCCTCACCTTCCTACCCACCAAAATTTACACCCATTGATGTTCCCTGTAATCATTTGAAAACAAAAGGGCATCTAAGGGGAAATAAAGGAAAAAATAAAAACAAACAACAAAACTGAATAGGATGAAACAAATGAACAGAAAAAAGAAAGAAAGAAAAAGGGCAGGAAACATACCCATGTATAGAGAAGTAAATTCTCACACACAGAAATCCCATAAAAATACAAAACCAAAAAATAATATATAAGCAAAATACCTATTTTAAAAGAGAGTTCAGACAAAGCATGATGAGTCAGAAAAAGAAAAAAAAATAAAACATTAATTTTGTTTTGTTCATATGTTGCTGGGCATGGAGCCTGTCCTTCAGTGTGGTTTGCATACCCAGTGTGAGTTCCCTTAGAGAAAACTAATTTCTCCTTTAGGGGTAGTTATCAATTGGAGATAGCTTCTGGTTTAGGGATGAAGACCTGTATCCACTTCTTTCAGCACTGGGACCCCATCTGATATAGACCTATGCATGCCCCATGCAAACTGCGTCAGTTCCTGTAAGCTCATTTGCATGTCAGCCCTATTGTGTTTAAAAGGCTTTTGTTTCTTTGGTGTCTTCCATCCCCACTGACTCTTACAATCTTTCTACTTCCTTTTCTGCAGAGTTTCCTGAGCCATGGGGGTGAGGGGTGGGAGCATGGGGAGATTTGATGGGGACATTCCACTTAGTACTGAGTTGTGGGACATAAAACCATGCCAGGAAGTTTGGTGAGGTGGAGCAGGTGGGCACACACCTGAGGCTTAGGTGACTCCCAGCTCCCTGCCAGATTTCTGACTTGGAACACACGTGCCATGCTTCTCACATAAAAGAGATGTGACCACAGCTCAGGCTCAAGACAGAGGCCTTCATGCTAATGAGGTACATAGAGGCCTGGAGGGCATAGCCAATAAGCTTTCCTTCCCAGATATTCCTTCCTGCAAAAGGTTTTTAACCTCAGGCCCACCCTCAGAAGTATGGTATGGTTTTACATATCCACTTTCCACCATGACAATAAATGCTTTAAAACCACGGACTGCCTATTTTCATCGAGATCCACCATGGGGAACCATGGAGAAGGCCTTTTCTTATAGAGCCGGAATCTACTCTCCCACAGAAGGCCTCTATGCATGCCCAGGCACAACCAGCCAGAGCTCCCCTTTTCTCTCCCAGCCTCAGGCTAGACCTAGTCAGTGGACCCAGACTTTGTTCTCAGCTCTTCTGTGACTTCCAGAGGTGCCTGGATGTCCAAGAGTCTAAAAACCCCACGACCTGTCCTCGTTATAGACCTGGGGTCTCCCCACACCAACTCTGGCTTTCCCACATCTCTGACTACATTTTCCCACCCCGAGCGATGCCTCAGAGCTTCCCTACAGCCCAACACCTGCCAGGCTTGGCACAGGATAAGCACAGTCAAACTCCCTGCATCCTGTCTTCCCAAGAGACTGTGTCCTGTGGTGGAATGGATGCCAGACCCACAACCCTACACTGAGTGTTCCAATTCTCTGCACATTGTTTAGTTGTGGGTCTCTGTATTTGTTCCCATCTACTGCAGGGGGAAGCTTCTCTGATAATGGCTGAGGAAGACACTGATCTGTGTGTACAGCAGAATGTCAGTAGTGGTGATTTTATCGCTATGTTCCTTTAGTAGAACAGTAGTTTTTGGTTTTGCTCTAGGTTCCTGGCCTATCTAGTCTCAGGTCTTTGACTACCTTACTTGTGTTAGGCGTGGGTTCCATCTCATGGAGTGCACCTTACATTTAATCAGAGAGTGGTTGGTTACTCCCACAACTTTGTTTTTATTGGTTATTTTATTTATTTACATTTCAAATGTTATCCCCCTTCCCTGTTTTCCCTCCGCAAACCCCATCCCATCCCCCTCCCTTTTGCCTTTAAAAGGGTGCTCCCCCACCCACACACCCACCCACCTACTACTGCCTCACCACAACTTTTGAGCTACTATTGTACCAGTGTATTTTGCAGTCAGGTCACCATTTGTACTTTCTTCTCCAGTAGCAATGCAGAATACCTTCCAGTACCATGAACACTTGTCAGTAGAGGTGAAGGCTCAAAATCAATTTTGAGCACTTACTATTCAACAGTTATTTGATGACTTGGGTTGTACTATGTTATTCCTGTGTACAGCAGGAACGTACATTCTCTGCTTACCTATGGTTATAAAGTGTCATGTGACAAACCCTTTTCACTGAAACAAGCTTGTCACTTCTAAGACAGTGCACAAAAGAGTTATTCAGTGATCCCCATATATTTTATTCCACTCAGTAGGAAATACGACTTATGTGAAACCACACAATAGACCGTTCTGTGTCCACAATACCAATAAACCATATCAGATTTAATGTGGGCAAGAAATAAACTATTGTGTTAGTTAAAATGTCTGTATTTCATTCTTTTTATTCCTGTTGTATCACTTTTCTCAGCATTATACAGTTGCTATTTTGTTAGGCCTATTTCAGTATTTTACCAGCAAAGCTAATAGTGTCTCTATCCTTGTTATAGAAATCAAATTAATCTCAGTCCCTTTTCTTTGCAACATTCTTCCAAAAGTTCATCCCCCTTTTCAAAAGTACACAATTATGTGATATTATAAAGCTTATTAAAGGCTTATTCATTAATAGATATGTTACACAAATACACTGAGTTTTTAACATACATGTGTGTTGATATACATATTGTTCTGCCACTTCTTGCTATTGTCTCTTAAAGATAGTTGAATGCAGAATCTTCCTGTGAAAGCATATATAGATGCACTTCACTTTTTAAGCCACTTAGAATTCTAAGGGGGGCTTCTGAAGCAGTTTTCTCCTGATGTACATAAAAATTATTCTCATTTGTTGTTACTATATTGTTAGGATTGTGATTGTGTGCAGCACAAACAGGGCACTGCAAATGCTAGACAATTGCTCTATCTTTGAGCTCCATCCTTACAATGATGAATAAAACTGAAACTAATACTTTGGGGTATGCATTTATGAATAAATATGCATTGTCTCTTACTGGAAAAGTATAGCAAAGAGGAAATTGGGGAAAAGTGGAAAATGTGCAGATTATAATTTTTAAATTTTTGAGATAATATAATTACATTTCACTCTTTTCTTTCCTCTCTTCAAACTCTCCTCTCACTCTGTCCTTTAAATCCATGATCTCTTTTTAAATAATTGTTATTTCATGTATATATATTTATATACACATATATACATACATATATGCACATATATATTGTGGCAGTTTTAATGAAAATGAACCTCATAGGCTCATAGGGAGTAGCACTATTAGCAGGTATGGCCTTGTTGAAGTAGATGTGGTCTCATTGAAGGAAATGTCTCATTGGGTGTGGGCTTTGAAGTTTTAGATGCTCAAGCCAGATCTAGTCTGTTTGTTGTTTCTTTCTGTCTTTGTCTCTTTCTGTGTGTCTCATTTTTGTATCTCTCCCTCTCCTTCTCTCTCTCCCTCTCTCTGTCTCTCCTGTCTGTCTCTCTCGCCTGTGGATCCAGATCTAGAACTCTCAGCTCCTTCTCCAGTACCATGTCTGCTTGCATGCCACCATCTTCATGCCATGATGGACTGCACCTCTGAACTGTAAGCCAGGCCTAATTACATTCTTTCCTTTATGAAAGTTTCCATTGTCAGAGTGCCTCTTCACAGCAGTAGAAAACCTAACTAAGACACATATATATTCCTAAGTATAACCTGATCAGTCCATATACTTGTATGTGTGTTTTCAGGGCTGACCATTTGTCAGGGAAAATCAGTTGATAATTCTTTTCCCTGGGGAAGATTACCTTCTCCCACTTCCAACTTTCCCCAGTTGCCTGTAGTTCTTTGTGTGGGGTTGAGACTTTTTGTTTTTCCCGCCTACTTTAGAACATCCATTGGTATTGTCATTGTTCAGCTTATACTTGGCCAGTCATGTTGGTGAGATTTTATACATATTACACTTTTATAAGTATTGTTAAAATTTTCCCATAGTATCTGATTTTTAGATTAAATGTTCCAGACTGGCCTTGAACTTGATAGGTAGCAAAGAATGACTTTGAATTTCTGATTCTTTAGCTTTCATAGGAATTACATGTGTGGGCCAATTTACAGTTTATTTTGTGATGGAGGAATCAAACCCAGGGCTGTATGCATATATACTATGCAAGCATTCTACTAACTGAGCCTCATCCCCAGTCCTGCAATACCAACTACTTCCCCACAAATTAAAGTGTGGGGCTCAATCTTACAGTCTTGCAGCATTGTTTTCTCAATCTATTTCACTTGAGGATGAATATTATATCACCATTATCATAATTAATATTTTCTTGTTTCCTAAGTAGGGTGAGTATAAAATTAACTTAATCTATCTATCACCTACATAAGGTTAGACTTCTGCAGTGATGTTTTTTAACAGAATTCTTGTATACATGCCTTAATATTCCAAAATCTACTCAAAACATTTTTTTTACTTTGAAATGCAGAGATATTGTTACAATTACCTTGTGCCAGCAACTAGCGCTGTATAGAACAATCTTAATTAGTGATGAACATCTGGGGGTATTTGGGAGTGAATAGCAATTTCCAGACTCCATGAGCACACTAGTAGTTGAAATCCAAGGATCCCAAAGAAGCTAGCAATTAAAATCCTGGATCTGAAGTTCAGTGTAAACTAAGGCAACAGAAGGATACAGTACAGGTTCCCCAGTGTGAGCCTAAAGAATTTTTGTGAATCAGTTTGGAAAATGCCTCAGTAGGTGTTTATAGATTGAAGTTGAAGGATAATTTGAGTAGGCAGATTGATTAGGAGAAAGGGCCAGAGGCATGTGAGACATCTACCCTGAGTTCATCAGAGAGGGGAAGTGCAAACAATACTGAGTTCTGTACTGGAGAGGGAGAGCAGAGTAAACATAGCATTCTACCTTCTGGTCTCAGTTTTCTGAACTTGTTCTGTAGTAAGCTATCATGAAAGAGGGACAAAGACACAGAGCTGAAGTGATCGGCTTAACCTCTCTTAGACCAGTCTGGCAGCGAACCACAAGAGGTTGAGAGGAAGGGTTGTGAGAGTCCTTCTGGAATAAGCATTCTGACACCAGTGTCGGTGGAAGAGAGATGACACTGGTAGTCAGAGTAGCTCCTGAAAAGCCTCAGACCTGGATCTAGTTTGCATTCTTATTTTATACTTTAAAGCCACAAGGTAAGGTGAGCCAGGGAGATTTTACAGAAATGTACATGGCAGTCAGCAGGGTCAGGGAAATGGGCCTTTGTTTCAGCTATTTCTCTGGCCCATTCTGTTCTACGTAGCAAGCAAAGCCATGTTTGACAAATAGGCAGTGCAAGCAGTGCTTTAGACAAATCAATAAATAGATCAATATACCAATACCTAATAATTGGTCTTTTCTACCTTATTCTACTTCATTATCCCCTTTTCATAACACCTTATGAATCCATCTGGAAGAAATGGGTTGGTATTCCTGGTGTGTCATCTGCATTGCATTTTATTGGCTCTCATTTGTACTCATAGCTTTAATACATTTTTTAGCAAATTATTTTATTTATTTATATTCCAAATGTTGCCCTCCTTCCCGGTACCCCCCCCCAGACTTCTTCACTCCATCCCCCCTCCCCTTTGGCTCTGAGAGAGTGCTCCACCCACCTGCCCCCTCTCACATACTCACCCACACCCTCTTCACCACCCCTAGCATCCTGCTTCCCTGGGGCATCAAGTCTCTCCAGGATTAGGTGGATCCTCTCGCACTAAGACCAGACAAGGCAGCCCTCTAATAGCTGTTCAGCATTTTCTCATATTATTATGACTGATTAACATAAACAGGGCATTCCACATTTAAAACTATTCATATGCCTTCCTCAGTAGTAATCAGATGGCAGTAGTAAGCAATTTAGCCTCTATAGTTTTGGACTACCATTGCTGCCAGTGAATCTATCTGTTTCTGAAGAGTGACTATTCTTTCCTGGTCAACAATTAAGTTTTTCTTTATCTGAGTAGAGAGCTGGCTGTATTAAACTTATAAGATGCCTAATATAGAGGCACCAGTGGTCATGAACTCTGTTCAGGGCCATTACTGGGAAAACTGGTAAAAGTATAGGAGTTCTTGTTGTTTTAAAAATGATTGTAAGTATTGTTTAACCCTGATTCCTGGGAGTATACCTAAATTGGGGGCAAAGAACCCCAGACTGCAATTGTCTCCTTGGGAACAGGTATCACTGGGGCCAGTGAAATATGTTCTATTAGGAGCTAGTGATCTTCTAACTAGAGTGCTATAGCCTTTTCATTTTCTATACACTGGGTTTCTTCTCTGACCTGACTAGGTAGCACATGCCCCCTTTTTGCTGTTAGTCAGACTTTGGTTAGTCATTTCTTCTGCAGGATAAGTAACCATCGGGTTACTGCAGGATAAGTAACCCGTTTGCACAGATTTCTTGCAAGCATATCCAGCAGTTCTGACCTAGGTTAAGGATCACATGACTAGCATTTACTAAAGTCAGAACTTTGAGACATGTTTTTTTCACATGAAGAGTTTTCCTATAGTTAGTTCCCATATTAGTTATCCCAGGTTCTCAACAGTCATTCCTTTGTCCCCTGGCCACTCTTTAATAGACTGTCACTAGCTGGGTCCCCCTCCAAAAGGAACCATAGTCTGCTTCTCTAGCATGGGTAGTTCTGTCACAGCATGATAAGGTCTTAGGGATGACCCATGGATAGTTATTTCCTGGCACCACCTGAAGGGCATAACTCCTCTAAGGGGAAGCTAGTTATATTGATGAGTATCCAGGAATTGGCATTGCCCTGGGATGTCAGGCTGTGATTGGAAGTCTGTTTTCTGGTATAGCTAAGGTTTGAACACTGCAGGCCCAATAGGCCGTCTTCAGCCTATACGAGATGGCAGCCGTTTGTTTGCCCAAGCTCCTAGAATACAGCTTCTAACACGTGGCTACATCTCTCCATAGGTCTGTGACATATGATCACGTAAAAAAGGGTCACACCCCCAAGCCCCTCCTCAGGTAGAGGCGTGGTCATGCCCCCAAGCCCCACCACAGGTAGAGGCATGACCACGCAGCCCCAAGCCATCCCCATGTTAATGAGACACCTAAAGACTTAGCCACTCCCCTTCCCAGTTACTTTTTATACCTTGCCCCTCCTGGAGATTGCAGGGTACGATCTAATCCACACTACTCACCACAATGAAAATAAATGCCTTAGAATTATGGACTGTCTCTATTCATCTTGATCTGCCATGGGAAGCAAAGGATCCGCCCTTCAATTAAGGAGTTGCATTTCATCTCTCGCTGAGGGCATCTCAGCACTTCCAGACAGCATCCATTTACTCAAGCCAAAGCAGCTAGCCGGCGCCCAATCCGCCCAACTGGGTCCCGTGGCAGGACACCAGCTGTGCTCTGCAGCCCCATCTGTTTACAGCTCTCCTGAGGCATCCGACAGTGTCTGCAATGTCCGGAGCCTGGGAACTCCAGAGTCTGACTGTGTTCCATGAGAACGGCCCCCTCTTCCACCCACGGGCTGTGTCTCTGCAGAGGCCTCTCACACAGCCTGACTGGCCTAAGGGACTGTAGATGAATGCATGGTCACTTCCCAAGCGTCCAGTCCCTCCTAGAGCCACAGCACCTAGGACAGACAGGCGGGGCTTCACTCCACCCTGCGCCATTTGTTCCCACACTGGAACAAGTTTGCTCTCCAGACTAATTTATGTGACAGAGTCAGAGAGAGTGAGTGGGGACTGGCTCTAACACACATCTATCAGATTGGGAAGGACATTAGAGCAGAAGTTGAGCTGTCATTTCCCATTCTGAAGCCTTAAGCTCATTTGTGATGGATTTCATGGTCCACTCCTGGCTCAGATCCACCACTGCCTTGGTGTGGGTGTGGTATAACCACTGCTTGACATCTGCAACTTTTAAGAACTGAGGGAGTGGTAAAGATTGGGCAATTTTTGGGAAGCGTCATCTAAGTCTTTCAAGAAAGCAGGAGGCAGGTGTGTCCATACTTTCTGAGGTCTCTTGAGAACTTTGGGAATTGTAGAGATGGGCAGCCAAACATGATCTCAAAAGGAGGCTAACCACATTTGCAGGGCATGCAATGCATCCTAGACAATACAAGTGAGAAAATTTCTGGTGGAGCGAGGCTTGCTTAATTGGCAGTGTTTGGCCAGTGCTGTTTTTAAAGTTCTATTTATTTTCTCAATGAGGCCTGAAGATTGGACATGGTACCATGTTTATAAGTTCCAAGTTAATTTCTTTGCAGACAAACAAAGCTTCTTCTCAGTGCAGAAAAGTGCACAACATAACCAGCAAGTGTCTGTACCCTCTTCTGGGTTGAATGTATGTAAAGTCCACTTCTAGATGTTTAAACGAGTAGGACTCCTGTTTTTGTATCAACATCAGGGCCTTGAGTCCCTACTTGGGATGGTTCTGACCATACTGCAGACAGGCGTTGATGGTCTGTTGGGCCAATACTGGCAAGCTCCAGACTACCAAATATCTTGGTAACAATTCTGTTAGGGTGTTTTTTTTCAGTTGGGTTATTTCATGAGTTTGCCAGAGCTGTCAGAAGCTGTCATCTCTGGAATTATTATTTCCCTATCTGTGGTAACCAGCCTGTCCCCTCTTAGTAGTTGTATCAGTTGCTCTTTTCCTTTCTTTTGTCTTATATGAGGGAAGCTCTAAAAGTTCCGGGAGTATAATGTCCAGGTGAGGGTTAATGGGAGGGCAACTCATTTGGCTGCCTGCTCTGCCAGTTGGTTTCCTCTGACCTACTTTGTATTTGAATTTCTGTGTGAGCCTGGCAGTGCACCATTGCCACAACCCTCCTCCTCCTCACCAGAGGTCTTGTGGGGAGCAACCAGCTTCTAGGAGCTAGAGGATTTATTCTCTGCTTTAGTTTCTTTGCCCCATGACATAAGCAATTCTTTTCCTGAATATATTGCTGCTTTGAGTCTCTTGACGCGAGAAGCTATTCCGCTTGTAGGCTTCAGCACCTATCAGTTTGTGTATCTTAATTGGACAACAGTCTGGCCATGAAGAAAAAATGTCTTTTATAATTAATTTCTCTTCATTCATGGAGGGGCTTGTCTTCCTCTTCAGGCAAGTATGTGGCTAAATTGTATAGTTGACATCTTGGATGAGAGGAGGTCCTACCACTCCCCTTAATGGACACATTGGAATGGGCTTGTCCCTGTAACACAGCCAAACACAGCTGACCAGGGTATGGTGAATGTCCCTAGGTAGTTATTGAGTGTAGCAGAACTGGCCAGCTGGAAGGGGTTGGTGAGCAGAATGTGAGGCAGATGCCTTTAGAGGGATGGAATCAGGTAGTCTTGGCATTGTGTTGGTACTGGCAATTGGAGCCAATAAGGAAGCAGCATCCCAAGCAAGATTTCATCCTCTGGGGAAAGTAATGTGGATGCCTCCTTACTATCTTTAGGCTTGACAGTCTTTTTTGGACTGCATGAGTCTTACTTTAGGACTGTGGTAGGGAAATGTAGAGCAATTGTAGTTGATCAGAGTATGTCTGCAGTCAGGAAACACAAAGACAAATTCTGATGCTTAGCCCACTTTCTCTGTTTTTTAGCCAACTTTCAATCAGTATAGGACCCCTGTTCTTGTGACTAATGCTGCCCACTTTCAGTGGGGGGGGGGGGATCTTCCTACTTCATTTAAACCTTTCTGGAAAAACCCTCAAAAATGCCCAAATGTCTCCTAGGTGACTATCATTCCAGTGAAGATGACAATGAGATTCACAGTCACACCTAACTTCTCATTCAGAATCATACAGAAGAAATTTTAAATCCATCATTTTGCCCCAGAAGCCCCCATTTACTTTTAAGACTTTCTCTTTACCACCATCTCTAAACAACTTAGCACACACTTTTGTGAGTCTCCTTCCCGTTTTTGTTTTGTTGTTGTTGTTTTGTGTGTGTGTGTGTGTGTGTTTAAACGGCTTGAGCCTAAGTTTCAGTAATCATTTAATTAGAGTAATAAACATAGAGCTGTCTTCATTTTGTCTTCCATCTCCCAAAGTGTACTGTGATTTTTATTCTTCATGCACAAAGTTGTTAGTACCTTCTTTCAGATAGTTTACGTAGTTTTTTTTTCCTTTTTTTTTTATTTTTTGATACTTTATTTACATTTCCGATGTTTCCCCTTTTCTGGGTCTCCTCTTTGGAAACCCCGTATCCCCTCCCCCTCCCCGCGTCTGTGAGGGAATTCCTCCTCCCACCA
>CM052722.1:36679828-36758367 GCA_028551405.1 Uromys caudimaculatus | reverse complement strand
TTCCCTGATGACTAGGGAAGTTGAGCATTTCTTTAGGTGTTTCTCAGCCCTGCGAATTTCCTCAGTTGAGAATTCTCTGCTTAGCTCTGTTCCCCATTTTTTGATAGGGTTATTTGGTTTTCTGGAGTCTAACTTCTTGAGTTCTTTGTAAATATTGGATATTAGCCCTCTATCGGACATAGGATTGGTTAAGATCTTTGTTTACCTAGTTTTGATGCTATTGTTTCTGGTGTGAAGGTCAGGCTGGTTCCTAATCTTCAATTGTATTTGAAAGCAGTTCTTTCAGTGCTTTTAAGAGACAAAGTACAGTGATAAACTTCATAAATGAAATGTAGTGTATGTTGGTCATGGGGAAGGTCAAAAGTTCAGAATGATATTTTTTGTAAAGTCAAACACAGTGGCACATGCCACTCAGTACTTAGGAAGTTAAGGTAGGCAGATGGCCAACAGTTGGAGGCTACACATTTCCAATTCTTGTAAAATGTGTGTTATGTATATATAATATATTTTCATTTATATTACATTATGAGATGCATTGTTCACCAACTTTATAAACAACACTATTCAAAAACAGCATCCAGATTTCTTGAGTAAGACTATATGACTTGCATTTCCCTCTGCATTTGAATTGTTTGTCAATCTTATAAGAAACTTTAGTAAGAAAAGAATTAATTTCTAAACTCTGTACTATAAAATTTTGTTTGCAGCCAGTGAAGTAGTTCAGTGGGTGAAGACGCTTGACACCAAGCCTGACCACAGAAGTTTGCTATTTCCAGACCCACATGACAGAAGGAGAAAACTAACATCTACCTTTCTAAGATGAATAATCAGTAATTAGTAGTTAACCTAGTAGGTAAGGGATATCTAAGAGAGATTCACAAATATGGAAGGCAAGGAGACAGGGTGACTGTTAAGACTCTTTATAGTCTTAATTATATATGATCTATTTAAAATAAATCATAAGTTACAAGGATCTAAGAAATAGACAATTCATTATATGTGAGTGAAATAAAGTAAGAATTTAATAAAAAATTTAAAAGATAGTAATTTCAACCTAATTAATAAACAAATGAAGCAATTATCAATTATTGTATATAAATTATAAAATATTTAAAATATTATTTAACACTAGTCAAAGAAAAAAATGAGACTGTTTCTGTGTATAAGGAGCTTTGAAAAATAGCCTTACTTTTTCCCCAGAAAATTTTCCTCCCTGGAATTTACTGTAGGGAATAACTAAAAAATGTAGGGATACATAAAAAGCTTAGTATATGAGGATGTTTGTTTTAGCCAAGGATAAACTAAAGCCAAGGCTAAGAGAAAAATCATGGCAAGTACATGATTGCTGCAGACAAGCCAGTCTATGGAAGTATGTAGATCATGCCTTTGGTAACAGAAATAACTAGTGGATACCCTGCAAATACCATGAATCTTGTTTGGGCAGAGGCATAATTGTCACTATGACTTAGGTTTAAGTGCACATGTGGTTTCATTCTCTAGTAATTGATAGTGTTGTGTCAGGCAGATATAGAATATATAAATATGTATATGCATAGGTAACATATCAATAAATAGATAATAGGTAGATTATAGATATGTGGTAGCTATTTGTGTGTGAGAGATGGTCTCTCTCTCTCTGTGTACATGCTTATATGTATGCATATATACTTGCTGTTACATATGCATAGGTCAAATTTTGATGTTGAGTGTTTTCCTTTATCACTTTCCACCTTAATTTTTGAGATAGAATCCAAGCTACACTGGCTGGTCTATGAGCTCCAGGAATTCCATCTGACTCTGCCTTTCGAGGCTGGTATTCAGATGTGCTGCCATGCGTGGGTGCTGGAGAACCAAGCTCAAATCCTCATGCTTGTGCAATATGCAATTTACTGATGAGCTCTCTTCTCGGTATATATATACACACACACACACACACACACACACACACACACACACACACACACACATGCGTGCATATGTGTATATATGCATATATGTGTATATATGTGTGTATATGTATATATGTATATGTGTGTATATGTATATATATGTGTGTATATATGTGCATATATATGTATATATATGAAATACACTATAACAGATTAATGGCTCAAATTCTTAACTCCTCTTTGCATGTCTGTACTTGTCATGAGCACACAATGGGAAGACGGTAATTACCTTATTATTATCTTGGGCTTAGAGCTGTGATTTGCTTTGACCAACTGCCTTTAGATGGAGCTTATAATAGGTTTGCATATTAAAGTGTTGAGCTATTGCCACTATATTTGTAAAAAAAATCCAGGCACCTTTTTGGTGCCACTCAACTTACAGTATGAAGCATAGCCATCTCAGCCAACCCATGCATTATGGGGACAAATGGTGGTATTAACATGCTAAGTTTTCATTAGACCACTGAAGCTAACAGATAAATGCATTAAGGACTAATAGCGGTACATGAAATTCGTACGTTATTCATGGCCTTGTTTTTCTTTAATTTTTTTCTATAGGAACAGATATATTCTCAAAAGTATCCTTAAAGGTTAGGAACAATAAAAATTAAAGGATATATGGAAGTAGAGAATGTTGCCACAAACTTCTAATCCTGACACTTGGAAAGCATATGCAGGAAGATGAGTTTGAGGTCAATCTTAACTACACAGCAAGTTTGATGTTATTAAGGGGTACATGACATGATATCTCAAAGGAACAAACAAACAAAAAGAAGTGGAGGATTCCAGTTATAACTGTTAAGGGAGTAAAATTGGAAAAATAAACAATGATTTAAAAATAAAAGCCTTGGGCTTTGTATTTTGTTTGCTTTGTTTTGTTTTGTTTTGTTGGGTTTGGAGACTCTTAATGACTGCTTCAATTTCTTTAGGGGTTATAGAGATGCTTAAATAATTTACCTGATCTTCATTTAATTTTGGTAAGTGGTATCTGTCTAGAAAATCATCCATTTCATTAAGATTTTCCATTTTAGTGGAGTACAGGCTTTTCAAGTAAAATCTAATGATTCTTTGGATTTCCTCAGTGTCTGTTATTATGTCTCCATTTTCATTACTAATTTTGTTTATTTGTATACTGCCTATCTCCTGGTTAGTTTGGCTAAGGGCTTATCTATCTTGTTGATTTTCTCAAAGTACCAGCTCTTGGTTTGCTTGATCCTTTGTATTGTTTTCTTTGTTTCTAATTGATTCCAGCCCTGATTTTGATTATTTCCTGCCTTCTACTCCTCTTTGCTGTGTTTACAACTTTTTTTCCTAGAGCTTTCAGTAGTACTTTTAAATTGCTGATATGAGGACTTTCTAATTTCTTTATGGAAGTACTTAGTGCTATAAACTTTCCTCTTAGCACTGTTTTCATTGTGTCCCATAAATGAAGGAATATTTTGCCTTCATTTTCATTGAAAGAAAGTCTTTAATTTTTTTTCTTTATTTCTTCTCTGACCCAGAGATCACTGAGTAGAGAGCTGTTCAGTTTCCATGAGTGTGTAGGCTTTCTGGTGTTTCTGTTGTTGTTGAAGTCCAGCTTTAATCCATGATGGTCTGATAAGATACAAGGCCTTATTTGAATTTTCTTGTATTCGTTGAGACTTTCTTTGTGAGTGAGTACATGTTCAATACTGGAGAAGGATCCATGACGTGCTGAGACGGTATATTCTTTTGTGTTTGGGTAAAATATCCTATAGATGTCTGTTAGGTCTATCTGATTAATAATGTCTGTTAATTTCATTATTTCTCTGTTTAGTTTTTGTCTGGGTGACCTGTCAATTTGTGAGAGTGGAGTGTTGAAGTCTCTCACTATTAATGTGTGGGGTTTGGTGGGTGACTTAAGCTTTAGCAATGTTTCTTTTACAAATGTGTGCTTTTGTCTTTGGATATGAATGTTTAGAATTGAGAGTTCATCTTGGTAGATTTTTCCTTTGATAAGTATGAAGTGTCTTCCCCATCTCTTTTGATTAATTTTGGTTGAAAGTCTATTTTATTAGGTATTAGAATGGCTAGTACAGCTTGCTTTTGGGGTCCATTTGCTTGAAAAACTTTTGGCCAGCCCTTTACCCTGAGTTAATGTATGTAGCAGAATGATGGATCCTGTTCTCGAATTCATTCTTTTAGCCTGTGTCTTTTTATTGGTGAATTGAGTCCATTGATGTTGAGAGATATTAATGACCAGTGTTGTTAATTCCTGTTATTTTGATGCTGTTGGTGTTAGTATGTGTGTCTCTTGTTTTTGCTGGTATGGAATTACTTAATTCCTATGTTTTCTTGGATGTAGTTATCTTCCTTGGGTTGGAGTAATTTATGTAGAGCTGGATTTCTGCATAGCTATTGTTTGAATTTGGATTTGTCTTGAAATATCTTGCTTACTCCTTCTATGGTGCTTGATAAAGTAGTGTAGGTTGGCATCTGTGGATTTTTAGAGGTTGCAAGATATCTGTCCAGGCACTTCTAGCTTTTAGAGTCTCTGTTGAGAAGTTAGGTGTAATTCTGATAGGTCTGCCTGCCTTTGTATGTTACCTAGCCTTATTCCCTTGCAGCTTTTAATATTTTTCTTTGCTTTTAGGTCTTATGTTTTGATTATTATGTTGCAGGTGGAATTTCTTCTCTAGTCCAGTCTAATTGGTGTTCTATAAGCTTCTTGTATGGTTATAGGCATCTCTTTCTTTAGGTTAGTAAAATTTTCTTTGATTTTCTTGAAAATATTTTCTGGGGACTCTTTAGCTTGTTGTATTCCTATTATACTTAGGTTAGGTCTTTTCATGCTATCCCAGAATTTCTGGATATTTTTTGTCAGGAATTTTTGAGATTTAACATTTTCTTTGACTGCAGTATCAATTTCTTCTATTGTATCTTCTACACCTGAGATTATCCCATCTACTGTATTCTGTTGGTGATACTTGCATCTCTTTTTCCTATTATCTTCCTCAGGTTTTCCATCTTCAGGATTCCTGCAGTTTGTGTTTTCTTTATTGCTTCTATTTCCACTTTCAGGTCATTTCCTTCATCTATTTCATTATATTTTCCTGTATATCTTTAAGGGTTGTTTCTTCTTTTAAAATGTCTACCTGTTTGATTGTATTTTCCTGTATTTCTTTAAGGGATTTATTCATTTCCTCTTTAAAGGCCTCTATTGTCTTTGTAAGATTGAATTTAATGTCATTTTCTTGTGCTTTGGTTGTGTTAAGATATCTAAGGCTTGCTGTAGTAGGGTAGCTATGCTCTGAAGGTGTCATATTGCCCTGGCTTTTGTTGATTGTGTTCTTTTGAGTGACTTTAGCCATTTGGATGACTCTAGTTCCTGAATGTTCCTGTTGTAGTAGGTTTTGAGAGGGAGATTAACCTTGATGGTCCTGGGTGTGGCAGGCCTCTGATATGTATCCTTGGTCTATATAGTTCTGGATCAGCAGGTCCATGTCGTTCAGGATCTGCAGGTCTGATGGAAGTAGGCTGGGAGATACAGGGAGAATGGAGGGCATAGCAGGCTGCTCAGTGCATCTTGTGATAACCTCAGAAGATTCAGTGAGCAGGGGAATGGTTGGGGAAGGGAAACTAATGTGTATGGTTCAGGACCTTCAGATCTGATGAAGGTGCGCAGAGAAGTGGTGGGAGAAAGGAGGTCCCTGTGGGATAGCAGGCTGCTCAGGAAAGCTTGGTGTGCTCCAGAAGGCTCAGGGAACAGGGAAGATGAGTATGTGAAGTGAAGGTTACCTATATGGTTCAGACTCTGCAGGTCTAATGCAGGTGGGGTAATCCATGAGTGTTTTAAAAGATGTTTTAAATGTATTTTAAAGATGAGGCCTTTGATTAGATAAGATCAACAAGGTAAAGATTCTGTGATTAACTATTGTTGACTTTCTGAGAAAAAAAAGAGAGTCAAGGACGGACACACACACACACACACACACACACACACACACACACACACACACACTCCATGTAGTCCCTACACTGTTAACCAAAGCCCTAAGCGAAAATAAAGTCTATAGTACTATGCCTTAGCAATAGAAAATAGGTCAAAATGCTTTTTACCAAGGAAAAAATGTGGAGGATAAATCCACGATATTTCATAGTTTTAAAAAATACAGTTCATGGAGAATATTTACCTCATACCATCTGTAAAGGAAAATGCTGGACTTAAAGTATATGATCAAAGAACCAAACACTTTTTTGCTTGAATCCTGGCTCTACTACTATTTGTTACAGATTTTGAATAAATTATTTAGCCTTTCAGTGTCTCTTTTTAATGCCTTTAGATCAGTTTTCATGAATACGTAAGTGTTATGTATGTATTAATTTTTTATTATAAAGAACATTTGGGGAAGTAGAGAGATGGCTCTGCAGTTAAGAGTGTTTTTTGTTCTTGCAGAGGGCCTAATTTTGGTTCCCAGCATCCACAGGACAGCTCATAACCACTTGTAACCACCAGTGCCCTCTTGTGGCCTCTGTGTGCAACAGGCATACATGCAGGCAAACACTCATACAAGTAAAATAAATGATTAAAAAAAATCTTTTAAAAATGCTATTTTATTTTTGCTTGCAGATAAGTTTGACTTTAGTATAGAAAGAATATAGATCATGACAGAATTTGAATGATTAAGAAATGAAATTCTGGATTCTGGAAATACTAACCTTTGACAGTGCATGGTCCCAAAACACTATAGGAAGATTTCTGTTCATAATTTGAACATCAATAAGAAGGATCGGTATCAACAATGTTTAGTCCTGTTTATGGAAAGTGGTACCATTAATTCCCCATTCCATGTTTTATAAAAGAAAATGAAGTCCTTCAGGGGTCCATGAGATGGCTCAGTAAGTAAAGCTACTTATTCCTGAGCCTGATGAGTTGAATTTGATCCCATGGACCCACACGTGAGAAAGAGAAAACGAATTCCCTCAAGTTGTGCTCTGATTTCTACACATGCATCATGATATTCTTGGTAATAAAGAATTAAGAAGAAACTCACCTTGGACCCTCTCCCTATATTCTAATATCTCCCACTTCAACATTTCTAACAGAATTTCAACATTTCTACAGAAATATACCTAGTTCTATAAGACCCATCATATAAGCAGAACTTTTAAATTATTTTCCACGTGTGACTCATTTGTGTGTGAAAATTTTACATTTCCCCAGGAATCTCTGTGTGTGTGTTTGTGTGTGTGTGTGTGTGTGTGTGTGTGTGTGTGTGTGTGTGAAACATCACTGATAATTTTACAAATTTACTGATAATGAACTATAAAGAATTTATTTTAAAATGATTCTTTGTTATATAAATAATGTTTAATTTACATAGCAATGAGGGATATATACTTGTTTATTTCTATGTAAAACACTAAATCATGGGGCCTATAAGATGGCTCACTGGATAAAAGCACCTGCCACCAAACTCAATGACTTGAGTTTGATTCTCAGGAAACACATGGTGAAAGGAGAGAACCAATCCTGCAAGTTGTCCTCTGACCTCCACACACACGCCTTGCTGTTACCATGAACAAACTATGTACATATGGTGTTATATATATATATATATTATATATATTATATATATAATATAATATATATAATATATATTATATTATATATAATATATAATATATATTATATATATAATTTTTATTAACCCTTAGTTGAGTGATACTGCAGT
Source organism: Uromys caudimaculatus (assembly GCA_028551405.1). Lineage (NCBI taxonomy): Eukaryota > Metazoa > Chordata > Mammalia > Rodentia > Muridae > Uromys > Uromys caudimaculatus. The sequence continues at coordinate 36,750,722 of CM052722.1, read as the reverse complement.
ATGTAGAGGATCTTAAATGTTTTTCAGAGTTGATCAATATTTTCATTTTTAATTGCCAACATTGAGTTGCATAAATACAAAGTATAAAACATCAGAAATATGTCAGAAATTGTTAGAAATTCTGCCCTAATAGCAAGCCAAAACTCATTTAATGATTATTTTTTGAGATAGGGTCTCACTGTGTAGCTGGCCTGGAATTACTTATGTACAGTGGTTCGTCTGGACTTGAACCTGCAACAATCACACATTCTCTGCTTTCTGAGTGCTAAGGTTGCAGTTCTGTACCACTATATCCTGTTTTTTAATGATCTTGTACAAGATCAAGTTAACGACTCAAATAGAAAAAGGTTAATATCAAATATTGTAGTACATAACAATCTAAAGGTATTATATAAATTAAAAATCTCTGTGTGTTTGTGTGTGAGGGAGAGATAATAGAGAGTAGATGTGTGTGTGTGTGTGTGTGTGTGTGTGTGTGTGTGTGTTACATTGAGGGGAGTGTTTGTAAGTGTGAGTGTGGACATGTACAATTCATATGTCTGTGTGGTGGTAATACAATAACCTTGGGTGTCTGTTTTCACTTCCCTTCTTGCTTGAGGCAGGGCTATGTGTTTATGCTGCATAGGCCAGGCTAGCTGTCCGTGGAGCTTCTTAGGGATTCTTCTGTCTGTGTGTCCTGTCTTGCCATAGGAACGTTGGGACCACAGTGCTTCTCTATACATTGATTCCAAGGATCTGAACTCATCTTCTCACATTTGTGTGGCTGGCACTTTCCCCCTGAGCCATCTGTCAGTAATTTGATACTTACATGCTAAAGAATGATAGTAAGAATATATTAAATGCTTATGCATAATTAAAAATTATATTTCTATAAGATCAGACATCTTGTATTACATTAAAATCATTACAGTTCAGCGCATACACTTCAAATATGAACTAAAATGTTTCCAGTAGTGTTAGTTAGCATTGCACAGCATGATATCATACACAAATGATGCAAAGTACACATTTTGTGTAATCAAGGTTATAGTAAAGTCATATATTCCGCATAGAACAGTATTGCCAGAAAACTTAGGATTTTGACTAATTAATAGCTTCATTTTTAGTTCATTTTGCTTGTTGCATGTTGAGGAACCTTTTGCTATTGCTAATTTTTTTCATGACACCCAGATTCAATTATGCCATAAGGGGTCAGTACCCACAGTTTAAGAAGGTGGTATATGAATTAAATCCTTTAATGTAGACACCTTGGAAATGTAAATTATTTGCTTAATTATCCCTTAGAGGGTGATGAGGAACCCCAACACATCTCTCCACCAATTACTTGTCCTTTTCAAAACGTTTTTTTTATTTATTTACCTTTTAAATCCACTGAATCCAATTAGTACTGTACATATGCACACGATTATGGGGTCATCCAGTGAGGCATGAGCACCCTTCCATTGGCCACCCTCCCAAAGAAAAAAGACTCTCATTCCACTTCCACTAGCAGCCATCAATTGCCAATACTCTCCTCAGCTATGGGAGGGACATCGGTAGCTTTTCTCACATCTGTGCTGGATGTTTTAACTGGTTTGATTTTGAACAGGTAACAGGTATCCATGTTCAGAATACATTATTTCACAGTACTATTCCCCATCCTCTGGCTTTTATATTGATTCTGTTCCTTCCTCTGTGATGTTCCTATCCTTGGGGTTGGGGGGGCACATGTGCTCAACCACTTATTCTCAGTGCTTTGAATGGTTATACAGCTCTGCATTAATTACTACGTGCTGCAGTAAGAAGGTTCTCTAACCAAGGCTGAGAGCAGCACTAATCTATGGATATAAACATTAGGTGTACAGAGGCAATATGACATGACCAGTTAGAAAAACAACAGCAGTTGGTCCTACACTTATTTTTCCAACAGTTGTTAATTTGCATCTCATCTGATCAGGATAAAAATGATGCTAGCATCTAAAAATGCGAACATGGTTAACTTTACAAATTTATTTTTGGCAAAATAATAACAGCAAAATGAATTAAAATGGGCAGTATTAGTTACTAGTTTACTATACTTCAGTAGTCTAAATAATTTAAACAAGAAACTATTTGGAGAACATAGCCTCTGCACTCTGAAACTCTGATGTAATATTTTCCATGTTTAGCTTTTATTGCACAGTATAGCTATTTTTTCTATTTAATATCATTAAAAATGTCTTGCATAACTTAGATTCAAGCTGTTATCTTGAAAATCCCCTCTCACATGCCCTGTTAAATTGAAACAATCAAAGAAAAGGGAAATGAACGCCTTTAGTGTTACATAATAAAGAACATAGCTACCTTTTGGAAGAAAATGTTCATTTTTCCCCAAAAGTCTTTACTATGAGCCAAGTATACATTAGGGCATTCCTTTGGAATGGAAGCAAACCAATACAGTGTATTCATGTGGTATAACATGTTAAAGTGGACCAACATGAGTTTTGATCATCTGGGCTATGTATGCTGACTTTACCACATTTATTTATTTAATGGTTTGGAGATCTTTTATGAATGCCAATCAATATACTGGCAGATATTGGGTTGAACAAAACACATGTAGTTTAAATTGTTATTATAGAAATTATTTATTAAGTCAGTCTTTTCACTAATGTTCACTGAAAGGTTGAAGGAAGGGAATTCTGCATAATGTAATTCAGATTTGCCAAGTTGGTTGTGCATTAAAAAAGTCACTATAGTAGCCTTTGGTCAAATACACAAAGGGACTACATATATGTGTGTGTGTGTGTGTGTGTGTGTGTGTGTGTGTGTATTTCTTTCACTACATGATTTCCTGTTGGGAACCATAAAAATTTCAGAGAAAAGACTTGCAGAAATTTAGCATAAAAATTTAGACTATGAAGAGGTGCTTAGTAAAATTCCCAGTAGGGAAATGTCAGGCATGTTTTTATGGGAAATGGCATTTTGGAGGTTGAAACATATTCAGGCAGTAGAAACTAACAGCTATTCTGAATATGACAGATTTTGATAGTTCAAAATTTTATCAATGTATTCATATTCCCTTATTTGTCTTTTCCTCAAAGTTTATGTACCATTTGACTTGTAGTCACAAGTGAAGATGTGGGTCCTGCTAGTATTTCCCAGAACCCTGCAAGAGAAATGGATTGAGATATGAGATCTGCACTGTATTATAACAATTCCATTTTGGATTTCATATTCATAAACTCCAAACATTGCTGTGCACAGCCCTTGGGAATGTTTCCAATGATCTAGTTCCGATTTTGTGCCTCTAGTATTTTATATTCCTGGTATTCAGCAGTAATCTTCCACAATTTTTATATTGATAAGTGGAAATCAAGGGGTGGGCTGACCATCAGAAGGATTTGGTTAGAAAAGGAGGGCTATAGTTGTCTTCTCTGTCTCACACAGCCAGGTGGCAGTATTGCTTCTTGAAAAATAATCATCAGAGGTTTGTAGGCTTATAGTTAGGCTTAGGGCTTGACCTTTCACGTTTATTTTATTCTACTGAAGCCAATCTATCTGCATGGAATTTTCTCCAGTCATGTCACCGGAACAACAAAACGAAAACAAAACAACAAAAGCTGATCCTTTTAAAATTAATGGTTTTCATTTATTTGTAAAGTGCACTTCTAATGCTCTGGAGGAAAAAGAAGTGCCAGAAAGAAAGACCATGAACAAGAATTAAAACATAGCTCCTCACTTTCTTTTTGGTAGAAAGACTCATGGTCTGGGAAACAACAACAGTGTCTCTGCAGGATAGTTCTTAGAAACCGGTGTGAAACCTATTGCAGAAGAATACAAAAAGTAATTCCATCTAATCCATGTGAGTGCAGGATAATTAGTGAAATCCAGATTAATCAGAAACATGCTAACAGCAGGGCAATTTCCCTAACAGTCCGGGAAGATACAAAATAACTGGCTAATGAAGTGGAGCCGACTGTAATGTACACATTTGCTCCGGAGATTGTAATGAGATCCATTATTTAGACAGATGCCTTGTCTTCTGGACAAGAGATCTTTAAAACTGGAAATGTATCTTTCTGAATCAATTGTGCTTCGTGCCCCTGTAGGTCAAGGAATGAAGACCAGAATTAGAGAGAGGGATATTTTAGGAAACCTTCCGGTTTGATACCTGTCATAAAAGGAGAAGGATGCGTAGTATTTTATTCTAGGGTTTTGTCACATAGCACGCACTTGAGCCTCATTAAAAACCATTGTCATTAGTAAGTAGGAAAAAAGCGTCACTAGAGTATTTTCATCAGTGTGGATCATTATACTACAACAAAGCTTATTTCAAGGAGGAGAAGGGAGAGGAAGAGGAAGCAGAGGAGGAGGAGTAAGGGGAGGAAGAAGAGGAGGAGGAGGTGTGAGAGGAGGAGGAGGAAGAGGAGGAAAAGGAGGAAGAGGAGGAAGAGGAGGAAGACAGGGAAGTAGAAGAGGTTGGTTAATGAGTCCAAAATTACATTTACTAGGAAGAAGACAACCTGGTGTTTTGATGCACAGAATAGTGATAATGATTATGTACTATAAATGATAAAAGGCAAGATTTTAGATATTTCACCATCGTGCAATCTTTAAAGACATAGATGTGTTTGTTCTTATTTAAATATTACACAGTAGACACACATAGTAAAATATCACAATTATGTATATAATGTTTATGTCTTAAATACTAGTTAAAATTAAATTAATGGAAAAGAAAAATGAATGATGAAAACGTGAAATAAATACACTATTATAGATAGATTTTTATAATAAAATATATGTGAGAATTTTATTGCATATAATTTCCTTTTCTTATCAATGCCTTACATATGTTCTATTATCATATCCATGCTTAGATTTAGATATTCTTGTTGGATAAATCCATCTGAGTGCATCTCAATTTTGCTTTCATTCACCTTTCATTGAGAACAGTGTCAAAACTAGGCCTTGAAAGTCCACTCCAACCTAACTCAAATTCTGAAACCATCACCCAATTTATGATTCTTTTAAACTCCAGCTTTAGGCTGGGAGGGGGGGAAGGAAAAGAAGGATGGAAAGAGATGAAGAGGAAGTAGAACCAGCCCCAGCCAGCAGCATGCAGGGCTTGGAGGCCTAGGCTTCAAAGCCCTGCTACACTTAAGCGCTATCCCATTGGCTAAAGTGAGTTATAAGGCCAATTTAATTCACCACCATGTTATACATGGATTTAATTCTTGGACATTAAGGAATTGGGCACATAATGCAATGAGCCTTTTGCAAATGATTTGCTGAGCTTTGGTGAGACTGCCTCAAACCCACCACAGTAATCTGAGCCCTTTCCCTCTGGCCACCCCTTCAAACACTTTCATTGCTGGGATTTATGTATTCAGTGCATTATCCTTTAATTCAAAGATCAGGAGTAAAATTTCTGTTTCACTTTGAACAATTAATACATTAAAATTTATATAAATTCTAATTGAAACTTTAGCCTTTTTTGTCCCAAAGCAGATGAATCAGATCACAAGTTGTAGGGCAATGTAAAATATACTGTTGTGCAGAATATATATGTATATGGTTATGGTTATGGTTATGATTATGGTTATGGTTATGGTTATAGAGATTATAAATAAATCACTCCTTTCCCTCTTTTTTTTTTTTACCATGAAACCCTTCCATATATGCTTCATTTCTCTCAAATTCATGCCTCTTTTCTCATTGTTAGTTCATGTGTGTTTGTGTGTATGTGTACTTCAGCCTAACCTGCTCAGTCTATACAATGGTACTTATATGTATGTTTTCAGGTATTGGATAGCCAACTGGCATGCTTTTCCCCAGGGAATATTATGCCCCCCCCCCATTGTCAGCATTCTTTAGTTGCCCATAGTAATTTCGTGTAGATTTGAGGCCTCATGGTCTTTTACCTGTCCACTTTGATATACTTATTGTTGTCCTTATTCAACTTGTGTTTAGGCAGTCAAGTTGATGAGACGTTGGGTATGTAGCTTCTGACATTCCTGGGAGACAGATTCTCATAGAAAACTCCCTAGTTCTTATCTTTCTGCTCCCTCTTCTGTGATGACCCTTGAGCCTTAGATGCATGGGTATTTTATAGATGGGACTGGGTTCTTCAACTCTCCATTTGGATTAGTTGTGGCTTTCTCTAATTGCCCCTGTCTATTATAAAGAGAAACTTCCTTGATGAAAGGTGAGGAATAGACATATCTGTGGATATAAAGTCAGATATTTAGAATGTGGTCAGGGATTATGCTGATTTAGTAAACTGGCAGTGGCAGGTTCTTCTCCAATATCCATGACTTTGCTAGCTCTGGGTAGCTGGCTTGGTTTCCAGTACTAGGCATGCTTGCCCTCCTATTGATCAGGTTTTAAGTCTAATTAGAAAGCTGTTGATTACAGGCAAGGTATGAGTGCCACTACTGCACTCTTAGAGGTAGTTCGCCATGCTGGTTGTTGTATATAGTAATCATAACTAGGTGGGACTATTGGTTGCTTCCCTCCTTTGGCAGCTTTCATGACAACAGAAGGTACTATTTCTCAGAGAGGAAGCATCCACACCAGCTCCAGCTCAGGAGCTTCTAGGGCAGTGTTTGAAGTGCACGAGTCTTTGGCAAGAAGGATTTTAATTCCAAGTGATATTTTACTGAAGTAGCCCAGTCTGGCAGCCTTAGACTTTGTATATATCCAAGACTGCCCTGAACTGCTGATTCTCCTGCTTCCATCTCCCAAGTGCTATGATTATAGGCTTATGCATCCATGCCCAACTTTTCCTTCATATTTCATGACTATGTAAACATCACAATGAATTACTGTTGTTTTCCTCAGTGACAGCATTATCCTTGAAACCTATATTCTGGACAAGGCCATTATTTTAATATTTCCAGAAAGGCTTCTGGCAAAAGATTGGTACTACATCTGCTTGGCAATTTTAACAATGTCATCAAACATGGTTTGTCTATAATTTAAAATGTTATTTTTCCTACTTTCTGTCTCATTATTTGAGGGCTTTGATGATTAGGCAGAAATACAGTGCCGCAGTTTAGACCTGTTTATACTCAGTAGTTAATTTCACTGTAATTATTAGACTTCTTCGGCTACTGATTACATGTCCTCATCAGCCTTGATTTGCAGACAGACCCAGAGACCAGTCATGGAAGCCACATCAAACCTGAAACCAAACCTCCCTCAAATGGAGCTCAAATATATTCCTTTGATGTCATTGTCGTCAAACTGAGGCAGCATGATGAAGGCAGCTGGCATTGGATAAATCTAAATGCACGATGGCTGAAGGAATTTGGAGCAACTCCTCCCAGAAGCTGTAGAAGCCTAAAATAGTGTTAAATGTATTGTAAAGGATTAGAGATTAGAGATATCTACTGTGTGCTCAAAGCTCTTCTTTTCTTTTTCTACCCTTTGTGAAATCTGAAAAAAAAAAAAAAAAACAATTTCTGTCCCCCAGTACATATAAGGAAGTGGGAGGGAGGTCTGAAAGGAAGAGAAAAAAGAATGATTTAAGATTTTGTGCTGAGGTTGTTTAGAAGTCTAGAAGTTAAGGGTCCTGTTGTGAGAGGGGACCGATTCAGAGGCTGCATTTCAAGGAGGTGAGAAAACTCAGGTGAATGACATATGATTGTCTTTGCCTTTCTGGGTCAAATGGGTAAGGGATGCCACACTCACTTTGTGGGTCACAAATGATGACAGGGAAGCAGCAAAAGTACCAAAACTCAAGAGAAAATCATAAAGACTTAAGAGTTGAAATTGCGTTTCCCACTAGCCTGGTCAAATGGAATTTCAATTTGGATTGAGATTTAATTTTACTTAAATAAGATAATAAGTGATAAGTATTTATTGCATCATATCTGAAGTTGTTGAGTTAGAGTCCTTCCTGTTAAATGTGAAGACATTGTGCTGAGAATCCTATTATTGGAAATAACTGTATCCATGTCTACCAAGTCAATTGGTGCTCATCTGAATCAAGAATTCAACAAACTTGAACTGGAAAGATGGCTAAGAGGCCTGTTGCTCTTACAGAGGACCCAACCTCACCTCCTAGCACCCAAGTCAGGTGTCTCATGGCTTCTGTAATGCCAGATACAGGGAATCTGATGCGTTCTTCTGGATTGTAAGAGAACTTTCTCACAGACTGCAGATGCAAAGACACACATATACAAGAATAAATAAAAATAAATCCTAAAAAGGAATCGGACATGCCATACACCATTTTATGTATTAGAATGAAAAAGCACATATCATGTCTGTTCACCTCTCAGTCTTTAGAACTTTATTTTGTGTCCACCCCAACTGCAAGGCTACAAGAAGCTATACTCCATGGTATATCCAACTTATATGCCTAAGACTTTGGTTTGTGAGCAGATAGCCAAACTCTTCTGTGTTTGTCCTTCTTACCACTGTTACTTTTGTGCTTTTCTCCACATAGGAAACACATCCACTCTCTCCTTAGGCAAAACAATTTAAATTTTTTAATGTTACTGCATCCAACTGAATATCCATGATCACGAGTCGCTCTGTATTCTTCTCCATAGAGTGAGATATCTGTAGGCTTTGCATTAGAAAGGGAGACGAATGGAAAGCACACAACAATCAGTGATCTACCGCAGTAGGTAAATCCGTATGGCAGGGCTTCATTAGACCCTGAATCACCGTCTAGCAAAGGTTTCCTAATAAGCAAAGATTTTCCTGGCCCAGGTCTACTGATCGACTTTCTCTATCAATATTTTTTCTGGTAAAAATTCACATTTATCATGCTTAATTTACCAATATCTAGTTTTATATGTAGAAAAGGGAGGGATAAAGTACAGTGATCTGGATAGCAATTAAAGAATATCTACATTACTTGTATGATTGTTTGACATTTAAAAACATCTTTACTAAGGCTTTCTGATTTGAGATCAGTATTAAAGACTGAGCAACATAAAGTAAATAAGCCATTAACTGGGTGTCTATTATTATTATTATTATTATTATTATTATTATTATTATTATTCATTTTTCTCTTTTTAATTTTATTGGATATTTTATTTATTTACATTTCAAATGTTATCCCCTTTCCTGGTCTCCCCCCTTCCAGAAACCTCCTATCCCATCCACTCTTCCTTTGCTTCTATGAGGGTGCTCATCCACCCACCCAGTCCTGTTTCCCCACCCTGGCATTCCCCCACACTGAGGCATCTAGCCTTCCCAGGACCAAGGGCTTCTCCTCCCATTGATGTCAGACAAGGCCATCCTCTGCTAATCTTTTTTTACAGTCCAGTCATTATCCCCCTTCCTGTCTGCCTTCCGACTGTAGCTCATCCCATTCCTCCCCCCCCCCCCCGTCTCCAAGAGGATGTCCCCATCCCCCACCCCACCAGACCTCCCCCCTCCCTGGGGTCACAATTCTCTTGAGGGTTAGGTGCATCTTCTCTCACTGAGGCCAAACCGGGCAGTCTTCTGCTGTGTATGTGTCCAGGGCCCTCTGACCAGCTCCTGTACGCCTCCTGGTTGGTGACTCAGTGTCTGAGGTCTCTGAAGGGGGGGGTGTTGGGAGAGGGGGTCCAGGTTAGTTGAGACTGCTGATCTTCCTATAGGGTTGCCCTTCTCTCCAGCTTCTTCCAGCTTTTCCACAATTCAACCACAGGAGTCCCAGGCTTTTGTCCATTTGGGTGTAAATATCTACATCAGACTATCGGCTGTTTGTTTGTCCTCTTGGTGGACAGTAAGGCTCCTGTCTATAAGCACACCATAGCATCAACAATAGTGTTAGGTCTTAGAGCCTCCCCTTGAGATGTATTCCAAGTTGGGCCTGTCACTAGACCACCTTTCCCTCAGTCTCTTCCCCATTTTTGTCCCTGCAGTTCATTTAGACAGGGACAATTCTGGGTCAGAGTTTTTGACTGTGGGATGGCAACCCCATCCCTCCACTCTATGCCTTATCTTTCTTCTGGAGATGGACTCTACAAGTTCCCTCTCCCCACTGTTGAGCATTTCATCTAAGGTTCTTCCCTTTGATTTCTGAGAGTCTCTCACCTCCCAGGTCTCTGGCACATGCTAGAGGGTCTCCTCACCTCCTACCTCCTGAGGTTGCTTGTTTCCATTCTTTCTGCTGGCCCTTAGGGCTTCTCTCCTGTTCCCCACCAATACCTGATTTTGTTCCCATTTTCCTTCCCTGTTCCCTCTCCACCCAGGTCCCTCCCTCCTTCTGTCCCTTGTGATTGCTTTCTTCTCCCTCCCAAGTGGGATTGAGGTATCCTCACTTGGGCCCTTCGACTTGTTAACCTTCTTGAGTTCTGTGGAATCTTTTTGTATCCTGGGTGTTCTGTACTTTTTTGGCTAATATATACTTATTAGTGAATATATACCATGCATGTCCTTTTGGACCTGAATTACCTCACTTGGGATGATATATTCTAGTTCCACCCATTTGCCTGCAGGATGTCCTCATTCTTAATAGCTGAGTAGTATTCCATTGTGTAAATGAACCACATTTTCTGTATCCATTCTTTTGTTGAGGGACATCTGGGTTGTTTCCAGCTTCTGCCAATTGCAGATAAGGTCACTATGAACATAGTAGAACACGTGCCTCTGTGGCATGGTGAGACATCTTTTGGGTATATTCCCGAGTTATATAGCTGGATCTTCAGATAGATGTATTTCCAATTTTCTGAAAAACCTCCAGATTTATTTCCAGAGTGGTTGTACCAGCTTGCAATCACACCAGCAATGAAGGAGTGTTCCTCTTTCTCCACATCCTCGCCAGCATGTGCTGTTGCCTGAGTTTTTGACCTTAGCCATTCTGACTGGTGTGAGGTGGAATCTCAGGGTTGTTTTGATTTGCATTTCCCAAATTAGTGACTTTTTGAAGGTTCACAATTCTCTTGCTTACATATTTTAACAGCAGTAGTTTATATTTTCACAAATCATCATGGTTATTTTAAAAATATTTAATTTTAGTAGAGCAACATTTTCTGTTAATAATTATTTAAATACTACAATATTTACTTAAAGTTACAATAACAAAAAATAGGCTGAAATAGATTTGCTATTCAGTGCATTCGATTTCGGTAAACATAAAACTCAAGTAATCTGTACCAGGAAAGGCAGAGCATTCCAGATATGCCTTCTAGACAGACATGTTCAATTTCTGTTGGGAGTCAGTCCAAGAACAAAATGTAGGGCTTCACTTAGGAAGGTATTTGATAAGGAGAGCTTAATTAAGAGAATTTCTTCTTGAATTTATATTTTTTCAAGATTCTGAGGAGGTTACCTGCAGTCCTTTGTGCTCATTACTTTGTCTAGATTTTGAAATAGTTCAGTGCATTAAAGAGACAATGCTGGATGGCCCACAGCAGAGTAAAAAAGGAGTTCTCACAGAGCTGAGACCATGAAGACAGCAGCACTGTAGTGCTAGACACAAGGAGCAACTCAGTATTTGGCAACAATGTCCCAGAGATTTGGAGAGCAGTTGGGAAAAACTGAACTTGAACTATGCAGCTTCCAGCCTTGCTAGAGATTTCTGTTTCAGGCATAGTGAAAGTGGAACAAAGAGAAACTTCATGACCCTAAGGTGATCATATGCCACTATTATAGACATTCAGGTACAAATTGGTAGAGGAGATGGCTGAAGAATGATTTATGCTAAATATCTCATCAGCCTTGTATATTTAGCATTTAAAAGTCAGTTTGATTTGATTTGAAGAAGTAAACAGGGGAATAATGTTTCTTTCTTTCTTTCCTGTTTTTGATAATGTCTCCTAATATTCCAGGCTGTCCTTGAACTGTTATTGAACTTCCAAATCTATTTCTGCCTCCCACTGCACCCAGTTTGTACAGAGTTGATAGGCAGAGAGTTGAACTTTGGACTTCTTGCATGCTAGGCAGTCACTTACCATTTGAGCCATATCTCCAGCCCACTGAGCTGTTTCTCTTTTCCCAGTAATTTATTAATTCATTCACTTTCCATCCTAATCGCAGCCCTTCTTCTCCTCTCAGTTCCTCCTTTACATGGCCCCTCCCCCCAGCCTCTTCCCCTTCCCCTCTGAGAATGGGAAGGTCACCTCTGGGTACCAATTTATCCTGGCACCTCAAGTCACTGCAGGACTAGGTACATCCTCTCCCACTGAGGCCAGACAAGGCAGTCCAGTTAGGGGAAAAGTTTCCACAGGCACTCAACAGAGTTAGAGTAAGTCCCTCAGTTGTTGGGGGTGGTTCATTCTCTGAGAGCCTCTAAGAGTCCAGGTTAGTTGACTCTCTTAGTCTTCTTCCTGTGGAGTTCCTATCTCCTTTGGGTTCCTCATTCTTTCCCCCAACTCTCCCATAGGACTCCCCAAGCCCCATCTAAAGTTTGGCTATGGGTCTCTGCATCTGTTTCCATTGCCTGCAGGGAGGAGCCTCTCAGAGGATAGCCATGTGAGACTACTGTCTGTAAACATCCATCTCCGATGACAACGTTATTTCATCTTCTGAGTTAGATTCGAACATTCTCCCTTGCTCCACTCCCTTGTTATTTAGCTTCTTTGGGTCTGTGGATTGTAGCACGGGTATCCTGTATTTTATGGCAAATACCACTTATATGTACATACATACCATGTGTGTCTTTCTGGGTCTGAGTTACCTCACTCAGGATAATCTTGCCTACTTCCACCAATTTGCCTGTAGATTTCATGATGTCCTTGTTTTCCATAGCTGAGTAGTGTGTAAATGTGCCACATCTTCTTTTTCCATTCTTCGGTTGAGGAACATCTAGGTTGATTCCAGCTTCTGGCTATAACAAATAAGACTATGAACATAGTGGAGCAATTGTCATTATGGTATGGTGGAGCATCTTTTGGGTATATGCCCAGGAGTGGTATAGCTGGGTCTTGAGGTAGAATTAGTCCCAATTTTCTGAGAAACTGCCAAACTGATTTCCAGAGTAGTTGTACAAGTTCGCACTTCTATCAGCAATGGAGGAATGTTCGTTCCCCTTGTTACTCATCTTTGCCAGCATGTGCTGTCACTTGGATTTTTTATCTTAGCCATTCTGACCTGTATAAGATGGAATCTCAGAATTGTTTTGATATGCATTTCCCTGATGACGAAGGACTTTGGACATTTCTTTAGGTGCTTTTCAGCCACTTGAGATTCCTCTGTCACAATGCCCACAATACAACCCACAGATCATATGGAGCTTAGGAGGAAAGAAGACCAGAGTGTGGATACTTCAGTCCTTCATAAAGGGGGGAACAGGTAGATCATGGGAGGTGGAGGGAGGGAAGACCTGGGAGGGAGAGAGGAGGGGGAGAGAAAAGGAGGGCAGGATCAGGAACTGGAGGGAACTGGAGAGAGGTATAGGAGGTCCAAAATCGAATAAAAATATGTAGCAGTAGGGGATGAGGAACTGGGAGTAGCCACTGGAGGGTCCCATATGTCAGGAAAATGAGAGGCTCCCAGGACCCAATGGGGATGACTTCAGCTGAAATGTGCAGTGAAGGGGAGATAGAACCTGTAGGAACCACCTCCAGTAGATAGGCACGGCCCCTAGTCAAGTGATGGGGCCACCCACCCATCTCAAAGTTTTTAACTCAGAAATGTTCCTCTCCAAAGGAAAGACAGGGAGAGACTAAAGGAAGGGCCATCCACGCACCGCCCCACCTGGGGATCCAACCTGTCTGCAGACACCAAACCTGACACCATTGCTGTTGCCAAGAGGCACTTGCTGACAGGACCTGGTATGGCTGTTCCCTGGGAGGTTCTGCCAGCATCTGACCAATACAGATGATGATGCTTGGTTGCAACCATCAGACTGAGCTCAGGGACCCTGTTTGGGAAGCTGGTGGAAGGACTGGAGGAGCAGAGGGGGATTGCAACCCTGTAGGAAGAACAATGTCGCCTGGCCAGACCATCCAGTGCTCCCAGGGACTAGACCACCAACCAAGGAGTGTACAGGGAGGGATCCATGGCTCCAGATATATATGTGGCAGAGGATGGCCTTGTCTGACATCAATGGGAGGAGAGGCCCAGGTTCTGTGGAGGTTTGATGCCTCAGCATAGGGGGATGTTGGAGTGATGGGGTGAGACTAGATGGGTGGGTGGGTGTGGGAGCACTGTCATAGAGGCAAAGAGGAGGGAGACAGGGCAAATGAGATGGGGGATTGTGGAGGGGTAACTGGGAAGGGGGATATCATTTGAGATGTAAATGACAGGCATGATTAATTTTTAAAAATGTCCACATAAAAAGCAATCACAGCCCATATCCATGACATAAAAATATTTACCATTGTTTATCTTGCCTAAATACATACAGACTTCTCTTGAAAAAAAAAAAAGAGAATTCTCGGTTTAGCTCCGTACCCCATTTTTAAATTGGGTTATTTGTGTTGTTGGTGTCTAAATTCTCAAGTTCTCAATAGAGTTTGGATATTAGCTCTCTGCCAGATGTAGAGGTGGTGAAGATACTTTCCCAATCTGTAGGCTGCCATTTTGTCTTATCAACAGTACCCTTTGCCTTACAGAAGCTTTTCAGTTTGATGAGGTCCCATTTATCAGTTGCTGATCTTAGAGCCTGAGCCATTGGTGTTCTGTTGAGCAAATTTTCCCCTGTGCCAATGAGTTTGAGGCTATTTTCACTTTCTTTTCTATGAGATTTACTGTATCTGGTATTATGTTGAGGTCTTTCATCCACTTGGACTTGAGTTTTTTGCACAGTGATACATGTGAATCTATTTGCATTCTTCTACATGCAGACATCCAGGTAGACCAGCACCATTTGTTAAAGATGCTTTCTTTTTTCCATTGTATGATTTTGGTTTCTTAAACAACTATATTTTAGACTGATATTCGTATTATTGCGAAAGTAAGCTTGTCTTCTAAGGATAATATTTAGGAAGGTTTGACATTTCTGAGGTTATCAGAACAGGGAGGGTATGATACTTGCATATATTTTAAATGTTCAATTTGGAGGAAATATAATTAGCAACAAAAATATGGGTAAAGAAGGAAAAATCCTGCTACTGTGAGTACTATCAGCACATCATTACTGGGAAAATAAAAGCCCAAATAACAATTACACCAGCTCTGCAGATAGTAGGATATGAATTTCTGGTGAAATTAAACATGTACAACATTTTCTCTTTTTACTGTGTCTTGGATGTAGCCACTGGCATTACGATATTTTGATGTCTAGTATAGTGAATATACTGGGTGAAAATAAGTACATAAAATTGTGGTTTTTTTGTTTATGACATTATTGACAAGTTTATTTCTCATTGCAAATTAGATTTCTAATTTTATGTGATACTTCTGTGAGCTCAGATGAATCTTAGTTATAAACAGCTTTGTGGAAACTGGTAGCTTAAAATATCAGCAGAAATTCCATGACTTTTTTCTCATGAAGTGGTAGCCATGGCCTTGACAAAAGCCTCTTTCTTCTGAGGCATTCACCTTTGGAGTGCTAAGCACCACAAAAGAAGTTAGATTACCATGATGTTAAAGATAGGGAGGGCAGCATGTGGGCCGGCCAGAAAGTACATGAAGAGAGAGAGAGACGTCTTGCTCCTGAATCCCTTGATTCCTGTGGCAGAAACACTGTGAGGAACAATACACAGTGGTTGCTTGTGGAAATCATTAAGTTGTGAATGAATTTGTTAAGAATGGAAATATCATTAGAAAATTTACCAAGGAGTTTAGACTTCTGAGTCTGGAATGAAGAGGTGCAGAAGTTGAGCAGGGAGGAAAATACCAAATCATTTTCATAGTGAAATGTTTCTTGGTGATATGTCATTTCACCTCTGCCATGCCACTGGGACTTTCTCATTTAAAGCTCAGTCCCAGCCGGGCAGTGGTGGCGCACACCTTTAATCCCAGCACTCGGGAGGCAGAGACAGGCAGATTTCTGAGTTTGAGGCCAGCCTGGTCTACAGAGTGAGTTCCAGGACAGAGAAACTCTGTCTCGAAAAACCAAAAAAAAAAAAAAAAAAAAAAAAAAAGCTCAGTCCCAGCTAGACATTCTTTATGGACCATTAAACTACCTTTCATTGCTTGTTATTGCTTGTTATCCTATACCTGCCAATCTAAATGTTGAGTATCTATAGCAACTATGTAATTAACACTGAGCTCATCAGTGAGAGTTATCAAAGAAACACTACTAAGTAGCTAAAAGTCTCATGCCCCAGAAGCATTATCCTAATCCAAATTGTCAAAGGGAGTCACACTACCTGCAGCTATGTGGGAATTCCAACAGCTAATATGTTTGCATTGGCATGATATCCAAATGTTGTCTCTGCCCAAAACTTTCCAGGCTTTTGCACACTGAATGCTTATAACATCCGTGTGAGGTAGATTCCATTATCATCGCCATTTTACAAATGAGGACACCTAGTCACAGACAGTTCAGAATACTTTTACAGGGTTTCTGGAGAAATAAGCTACAGGAGGAATGGAGTTCATATT
This sequence comes from Uromys caudimaculatus, assembly GCA_028551405.1. NCBI lineage: Eukaryota > Metazoa > Chordata > Mammalia > Rodentia > Muridae > Uromys > Uromys caudimaculatus. The sequence continues at coordinate 36,734,318 of CM052722.1, read as the reverse complement.
CTCTGAATATAATTCCACTATCTACCACAATTTACTGAGTTTCAATGGAATTAAAATTCTACAATCATTGTTTTTATGTAGGTGATGTGGTAAAGGATAGAGAACACAAGACTTAGGGGCTGGCTTTGTGTAAGACCTTAGTGTTTTACTGGCTGTGCTATATTATACAGGTTATAAAACTCCTCTGAACAGTCCTTTGAGGAAAAAAGTCAGTAATGGAGATACTACAATACACTTTCAGGACTTAAAGCTGGTTAGCAGCTTTGCATTGTGCCCATTCTAGTGACTATTCCTATTCAGTTAACTAACGATGGCTGTCTTCAGCTGATAAGACTAACCGGCAGATGAAATTATAAGTCAAAGACAGATACAACTAAGGCAGCTTCCGCTGAATTGACACAGTCCAAAGGATCTTTACAATAGTCTACAAGGAATCACGTGAACCAAATCCTCAACTTTTGAGGAAATCTCCTTGCCAAAATAACAGAAATGTAGGAAATTTTCAATGTGTAGAAGATTTCCGTTATGAAACCTGTATCTTTGTATTAGATATGACAGGTGAGTCTTCCTTCTCACAGTCTCTGAGAGCTGAGGGAATTGGCTCAAGGTTTTCAGTATTAGAAAGAAAGCCACCATGTGCACACTGCCAAGGTGTCTACTCAGAAGTGAAGGAAAAAAGACATCAGGAGAAACTTGACACATTACAGAAATTACGGCCCTGGAGCCAGAGAGACTGCACTTTCTGTCAAGGAAAACCGATTGCTCTGCCTGACTACTTGCAGCTGCTGCCTGCTCCCTGCTCTCTGAACAGACTTGGGAAGTGGTTTCCAGGGGAGGCTTGGAGACCTGCCACTGTACAGAAGGGGAAAACACGTAGACAAAATGGGAATGGCTTCGTATTTTATACTTCTATCAAAACTCCACAAAGGAGGGAAGCATCCTTTATTCGGCAGCTCTAAACAGCATGAAGGCAGATAATGTGTGTAAATCTCTGAGGTTTTTCACTTTCATGATTTTGTAATGAAAACATTAGTTTTGGCTTCATTCTCAAAGTAATTTAAAAGACAAATTACACTTATCTTAAGGAAGTATAATCCCAGTTAACCTCCTTTCTCCTCTCATTAAAGGCAATAAAGCAATTCGATATCTTCCAGTTACATTAGTGAAAAAACAAACACCCCAAACAGGGGAAGGCGATTTAATTTACTCTTAGAATATTCTTTGATGTTATAAAACTTTAAAAACAAAGTATAGGGAGAATGGTGGAGGAGGAGTAGGAATTATCTTGTTTTGACATATAAAACTGTTTATTGGAGAAAATATTATTTAAAATGACCTTCAAAGTAGACAGAATTTTAACTACCTGATTAAATTTAAGGAAAAGCAAGAAACCCACGGAAAAGATACCAACCAATCAACAAACAACTAGAAGTAATTTTTTTTACAAAAGTGTTAGACTTTTTAAAAAAAAAATTATCTCAATTGTGATAAATATCATATGAGTACCAATAATATTCACTTGTTTTTACTTGAGCTTTTTTCAAATTAGTTTCAATACACCAAACATAAGAAAATATTCTTATTAATGCATATAACAAATTATACAGAATAATGAGTTTGTGAAATTTTCCAATGCATAGAACATAGGTGAGAAATACTTCTCTGTTAGAATAGCTATGGTACAGGTGGAAGAGGCAAGAAATTGAAGTTAAATGTCTTCTTCTATCACTCTTGGCTGGATTTTTGGGTCATGTGTCTCACTGTACCTAAGGCTGCCATTAGGCTACACTGGTTGACCAACAAGCCTCCAGGGTCCTTCTGTCTGTCTCCCGGCTCTGGAATTAGAGGTGTGGGAAGCTGTTTTTCATGGATGCTGAGGAATCAAATGCAGATCTTCTTGATTGCATAGTAAGCACTTAATCCAGTAAGTTATCAATCAACTCATATTCACGCTCACATATCTTTATGTTTCCTTAGATTCTTTAGGCTATATACTAGAGGAGTGATGTAGATAAATCATAAAGTGGGTACATTTATTTTTAGGTTATATTTTTAATCTCCGTGCTTTACTCTATGGTGGCTAGACTAATTTACATTACCACCACAAATATGGAATAATTCCCTTTCCCATAGATCATCCCCAGCATCTGTTGTTGTTGTTGTTGTTGTTGTTGTTGTTGTTGTTGTTTTGTTTTGGTATATAGAATTTCAGCATTGTTTGACTCCCGGCTTCCTTCTTTCTTTCCATTCATTCTTTCTAGTTTTATTTTGCTTCGTTTTTGTTTCAGAGTGTCACCATAAAATCAACACTAGTTTCAAACTCACAATTCTCTTGCTTCAACCTCTCTTATGTACTGGAATTTCAGGCATTTGCCAAACCCTCTGGGATCCCAATGTAGTTTTGGTTTGCACTTCTCTGATAGCTAACGATATTGAACATTTCATCACACATGTAATAGTCATTTGTAGTTTTCACTTGAGACATGTTTACTGTTAGGTTATTTATTCTTTTGCTGGAGCTTTTTGTTGTTGTTAATTTTTGTTTGTATGTTTGTTATATACTGTAGATATCACCTGTCAGATGCATGGTTGAGATCTTACTTTCATTCAGTGGACTGTCTGAATGAATGGTTTCTTGACCTCTGCAGAAGCTTTTTGAATTTCAAACAATCCCATTTGTTAATTTTCTGACTATATTCTGAGTTGTTGGCATCCTACTCAGAAAGTCTTTGCCCATGCCTGTATCTTGAACTATTTTACTTGAACACTTTCTAAGTCTCAGGTCCTACATTAAAATCTTTGATCCGTTTTTGCCTTGATCTTGGTATACAGTGAGAGACAGGGATCTAATGTCATTCATTTATATATCCAGTTTTTCCAGCGGCACTTGTTAAAAGGCTGATTTTATTCCAGTGTATTTTGGACACTTTTGCACTCAATCAAAAGGTGTAACTTCATTGGTTTATTTCTGGGTAATCTGTTATGTTCAGTTGGTCCATGTGTCTATTTAAGGCCCAATACTGTGCTGGACTTGTTATTATGGCATGAGGAAATTATGTTTTAATTTGCTTAATTTTTAAAATTTATATTTTTAATTTGCATGGAATGTAGCAGGTTTCTTCATGGCATTTTCATAGGAATCTTGATGGGGATAGCATTCGGTTTGTATATTGTTTTCAGTAATATAGCCATTTTCACTATATTTTGGTCAGTCGGTATGTGTAGGAGTCTTTCCATCTTCTAAAGTCTTCAATGAATTCTTTCTTTAGTGTTTTATAGTTTCTTTGTTGAAGAGAACTTTCTCCTCCTTGGTTAGGCTTATTCTGAGATAGTAGTGTTAAGGATACTGTGGATAAGATTCTTTTCTTTCTTGTTCTTTTTCTTTTCTTCCTTTATTTCTCAGTACTAGGGATTGAACCCAGGGCTGCACTCAAGCTAATCAAACTGTCACTGACAGAAATCTCTGGCCTGTCCTTTCATCCTCAAAGAATTTGTTATTTTGAAATAGAAGTTACTAATTTTCTGCATGCTGATTGTTATAAGCAAAACAAAATTTCTTCTAATCATTTGAATTGATGGCTTACCCATTCTCAAGGTAAGAAAAGAGACATTAATTCTTTGCTTTTCTCAAGTCTCCAGAAAATGACCAATGGGCCTCTGATTTATATATATATATATATATATATATATATATATATATATATATATATATATATACACACACACACACACACACACACACACACACATATATATGTGTGTGTATATATATACATATATATATGTATATATATATATTCATTCTATGTTTCGTGAAGGGGAAAATTTTTCATTTGTGCTTTTAGTACATTTTTATTTTTGAGAGAATGAGATTCTAAGTATTGAAAGGCTTCTTGCAGGATTTCACAATGTTGGATTTGACATATAATATAGCTTTGGACATCCTCATATTCCTGGTGTTCTCTCTCTCTCTCTCTCTCTCTCTCTCTCTCTCTCTCTCTCTCTCTCTCCCCTTCCCTCCCTCTGTCACACACACACACACAGACACACACAGTTATGTAAGATGATCTTGTAAACTCGCCTGCTGAAGGTTAATACAGAGGTCTTTGGCCACAAGATTTGAATTAATACAATGGAAAAACTGTAAAGAATTTTAAATATTTTTTATTTTCTGAAAATTCGTGTTTTATATTGGTGAGGGTTGGTGTGTGCGCACATATGCTAAGGAAACAATTCTTAATAAATAATAAACATCCTCTGTGAAGAAAATGATAATGATGGCCATTAGCACATCCTCATCAAAAGTACCTCACCAAAATGATCCAGAACCTATAATTTTGTCATTCACTCATTTGGCAGTCCTCTGTTAACAAACGATATCTAGTACTCAAGCAATACCAGCCTGAGACAAGTATCCAAAATTTTTCCAAAGAATAATATCTGTTAACATTTTTTATGAATTATTCACTCTTTCACCTTACATTTTTCTTGAATACAGGAAAATTTTTGGAAAAATTGGAGGTCTCATTCTCCAGTGGCTATCCTACATCTATGCATGCATGGGCAATGCTGATTGCACTCAGGGATTTATGAATAGCACATAGAAAGGAAATGAAGTTGGGAGAGATAGATGGGCAGGGAACACTCAGGGAGAGTAAGAGAAAAGAAGTGACTTATAGATATGATTAAAATACATGTATGCAAAAGATGAAGTTTTTAAGAATAAATAAAAATATTTAATTGGAGCTATATTATATATGCGGATGACCTAGCGCAGACAGGTCCAGGTTCTGTGCTTGCTGCTTCAGTCTCTGTGAGATCAGATGAGCTTTGCTCATGTTGATTTAGAGGGCCTTGTTTTTGAATTCCTAAGCCCTCTGGCTCTTAAACATTTTCTCAGGGTCCCCTGAACCCTGAGGTAAGGGACTTGATGGAGGCATCCCATTTAGGCACCTCAAGGTCTCTCACTCTATGCAGATATCTGGCTGTGGGTCTCTGTATTGTTCCTACATGCTGGTGGAGGAGTCTTCTCTGATGATGTCTAAAATAGGGACTTATCTATGAGTATAGCAGAATATTATTTTATTGATAATTTTTAAACCAGTAGTACTTGGATTTTTTCTATATCTCTGTGGTATCTAGGCTCTGAGTCACCCAAACAGTATCAGGTGTGGGTTTCAGTTCCTGGAGTGGGCCTTAAGTTAAATCATACATTATTTGGCTACTCTTACAAGGTCTGATCTTTGAGTTTAGCAGAATTCCATTAGGAGTCATATGGCTTCCAGTTTCGTGTTTCTATGGCAACCGGGCGGGTCTCTGATTGTTGTCCCTTCTCATGGGTTATTTCCCTTCTGTTTGTCTTGCCCAATTCTAATGTGATAGTTTTTGTTTTATCTTGTTTTGTTATATTTTATGATTATTCCTAGAAGCCTTTTCTTTTGAAATGAGAGACACAAAGGGAGTGGATTGAGATAGGAGGAGATAAGGGGGACTCGGAGGGGTAGAGGGAGGGGAAAACATTGTGAGAAAACAATCTATTTTGAATAAAAAGAAAAATATTGTTTAAAATTTCTTTACACTTTTGATCAAATTAATCTAAAGTTTATGGTTAAAAGCGTCCTCATTAATTTTCCGCAGATGAGTTTCCAGGACCACTTCACTTGTATCCTTGTACCATGCAACTATTTTTCATTTCCCCCCCCAAAGAAAAATCAATAATAGAAGCAGTTTCCTGGAGAGGCAGGACCCATTTTCCTTGTGCTGTCTAGTTTGTTTCCTTAGCTTTCTTTAGCACTAATATCTTGACAGTATTAACAACTAAGGTTTTTCAGGATTCCCCTCGTTCACCGTCAATGAACAGTGAAAGCACAGCCGAAAAACAAACACAAACATGCAGTGGCTTGAGAGCAGGATGCTTTCTACATAATGGGCCGGAGCTCAAGCAAAGACAATGAAGTTACACGCTAAAATCAAAGTGATTATTGGCCTACAAATCTTTACAAAAGGGGAAAAAATGACAACAAAGAATGGCCATTCACTCAGTTGGAACTTACGGGCATCTTCTGGTGTGTGGATGAAGTGATAGGTAGGGAGCTCCACCTACTTGCTTTTCTGTGCATCTTTTAACATCACCACTGATTGAATTTTCAAATTACTACTCACATAACCTTACATGTCTCACACTGAAAAATCTGTCTCAGGCTTTTGGTCTCCTTCTTATAAGGAATATAGTCATTGCTTTTACTGTTCACTAAAGCTAAATGATATTAGGGTGCATTTTTTTTAAAAATAGTGTCTCCTATAGCAAAGACTGGTATTTAACACCAGACCCCTTTGCTTCCACCTACCAAGTGCAGGAATCACAGGCTTACACCACCAAAACCTCACCACTTGCATAGTATCTCTTAAAATGAACCTTAACTTCTTTAGATCAAAGTACAACTGGATAGATGTCGATCAATCGTGGTTTGAATTTCCCATTCGATGGTGTCAGCTTTCTCAAGTAAGAAAATCTGACCCATGGTATGTGGAATAAAATCTTCTATATCTTTGTTCCTCGGTGTCTTCTGAGGAAAAGAAACAGCACTAGTATTTTTTGAGATGTAGTTGGTTTTCATTTAGGTATGTGGATGTGTGTATGAAAGACACTCATTTATGACATAAGAGGATTTCTGATGCCCTGGATCTGCAGTTATAGACAGACTGGAGGCTGCACAATGTGGGTGCTGGGAAATGAACTTTGGTCCTCTGGAAGCCCCAGTTCCACCACCAGTATTTTGAATAGAGAAGATTAAGCTAAAATGACTATCAATTAGACAGTAATTAAGTACCAAAAGGGTAAAAAAGACTCTAAAGTGTAAGGGGATAGCAAATCTTAAAAGAAACTGTTCTAGTATCTAGGCAAGGAGAGTAGAAAATGTAACAGTAAATTAATGGCTGATTCCATCAAGACTGGCATCTCCTGAAAGAGAACAGTAACAGGGAGTCTCCATGGGCAGAGACAATTACTGAAGAGCACAGACCAGATCTGATAGGTCAGTAAGTAGGTAGCATGTGGCCTAAGAGTCTGACTATAGAGAGCTGTTCCATTAAAGGCTGTAGGCTTGCTTCCCTGCTGTTTCATTGTGTGCTGGAGAGATAGCTCAGTAGTTGAGAGCACTTGGTGCTCTTGCGGAGGAGTTTTGTTAAATTCCTAGCATCCAAATAACGGCTAACAGCCATCTCTAATTTCAGTTGCAAGGGATCTGTCCTTCTCTTTTGGCCTCTGACTGCATTGCATGCACGTGATACACAGGCATGGAGTCAAAACTCCCATACATAAGATAAAAGTAAATAAATAAAAAGGACCAGAATGTTCTTGATGTTTCGGTCTTGCAGTGCTCACTTAAGATGTTTCTCTGGTTGCAATTAGCATTGTGGCAATTATACTTCTCATATCACAAGAAAATGGAAAGATGGAAAGGAAATTCATAACTGGCATCTTCACACATATGATGACTCTAACTTCTGATTCCATTATAGTTTGGATGTGAAATGCTGTCTGCAGGCTTCTATTTTAGACATCCAATTCCCACCCAGCCTGTTGTACTAATTTGAAGGCTATGGAGCCTTTGGGAGACTGGTTTCTCTCAGCTTTTGGTGCACCCTGTCCTCAGCCATGTGAAGAGTTTCTACTATACACTTTCACTTTTGGGAATGATGCTGCTCAGCCATGCCTTCCCACCTATTTTGTATTGAATTCAGGAACCAAAATAAATCTTCCCTCCTGAAAATTGCTTCTGTCGGGTATTCTGTCTCAGGGATACCTAATACAGTTTCCATTTTTTTAAAAATATAATTATCAGCATTTTCTTAAACTACTTTCTTCTATCTTAAAGCACTGACATAGTAATGGAAGCCCTGATTAATCAAATGAGGAGCATAGAGATGTATAAGACAATAAGAAGTAGTATGAACAAAAATGAGCAAAAAAAATAAAAATCATGCTTCACCTTCCAAAAATGAATTAATTCATAGATAATATATCTAGAGTCTGCACAAGGAACCAGATTGATTTTGACCAATACAGAGATAGCATAATATTCTGTTAAAGTTGTAAAAGTGCATAATGGAGTTATCTACAAAGGATAATTTCATTTCATTGGGATTTGTTTTGTATTTTGTTACTTTGTTTTGTGCAATCAGTGAAAACTTCCACTCTCACGTTAGTCGTGGGAACACAGATGAAATAGAGGGGGTTTATCCACTGTTTAAAGTTGCCTCGAGAAAGACTCCCAAGTAAGTGACTCATGATATTTAACAAGATATTTGTTTGAGTGACTTTTGGACTAATTGAAAGCAATCATTTTCACTTTGTATTGGAAACAAAAGCAGTAAGGTTCTTTGTGTGTTTTAATATTCTGTATGCCATGCCTAATTTGAACTGGCAGACAGTTTTCATTTTGGCAATTCCTTTGTTTATAATTTAAACAGCAATGATAATAGGAGCATCAGACTGTAATACTATTATTTTGTGGAGCTAAGGAAAGGAATAACCACTTAAAACATTGTAATTGCATCAATATTATTAAATCCTCCACGTGTGTTTTTAAATGTCTAATCCTAGCATTAATTACCTTTATGAACTGAAGCATGAAATAGTTTCAGAGTCCTTAGGTAAACTAGGCTTGTGACTAAATTAGTACAGGTAAAAGGTGAAACCTGAAGGAGACAAGACTAACTGACTCAAAACGACAAAAGTAGGGTTTCTAGAACACATTTGTTATTTTCAAACTGTGTATCGTTTATTTCATGTGACTTCATTTTTTAAATTTAAGATGATTTGGTTAAAAAATCAAATACATATTATATTTCATGCTTCCTCAGGCTTCCTGATATAAATGTGAGTGCAAATATTGAAGCTCAGAAAAGTCATATATCACTATTTCTGTTTTAGAAACTGTGTTCACTGTAACTATGCAAAGCACCATCATGTTTGCCTAGAAGCCTTTGGTATTTAAATTTCAAAATGAATGTCAGATTATTTCCATTTAGCTTCTGTGGCTCAACTGCACTACTGTAGTTTGCAAGGAATGCGGAGGCTTTTGTCATTTAAGCATACTTTGAAATTCTAGCCAAGCTTCATGAAAAATGCCTTGTCGCTGCATCTTCATTTTCTTACCCAGGAAGAGAATATTTAACTTGGAACAAATTGTAGGCATTGAAAGGTATATGCTATGAACATCACTCAAAATGATATGCAGTTCAGTGAATATTAGCTTTTTCTTCACTTGAACTATTTTTCTTTTCTTTTTAAAGACTTATTTAATGATTATTTATTGATTTGTTGTTGTTTTTGAGACATGGTATCTCCGTGCAGCTCTGTGCATGTGTGCATTCGTGTGTGCGTGCTTGTATGTATGTGTTCATAAGTTTATATCTACTGCATGTAGATTAAAACCCTCAGAAGCCAGATAGCATCAAATTCCATATAACTGTATATACAGGTAAGTTGCAAGGTGCATGATGTCCGTGCTGGGAATCAAACAAGGGTCCTCTGCAAGATCAATAAGTGCTCTAAGCCGCTGAGCCATCTCTCAAACCATTTTTGGTTTTATTTTGATGGCATGCTTGCATCTGCTTTTGTTGGCTGTCCTCTCTTGCATTCCCTCACCCTTATGCTTTCTCCTACCCCGGCCATGGTTTTCTTTTTCCCATTTTCTAGTAGCTTCCACTCCATGTTTTTTCATTTTTTAAAAAACATTTCTTTTATTTTTTAAATTTTATTTATTTTTTATTAATTGGTTATTTTATTTATTTACATTTCAAATGTCCCCTTCCCAGTCTCTCCTCCACAACACCCCCACTTCATCCCCTTCCCCATTGCCTCTATGAGGGTGCTCCCCCACCCACCCACTCCCACCTCACCCCTATATCATCTTCCTTCTCTGTGGCATCAAGCCTCCACAGGACCAAGCGCCTCCCCACTCACTGATGCCAGATAAGGCAGTCCTCTGCTACATATGTAGCCAGAGCCATGGACTGACTCATGTATACTCTTTGGTTTGTGGTTTACTCCCTGGAAGCTGGGGGGGGGGGAAATCTGGTTAGTTGATATGTTGTTCCTTCTATGGGGTTGCAAACCCATTCAGTTCCTTCAGTCCTTCCCATAAATCTTCCATTGGGGTCCCCGGGCTCAGTCCCATGGTTGGCTGTGAGTGTCTGCATTTGTCTTAGATGCTGGTGGAGCCTCTCAAAGGACAGCCTCTGAGCTCCTGGCTCAGAGCACTTCTTGGTATCAGTATACCAAGTGTCTGGGTTTGGTGTCTACAGATGGGATGGATCCCTATGTGCAGCAGTCTCTGGATGACCTTTCCTTCAGTCTCTGCTCCATTTTTTGTCCCTATATTTCTTTTAGACAGGAACAATTCTGGTTTGAAACTTTTGAGATAGGTGGGTGGCCTCATCCCTCAACTAGGGGCCATGCCTAACAACTGGATAGGGCCTCTTCAGGTTCTATCTCCCCTCTGTTGGACATTTTGGCTAATGTCATCTCCATTGGATCCTGGGAACCTCTCACTTCCCTGATGTCTGGGACTTTCTAGTGGTTCCCCAAGTTCCCCATCCCCACACTGCTACTTATTTCTATTCATTCTCCTGGCCCTCTGGACTTCTCTCCTGTCCCTTTCTATACCTGATCCTTCTCCCCTTTCCCCCCTCCCCTCTCCCTCTCAGGTTCCTTTCTCTCTCTACCTCCCATGATTATTTTGTCCCTACTTCTAAGAAGGACGACTGAAGCATCCACACTTGTGTCTTACTTTTTGTTAAGCTTCGTGTGGTCTTTGAGTTGTACCGTGGGTATTCTCAACTTTTGGGTTAATATCCACTTATCAGTGAGTGCAAACCATGTGTGTTCCTTTGTGACTGAGTTACCTCGCTCAGGATGATATTTTCTAGTTCTATCCATTTGCTTGCGAATTTCATGAAGTCATTTTTAATAACTGAGTAGTATTCCATTGTGTAAATGTACCACATTTTCTGTATCCATTCCTCTGTTGAGGGACATCTGGGTTCTTTCCAGCTTCTGACTATTATAAATACGCCTGCTATGAACATAGTAGAGCATGTGTCCTTGTTATATGTTGGAGCATCGTTTGGATATATGCCCAGGAGTGGTATAGCTGGGTCCTCAGGTAATACTATGTTCAATTTTCTGAGGAACCGCCAGACTGGTTTCCAGAGTGATTGCACCAGCTTGCAATTCCACCAACAATGGACACATATTCCTCTTTCTCCACATCCTCACCAGCATCTGCTGTCACCTGAGTTTTTGTTCTTAGCCATTCTGACTGGTGTGAGGTGGAATCTCAGACTTGTTTTGATTTGCATTTCCCTGATGACTAAGGATGTTTAACATTTCTTTAGGTGCTTCTGGGCCATTCAATATTCCTCAATTGAGAATTCTATGTTTAGCTCTGTATCCCATTTTTAATAGGGTTATTTGATTCTCTGGAGTCTAATTTCTTGAGTTTTTTGTTTATATTGGATATTAGCCTTCTATCAGATGTAGAATTGGTAAAGATCTTTTTTCAATCTGTAGGTTGCTGTTTTGTCCTATTGACAATGTCCTTTGCCTTACAGAAGCTTTTCAATTTTATGAGGTCCCATTTGTCATTTGTTGATCTTAGAACCTGAGCCATTAGTGTTATGTTCAGGAAATTTTCCTCTGTGCCCACTCCCCTTTTTAAGGTTGAAAAATATATTATTTTTTAAAAAATTCTGTATAAGTGTGTAAGTTTGTATTTGGGTATGTACAGGTATACAGACAGGTGCCAAAGGAAGCCAAAGGCATAGACTCCCCTGGATCTGGAGTTAAGATGGTTTTAAGCTGCCTGATGTGGGAGCTAAGTAATGAACTCTGATTCTATGGAAGAACAGTGCATTTGTGAGGCTTTTACTGCTGTGAAGAGACAGTATGACCAAGGCAACACTTATAAGGATGACATTTCATTGGGGCTCACTTACAGTTTCTGAGGTTCAGTCCATTATCATCAAAGCAGGAAGCATGGTGTGTCCAGACAGGTATGGCTCTGGAGAAGGAGCTGAGAGTTCTACATCTTGTTCCAAAGGCAAACATGAGAAGATTGGCTACCACGTGGCTAGGAGGAGAGTCTCAAAGTTCACCCCCATAGTGCCACACTTCCTCCAACAAGGCTACACTTACTGCAACAAAGTCACACCTCCCATTAATGCCACTGCCTAGGTCAAGCATATTCAAACCACCACAAACAGCAAATGCTCTTTACTGATGAGCTGTTTAACACACCTGATCTCTTTTCATGTCACACACATTCCATAGGATTCCCATTTACCCCCTCCTTCATAAAACCTCATTTTCATATTTTACACTTGCATTTATAGTTTCATGACCTATACCCCCAGCCCATATACACACATATAAAATTAAAATTTAATATCCCCCTTTGGAAGAAAACATATTTGTCTTTCTGAATCTGGTTATTTAATGTACCATAATAATTTTCAGTTCTATTTTCCCAAGAATTTTAATTTTTCTTTACAGCTGAATAAAGATTTCATTGTGTATATACACTACATTTTCTTTATCCAATCATCTGTTAATGGTTGTTTAAGCTTATTCCATTTCCTTGCTATTATGAATCACTAAACATGGGTGTACAGGTATCTCTGTGATAGAATACACAGTCATTTGGTAACATATCAAGATGTGTTATATCTGGGTCATATGGGGTTCTACATTTAGTATTTTGAGAAACTTACCACACAGATTTCCATAGTGGCTGCATCAGTTGCACTGCCGCCCAGGGTAAATAAGGTCTTTGTTTTCCTACATCTTAGCCAGCCTTTGTTGTCAGTTTTTTCTTGGTGATAGTAATTCTGACTGTGATAAAATAGAATCTCAAAATAATTTTTTATTTGTTTGGCTCACAAGGCTAAGAATGTTGAACATTTTAAAAATATTTATGAGATATTTATATGTAGTCTATATAATGTTACTTGTATGTCTATGTTTTAAGGGAAAACCATTCGGTATTGGATAAGAAATTGGTGTGCTCTTCCTGTTGAATGCTATTTCTTCCACTCTACTGTCAGCATTACTTAATTGGCTATAGTTCTCTGTGTTGGGTAGAGGCTTCTAGAGCTTTATCTCTTCTACATTAGCATGTCCATAGATGTCTTCTTCAAGGTTTTGTTTCATTACTCCTGTTGGTAAGACTTTATATATGTCGCTTCTAACATTCCTAGGAGACACACTGTCATAGCAAACTTCCTGGGCATGTACCCAAAAGTTGCTCAACTATTCCACAAGGACACTTGCTCAACTATGTTCATAGCAGCTTTATTCCTAATAGCCAGAAAACTGGAAACAGCCCAGATGTCCCTCAACAGAAGAATGGATACAGAAAATGTGGTACATTTACACAATGGTAGAGTAGTCAGCTATTAAATCAAGGACATTATAAAATTCTCAGGCAAATGGTTGGAAGTAGAAGATATCATCCTGAGTTAGGTAACTCAGACCCAAAAGGACATACATGGTTTGCACTCATTTATAAGTGGATATTAGCCATAAAATACAAGATACCCGTGCTATAATCCACAGACCCAAAGAAGCTGAAAAAGAAAGAAGGCACAGGGAGGAAGGGACCTAGGTGGGAGAGATTGGAAGGGGAATGGGACAGAGGGACCAAGGTGTATGGAGAGCCAGGGAAAGAGGCCTGGAGAGTGAACAGAAATCTGTGGCTAGTGGGGAGTGGGGTGGGGGAGGGCAATGACTTGATGTGCCAAGGTGGGCAATACCCTGGGGGGTGCTTCCTCTGGTCAGAGGAGAAGGAAAGGGCTATGTGAAGGAGGGACTGAGAGGAGAGGGGGGCTTCAAACAGGATCTAAAGAGAATAAATTAATTCATGGAAAAATATGAGAGGATAAGAGTCAAATTTAATATAGATAAAGAGAGATTGAAGTTGTCATACATGTTAGTAAAAAACTACAACTATGGGTTAGAGGTTCAGTATTCATTGAAATATTAATTGAAGCACTTTCGTGCTGAATATAACAAGATTTGACTGCAAGTTCCTTCTGAGGCACAGAGAGAATAACATTCTAATTGAGGGTGGAGGTAATGATGTAGGAACTATAAAGTTTGCATATTTTATTATTGAAAATAGATTTTTCTCTTATATATCCTGAGTACAGTCCCTTCCCCACTCCTCTTATCTCTCACTCACTTCCCCTCTACCCCAGATCCACTCCTCTTCCATTTCCTTTCAGAAAAGAGCAGACCTCCAGGAGACAGCAAACACAACAAAACAAGATACAATAAGACAAGGCACATTCCTTCATAAGAAACCAGGCTGTACACAGCAACCCAATAGGAGGGAAAGAGTTCCAAGAGCAGCCAAAAGAGTTAGTGAAGGCCTTACTCTCACTGTTAGGAGTCCCATTAAAACACCAAGCTACTAATATGCAGAGAAAACTCTCTCTCTCTCTCTCCCTCCCTCCCTCCCTCCCTCCCTCCCTCCCACTTCCCCCACCTCTGTGTGTGTGTCTCTGTGTGTGCGTGTGAGTACAGTGATCTTAGAAGAGGCATGATAATCACCCGCCCTGGAAACAGAGGTGCAGCAGTTAGCTCCGGGTTACAGGATTCTAAACCTCTCAACAAAAACTTAAAGGGATTGGAGCCTTAAGGAGGAAACTACAGTTTTGACATTAATCACATAAGAATTGTTCTGCTCTTTTACCCTTTCCTTCTTGGTGTCTGCAACATCATGGCTATTTGGAAAAAAAAAAAAAAAGGAAGCAAAATGTTAAAGAATAGAATGACAGAAAACTCCATGGTTAAAAGCATTTGCATTTATTCTGGAGTACTGGAGTTTGGGTGTCAGAACTCATACCCATGATTTAAAACCTACTGATTAACTCCAACTTTAGGATATCTGTTTCTATGTTTCTATGGCTACTTGCATTCTCTCTCTCTCTCTCTCTCTCTCTCTCTCTCTCTCTCTCTCTCTCTCTCTCTCACACACACACACACACACACACACACACACACAAACTGGATATGGTAAGAATAATTAGATTTATAAACTGTCATACTGAGAAAAATAGCTATTAACTTTCATAAGTTCTAAATCAATAGTCAGTGCACTTCCTTACTAAGAAAATGGTAAGTAGAAGATAGAAGTCAGAGATTGAGTGAAATGAAATGACAAAAATAATATTTATTTTAACTATCCTTCAATTGAACCATGATCTTTCCCCTTCAATTATAAATGTAGGTTATATAACACAATTGTCCTGATTACGCATGACCTTGGCTGACATCTGGGAACTTCTATTTCGAATGTTCTCTTCTCCTTTCCTAACTCATAGAAATGATTCACCATGTCCAGACTATACACAAGGTGGTTTAGACTGAGCATGTTTGTTTTCTGTCTATTTGAAACTTAGATACATGATAGATAGTGAGTACCAATGTGATCAGCCTCAGTAAACACCTCTAAACTCAGAATCTCAAAAGATTTCACCTACAAACCCATCACTTGCAGGTTGATGCATTTTTGTTGCCAGGGAAAGATTTCATTCTGTGTGACCCTGCATGCACAGGAGAGTAAAGCAAGATGCCTGCTGATGAATTCATCCACATTCTGCCTATCTTTCCCTGACATGCTCCTGTCACATATTGTCACATCTCTGTAATAAATCTTAGCTCTGAGTACAAACCCACATGGAGTGCTGAAAGCCTCCTTAGAAAACAGCCTAATGGGATGGTAATCATGGGGATAACCGTGCAAACAGCAGCAATGGGGCTTCCTAGAATGATCCATTTTCTCTGAAATATAGTCCCCCATGTTATTTGGGGACTGACAACGGTGTAGAGAATGCTGAAACTCTGGGGTGTGAGCAGTAATATGAGACAGCAGCAGAACTTTTGCCTGTGGCCAGATGTACAATTTACTTACACAGTTCTGTGTGCTGTCAATATTATTCAAGAAAGGGAATTTTCATTCACAGCTTTGTATTTCTTCTGACTATTGCACCTGGATATTTGATAAAAAATGATGTATGCTTATTATTTCCTAAAAGTTACATGGGTTTTTCACTTGGAGAAAGCTGCAAAGAAGACACATCAGAAAAATTGATGTTACTATCCTTTAATATCCAATACCCAGCTAAATGGAGACTAGTTATCCCTTGGAGGAGCCCATATCCAAGTCTACTAGATACTTCTCATTGGATGATTTCATGTGTCTGGTTGCCACCAAATTGACTTCATGTGGAAGTTTTTGAACTTTGGGAGTTCATATGTTGTACAGAGAAAGTCTGTGTTCAGTAACTTCATCAGTTTTTAATGGTCTTTGAGAAGAACAAAGCCAAAACCAGATAACATCTAATATCCACCAACAACTTATTGCTTGTGTATGTTCTGCCTTTAGAAATTATTTTATTCATGTGCTGATTCACTTCACTTACCACTATAGAGGTTCATTTATGTAGTGCAAATGCAAGAGCCTTCCCCATTTTGATCTCCTTAATTTTTTGAGTCTGGACTTTATTCTGTAGCTCAGAGTGACCTAGAAGTCACTATGTTGTCCAGAGTAGCCTCAAATCTGTCATTTCCCGCAGCCTCCCAAGTTCTACAACTATAAGTAAAAGTTACCATTCCCCGAATAGATTCTCCTTTACTTATAACACTAAAGAACATTCTAGTATGTGTTTCCACACTGTATCCACTCATTATTAGACAGAGAGGTCCCTGGCTTTGTGCCATGGGCAGCTAAGCTTTATAATTATTCTTGATATTTTGTATGTTGGAGCAACTCAAAAAATGGAACCAGCATCAGGTACCTTATTGTAGCTTTAGTAGTATAATTCAAGGGGGTATGACTTGTTTGTTTCTTTTTAGCAATATGCTTTTGTGAAATCAGATATCTGATGCTCATAAGCTAAGGGTTTTCCATGCTGATAATCATATTTTTACATAAAATTAGACAATGTAAACCATTAGGGTAGATGGTGCTTAGGCCTGGCCACTTGCTGTCTTTTCCTATATTGTCTTATGTATGCTGATGCTGAAGAAAACCTAGTTGTTTTGAACACTGGCCTAAATCCTGACATTGTCTGCTATGTGCTAGTTCTATTTTACCACAAAACTGTGCTAAACCAAAAGGAAGCCCAGGCTTCATGGAAAGAATAGAATCTTCCAACTGTTGTTACCAGTTAAAGACTCTGCTTGGTAGCATCATACCAACAAAGTGTTATAGATGTCGGAACATCTGGTGGACTCTGAATTTTTCAAGAAACCAACTGCTTTCCTAATTTACTATTCCTGCTGAAAGCTGAAGTTTCAGTCAAGGAGTGTGATGCCTCTGCCTACTAGATATGCTTTAATACAGTTATATTGAATCGTTATTGTTGGAAAATTCTTTTGTTTCTCTTCCATGCAGTCCTTCCAAATGAAAAGACAGGGTAAAAAAATCCTAAAACACTTTTAAAAAGCTGTGAAGTTGGGAGTATTGAATAGGTCATTGATTTTATAACAAGAAAACAGAAAAGGATAGCTCAGAGGTAGGCACTGGGAAGGAGAAGGTCACTAATGGCTTTTAAACTACTTCTGGAAGCTTTTCCCTCTGGTAGAAGGACATGTGCCAACACGTGCCAAGCCACCTTTGCAAGCAGCGATCCTTATGAATGAACCCTTGGAGATTGTGCATTTTATGTGTGGTCTCTAATTACCATGTCATTTTCTCAGCCTTGGAAGGTGGTCAGGTCACCTACAACTTATTGGACAGAGATGAGAGGGATCAGGTTAAAAAAGATTCAGAAGGAAACAAGGAAATAAGGCATTGGCCACCTTAGACAAAACTTTAAAGTTGATGAGATTCATTTCAATTACTAACTGTGACTCTTAAAGTGTATGGGATCAGTGTTCCAGGTTGTTCCCATCATGCTGTGTAATCCTAGAAAGGGCTCAAAGGGGTAGAATACACATAAGAGAGTGAGCACAGTCCACTTGGATTATGTTCGTTGAAGGGCCTGCTTAAAAGGTGGGTTCTTCGCTCACAGCTCAGAAATTTGATTTAGGAAGCATTCTCACTCCTTTCTAACTCATAAGGGTGACTCGGTGCCTAAATAATTTTATTTATTTATTTATTTATTTATTTTTTGATATTTTATTTACATTTCCGATGATTCCCCTTTTCTTTAGAAACCCCGTGTCCCCTCCCCCTCCCCGCCTCTGTGAGGGAATTCCTCCTCCCACCTACCCGCCCACCCGCCTAAATAATTTTTGCAAATAGGGTGATTCACAGTGACCACTTTTCCTTTGTTTGCAATTTTTATGTATGCTAGGTAGAGGAAGCCTATATACCTAACCGCAATAAAAGCATTAAAATAACTCCCTTTCTGAATCATTTAGGGTTTCTCTGGGAAGAAACGTTAAAATATTGCAGATATGCTGATGAGTTTTCATTGTTGGGAGAAGAATGTATCCTGTGTGAAGAAGCTTTCTGGGAGGGAAAGAGCAAAGAGGTGTCTTGTTGTGAATTCATCCACAGTCTGCATATGTCCCTTTTCCCTTATAATTAAGCTATATGTCCTTATTATTATCATTTTAATCTTTATCCCTGAAAATAACGATGTGCTGAACTACATGAGATATTTTCTTATCACATTAGAAATGTAGAGATGTTCAAATTACAATTACACTAACAGCTGCTTTAAAATTAATTCTGATAGTCCACCTACTACCAATTTCTTATCTAATGTGTTGATTGTATATTAAATGTATATATACATTTAATACATGTACATATATCACATGTAAAATACTGTTGTATTTAAAGGTTAATATTGTTCTTGGAGACAATTGATTTTCTTTGAAATTCTAAGTAATATTTGCCACATTGTTCTGAGTGGCTGACCCTGATAAGTTGCCAGTAAGATTCACCAGGCTGCTAAAGAGATCTTCACATAAAGATGTTTAAGACTCCGTTGAGCTGGACACAGTGGCATGCACCTATAATCCCAGCTCTTGGAAGGGTAGACAGGAATAATTTTATGAGTTGGAGGTCAACCTGGGCTACATACTGAATTCAGGCAATCCTTAGCTATAGAGTAACACCCTGGCTCAATTTAAAAAGACCTCTTGAAATTAATTATTACATTGATCTAAAGCAACTGATTACTACTAAATAGGCAATGTGTTTCTTCTAAGTGAATGGACCTGGATGGCTTTGAATTTAATCTCACAATAATAAGGAAGAAATCTTTCTATGGAATGTATTTAAAGGGGTTGCAGGAGGCAACTCACATGTCAGGATAATTTCACAGGTATTTAAACAGTGTATCTAAAAGGTGAGACACAGCTAAGGTTTTATGGTCACATTGAACTTTCTGAAATGATAATGCCCCCTGACAGTATGCAGATTTATGATGGAACTTTAGTTCAAATCCAGAATTGTATACAGAAAATTTCCAAATTTAAACTCTGGAAATATTTTTTCACTCTCAGAACATAGATTGCCTTTTGAGTTCAAGGTAGAAACAAAGACAATCTTTTATACAGTTAATGGAAGTAGTGAAGCCAGGCAAAATAACCTTTCATTGGCACAGACGTACTGGAGCATTAAATCCCATGAAGTTACTTTTAACTATACCTTCAGTTATGTTAGCTAGATTTGAAATGTTTGAAGCCATAAACCCCAAGAAAACTCTCCAATCAATTTAATGGTTTAGTACCTTAAATTTTATTAAAAGTTAATACTATAAAGTTTATTTGGTGGGGTCAATGGAAAGAGATGTTATTTTTGTGAAATTAGCTTGTTAGCATAGTACTACACTCTTAAAGATATACGGAAATAGTTATTTGTTAGCAAATGCTTTCCTTCACAAGGAGTCAATATGGAGCAGAGGGGTTTTTACATTGTCTGTAACTAAAGTATTTCTTCAGTTGAATACAAATATACTGTGCATGTAAAAATACAAGAAAGTTTGTTTTCACAAATTTTAGCACTCTTCTACCTACAGCTGTCACTTTCTCCATCTATAGTAAAATGCACTTGAGTGGCCATATGCCTTCACAGCTTTGCACAGAGCATTTCCAGCATCATATCATCCATGCTGACTGCACCAATGATGGGCCTGAAAAAGAGTTCAGTGATGACGTCAGTATTGATGAATCTCAGCAGGAAAAGGGCACTATTGAGTTCAGCAGATCTGATCTGGTACTCTCTCTGCATCATCCTGATGTGCTCAGTGAGGATCTGCTGAGTTCTCCACTGAAGACCCTCGATGTATTTCACGCACTGCAGGCCAGGCAGGTCTGAAAGTAGAAAAATCTCTTTATTTTAAACAGCTCACCACAGGATCTTTATGTGTTTAGACCACACTCATTTTCTTTAGTACCTTCCCAATTAAAAGATACTCTAGCTTCTTGATTAAAAGGGTTTCCCGGGGGCAAGAATAGTGTACCAAAATCATTTCTAAGTTCTCAGAAGTAACACTTCTAAGGATGAAAGGACGTAAACTAATTTCTATTGGATATTCAGTAGGTGTGTGCACACACACTGCACACACTACAGTGTGCACAAACACTGGCACACACTACAGTGTGCACAAACACTGGCACACTTAATTTCATGTCAATAGAATATAATTCATGCATCACAGCTCCAGGTCATGTTCTGTGAAAATACAAAGAAACTGATGTTATTTCAAGAGAAATACACCTGTGAGAATTATACCATTTGATAAGTTTTGCCAGATTACAATTACATTGCCATTCTTTCCCACAATTACATGGACTGTCCAGTCATCAGATTGTAAACTTTACAGCCATAAACCGTGACTCTTGCTGTTTAGTATTACTCAGCTGCAGGCAGATATTACTCTAGAGGTTCACAGTGACTTCAGTTCTAAGGATTTCCAGGTTGTAGAAAGTTCTAAAAATCTATGATTCTAATGAATGTTCCAAGGGTTCTTTTGGAGAAAAATACTCCCGGAAGAGTCTTTTTCCTTATCTTTTCTTTTCTTTCTTTCTTTCTTTTTTAAAAAAAGCATGCTCTTAATAGCATTCAAAGGTTAAAAGATAAACAAAAACATGACAGAGTGAAAGATGACTCCAAAGCAACTTTGAAACAGATTTGGTTTAAATGATGATATAATTTTTTTCTTTTACAAAATTTAAGGAATTTTTAAATCATGTTTAAAAATAATAATGATG
The DNA here is from genome assembly GCA_028551405.1 of Uromys caudimaculatus. Classification (NCBI taxonomy): domain Eukaryota; kingdom Metazoa; phylum Chordata; class Mammalia; order Rodentia; family Muridae; genus Uromys; species Uromys caudimaculatus. The sequence goes on along the minus strand of CM052722.1, from coordinate 36,713,077 downwards.
AAAAATAATGGTGTCAGAAAATAAGCATTCTTACTATAGGCAAATATCAACTTATAAAGAAAACAGCAAAATAAAGTAGCACTTGTTGTCTTGATTATAATTCTGATAAAAACAGCATCAGCATCCTCCACTCTATTTATACCCTGATAGTCAAGTTTGGATATCTATTTCATTGTGTGTATTGATAGTCTCTCTAGGTTTACATAGACATAGGACTTTTTGAAAGCTCTCTTTTGGGAGGTATGCATTACTATTCACACCACAGCCCCTGGCTCTTTTCTTAAGGTACCTATTTCCCCGCTGCATTAAAAAATCTTCTTTTTTTTTTTTGGTTTTTCGAGACAGGGTTTCTCTGTATATAGCCCTGGCTGTCCTGGAACTCACTCTGTAGACCAGGCTGGCCTCGAACTCAGAAATCCGCCTGCCTCTGCCTCCCAAGTGCTAGGATTAAAGGCGTGCGCCACCACTGCCCGGCAAAAATTCTTTTTAAGATACAAACTAAGGGGTTTTCTTGCGGCATTCTCCTTCATACTGTTTTGGCTGGTCCTCATTTCCAACTCCTCCTCACATTTCCCTGCCCCTCCCCCCTACTTGTGCCCTTGCACCCACACAAAATGTCCTTTCCGTGTAAAGGCAGAAAAGGGAAAAGGACTTCACAGTTTACATATGCCCTTACCTTTTCTTATGCCCTTATATTAAAACCCATTTACATGTTTACATATAACTTAAAACTGTGTATCTTTGTCATATGTAAGACTTTAAACATAAAGACAAAGAATGCAAAAGGGTAATCAGGAAAGAGAGGCTGCGTGTTTTATAGACCTTGCATTGGACACACATGTGGGTGCATTACTATTTAAAAGCATGCAATTTGGCGGGATAAACTCCTTATTGAGAGAGAAGTCTGGAAAAGAATAAAGGAAGAAAAACACAGGGAGGGGAAAAGAGGAGGGGGATGTTGATGGGGGACATAGGATGTGAAACCAGGTCAAGGCGAGTGGCAAACTCCTGGAAATCCAGACTTCTGAAAGCCGAGACCTTGGTCTCAACTTTGAATCTCAACAGAGCAGAATTAATAGCATTGGCTGAAAGAGAAACTGTTTCTCAAATAACCTCAAAAATCACCTGAACCATTTGTCTATGCAGACTTGCAGAATCTGGGCTGGGCTGGGCTGAGCTAATGACTCCTGGGAGGAGAAGCTTGGGAATAACACACACCCCACCCCACCCCACCCCACCCCCGCAGCTCCAACAGGAGCTCTTTATATTGGCACGCTTGGAAAATAAGGATGTAAGAAGAGCTGTGTGAAATGAGCAAAAACTTTGTAAAAGTTATGTCACTGGATTTAAAGGACAGCTAAAGAGGGAAGAGTCAGCCATGTCCCACGAAGGCAGAAACTTCTGTAACAGCAGATAATAGAGAGCCAAGTAAAAAGCTTACTCCTCCCTCCCCCCCTCTCTCTTTCACACACACACACACACACACACACACACACACACACACACACACACACACACAAACACTACCAACAACACATTGCCAAGTTTCTGAGAGAAGCTCACCCACTTGACCACTTGATGGGGTGTTCTGGATGTGTGCTTCAGCTTTGCAGAGTCAGTCACGAGTCACGTGGGCTCCAAAACCCCTATAGCCGCTGAAAACTCATAAATGGTTGTGTGTAGAGGTGGTGCTTTTCTGACCTGAAGAGACAGTGCACAAGGTTGTCATGCTTACCTGGGTTAAAGAGCACGGTCCCCTTCAGATAGGCGTACTCCTTGGTGTCAATGTTCAGACTCCAGCACTTGAAAAAGAAACTCTTGATGGCCTGGACCGCGGCAGCTGAGAGCAAGTGCCCAGCCTCCGCAGACACCTTCTGTAGCTGCTCTGTGGCCTGGGGATCTGCAGGCTCCCGGCCTTCGGTTTCCTGCCGCCTGGTGGTGAGCATCTCCTGCATCACGCTGGGCTCTGAGATCTCCATCATCTCGAAGTGCAGGTGATCTTGGGCCAACTCAAGCATGAGTAGGGGTGCCCAACAGCTCCGCACCAGCACCAGCTGCTGATCTAGGGGCAGGATCTGGAAGCAGGGTAAATACTTGACAAAGCGCAGGGTCTTCAGCAGGCCAGCCGAAGCTGCCTCGCACACCACCTGTGGATCCTTCAGTGCGATCGGTCGCTGCACACCAGACGAGGCGTCCCACCAGAGGGCCCTCGGCTGCTCTTGCGGAGCGGCCGGTGTTTGATCCGCGCTCACGGGCGTGCCAGAGGCAACGCTGCTCTGCTGGGGCTGCTCTTCTCCGCACACATAGCTGCGGTAGAGGACCGCCATGGCCTGTGTGCTCTGCAGCCCCTCCGGGCCTCCCACACTCTGGGTACAGTAGGACAGCTGCCACCACTCGCTTCCGCGATGTGCCTCGGGTGCTTCCCCACGCACGTGCGTTTGCTGGGCGCTAGTGAGCAAGCTGTATAAGATGCTGCCCTGCCTTGGGTGCTCTTCTCCGCAGAAGCAGCAGCGGTACAGGAGCGAGGGGGCCTGGCCAGCCGGCAGCCCCTCTCTGCCCACCAGGGGCTCTGCGCTGCCGCAGGCGCAGCCCCAGCAAGGAGCTCCGAATCGCGCCCTAGGCGCCTGGGTCGCCACACTTGGCTGCCTGGCGTTGGTGAGCATGGAGTAGAGGATGCCACCCTGGCGCGGGTGGTTCTCCCCACAAAAACAGCAGCGGTACAGGAGGGACATGGCTTGCCCGCCGGGCAGTCCCTCCCCACCTAGGACGGGCTGAGCACCACAGGCGCAACCCCAGCACTGAGCCCCCAAGCGCACCTCTCGCTCTTCCCGAGACGCGTGCTTCTGCTTCGCGCTCATCAGTAGATTGTAGAGGATGCTGCCCTGCCACGGGTGGTCCTCACCCGCCATGGCCCGAGGCTCCTGCAGCCCGTTCTGCCCAGTGGCCGCCGCTTGGGACCTATTTATACTGAACGCGCACGCAAGCGCATCTGCCTCCTCCGCTTGGACAAGGGCGCAGAGGGGGACGCGCCGTTGCGCTTGAATGTGTGCGGGCCATGACCTCAGAAGTTCAAAGGGGCAAACACTCCCTAGAAGCTGGAAAGCCAAGGGGAGCGTCTCAGCACTGGAACTCGCAGACTGCCCTTCTTTCTTCACTGTACCCCTCCTGCCCCTACCTAGGGAAGAAGAGAGCGGTGAACCTCCAGCAACCAGTTAGGGCTCTGTTCCAACTCTTGCCATTGGACTCTGACCTCTAACTTATTTCCTTTATTGGAGAAAGAAATGCTTAAATGCCAAAATAGTCCATTTCTATGACATCTTTACAAACTTCTATAGAATAATCACAGTATTTATAACTTGTGTTTTGTATGTTTGGGGAGTGAGTTCTCATTTTCCAAGATGTTGAAAAGTGTAGACCCCAAGCCAGTAGTGTCAGAATTACACCTTAAGGCAGAAATAAATGCCATTTTTCCAGTGCTAACCAAGTTGAATGTGAGTTTTAACGTGTAATTCACCCCCAGGCTACACATATGCACTTTACATTTGAAAATCATTGGTGGAAAGCAGGTAATAATAAATCTTCAGTTTAATTCGATCATTCACCCAGTGTGTCCTAGAAGCTGGATCAAAGAGCTAGGGGCTGCAAACAGCATGTACTCCTGGGAACAGATTAATCACAAGATTGTTACTGTGAGAACTTCTCATACTCTTGTAGAAGCAGGACGCTGATAACTGTCCTTGTTCCCAACCATCATAAGATACTAAAAAACAAATACAAGAATCATAAAGCCTTTAGTCTTACATGAACAAAAGACCAGTGACTTTTGTATGACTAGCTAATTCTTACACCTACTAGCCATAACTTTAAGAGAGTAAGCCTTCGCTCTTACAAAACAGGGAAGGGATCAGAACACACTACTTCATATGGAGTGCCCTCTCTCTCTCTCTCTCTCTCTCTCTCATATTATCCCTCTTCCTCTTCTCTCTCCCTTTTCAATTCTGTAGGAGTTATTGATATGTAAGAAAATTGGGGACACCCTCAATTTTTTTCATCTTTTTTGACAATTTTGTATACACATCCCAATAGTGTCCCTCCTTCCATTGGGGATTTTTAAATTAATTAATTAATTAATTAAATTTTATTTTGTTTAATACAGGTCTTCTTTGTGTAGCCATAGCCATTGCAATGGTTGTCTCATGTCCAGAAGACAGTTTCATACCATTATTCCCCTACTTTTCCTTTGCCATCTCTTCTATAATGCACCCTAGGTCTTGGAGGGTTGATATAGATGTCCTCTGTAGGGCAGAGTACTCAACAGCTAATTTGTATTCTGCTTGTGCTGGCCTCTATGGCACAGAGGCTTAATTCCTTGCTGTGGCCCCAGATGAATTCCATTTGAATCCTTGTTCTGTTATTTTGCAGTTCCATGGCCTTGGGAAACATATTTCTTATTGTTGCTATAAAAAATTACAAATGTAGTGGTCTATGGCAACACAAATAATATAAATTTATTATACAACAGTTTAAGCCAGAATTCCAAAGTCAGTTTTACTAGACTAAAATCAAAGTACCCTTCATGTCAGGTAGTTCTAAGAAAGCATCTATTTCCTTGCCTCTTCTAGCTTCTAGAAACTACCTGTATTTTGTTGGCTCTTGGACACATTAGTCCAACTTCTGTTTCCATCTCCTGTGATTTTTTATGCAAGTTTGTGAATATGTTAATCCACCTAGATAGTCCAGAATGATATCAACATCTCAAAATTCCAAATCTAATCACATCTGAAAAACCTCTTTTGCTCCATAAATAAATCCACAGCTTCTTATGACTAGGACCTGCACTTCTGTGAGGGCACATTCTTCAACCATAGGAAAGTTATTTGATGCATCTATTCCTCAGCTTTTTTTTTTTTTTTTTTTTTTTTGGTATGGAAAAAGTAAACAGTACTTTATGGGATATAGTTCTTAAACACAAATTAATTTGTTTAAAATAGTTAAAAGAATATTAAGCACAGTAAGTTTTGTGTTTAGGACAAGTGATCAATTGAGGAGCAAGAAGTAATACTGAAAAGCACTATAATAAAGTTGTCTTTCTTGCTGAAACTCACTTCCATCCTCTGCTCGAACATATGTCTTACTTATTCTGTATGCCTACACGTCTAGATTCAAACTCCTAGATGGGTCGTATGATCTACAACAAGAATTCATATTGAGAGTGTTAGCTCATTGTCCATTCCATTACTTACCACTTTGAATATTCAGCTACTGCATTAATTAGGTTCATTATTATAGCTGCTTAACAATCTTTCTTCTTAACCCACCTAGCAGTAGCTGCAAACCAGCCTACCCAAGTCCCCCACATTAAGGTCATATTGGTAGTTATAATTTTATCTTCTCAACCCCTGATGATGTTTACCTAGATATATGATAGTTATTATCTTCCCCAATCTGTACCAAAGTCACTTAGGTTCAAGGAATCAATCACTCTGTCCCTACCCACTGGCTCAATGTTCAACACACAGTAGATCCTCAAAAATATATTTGTTGAGCAACTGTACATTTTGAAAGAAAGGAGAATATCATCATCTGAAAACACGGAGGGCAGCCATTCCCACGCAGTTATTGTGGTGCTGACTCTTGAGGGAGGCAAGCTTAGAAAGCTTTGTTAGTTTCAGGGTTCTGGGTACAAAGATTGTTACAATCCTTAAGACAAAACAGAACTGAGTTAACAGTTAAAAGGTCTGATCTGAAATTTGTGCTCATTTGTTCTAAAGATAGAGTAGACACCAAAGTGTTCTATTATTATTATTATTATTATTATTATTATTATTATATATTAATTAGACAGAGTCATGATCTTGTGACAATTTTATTAATGCATTCAATATATATTACTATATATTACTATCTCCATATTACACCTATTTGCTATCCTCTACTCTCAATTCCATATAGGAAAGAAAGTGTGGGCAATCATCATGGCTTGTTCTGTCTGTCCTGGGGATGTCACTTCCATCCTTTTTCTCCTGAGAACAATATGACTTCATTTTTCTGTTGTGAAATGTGGATTAAATTCTATAAATCAATATTAATATGTACTCCCTCTTGTAAGCTTTTAAAGGATTTTTTATATCTTTCTCTCATACAAGGATTTATAGAAATGTTTGTTGGACTCTTTGTTACTTATAAATGGGCATACAATAACTTCATGCATAACATTTTATTATTTCTGATGACCTGGCATTTAGCAGAACATCACATTAAATTCAGCGTTGCAAACTAGATTCTTTTAATTTGTTTCGTTTTGATGTAGGGTCTCAGGCTGGCCTCAAATGGCTGCATACTAAAGGATGACCTTGAACTTCTGATCTTCCTGACTCTACCTTTTAAATATTTGTATTACAGGCATGCATGACCACACTAGGTTTAAGCAGGGGCCTGTATATCCCAGAGGCCTCTGGAATATTAAAAAGGCTCTCTAACAATTATGTTACATCCCCAGCTATAAACTAATTTTAATAAATATATGCATTTTAACTGAACACCCCTCAAGGATTTCCTTAAAATTCTTTTGTCCTGTGTACTGTTTTTAAATATCCTAGAAACTTTATTTTTATTTTTTGATACTTTATTTACATTTCCAATGTATCCTAGAAACTTAACTCTTTTGTTTTACTTAAATCATTCATGGCCATCATGTATTTGGTGCCTTCACCTTTGGATTTTAGGTAGTGTCTACAATTGAACCATGAGGACGGTGCAGAGAGAAATGTGCCTTTGTAGTGTGCTCCTGGTTGTTCCTATTTTTTCCACAGGAGCCAACTCTTCTAAATTCTTCCATTTTCCCTTGAAGTTGTGATCTGATCTTCTATTTGCAACTCTGAAGGACTTTGTGAGCTCTCTGGATGGACTGTTTCTAAAGAGAGATTGCCTGTTTGTCCTTCAGAAATAGTCATCCTTGAAAATGCCAGGAGAAAACTAACTTCATAATTCCACTTTCCATTTCTTCTCCTGGGGAAATGGCCCCCGGGAAGCAAAATCATCCAAATACGCCAGTGTGTTTGCCAGCCTGCTGGGTGCTACAGGTTTAAGAAAGACATAACCTTCTAGGGCAGTCACAGACTTTCTCAGCTGATTTGTACCATCATCTCAGACCACTACGATAGGAAGACAAAAGGACACTTATCAAATTAACCTGTCATGTGCTGAGTACAGACCCTAACACTGACTCATTGTCTGGTGACCTTGGCCACTTGGACACCTGCTTTGTAGAATCCATTATCTGTTCCAACTCAAGGTGGGAGGAACACTGTTCTGCCTGCCTGAATACAACCTTCAACTTCAAAGCAATGCAGTTTTCACTAAAGGATGTGGGAGTGAAAGTCCAGGTGGGGATAAGATTGGAGAAAACTGTAAAACTGACCTTTAGCAGTGAGCAATGTGACCTTAAAAGACAAGAATGATTTGAAACTTGATAGGAGTTTTCAATCTGGGCTTATCAAGGCTGGAATCCCATAGACTTCAGTCCTTTCAGTAAGGAGGTGATAGGGAATAGCAGTGGTGTTTTCCTTTTTCTCCAAGGGAAACCCTGTGCAAACAGTATTAGGGATGAAGAGTAGCTCATACAACCCATATTGCCTTACAGAGGAGAAGGTAATTGACCATCTTAAGGGTTACAGAGTTGCTGAGCTGGAATTACAAATTTTATAATCATAGTAATCCTGAAATGTTCTAAAAGCAATTTTCTTAATAAAACATCCTTCAAAGATAACATTCATCAGATTGATTTAAATCTACTAATTTTTAATCCATACTCACATCAGATGCTAGTAAACTGTCTACTTGATACACTAGACCAACTCACAGTCTTGAAAACTGTTATCTCCTTGATTTGGCTAATTGCCAGGAGACCAATCCAGGCTGATAAGGCTGAACTAGAGAAGGGTTACTCCATGGTTTCTAATGGTAATTTTAGTAACATGGTTAAATAGGGTTTCTAATGGTAATTTTAGTAACATGGTTACATAGGGTTTCTAATGGTAATTATAGTGACAGACTTCTGTCCTCGATTGAAGCTCTAATTCCTAGGAAATTGCTTTGCTTTCCCCTCTGGCTTTTCCTAGCAACTGACTCTTCACAATCTTCCCATCTACTCTGTTCATGAAAAGGCATATCAGAAGCACACAGGGCCACAGAATGAAGCAGGGAGTAAAGAATTTCTTCCATATTTACCTATCTTTAGCTTCAGACTCCTATGGATATCAACCCACCTCGTCAGAGATCTCAACCTACCTTGTAAGATCAAGTTGCAGTAGGACTGGAGGCATCTTCTACTGAGACAACAAGGCAGCCCAGTTAGGGGAAAGGGATCCAAAGCAGACAATAGAGTCAGAGACAGCCCCTGCTCTGCTGTTAGAGATCCCCTATGAACACCAAGCTGTATATTTGCTACAAATGTGTAGGGGGTCTAGGTCCAGCTCCCTGGTTGGTGGCCCAGGCTCTGTAAGCCTCCCATGGGCCCAAGTTAGTTGATTCTGTAGGTCTTCTCCTGGTTGTGTCCTTGACTCCTCTGGCTCACTCAATTCTATCCCCCACTCTTTCACAGGACTTCCAAAGCTCCTCCTGATGTTTGGTTATGGGTCTCTGTATCTGGTTATATCAGCTGCTATATGAAACATCTCAGGAGAGTTATGCTAGGCTCCTGTCTGCAAGCATAGTGGCGTATCATTAATAGTGTCAGGAACTGGCATGGGATGGCTCTCAAGTTGGGCCAGTCATTCATTGGTTGTCCATTCCTTCACTTCCTGCTCCCTCTTTATCCCTGCAACTCTTATAGAGAGGAAAAATTGTGGGTCCAAAGTTTTGTGGCTGGATTGGTATCCCCATACCTCCATTGGAACTTTTGTCTGGTTATAGGAGGTGATCATTTCATGTTCTATATCCCCCATTGCTAGGAGAGATCAAATGTGGGGAGAATGACAGGAGAGAGAACTAGGAGAGAGAACTGAAATCAGGGGCGTATCTCTGGGACAAGCTAGAAATCTCCAACAATGAAAACTCCCAGGAGTCTATGAGGGTGACCACAGCTACCTGTCTTAACTACACCAACTTTAGTAAATCAAAAACTAGTGTGACAGCAAACACATCTTCTTTGCTTATTCTGCAAAGTTATTGAATATAGAAAATGATGTTTATATCCTTAAGAAACATTAAAAGTACCTTAGAAATATGAATTATTAGAGCTATATTGTGATGTCAGTTATCAGCATTAGATTTTCCAAAGTGATATTTCCCAACTATACCAAATTTGTACATTCAAAGGCCTCTCTGTACTTATACATTACAAATGGAATGTAAATGTGGTTGACTTTAAAGGATCATTGCAGTCCATGGTAAGCCATTCCATCTAGAATTAAATGCATTCAACAAGGGTAGTGTCAACAACCTCATTGTTTTCTTTGAGCCAGCAACAACAAACATGAAGGAGAAAAGTCACTAGATAGATGAACTTCTTTGCAGAAAATCAAAATGTTGATACTGAAGAAAATTTGAATTTTCACTTCCAAACTGTCATTTTTCTCATGATGGATATGGGTGGGTTATAAAAAGAAAGAAAGGGCCAAAACTATCCCCAAAATAAACTACCTCAGCAGAAATGGAAACTGTGTGAACTTTGAGAGATGATGTCAGGAACAATGGTGAAGGTATAGGAAGAAACGGGAGCATGGATGACAGACATCCCAGGAAAATCTTGTGACCTATCTTCCAGGACTGGGTACCAGGAGATCAATCCAAGCAGGGTGGGGCACAGTAGATTGAATTGATACAATAACTACCTTAGCATGGCTCTGCTTAGCTCATTCATTTTTGAAAAATAACAAGTTACCAGTATGTCCTAAGATATCAGTTTCTTAAGGAAGTGAGGCTTGAGGGGAAGAATGGGCCAGAACTTTTCCCCAGGACTGGATAATGTTTTCCACGACTAAACTTTTATTAACTGATTACCTTTACCAATCATTCTCTTACAGATGAAAAATACAGCTTACAAGTAAAAAAAAAAAAAAAAAAAAGTTTCGCCACCCAGCTCCAACTTTGAAAAATTAAGAGTTGGGGAATTTCTCAACACTTTGGTACATGTGCAATTTTTTTTTGATAAAGAGTTTCATAAACCTCTAGATTTGGTTACTCAGATTATGTGCTAAAATTCGGTGCAGGAAACCTTCTGTTCCCCCATTCCAATGTGAGTTATCCTTGGCTTACAAGCTATAAAAGTATCAATCTTGTAGAACCTGGCTCTAGCTTCTCATTTCTAACACCATCACTTGCTTATTATGCCTTTATCTGGTTTCCTTGACAGTCCTCAAATTGTGATCTCTCTCATCACATGACACATTCTTATTGCCATCAGATCTTTGCTACATTCTTACATATGGCCTCTCTGAACTCCTAGTCAGAAATACCACTTCTCCACTCTTTATCCTTGCCGCCTGATTTCTTCCTCATTTTTCTTTGATGTTATTACTGAGAACACATGTTTATTGAATTCTTTTTTGATTCCTGTGTAGTTCTGTGGGAATATTTGTTCTACAAGAATAGAGACTGAAACATTCAGTTATATTTCTAGGACTAAAAATGGTTCCTAGAGTATGGACCATGATGACTAGTGTGGTCTGAATGTTCTCCCTTGTCTTCTGTGGATAGCTGAATTCCTGAAATTTCTTTCTATTCTCTTGTTGGCTGAGTAAATCATTATTCTATGGATAATTTCATAATTACTCAAACAACTATCGAGCACGCACCCCTGCTCTTCCTCCCTATCTTCGTTCTCTGCTTTATGAGCATTGTTCAGTGCTCTGCCAGGTGTAAATTATCATCTATCTCGGCAAGCTTTACAGTTTTAAAAGTATGGTTTTGTTGTGTGTTTTCTGTATCATGTTTTTCTCTTTGCTACTTTATCAGTGTAACTATATCCCTTTTCTATCTTCAAAGCTACATTCAAATCTCTGCCCCATAGTTAGAATGGATTTACCCTAGCTGTACCACTTGATCACCTCACTAGAGTCTTGTGAGAAGAGGGAAATGTATGTATGTGTTCTACCTTCTGCCTTGAGCCGTGAGCTCCTAGACACTTCATTAAACATAAAACTCATATCTCTGTCTTTCCCTCTCTCTTATTCTCTGTCACTGTTTCTTTCTGACTGTCTGTCTCTGTCTCTGTTTCTCTCTGTCTGTCTCTGTCTCTCTCTCTCTCTGTCTCTCTCTCTCTCTGTCTCTCTCTCTCTCTCTCTCTCTCTCTCTCTCTCTCTCTCTCTCTCTCTCTCTCTCTCTGTGTGTGTGTGTGTGTGTGTAAAATGTTCAGTAGAATAGGGTTGAACATGGTGACATGCACCTGTAATTCATTCTCCTAGTTGGGGTGAGGATACTGTGGCTGGAGGATCACAAGTTTGATATCAGCCTGGTCTACATAGCAGATTTGGAGCCAGAAAAGGATAGACACATAGCTACATAGGAAGATACTGTCTCAAACAAACCCATAACTTAAAATTAAAAGATACACAATTGCACAATATAAAATACTATTATAGGAACTTAGCCTAAAGCAGTCTAAAGCTCACAAATTTCAGGATGCTAGAAATCAGTTTTACAGGCCAGTAAAATGGCGCTTCTGTCATCTTCTTATAGGTGGAGTTGTAATGGATGGAAGAAGTAACAGTAGAGGCTAGATCCTAAAGACAGATTCAGTACTCATTCACCAGTGTTAATGTTTAATGTTGACATTCTACAAGTAGGAGAGGATGCATGAAACTAGATATGAAAGACTTCATGACAATTCTACTAAAATCCCCAAACCTGCAAATGCTAAAATATATTCTGGTGTTTTTCTTGATATTTGTGCAAGAAGAAAGTGACTTGAGTGTTACTGGAATCTAAATTCTGAAGATAGGCTTTACTTTTGTAATAAATGCCTTTTTTTTTTTCAGACAGAAAAGGTCATCGCAAATAGGCTTAACTTGTTAAGTGGGTTGAACTTGTTTAGCATCTGTTAAAAGTTCATTTAACACTTTTATTATGATTATATATTGATTTGCTAGGTATCCTTTTAAAGTTCTTTGATTAAGGGTCAGTAGAGCACAGCCTTTCACATTTCAAGGCCATTAAGTCCTATTAAAAGGGTAAATTGTATAATGCATTGCTTCTCTCTGTGCAAATCTCAGCTGCACTTTATTAAGGTGAAGCATACAGTACTTTTTATTAGCACTCAATCAGTTACATATAATATGAGATGGGGATCTAAACAAAGAATGCATACTTAAGTAAAACTCTAAAGCAGCTCTTAGAGCCAGGAGGAGAAGTAAAATATTCTGTGTTAACCACAAATTATCAAATTTTATTTGAAATGCATTCTATGAAATTCTCAAAGAATTAGTTGAAATATTGTTTTGAAAAACAAAACAAAAGTAAAATACCTTATTCAGGAAAACTGAGACTCTTACATACTCTTAGTGGAAATGCAAATTAGTGCAACTACTATGGAAAACAGTATCAATGTCCTCGAAAACATAATAAAGAACTACCATATGACCTCTAAAATACCAGTACTGGATATGTAGCTATGGGAATGAAGTCAGTCTATTAAAGAGATGTCTATAATCCTATATTTATTGAAGAATTATTCCCTGTATACAATGCATGAAATTAGTGAAGATGGCCATCAACACACAAGCAAATGAAAACAGTGTAGTGTATGCACATAGTGGGCTATTATTTATCCATAATAAATAATGAAATTGTGGCAATATGGATAGAGCCAGAGGATACTAGGATGAGTAAAATAATACAGGTACAGACAGATAAAACTTGCATGTTCTCACTCTTATGTGGAAATATAAATGTCTGTCTTATAGAAATAGAGAAGAGTGGTCTCACTAAAGTTTATGGAGGACAGGGGAGAAAATAGACATTACATAACAGGTACCAACACACCACTATACAAAAGAATAAATTATGATCCAAAACAATTTATTATGGACTTTAGAAAGCTCTGGAAGACCAGATTTACAAGGTTACTAACATGAAGAGTGCTAAGTTGGAAATGGAAATGTTAATTACCTGGTTTGATCAGTATATTTTGTATGCAAGTACAGAAATATAACATTCCATCCCATAAGTACATTCAATTATTAGGATAATAAAATGTCCTTAAATGATTATATAATAGAGATATTCATAGTATATCATGTCCTGGCTTCACAACCAGTAATCTTTGAATTAATATCACCTGAGAACTTGTTAGGAATGCAGTATCTCTGCACTCACCCCATACCAAAGGAGTGTTTGAACAAGATACCCAAATGGTTTATATTCACAATATAGTGTGATGATCTCTTTGTAAATCTCTGTTTCTCAAATACGGCTGAATTTTGTCATCAACCAGAGAGCTTTAAAAGTTACAGAAAAAGTTCTCATTACATAAAAACAGAATATGTGGTAAGAAGTAGACAGGACAGGTAACCCCAATAAAGAGCTACATTTCAGAACAACAAGAGTAAAAATAAAACCCAACATTGTCTTTTTTTGTATAATAATATGAAGAAATTGTTACATTTGGGATACTGAAGTTTTCATAAAACACAAATGAACCTTAAAATAAGACTTGTAATTAATGCAAATAGTCAGTTTCGTGTCTATATCTATATAGTTCAGCTTATCATATTAGCAAAATGATGAGGAGAATAGCCAGAAATGGTCGTAATGATGACTAACACTTGAAATATGGGATGGTGGGTAGTTAACTAGATACCAGGAAGTAACAGAATATAGGGCTTTCATAACAAGCATGCATTATACAAACCAGATATAGATTCCAGGAAATTACAAGTGGATCTCTTGTGCTCACCTACTTGTTGAGACCATCCATATATATTCCTACCACCTAAGAAAAGGAGAGACCAGGTCCTATGACTGCCTTAGTTTGGATCCTCATCATTCTACCAATGTGGCAGGTATTACTGCTGATCTCACTAACTTTTTTAAAAGTTCAGAATTATTTTGGGAAAGGGGAATGTTTTTGTCTGAGAGAAAGTTAAAATCCATATTTGTTTCTATGTTCACCAACTCTCTGGGAAAGTAGTGAGACTCTTCATAATTTTCCAATCTTTCTGGATTAGTCTCCCAACCCCTTTCCGATATTAGAGATCCCTTACAGACATTAAAAAGTCACTAAATGTGCCATCATTATTTGCTATTTCTTTAAGTTTCACTTTCTTAATGCCTCTATACTTTGAAAATGGTGTTTCTTGTTTCCCAAGTACCTTTCTTCAGCAGGGGGATGGGTAAAACAACTTAGGTGCAGGAGAGAGAGATGTCGCTACAGTTAAGAGCACATGCTGCTTTTCTAGAGGACTCGGATTTGATTCCCAGCACCCACATGATGGCTCACAAGTATCTCTAATTCCAGTTTCAAGGGAATGTGTTGTTTCTTCTGGCTTCTTGTGGACACCAGACGTGCATATGGTGTATAGTCTTACAGTCAGGCGTAACACTCCTACACATAAAATAAGTTTTAAAAACCAGATTTCTTGTGTATCACTTAGAATTTAAGTTCAAGATTATTTCATACACAAAATTCCTCAACTCCCTGAAATAGGGTTCTTGGTGTCTCTTTTGGGTGTACTTCTCATGCTGTCTACCATGGTGCTACCTATACTGCAGAAAATTCCTGCTCCTCATCAAATGAACTTCTATCTTATAAAAATGTACACTTCATTAAAAATGTATCAATGCATTGAAATATTCATAAAATTCTACTATAAGCATAAAATTTGAAATGACATTTTCTTATATAAAAAATTCATTCCTAAATTTTAACTTCAAGGCTGTAGACCTAAGTCTCCTGGTAGCACTATTTTAGCTGGCACATGGAAACCCATAATCCATTGTCTGGACTAGTCTTTAATAATCTGAGATATCAGAGAAAAATCCTTGTATGAATATTCCCTGTTGTACATGAATAATTCGTGTTTCAATTATATTCACCAGTCTAATGCCATTAAATATATAGTCCTTATGTTCAACTCTCCCTTGGCCAATAATTCACTTCCACAGAGTACGACCAATTGTTTTTCCCATTACTCTAAAGATAAAAATATAATATTAAGATCAGAGTCAATTGTTCCGATTAAATGGGTCAATTTTTTAAAAATTTAAAATCAAGACCTCTAGCATTTCCCTGCTCAATACGAAAGGGTAACGAAGTAAGTCCTGGTTCTGTTTTCTGTGTTACAGTCAAGTGAATTAATGGGCCTTAACCTTTTCTTTTCTTTACCAGCATTAACTAAATAAGCACTTGACCTAAGAAGAGTCAACTCTGTTTCATAAATGCTAACAAAAACAAAGAGAAAAATAAACTAGTAATAATTTTCTTTCTTTCCAAATATTGCATAGCTATATCTTGGCCACATTCATCCCACAATATACTAATTTCTTAAGATGTCCCATTAAACTTACCATTTCTTCTGCTTTACATGTTCCATGAAGGCTTTCATATGTTGTGCTGCTCCTACAAATACTGTAGTGGAGTTCAATTTTCTCATGATTAATTAGACAAAGGCTTTGACCATGTATTAGTTTTCTTCTTGCTGTGATTACATACCTGACCAGAAACAATTTAGAGAAAAAAGTTTGAATGTAGGTCACATTTCCCGCAGACAGAGTCTATCGAAGGTGAGAAAGGGGGGGAGAGTAAAAGAGGCTCACAGCTCTGCAATGGGAACTTGTGTGGCAAGACTCAGCTCAGTGTGTAAGGCTCCCTATAGGATGGTGCTGTCAATATCAGGATAAGTCTTATCTCCTCAGCTAATTCTCTATGGGAATTTCCTCCCAGACATACAGAATAGTTTGGTTCACTAACACCCTAGATGTTTCTTAGTCCAATCAACTTGATAATTAAAATTAGTTACTACAATAGGATATGAGCAGGTAAATATCATTGAGATTGTTTTAGATGTAAATAGATTATTTAAATCTTTCTGGTGAAAGTAGCACATTATGCTTAAAGATGTCCAAAAAAACCTCAAATTAATTCACCAAGTGTACCTTTCAATGTGACTTTTGGGGTACTATTGAATAATGGCACTCTATCTATCCAAGGGATGTATATGAGCACATTTTATATTCCTGGTAAGTATTCTGTATGGATTGCATATTTCAACTTAAAAGGCTTGTAATTAAGTTACATAATCTCAAAAAAAGTTTCAGGAACTTTGTTACAATCATTTGTAAATTAATCCCTGGAGGGTTCCTGGAATTTAAATGGGGGGAGGAAGAATCTCTTGGATAGAAGGTACAAGTGGCCAAGTTTTCAGAGCAGAAAAATTGTGACGTGTCAATGAACTGAGAAATGATGAATGTCACTGAAACAGAATGTAACAAAGAAGAATTGAAAAAAAATAAAAGCCACCTTTGCTGATTGCAAAGAATTTTAGTTAATTTGCATGTTCTGAATTCCATTTATGAATGTTAGCTTGTTTCTATTTATTGTGTTAACTCTTCTTAGGAAGATGTGAAAAATGTGTTTTCATCTCCAGAAAGGACACAGAAAATACATCAAAGAAAATATTTTATCCAAGAGATACTTGGTGAAATAATTAGCTTAATTTAGAACACCTTACAGGAGAATGGGCAACATATAGGTAGATAAACCACCAACAAAAATCCTGTATACATCTATATGTCTGGAGTGTGAAGCTGCCCATCAGCCACCATTCATGCAACAAATCAAATACTTATAGATCTTAATGGAGAGGTGGGATCTTGTGAATCCATAAAGTGATACCTCATGAATCCTCTCCCTTCCATGCCAAAAATGTAGTGTATCTTCTGTGGGTCACCAGGGCTGCTGAGAGTTCAAATTGAGCATAGCCAACATTATTTAAAATGAAATCTGACTCTCTTTTTCTTACTTTTATAGACATAGGAGAAATATTTGTTGAGTATTTTGAAAGAAATCATTTGACAGAGGAGGAATTATGGAGTCATCCATGACTTTTCATGTTTCTATCATACTAAAGAATTCACTTTTTAAAGCATATGCTTTTTCTTTGGTTGGAGGCACACAATGTTTCAAATGCTGCTACCATGGTAACTCCAGAGTTTCTACATGTTCATAACCATGCCGCACCTTGAAAGGCAGAAGGTCATATTGTTTGACACAGTTTTGAATTCTGATTAATTTTCATGAAAATGTGTACCTAGCAAAAGAGTCAAATAGTTTAAATGCAGGATTTATACCCTTTCCTTTATTCCAACGATATTTATTGAATATCTCTCAAGATATTGTATACTATTTCTCCTTGAGTGTATCCAAATGTTCATTTTAATCTTCCTCTAAAATCTTTTTTGTTTACTTTTGAAATTAATATAACTACAACATTTCTCCCTTCCCCTTTCTCATTCTAACTTTACCCATATCTCTTCCTGCTCTCCTTCAAACTCATGGCTACTTTTTTCACTGTTACTGAATGAAGATAGGTATCCACCACTTCTTTTTAAAGTTGGGTATGGATAAATATGTTTTTTGACAATCAGGCATCACTCATTTCAAAACAATAGTGCCTTGAACAGAAAAGGATTTCACTTCTGTTTTACCTACAATTGATCTGTATGCAAATTACATGGCTGTTAAGGAATTTCAATATTTGTTAAGATTTAGCATGGGCACCATTCCATTGTTTGTCTCCACTACTGTTACTGGCCTTTTAGTCAAAATGACAGCTCTAGCTTCAACCATCAAATTTCCTTTTGTAGAAGCAGAAGATGGGTGACACACTAATTAGGTTTCCCCGACTTCTCAATGAACTAAATCTAGTCACAAAGACTGGAGTGTGGCTTATATATCCAGTGAGACTTCTTTGGGGAAAACTGATTTTCACATTCCCAGTAGGTATCAATTGCAAGAAAATTCTTGGTTAGGAGTAAAAACTGTGTTCACTTCTTCCTCTCAGTGCTGGGACCCCATCTTGCTGAAACCAGTGCAGGTCTTGTGCATGCTGCCATAGTCTCTGTAAGTTACTATGCATATCAGTTTTATTGTGCCTGGATGATGCTATTTCCACTGTTTGTTGGTGGAGTCTTTATGGCTCCCTCTTTTTCCTCATAGATCCATGATCCTGAGAGGTGGAATTTGATAAAGACATCCATTTAGGATTTAGTGCCCCAAAGTCTCACTCTCTAGGCATAGTCTCAGTTATGGGTCTCCGTGTTTATTCCCATATACTTTAAGAAGAAGCTTCTCTAATGTGGGCTGATTGATGCACTGACCTATGTGTATAGCAATATGTCATTAGAAGTCAGTTTATTGCTATGTTCCTTTAGTAGAATGTTAGTGGTTAGAGGGAAAAGTAATTCTTATTCATTCCAGCCATGTGTTCTGAGAAGTTTGGCTGGTTTATTATGAAAGGAGAAGAAAAGAAAATGGATTTTGGAATAGACAGACATCTCTGAGGTAGAATATGTTCTAAAACTTTAAAGGAAGTGTTATTTTATTCATAAAGTGGTGTGTGCTAGTTTTAAAGTCTTAGCTATATTCCTCTCCCTTGCTACCTATTCAGTAGCTCCAAATAATCAAGATTTCCTTCGAATTTTTACTTTTTACTTTGTAGCTCAACCAGAAAAGTCAGTGTCTGTCTCTCCCTCCATCTTTCCCTCCCTCCTCCCTCCCTCTTGACCTCCCTCCCCCCATCTTTCTCTCTCCTCCCCCCTCTGTATTTTTGTGTTATACGAAAACAAGAAAATTCCTGACATTTATGAAATAAATGAACAAAGAGGACTTTATATTACATGAAGTAAACCAAGCACAGGAAGAGAAATACTGTATGACATTATTCATGTTTGAGATTTAGAAATCTCTAACAGAAATAAAACGTAGCCAGGATGTGGAAGTACACATTGGTAATCCCAACACCCAGGAAATAGATCCAGGAAAATCAAAAATTTGAGGCAAGCATGAGCTAATAATGAGGCTAATTTTGGGCTAATCTAGGTCACATAATGACACCTGTTTAAAGAGAGAGGAAGGAAGAAGAAAGGAAAGAAAGGGTGAGTGGACATTGGTGTTTTCCAGAGGCTTGGGCTTGGGGAAAGTGAGATTTGGGTCATCCTTTGACCCAAATTTTTCAGTTAGAAGAAGAAATGTTATAAGAAAATATATGATTGCTATAGTTAGTATTTTATTATATATTTGGAATTTGGAAAGAAAGTAGATTTTACATGCTCTTACTACAAGGAAGTACTATTTAAAGTGATAACTTTATTGTAGAAATCCTGGCATATTGTAAATGTGTATTTGTCAAATATGGCTAAAATCTTCTGGATGGAAATAAAGATTCAGATTGAAGTTATTTGTTGCCCTAAATATTTTTTGGATTAGTATAAGAAAGGGTGGCAATTAACTGGGAGTTAAACATAAAGTAGATTTTATTAGGAAAGCTACCTAATCACAAATTCTTTCTTGGAAAGTCTTTGATAAATAATTCAAACTCTTTACTTACTATGTTTGTTTACGTGTTCTATTTATTATTTAGTCAGGTGTAGTTGTTTGTGAGTTTCTAAAAATGTTTTCATTTTTTCTAAGATACATAATGTATTTGTGTACACTTCTTTGTAGTATTTGCTTGGAATTATTTTTATTTTCTCTAATGTTGGTAGTAATGTCCTCATATTTCTTCTGTTAATAATGTGAAATTTCTACTTATTGTTCTTGGTCAGTCTATGTAAGCATAAAAAATATGTTAATCTTTCAAAAGGTCAACTTTTGATTTTACTGACTCTAAAGGACTTGAAAGTTCAGAGAAGGGTAATTTGAAGAGAACACATGGGATTTCTGTAATGTAGTACTTATAAGCTTACAGAGATGTGGGGTTTTTAGTTTTTGTTGTTTTGTTTTGAGACAGGGTTTTGCTATGTATCTGAGGATGGTCTAAGACTCACTATAGAGCCCAAACTGGCCTTGAATTCAAACTGTGGATCCTCTTGGCTTAGCCACAAAAGTGTATATATTACCATGTCACATGTGACCCTTATCTCAGTCATGGCTAACCAGAAAGGCAGGATATTTTATGCTCTTAGTCAAAAAAACATCTGTTGATTTTTAAAAAGATTTGTGTATAATAAGCAACTAAATATTTAGCAGTTGGAATTTTCTATATTTTCTCTACTAGTCTATTACTAGAAATATTTGTGGATAAGTAAATAAGAAACAACATTTTTCCATAGTCACTGATTCTTTGCACTTTAATCATTTGAAGTTATTTATATTAACCTCTCTCTATTGCTAAAAGAAACTTCTGGCCTGAAATGTATCTATGCGCAAAGACAAAGATATAAATCCTATTTTGTCATGAAAGAAAATCGTCCTGATGTTGTATGTTTATGCCAAACCAGTGCTAATTATTATGCCCCAAGGGTTAATAGATGCATTATATTTAAAGCTGTACATCAAGATTTTTCTCTCATTGGGGATGTAGCTCAAGGATAGAGCACACGTGGGCCAGTATTCAATCCTCAGCCAGGTTTTCTATTTTTTAACAGAAACCCAGAAGTTACAACAACTATCTACAAAAATGGAATATGAGTTACATAGTAATAATTCTTCCAAATAATATTATTTGTTTATGAATTTTAGATGTACTATCAATACATTTGCTATAAAAACACCATAAAAGAGAGAAAAGGAGAGGAGGGAAAAACAGAAAAGGGGGAGTGAGGGAAGGAGGGAGAACAGAGGGGGGGAGGGGCATCTTTTTCTCCTTCTTTCCTGAATGTATTTTATTTTGATCAAATCCACTTTTCCTTCCTCACTTCTTCAAATCCTCCTATGACCTTCTTCCACCACATCTCCCTCTTGTACTAATACCCTATTAGGTATTTATGTATTTATTTATACTTTACTGAGTCCAATTAGTATTGTCCAATTGCATGTGAGTATAGGGCTGTCCACTGTACCATGGACAAACTATCAGGGTCTCTACCCCTAAAGAAAACTGATTTTTCTCCCTCTTACAGCTGCCTAGTACCTGTAGTTTCTATACTAAGAGAAGGACCCCATGAGCTCACTCACAGCTGTGATGAAATATTTACTATATTGATCTTGAGCCTTTGAGGCAGGGGGTCTGCTATAGATGTCTTGTTTGAGGATGAGCACTCCATAGTCCCCGATTCTCTGTACTTTCACCATTTGAGGTTCTCTGTATTAACCTCCACCCACTGCAAAAAAGAAGCTTCTGTGTTGAATTTTCATATTTGCTATTTATCATCTATCTAGCTACCCATCTATTTATTTGTGGGTCTAGACATGGGAAGGGTCCCCTGCCATTGGCAAAGAAGCTATTGACAGCTGAATGGCTACTGAGAGGAGAGTCACTCTCATTTCAAGTCATGACTGTTGGTAGGTTGTCCATGCCCCCAGTGAATGGCCCCACGCTTAATGCACATAGAGGAAGAAATAATTGGATGCAAGCAATTATTAGTAACAAAAATAAAAAGGAAGAATGTGAAGTTTTGAAGGGGTTAGGAAGGAGGACTGGAGAGGAAGATAGTGGTAGATGGGCAGAATCAAAATATAATATATAAATTTACAAAATTTAAAAGAATAAATAAAATAAAAGTATAAAAGAAGAAGCTTCTGAGGACAATTATAAGAATCAAATTTCATGAAGGTTTTGAGTCAGGTGGCCACATATGACTACCATCCCAGTGGCTTGTGAGATGGAGGTAGGAACCATGCACTTTTGAGTACAACTTGGGTTATATAGAGAGTTCAAGGCAAGCATAAACTATATAGTGAGAATTTGTCTCAAGAACAAAATATGTAACTATTCTAATTGACTATGTAAACTACATTGTGGTGTGTTGGTCGTTATACATACGTACATACATATATATAGTATTTGTTATTCTACCAAGACATATGAGTGGCTAAAGCCTACTTCTGTTATTGCTGGAAAGAAGCCCAAGTCTGACAGTTTCATTTTTAATGTCTCAATGAACTAATGGGGCCACAATCCAGAGGGCCTATGGATTGATGCTCTCATCCTAAAGAAAAACAGAATCATCACTGGTAAGGTTTGGTCCTCTAGCAAAGAAATTTGTGCGGGTCTCTGGGTCTCACAGAAGTGGTTATCTATTGCAGACTGGTTGATATTTCTGAGGGAAATCAGAAGGGAGCGCTGGGAGAAAGTGTGGCAGGGGCTTTCGCAATCAGTTAGCTCAGATAGTTAGTTTAACAAAACAGACCTAGATACATTGTTAGTGAGAAATCAGTAAACAATCAAACTGGGGCAGGAGGTGGAGGGATGATTGTTGGAACAGTTTAAAATGCTATATATCTTTGGGAGACCCAATGTTTCCTGGTAATTTGGCAATTAGTACTGAATGTTTGTCCTCCCAGCATGATTAATGACACAGCTGCCTTTTCTGGCTGTGTCCAAGATACCTATTTTTTACGTCTAAGACAGAATTTTCCTACTTCAGTGTATGTATTCCAGCAATCTGTTGAATGCCATTCATAATTAGGAACTTTTTATAATGAAATTACATCTTTAAAGGTACTCACATAAACATGACCCCGTAATTTCAACTTTTTGATGAAATTTAAACCTTATTATAAAAATGGTTTGAATATGAATGTGTCTAGAATTTTTGCTCAGTCTTGATTCTTAAGGGACAAACCCCATTAAGGTTTCTTAAGCTTTACCTCCGACACTAGTCACACATTTTTAATACTTTTCTCTCTACTAAAGAGAGAGTTTCACGTAAAAAGTTGTCATAAATTAATGGAACTAAGATACCTATAAACTACTTCAGTGTTAAAATCTTATTTCATTCACATTGTATCCCTCATAGCTTAGCATAGGGTCTTATACATATGACTTTCAATAAAAATTGGTTGGATTGAATCCTTTTTCAAAAGGAACTTTAGGAGTATTATATAAAAAGAACTTTAGAAGTATTATATAAAAGATTGAGTATAGCATAAGACAAGTGAGAGAGAGAAATGTTGATCTTAACTATACCTGGAAGCATGTATGTCATTTTAATGTTTTCCAAGAGCTAAAGGATAATCAATCTCAAGAGACAAAACTGTACTCTTTACTTCAAGGGAGACAAAACTTCTCACATAGATTTAGTGAAATAATATTCTATCCTAATGAGTGCCTTATAATTATGTCTGTCATCTTTCATTTTTCCTAATTTGAAATTAATTAAATACAAGTGTCTACTAAGCTATGGAATCATATTATCACTGGTATGATTTAGTGTTGCTGTATTTTAAATTATTATACTTATATGCAGCTAAGATTTAGCATTTGTTACAGAAATGTAAAGATTTCTACTATAGAGCCTAAACATAGGTTTTTGGTAATAAGTATAATCTTTGTTTTCTTCCCCCATCTTTCAAAACACACATCTTTGATCTACAGGACATTACATAGGAATTTGTATTTGTTTTCTTTCCTATTTAGCATTCTATTATATTTAAACCTGCTTCTATAAAAGCTGAAAAGTGTTTGTATGTTTTGTTTCAAAATCTATATATTTTAATTTACACACACACACATATGATATATTGTATATGTGTAATTTCTCAATGGTATACGTAGTAAAAATGTTCAAGAAACCCATAGATACCTGATCTCAGAAAGATTTAACAGAAGAAGCATATGGAGAAAGGTGATCCTCTTTTAAAGGGCAGGAAGGATTTTCTAAAGGAGGAGATTATGTGAATAAGGAATGAAGAAGACAAATTCCCCTGGGAATTTGAAGTATTCAGCTTAGCAAAGAAGGGGATTTCAGGTTAATTTGGGCACAAAGTGGTGACAGGCAATTTTCATCTGGGTAATGTATATAATGTCAATCTTGAAACAAGAACCTGGGTATAGGTAGTTGATGTGGGAGTTAATCTCAGGAAGGATAAATGAGGCTGAGTGAGACATTGAAGAAAGGAAAACAAACCAAAACTATGTGGGTTTATCTTTTCTTTCCTTTTTCTCTTCTTTCTTTCTTTTAAACTAAGGAAAAACTAATTTAATGAGCAAGTAACCTCTGTGAGCAACTGGGGTCCTCCCCACCTCCCTTCTCATCCGATCCACCCCCTTTCTATCTTTTATTAGACAACAAACAAATTTCTAAGGGTTGATAATAAAGTCAAATAATGATTAAAAAAACTAACACATAGACATTGGACAAGATAAATGAATGGAAGAAAAAAAGCCCAAGAGAAGGCACAAGGAACAGAGACTCACTTGTTTGCACACTCAGGAGTTCCATCTATATGGCTTCTACACTAATAAGTAGGTTTTGGTGACATTTTTAGTATTATTTATCCCTCCCTGAATTCCTTCCTCTAACCTGCTTGCCCTCTCCCCCTACACTAATTTAACCCTTCCTGTTCCAGAAAACAAGTGACATTTCTCTTTCTGGGTCTGGTTTACCTCACCCAGAATGTTTCCAGTTCCATCTATTTGTATGTGAATTTCATAATTTCATTTCTATTAACAGCTGAATATTTTTGTAAATATCCAATGTTTTCATTATCCACTCACCAGCGGGTGACTATCAAGGTTATTCTCATTCCCTGGCTATTGTGAAAAGGACAAGAATAAATAAAGATGGACAGGTATCTCTAGAGTAAATATAGAGTCCTTAGGGTCTAAGCCCAAGAGTAATGAGGTTGAATAATATACTCTTTCTATTTCTTTTTTTTTTTTTTTTTTGAGGGAACTATATATTGATTTCCATTGTGGCTATACTAGTTTGCAGTCATATGAGCAGAAATAAACATTCTTGTTTCCTCATATCAATGACAGGATTTGACTTTGTCTTTTTGCTCTTAGCCATTCTAACTGGGGTAGGATGATATCAAAGTAGTTTGAATTTGAATTTCTCTGATAGCTAAGAATGTTGTACACTTTCAAAAATGTTTCTCAGCCATTTGGATTTCATATTTTCAGAACTCTCTGTTTAGTTTCATGCCCAATTTTTAATTAGATTGGTTGTTTTCTTGATGTATTTCGGCTTTTAAATTTTTTTGTATATTTCATTTAGACATGTATAGGAAAAGGGTATCTTAATTGAGAAAATGTCTCCATAAGATTGACCTGTAGGTAAGTCTGTAGGCTATTTTCTTGATTAGTGATTGATGTGAAAGGGTCCCACCCACTGTTGTCCTTTGCTGTACCTTTATTACTGTTGATTTTTTAATGCCTGTGAGTCCTTTCAGGAACTCATGGCACATACCAAGGGATGATAAAAACAATGTACAGCAAATCAACAGCCAACATCAAGTTAAATGGAGAGAAACTTGACACAATCCCACTAAAATCAGGGATAAAACAAGGCTGCCCTCTCTCTCCCTACCTACTCAATATAGTACTTGAAATCCTAGCCAGAGCAATTAGACAGCAAAAAGGAGGTCAAAGGGATACAAATTGGAAAGGAAGAAGTCAAGGTATTACTGTTCTACTAGAGAATTCCTACAGCTGATAAACAACTTCAGCAATATGGCTGAATGTAAAATTAACTCAAACAAATCAGTAGCCTTCCTCTACATAAATGATTATTGGGCTGAGAAAGAAATTAGGGAAACAACACCCTACATAATAGTCACAAATAATATAAAATATCTTGATGTAACTCTAACCAAGCAAGTGAAAGATCTACATGACAAGAACTTCAAGTGCCAGTATGAAAAAAATTAAAAGAAAAAAGCCAATTTGCATTTCTACCTTTTAAGTATTTGTACTTCAAAGATTTTGTATTCTCCTACATAATATCCTTCCTTCCAATATTTCCTCCTCTATATAGTTCTCTTTTCTCACTTGCTCTGTGGGCATGTTCATTCATCTATATTCTGTCCTGATGCAGTTTGGTTATACTGTCTACTGAAGGAATTTTTATGCTGATATGATAGACAAGAATTATGGACTGAGAAGAAAATTATGGTTCTATATTTGCATTGGGTAGAGAAGATTAGTACCCATTCCAGGTGGTTCATGACCATATGTAACATCAGTTTCAGAAGATCCAACAGCTTCTTGCCTCTGGCATCTGCATGCATGTGATGCACATAAACTTATGCATGCATACATGCACATGATCAAAATATATATAACTACCCCACATACACATATGTAGCAGACATACAGCTCTGTCTTTATGTGGGTCCCAAACAACTGGAGCGGGAGCTATCCCAAAAGCTGCTGCCTGTGCTTAAATATGTTCTTCTAGCTGGGCTGCCTTGTGTGGCCTCAGTGGGAGGGGATGAGCCTAGCATTGCAGATACTTGATGTATTCCAGTGTGTGTGTGTGTGGGGGAATTCCCGGGGGGGTCTACCAACCTGCTCAGAGGAGAAGGAGATAGGGAATGGGGGAGTATTTTGGGAGGGGGTGACCAGGAGGAGGTAGCTATTGGGATGTAAAGTGAATAAAAAAGAGTAGAAAACACTAATAAAAATACGTAAATTTTTAAAAGAAGCTATATCATAATACTTGTGGCATGACACATAGTAAATGGATGTAGAATCTTTCCTCAAACTTAATTATAATACTTTCTCAATAAAGTGTGATGACAATATCACTGTCTTAAATCCTCCAAATTTTCTGTCATAACTAAGTCATAAGTCATTAAGAAGACTTGGATAGCAAGCAAATATAATTTGCTCTTTCTAAACTTTCAAAATCTCTCATGCTACTTGATTATTGTGAAAACAAATGTTTTGAAAACAAATACATGAGCTAAAAGAAACATTTAAAATAAGAATGGATTGCAGTGAGGACAAAAGTTAGATATTTGGTAGAAATGTCAGAAAGGATCCTTCAAAGTTTCTGATTGTGGAGGAGGACATTTCTAGTAGATAATGCACTAGTTGTGACTCCTTCAGAGTCAAAGACATTTGAAGACAAAGTAGAGCAAAAAATGAATGAAAGCTAGTGGAGTTGAAACTGAGTGATAAACGAAGATGATTGCTGCAATTCAAGGGCTAAAGAAAGTGAGGGAGATACAGTGCAATAATTAATGTTGCAGAGTATATTCACAAGGAGAAAAATCGCTAACCCCAGCCAAGCCTTAATATATCATCTGCCATACAAATATATTATTGTGTACCTCATAAGTTTGTTCTCTTGTTTAAATGAAATGATGTAACCAAAATTCTCAGCACATGATAGATTTTAGCAAGACTACAGTAAATGTTAACTAAAAAATATATGCATTAATAGTAGATCTGACTAGTAGTAGTATGAGAGTTAGTTTGATTCTCTGGTAGAATAGTAATACTTTTATTTAAGAATGAACTACGAGATTAGGTATTTAAATTCATTTATTCAGTGGATCTAAATAAATGTATTTCAGAGTGGGGAATCTATTAATGTGATCATGAAAATGTTCCTAGCAATCTTCAAGAACCAATTTAATTCAGCCTGTGTTCTATATGAAATAGATTCATAGGTAAACTCTTATTACTGATACTTTACTGAGGAATGTAATCTCAATAATTAAGAGGAAGATAAAGGAGTAATGATGCAAAGACTGAAAACTAAGACAAGAGGCATGCTTCTTAACAGGCATAGCTTCATGATAAGCTATCTATGTTATTTTGTCAGATGGTTCAAGACCAGTAGTGTTCATACACACAAACAAGAGAAGATGTTGGCCTTGATCCATGTCCAGGCCCTTCTTTCTCCTCTCTCTTGCTCTCTGCTAAGTCTCTCTGTCTGTCTGTCTCTATCTCTCTGCTTTGCGCTCTCTCTCTCTCTCTCTCTCTTTCTCTCTCTTACATACACACACACACACATACACACACACACACACAGAGCAAGTATTGATTGTAAATGTCTGTTTTCTTGAAAAAAAACTGGAGAAATACTGCTCCATCTCATCCCTTATGCTCTCTGAATATCACTTTGTATTATATCTCTACCACCACTGGAAACGAAGTTTGTGTTCTGTTCCAAACTTTATACAAGATTTGAATGACAGAAAACTTGGGCAAGAAAGATAGTGGTTTTCATGTGGTTTTTCTCTGTACAAATTAATCAGATTTCCTTTATTGCAAAATATAGTTTCCTAATACTTGTTTTGGTTTTTGATCATTTTTAGCTTCATTCAAATTGTAGATCTATAGGTACTCACGAATTGACACAAAGCCCCATAGTATATATTTCAATATCAATTAAGTCATATATATGCATATATAAAGAGAATAAATGTGTATATGTGACTTAGAAGTGTGAAAAAACTCACTTGTGAATACAGTATTTACCATTAATCACTGTGACCTATATATTGCTCTCTCTCTCTGCACACACACGCACACATACACACACACAACATCACATGTATGTACACAAGTATATACTCTCACAAAATCAGAGATAGTGTTTAGGGGGTCTAAGCCTTTATTATGAAAAACAAATTTTTGAATGTATTTGTACAGGCTAAAAAGCAATGTTTGTTAGTCCTTTAGCTCTTGGCTGCTTAATATATTCACCATCAACAAACTATTTGATATAGAGCACTTGGAATGTTTTTATTTCAAACTACAGTGTGCTATAAGTATAAGATAGAAATTTAATTGTAAATAATAATTAACATGAAAAAACAATATGAAATTATTTGTTAATATTTAATAGGTTACTTGTTGCAGTTGGAGTACTTTGATTCATTGTGCTTTAAATAGAGCATACTATTAAACTTATTAATTTTATAAACTAATTATATATTTTTATAATATCATTATATAATAAATATACTGTTATAAACTAATTTCACTTGCTTATTTTATTTTTTCAGTAAAAAGCTTTTATTAAAAAATACATTATATCAATTTTGTTTCTATATTAAATTAAAACAGGGAGTGACAAAATAATTTTTCGCAGAGCCCCTGTATGGGATGCAGTCACCTCATTAGTCACTCTCTACTGAGAGTGAGAAATTCAATTCATTAACTTCACAAAAGGCTCACTATTGGTATATTTCATATTAAAAATATTTTATAAGGCTTTCATATTTCAGTTAAAATTTAGCTAATATAAAACAACACTGTGTTTGAAGAGCACCGAAGTAATGACTCAATTTCCTTTCTTGCAAAATTCAAGAACTTGATTGATGGAAGTTGCTTTACTGTCCACAAAGTAGTTAAGAAGCACCTGAGGGTTAGGGGTGCAGTTTAGTGGTTGTGTGCTTGTCTACCAGGAGAAAGGTACTGAGTGTTTCCTTAGCACAGAGCAAGAAATAACTGGGTCACCTGAGATTGTGCTGCATTCCCACACTTCATTTCCAGTGGTTAAAATAATCTGGTCATGTAGCATAATAACACAGAGGTTTCTAGTATTAACACACATTTCTCACAGGTTTTCAAGTGCTGAAGTTCAGATTATTATCCAGTATATAGACATATTTTAAAAAATGGTCTTTGGAGGCCAGGTGTTGGGCCACGTACCTTAAGTCCCAGCAATCAGGAAGGCAAGGCTTGTAGGCCTCTTTGAGTTTTGAGACATCAAGGCCTACCTAGTTAGATTCTTTCTAAAATAAAATGCATTTGGAAACATACATACTCACAGGAAGCCCTTTAGTATTCTTAGCATGAAATTGATTGGGGAGAAGCAGTCTTTCCTTTTTTTCCAACTGGCATGCAGCCACTGAGCCAGCCCTAGCTCTGGGTTTCTTGATGGTTTAAGAAGTCAATCTTTTCTTAACAGCTTTCAGGTAAGCAATAAACCTCAAATTCATCGTCATATTGTCAAGAACACACCGGTGATCTCATATTTGCCTCACAAATATCTTGCATTGTCTAGTCTAATTGGTAAGAAGCAGGGGAAGGGGTGTGTCTGTTGCAAAGAAGGTGGGTGATTTTTCTAAGGATGACACTCTAGGTTTTCTTCTGATCTCCACATGCAAAAACTCACATGTGCCCATGAACCATCCTGGCATTGTTACATGGTCAGCATATTTTTACCACTGGAAATGAAGTGTGGTAATGCAGCACAATCTCAGGTGGCCCGGTTATTTCCTTCCTGTAAGCTCAGATATTTTCTAAAAACATGATTGTATGCAAAAGCATCCAGCCCACAGGCACACCAAGACTTGACCTTGTCACACCCCAGTACTCATTACAATAAAAATGCCACCTAAACCAATACACTCTGGAAAATTGATACTAGAGCTAGAGCCTCATAGTGTGTATCCAAACTGTCCAAATCTCAGTCATAAGTAACTCAGCTTATTACATTCACCAAAATTTCAAATAAGATGGGGGAAATGCCACAGGATGACACAGGTCGTGCAATTTTCTGAAACAGAATCACTAGCATCCGTAAGGGAAAAAAAATGCTAGGAAGAAGTCTCAGGACTCTTAAAGCATGAGTATTAAATCTGATGTTATCAAGAAAGAAAGAAAATACAGGAAGAAAAACAATTGAATCATTTAGAATTAAAAATGACAGTGACAGAAATGAAATACAAACATAAAAGTCCCAACTTCATAAGATATACTAAATACTCAAGTAAAGATTACAAAGAGCTGAGATAGACCACCAGGAACTATGAGACTGAAAAAGAGACAAGAAGAAAAGACTGAAAAAGAAAAGAACTTAGTCAAAAGTACCCATAAGACTATTAATGAAACACCCAAGTTCAAAAAGGAAAATCAAAATGGTCTGGTACCGGGAAGTGTGTGAAGTAACATAGCCTGGTAACATTCAAAGTGCCACTAAAATTCTTTGAATTTAAGGGATTTAATGAACTTAGAACATCCATAAAAAATTCAAACTCATAACCATTTACAATAACATTGTTAAAATTTCAAGGAAAAAGTGTGAAATTGGCCAAAGGAAAAATGATAAAAAAAAAAAAAAAGATGGATTTCTCCTCAGAAACCATGAGATCCAAAAATTAGATAGAGTAGATCTTTTCCTTTTAAATATTTTTGAGAATTTTATACCTGCTTAATGTATTTATATGATTTCTACTCTTCCCTCTTTTAAAAAATTAAAATTAAATTTTTAGATGTGTATTTTTATTTTATCATAAAAATAGAAAATATTAAGATGTTGGAAAAGAACTTGAGCAAACATTTCACAAAAGAAATCAAACATTGGCAAAGCTTGAGAAACAAGATACAGTGACATGAATGTTTAAGGAACACTCCTCTATTGCTGGTGGGATTGCAAGCTGGTACAACCACTCTGGAAATCAGTTTATCAATTCCTCAGAAAATTGAGGACCCAGCTATACCACTCCTGGGCATATACCCAGAAGATGCTCCAACATGTAATAAGGACACATGCTCCACCATGTTCATAGCAGCCATATTTATAATAGCCAGAAGCTGGAAACAACCCAGATGTCCCTCATCAGAGGAATGGATACAGAAAATGTGGTACACTTACACAATGGACTACTACCCAGCTATTAAAAACAATGACTTCATGAAATTTTCAGGCAAATGGATGGAACTTGAAAATATCATCCTGAGCAAGGTAACTCAGTCACAAAAGAACGAACATGGTATGTACTCACTGATAAGTGGATATTAGCCCAAAAGTACGGAATACCCAAGATACAATTCACAGACCACATGAAGCTCAGGAAAAAGGAAGACCAAAGTGTGGATGCTTCAGTCCTGCTTAGAAGGGGAAAAAAATAGTCACTGGAGGAAATTTGGAGACAAAATATGGAGCAGAGACTGAAGGAAAGGCCATCCAGACACTGACCCACCTGGGGATCCATCTCATATGGAGCCACAAAACCCAGTCACTATTTCTGATGCCAAGAAGTACTTGCTCACAGGAGCCTGATATAGCTGTCTCCTGAGGGGCTCTGCCAGAGCCTGAGAAATACAGAGGCAGATGCTCACAGCCAACCATTGGACTGAGTACTGGGTCCCCAATGGAAGGGTAAGGGAAAGGAGTCAAGGAAATGAAGGGGTTTGCAATCCTATAGGAAGAACAACAATATCAACCAACCAGACACCCCCCCCCCCAAGCTCCCAGGGACTAAACCACCAACCAAAGAGTACACATGGAGGGACCCATGGCTCCAGCCACATATGTAGCAGAGGATGGCCTTATCTGACATCAGTGGGAGGGGATATCCTTGGTCCTGTGAAGGCTCAATTCCCCAGTGTAGGGTAATGCTAGAGTAGTGAGGCTAGAGTGGGTGGGTGGGTAAAGGAGCACCCTCATAGAAGCAGGGGGAGGGAGGATGGGATAGGGAGTTTTGGGGGACCAAGAAAGGGGATCCAATGAAATGTAAATAAATAAAATAATTAATAAACAAAGAAAAAAGAAATTGAGGGTTACAAAAACTGATATAGCAAAGCTCAGTTATTAGGAAATAAAACAATGACTAAAATAAAGATACTGATGGTATTAATTTTTGGTAAGGATTCTAATAATCAGATATACTCATACATTTTTAATGTATTTCAAATGTATTTTCTCTTTTAAAAAATTTAAAACTATAATTACATGACCCAGAAATTCCACTTCTGGTTATTTATACTAATTAACAGACTTCTATTCATGTGAAGGGGTAAGGGGCCAATATTTTTTTTAATTTTTATTTTTTGATACTTTATTTACATTTCCAATGTTTCCCCCCTTTCCAGGTCTCCTCTATGGAAACGCCCTATCCCCTCCCCCTCCCCCACCTCTATGATGGTATTCCACCTCC
Source organism: Uromys caudimaculatus (assembly GCA_028551405.1). Taxonomy (NCBI): domain Eukaryota; kingdom Metazoa; phylum Chordata; class Mammalia; order Rodentia; family Muridae; genus Uromys; species Uromys caudimaculatus. The sequence goes on along the minus strand of CM052722.1, from coordinate 36,680,352 downwards.
CACCTGCCCACCCACTCCCATATTCCCACCTTGACATTCCCCTTTACTGGGGCCTCTCCTCCCCCGATGGCCAACAAGGCCCTCCTCTGCCACATAGGTGGTTCAAGCCATGGGTCCCTCCATGTGTATTCTTTGGTTGGTGGTCCAGCCTCCATGAGGACCGGGGGGAGGGGGAAGGTCAAGCCAGTTGACACTGTTGCTCCCTCCGTGGGGCTGTGGACTCCCTCAGGTCCTTCAGTCCCTTCTCCAACTCCTCCATCTGGGACCTCACTCTCAGTACAGCAGTTACTGTAAAGTGAAATTTGGGTATTCCAAACGTTTCAGTTAATATCCACTTATCAGTGAGTACATACCATGTTCATTCTTTTGTGACTGAGTTACCTCGCTCAGGATGATATTTTCAAGTTCCATCCATTTGCCTGCAAATTTCATTAAATCATTGTTTTTAATAGCTGAGTAGTACTCCATTGTGTAAATGTACCACATTTTCTGTATCCATTCCTCTGATGAGGGACATCTGGGTT
>CM052722.1:36632022-36679328 GCA_028551405.1 Uromys caudimaculatus | reverse complement strand
TCATTGTGTCCTGGATTTCATGGATGTTTTGGGTTAGAAGCTTTTTGCATTTTGCATTTTCTTTTACTGTTGTGTCGATGTTATCTATGGTATCTTTTGCTCCTGTGATTCTCTCTTCTATCTCTTGTATTCTGTTGGTGATGCTTACATCAATGTTTCCTGATCTCTTTCGTAGGTTTTCTAACTCCAGGGTTGTCTCCCTTTGTGATTTCTTTATTGTTTTTATTTCTATTTTTAGCTCCTGGATAGTTTTGTGCGTTTCCTTTGTCTGTTTGTGTTTTCCTGTAATTCTGCCTGTTTGTGTTTTCCTGTAATTCTTTAATGGATTTTTTGTTTCCACTTTAAAGGCTTCTAGTTGTTTATCTCTATTCTCTTGTATCTCTTTATGGGTTTTATTCATTTCTTTCTTAAAGTCTTCTATCATCATCATGAGAAATGATTTTAAATCTGAGTCTTGCTTTTCTGGTGTGTTGGGGTATCCAGGGCTTGCTTGCTGTGGTGGGAGAGCTGGGTTCTGATGATGCCAAGTAGCCTTCGTTTCTGTTCCTTATGTTTTTACCCTTGCCATCTGCCATCTTGTTAACTCTGATGTTAGCTGATCTTACTCTGTCTGGTTGTGGCTTGCCCCTCCTGCAGGCCTCTTTGTCAATACTCCTTGAAGACCAGCTCTCTCTGAGAGGTGTTTGGGTTTGGAGAGCTGTGGCACAGGGTCAGTTCTGGGGTGCAGACAGAAATCAGAAGGATCTTGTCCCCAGCTGTCCTGATGTCCTTGTTCCTATGTCCTGATGACTCTGCAAGAATCCCTCTTGATCCAGTGAGTTTGAACAGAAGTGGTGGTTTTGCCTGTGCTCATAGGTGTGTCAGCACTCCTGGGATACCCACTCTCTCCTGGAGCCCTGTGGTCCAGGATGAGGTCCCCAGGCGCAGACCCCTGGTGGCCGAGGCAGTTGTCTCCACCCACAGATGGAAACCGGTAGGTTCAGAGGTTTCCTGCCTCAGAGTTCTCAGGCCCTGTATCCTGCTGGTTCCGGGTGGCTTTCTGAGAGAGGTGTTGCTCCCCTTAACCCCACTCATGGCTTTTCCACGCTCCTGGGAGGGTAACTTTCTCCTGGTGCTCGTTGGCTCTGGACTCCTGGTGGCCCAGGCAGAGGTCTCCACCCACAGTTGGAAACCAGGAGGTTCAGAGGTTTCATGCCACCGAGTTCTCAGGCCCTGGATCCCGCCGGTTCTGGGCGGGTCTGGGTGAGAGGTGTTGCTCCCCTTAACCCCACTCACGGCTTTTCCAAGCTCCTGGGAGGGTAGCTTTCTCCTGGCACTCATTGGCTCTGAACTCCTGGTGGCCCAGGCAGAGGTCTCCACCCACAGATGGAAACCTGGAAGGTCATGACTATTTTCTGGGTTAGCGTTGTAGTGATATAGGAATTGTTGAAAGCCGGTATTCACAATATATTCTTAGGGAGCCAGTAGGATTTGTTTATGGATGATGGAATCTGAGAAAACCATGTTCTCAAATTCTGAGTTCAAAACTGTAGAAGTCTCATCTTTGTGCAGAAGAAGCAAATCAGAAGTCTTCAGACTAAGGCTATATTTTGAAGACAGAAAACATAGATTGGTTGCTAGCTGCAGCATTGGGTGAGCTAGCCAGGACAGTGCTAGAAAACTCTTCCTGGTGGTGTGGCTGAGAGGGAGAGTTGCCGGCCTGATCAACTCAGCTACCGTAACCCAGGCCCAGATTCAGGGCTTTTGAGTTTGCCCATCCTAACATTTACCTCATTTATGAACTGCTACAAAACGTGAAAGAGTTGGTCCTGCTGAGTAAGATTGGGGTGCATGGCGTGAAATTTACAAAGAATCAATAAAAAGTTAAAAAGACAGAAAAAAACAGAGGTTGATAATTGTTTGAAATGGGGTGGAAAGAAAAAAAGAAAAAAAAACGTAATGAAGGCTCTCAGGTTTCCATCCCAAACAAATGGGTATATGTAATTACTATATACAAGACATGGAACACTAGTTTACAGAATATTTGGGAGGATAATTAGAAGTTAACCCTGTTTACTCTGAATAGAAATACTTAGCAGGCAGTTTTATACGAGTGTGGTGTTCAGGAAAGAAAACAGTCATTGTAAATTCTGGAGCCACATTAGCATCACCTACGTAGTATTTTATAGTAACTGGACTTAGTTGATCATTTAGAGATAGAGTGTGGGTACAAGAACAAATGGGGAAAAGCTATTCCAGGACACTGTCATTCCTTACCTTGGAGGTAAGGAAGATAACAATTAGTTAATACAGGAACTTGAGAAGGGCCAACCAGTAAAGAAGGAAAAAAACCTGGAGTCCTGGGTGAAGAAACTTTGTCAAAAAGGAGATGATCAGTGACGTATGTCTCATGTCCCTTGATGAAGAGGTCAAGGATTACAAATGCCAAAACCTGATAATAAAACTGGGCATGGTGTAGGTTGTTGGCGGCCTTGATAAGAACCTTTTTAGAGTAGAGAGACTAGAAGTCTGAAAGACTGATTTATCACATTTATTCTCTCATAAGGCGTGTATTAAAGGGGGCATGACTTCAAGTGGATGACATTGAAGTGTGTCCAAATATAGTGTACCACCAATAAGAATGTCTGAATAATGACGGTGTTCCAAGGACACATTGTTAGGGAGCTCTACTGTAATTAGTGTTTTAAAATCAATAAAAGTTATTTTCCATCTTGAAATATAAATGCCACATATTAAATGAAGAAGCAGAACCAAGTTAATAGTTAATTCAACATGAGGATAATCTTTGAGGTCAATTCCATACATTTAAATGAAGCAAAAGACGAGCCCTGAATTAAGTGTAATGACTTTACATCTGTGAGAGGCATCTGTAAAATCACTGTAGCTGATATAGCTATCTCCAGAGCTACTCATTTAAACCATGGCCTTGACCAACTTTCTTCTTTAATTATTTAAAAATTAGATGTTCAGTTGAATCTTGTCCTTCTAATGTGCAGAACAGGTTAATATTTTGTTACAATTTTTAAGTCAAAATTTTATAGTTTGTAAAACAAAGTAATTTGCTGGAAACAAATATAAAACTAAATGAAAAATTCACAGCCTCTTTAAACATTGGTTCTCCAATATGAAGATATTTAAATGCCCATTGATTACCAGTTGCTCTTCAATTTTAAATGCTAGGCAATGTGCTAACAAATTTTTTAAGCAGTAATGTACAGCTTAAAAACATGGGAAATTGTAAAGCTTGATGTGTCTTTTCCTCCATAAATATATTTTTGTGGTTGGGATATGAAAAGAATCATCTTTTCCATCAGTAATAGAGACTGAACTTTGCCACCTATCCAGCTGCTCCTAGATGGTATTAGATATTGTTTTTATATTTAAAAACATTATGCTTTTCATCTTCTGCTCAAAAGGACCCACCTTCTGATTAATAACTACATTTCTTAATTTGGGACTATACCAAGAATTTCATTAGAGCAATATGCATCCTGTCTCCCTTTGCCCAGTAGTGTCTTGGTTTCTTAGCAAGTTGGTAGGTACTACTGCTGTCCGCCTTACAAGTCCTTGTTTTATAACACAGAATTACTGTTCTTTGTGCCATTAGCTGCCACAGTACATCTTAGGCTCTCATCAGTTGTGTGGAGATAATTGATAGGTTAACAACTTTCTGGAATGGCTATTTTGTTTATGATTTACATGATGCAAATATCTGATAAATGTCATGTATTGTTCTTGTCATCAGAGTTCCGATGGTTCTATGACTCACGTCAGCATAGTAGTGAGGTGGTGCATGCCTAGGCTACAATAGCGAAATGATAAAGCATAGTTTGGAATGGTGCAACAACCTCATTAAAATAGAGACTGAAAAAAATAACACACTCTTTCTCGAAGCATCTGGGAAAATATGAAAAGAACCATGGCATTTGGTGAGAACAAAAATGACATTATGGCTAAAATTAATTAAGTCTAAGAGGGAATGAGAAGAGATAGATGTCGAGGGAGAGAGAATTACTGTTTAGAAACTCAATGAAGCAAAAAATAATCAGTAAAACTGGTTTTTTCATATTGTGTACCAACAGTTTGCAAGAATATTTGAAATATGGTTTGATTCTGTGCTTAGGATAAAAATGAAACTGTAATCAATACACAGTATTGGCCCTGCCTCTCAAACTCTAGGAAATTCCTCACCTGACTAAAATCTTCAGCTTCTTTATTTCTTCAAATATAGCTCTGAGGAAAGCTTGAGCACTTCTTGAGACTGTTACTGGTGCTCCTTGCTGTGTGAGTTGCTTTCCTAGTGATGACTGAAAACATTCCATTCCATGTTGGGATGGCCAGTGAGATGGAGACTCTGGAGCCTTCAGCCAGCTGTGTGCATAACAAAGAATGAACAATTTTTTTTCTAGATGAGAAATCCAATTCTCGATAAATCCAGAAAATAAGATTCCAAATTTTGCAAACCATCAGAACTCTGATGACAAGAAGAATACATGACATTTATCAGATATTTGCAATTTGGCTATAAGAACAAAGTAAAGGATAGAAATGTTGAAGAATGAAGAATCATAAAGGAAATTCAACTCAGGACAGATGAACAATAGCTAGTTTTATTTAATGACGACTCAGTCTCACTCTCATACATGTTACAAATACACATTTCTAAACCATTTTGTACCTTTTCTAACACAAACTCTTCCCTGAAAGAAACACACACAATAAAAAGTGTGTTTGTTTCTATATACCCATAGATTAATGCAGCACTCAGATTTTGTTAGAGAAATGTCTTTGGTTAATAGTTGGTAGTTAATACAGGAACTTATAGTTCATCTAAATGTAGAGAATAAGTGTCTATGAAGTTCTCAGCCACAGGGTGCATATTTCTATCACACCCTCTTCCAGAGGCTTGGGTACCATGTGGAAGAGGGGGCAGAAGGATTATAAGTATCAGAGGTCAGGGAGGACCAGTACAAACCAGTGTCTTCTGAGCATGCCGAGAACACTGCATTCATGAACTCACAGTAACTGTGGTTGCCTTTAACAGATCAGTCCAGCCAACTATCCAGCCTGGAGGCAGAAAGGGCTCACAAGCTACCACGCATAGCTAAAAAGAAGTTGACAGTTGATGGATTTAGGAAGAGAGAGAGAATCAATTTCCCTTTAAGTGTGTGGCATCTGGTGAGTTAACCATGCACCAGTGGAACTGCTCCCACACCCCATAAAGTGTATGGCAAACACAAATTGGACCCCATGAGGTTTAAAAAAGAGTGCATGAAGGGGATGGGGTAGAGGGATGAGGGCAAACCTGGGAAGGGGGCTGAGTAAAGGCTAAATACAACCAAAGTTCATTGTATGTATGCATGAGATCTTCAAAGAATTAATAAAAACACTATAAATTTGTTAAATACTAAGCAGGAAAATAGAGTATATCCAGACAAAAACAATGAGATAAAGAGGTCCCATTGAGCCACACAGAGTCAAATTGCATGATCTACTTTAATGGCAGGATAAAACATACCAATTAGCATGACTAACATAGTATCAGCAACATTTGAAGCCATTTAAGTGAAGTGTTTCTAGGAATATTTAAACAATATTGAGGCTGAGTATAGTGGAAAACACTTAAAATACCTGCAATAAAGAGGTTGAAACAGAAAGATTATCAGTATGAAACCAGCTATATAGCATAACCTTGTCTCAGAAAATATTGTTGGGAATATACCTGGATGCTAGACCATTTCACTGGAAGATACAACCCCCCCCCTCCGCTCCCCTCCCCCACCTAAGGTGTGTGGACACACACCTATAACTGAGCACTGGAAAGCCTGAATCCAGAAGTCATAAGTTTAAAGCAGCTCTGGGCTACACAAGAAGACTCTGTCTCAAAACAAATTACAATACAAATATGAGACAGGAATGTTTCCCTGCTAGTCTGCTTTTTATAATCTAGAATAAGGATTTAAAACCATGCTGTTCAATTTAGTAACCACCAGCCACATGAAGCCACTCATAGATAAATTTAAGTCAATTAAGCTTAATTACAATTAAAACTTCAGTTCCCCAGGCACAGTAGACATATTTCAAGTTCTACTTATCTGTTGTTATTAGGTTGTGGGCCAATAGTGCCCAGATAAGTAATATTTCTGTCTTTACAGAGTGTTCTGTTGGATGGTGCTGATCTTGATGAAAAGAACAAAAGTTTTACTTTCAAGAAACTTTGTCTCAGCTGAACTTGTAATAATCACAAGGCTATTGTCTATTCAAGACTATGTTCTTACAATGACCAATAGGCAAAGAACTTCATGTTGTTTTTTAAAACCAGAACAATGACTTTATTAAAATATGAAGAGACATTATGAATTTCCCCTGGTGGAAAAAAAAATATGGTAGTGGGCTTAAATGCCTATCAAAAACTAGAAGAAGGAAATTTGGTATAATAAAAAAGCAAGATGAGCTAGTGGAAACCAATTTGAAGAGCTGAAAAGGGTTCTCTATGGCTGTTCAAAGACATGAGAATACAAAGAAACAGTTCTGTTTTTTTTTTTCATGAATAAGTGGCCTCCTGCCCAATGGAATGCTGTTTACTCACAATAGGAAGATTTGGATATGTGACCAAAACTTGTTTTAAACAGTGAACATTATATTCACTTCTGAAAGTTTTACCATTGACCTAAACAGAACATCTTGGGAATATAGAAAGCATAAACATACAGGGCAGAATGCTTACAACTATGTTTGTTGCTGACTCAGTAGAACTTATAGACCTGAAAAATATGTGAAATGACTTCTAACACACCCTAAACAAAGCATTCAAACATTTGGATTTCAGCTTCCCAGACGCTTTACAGAACATAGAAGCAAAGATATCGTTGTCTTCTTGTTTTACTCTGTTTTTCTCATAAATCTTCTTAACATAGCAGGTAGGATGAGCCTCTACAAATGAAAGGCAGATGACAGCATTCCTCTCTGCTTTGCCTGGCCATGGCTCTCATCTCATGTGGGATGCACTTCAATGTCTTTTTCTTTTTCTTTTTTTTGGTTTTTCGAGACAGGGTTTCTCTGTGTAGCCCTGACTGTCCTGGAACTCACTCTGTAGACCAGGCTGGCCTTGAACTCAGAAATCTGCCTGCCTCTGCCTCTCAAGTGCTGGGATTAAAGGCATGCGCCACCACTCCCCGGCACTTATAGTGGTGGATGAGGTCCTCAATGACCAGTGCCGACAAATGTCTTACCATTTGCCCCTTCAAATGTTCCTGGCTCCATTAACTCCACCTGGACTGATGTCTTTGCCCTTTCACAAACAACTCACAGTCACTAATAAACCCATTACCAGGGCCATGGTCTCAGGTAGGCAGTTTGCATCATTTTCCTACCACCTATCCTTTGATTAACTCTGTTGTCTCCATGTCTTGGCTTGAGTTTAACTTTTTTCTTCAAGTTTCACTTTCTTAATGAGTCTGTCTCTGATCTCTCTATTTTTCTTTATAAACATGAGGAGGTAATTCTCCAGTTTTAATGCTGTTGTCCAGCATTTTCAGATCGTGAAAAGGATCCTTGGCAGTGATGTAGTACAATAACATCTCACTATAAAAAAGTAAGCCATACCCCACAGAACAGAAGTGACAATCAAGGTCAACCGGCTAATTGGTACCAGAAACAGAAATGGAGTCTCAAGCTATTTACAAAGCAAGGTTTTTCCAATACTATGTCTTTTACAAAGAATATGGCATTATCTCTCACAGTTATATCAGCAAAGATACCATATCTTCAACTATAACAACATCATTTCAGTGAACAACCTCGTGAACAGCATTAGACTGAATAAACAAAATTATAAACTTCCCTGAAACCACGGCTTTGTATGATAATTTAAATAAAATAATATTTCTTTAAGATAGAATTATATACCTCATATAAACCTTCACCAAACTAAAGTTTTTACAATATAGTACTTTCCTTAGAATAGAGACTATGTGGTTCAAGGAAATGATTATCCTAAACATATAAATTAAACTTAGTCAGTTTCTAATTCCTCTGTATATGTCTTTTGGGCTATAAATTATTCCCTGTTGACAGTTGTGGTCAAGTACATTTTTTTTTCTTTTTAGAAAAATGGGTCTTTTTTGGTCCTAACTACTTTTGTCTTTGGTTTACTAGAAGCATCCATATATCACAGCCTAGGGGGGAACAAAAGATAAAATAGGGCATCTTTCTTGCATATAAATCAGGACTTGCGGATCATCTCTGTTAATTAAAAAATCCTCACAAGGCTAAATTCAACATGATGGAAGTTTAGGACATCCTTGATAAAGGACAAACCTGGAAGGAAAAGTATTTCATATTTTCATGAGCCAGAAAGCAGGATAGTTTCACTTTAGGTCTCAACTATTTAGATAGTGCTAAAATTTCCTATGCTTATTAAATGATACTATAATTTGGTGCTTATTAAATATGAACATGTTGAAACATTATTGTAGCTGGATATTTTTGGTCCATGTTGTTTCTTTTTGCAATGTTATCTGGCAATATGAAAAAAACCCTAGTAGTAACTGAAGGTAGTAAATACATAGCCTTGATCATAGAGTGTGAATTCAACAAGGTCAGCAAAATATAAGCAGAATTTTCACCATCCCATTTCAGTGACATATTCAAAAAAGAGGCCCATTAGCCTTGAGTTTGGTTTGCATGGTGGTTATTTGATACACTTAATGCATAAAAGAGAATGGTTAGTATAAGAGTCTTTTCAAGGTATGAACACATATTTATTTTAGGGTTGTAATTACTTATGCTTTTGGTTGGTGCCAGTCATGTCAATAGGATTATATTCCAGAAATTGATTTTCCCTCTATGAGTAAATAATGAAGTAATTTAACCTTATCTTCTTCCTAATCTAAAACCTTTCACTTGTACTGTGAAGAAAGGCAGCTGCCTTCATTTGAGATGTGCTCATGCACAAGGCCAGTAAATATCTTCAGGCTTTATATGAAGGTCATGCAAAGCTGATCAGTCAAGAAATGTGTACAGTTGAAGTGCATCTTCTGTTTCTTGCAGCCATCAATCCCGGCTTTCATGGATATTGCCACCTGTGTTTAAGGGCAAACACAATATTACATTAATCACAGCAATAGATATTGCCCTGAGAATTTCTGTTTCATTTGTTTTTATTTAAGTGTTTATGCAGATACCTGGATGAAAACTCAAACAGCATTTTAAAAAATGAAAATAAAAAGGCATAAGGGAAGAAGTGATTGCTTAGATTATGAATTATTTGATCCTGCTTCATGTCAAATCTATTATTTTATTACTACAAAGTTGTGTCTTCTTGTAGGAAGCTAACATATGTACCAATCTCAATTAGACACAAAAGATTGCACTTCATTGTCAGAGACAAAATCTTCCAGTGGTCAAATTAGTAGTGCTTTCTTTCTTTTTGATTCATGTAGCTGATAAAGATGCTATCTAACAGGAATAAACACTAATGCATACCAGGAAGGGCACCGATATGTTCACTTTATTATCTCATTTTGTCTTTCAGACTATTAATACAGCTAGTATAGGTTTCAAGAGTAAGAGTAGGCCGCCAAAACTCCAAATCCGATGGCTGCTTGCCCATACTTTCTGTTAGGCAATGAAAGCCATAATATAGCATATTATTAATTTGTTGCATATCTATACTGAACTCAATGTGGTAATATAACAGAAAAGTTCCTCTTGGGGAGCTTCCCATTTATCTGAGAAAACAAAGGTAGAAGATCTGAAATGCATTATAAAAAGCAACGACTTAATTGAAAGTTATTTCTTCAATGTTTTAGAAGTTACTAACTTATGTCCATTATTTTATAAAATTGAGAACTTTAAGGTAATTTTTATTACTCCTTCACTTTACTTTTAGCTTTTTGGTATTGTTTTCTAAAAGATGTTTTGAATATTAAAAATAAAAATATCTGTCTTTTCCAAAAGATAACATTTTTAATATATGAGTTGGGATTGAGTGGCTTACACACGTAAGTAGTTTTAGCAAAAACAAATAATTTTTCTTACTTATTCTCCAAAATTTTAGTGCTAGCTGTCTACTAGATAATACACTAAGTATTTAATACTCAAATCTAAGTTAATGACTGCTATAACCTGATATCAGAGACTTAGATTTCCTCTAAGCTGTAAATTACCTAATTATTTGTCTTTTTACACCATAGACTCTTTGAAGCAAGTACCTGGAATATCTGAATGATTGTTCTCCATTCATGGTCTGACGAGGGATATTATGCTTAAGTCATTCTTAGCCTCTAAGTCGTTGTAGGGAAAGGAATTCAAACAAAATTACTTTGGATAACATTTGCTGATTAGAAAAGTTGTGTAGAAGCAACAGCATTCTCTTCTGGGAAATGAGACAGAATGAGATTAAACAACCATCTTCTATAAGAAGAGAGCAAAATAGGAAAGTTTAAGTGTAATAAGCTCTTTTGCCTTTTGTTTTCATTTTCAAGTTAATTTTCTTGGAAATTTTCTTTGGAATATTAAGGTATCAAGGTTTGTAAGACATTGTCTTTACAGGGTTCACTTGGACGTTGCATGAGCAATATTTTTATTATTTATGAATTCCCATGCTTGCATTTTTCAAGCTCAGAATCTAAGAACACTCTCCTTTTGTACTTTATCTTGAGCACATCTCATTCTGCTACTGTTCCCTGAACCACTAGACAGTGATTTCTTAACTGTCAGTTCTCCACCCACCCCCCCCCAATCCTGCTGTCCTCACAAGTTAAATAACTCAGGTCAACTTGTATGGATTTTGGAGATGTCAGAGGAGGAGTTCTGACTCTAACTGCCCATGAGATTGTATCAGTCCTTTTTGAAACATTGGCCTGGCAGGGTGTGGGTAATGACCCAGTTAAAGCATTATTGGACACGGGTTTAACAAAAAGCTTTGAACAGCATTTGGCAAAGACTTAGTCTTTTTGTACAGCTAAACTAGAAATAAAGAAAAGTTCACTCATCTTGTGGTCTTGTTCACTCTGAGTCATTAACTTCTCCCTGCTTTAAAGAATGCCTTTTTGCCTCATTCGTGTGGGCAGTATACCAAAATCTGTAGAGAAAAATCACCAGTGTGTATAACTTAGAGCCCTCATTAGAGTTCATGAAGAAATAAACACTTACTGAAATAATTTGATATTTTGCAATGAGACCATTTGGAGATGATAGTTTGAAAATATATCATGTTTTTCTTTGTAATCAAAACAGTCTGAGAATGTTCATATTTCCATGTTATCAATTTAGTGTCAAATAATTTTAGGTTTTTTATGATTTTTAAAGGTTTCCCTTCTCAGTTATTGTTTACATTCTAGATGTGTCAAATGAGTGCCTAGAACTCAATTATTTTCTAGAAGATGGAGCATAGAAACATTACATTTTGAGTTTTATCTTCAAAAATCAAAACAGAATTTGTGCCTTTATTCATAAGAAACAAGTGATAAGCTTGCCTCCTTAGACTGGTTTTTGTCCTGACTTGCTGAATTTCTTATCTTTATGTTTTATGTAGAGTAAAGCTGAATCAATCTAACTTCAATAGCTGACATAATTTATATTCCAGGGAAACAGTAAGTAAAGATGGAGAAAATCAAGCATGAGTCAAGGATGCCATTGCTGGTTCACTCTAAGGCTGCTGTGAATGTCTTTTCCCTGTATTCATTCTTTGAAGTCACCAACCTTAGCTTCTAAGGGGGCACTACATCTGTCCCTCACTTCACTTGTTAACCCTTATACCTGTCATTCAGCTGCATCACCCCAGAGGAAGCAGTACCCCTTTTTTCCACAACAAGCCAACTACCATTGACTCTGCCCAGATACAAATGGCTTTGCCTCGAAAAACGAAAGGGATGCCTTACTCTAAGTCACAGGAAAGAAACCAATATACTAGAAGGATCTTAGCTAATTCCTTCCACTAAATCACCGATCCCACAATCTGGTGGATTATAGCACCCTGCCATTATTTAAGATAAAATTATCTCATAGGCCAGGTTCCATAGAGCTAAAGCCTAATGCCAATGTTTTATTCAGGTGTAGAATGTTTAATTGCCCCTGCGTAGGTTAGCGTGGACTTCAATGCTAAACCCAAGAAAGTCTTGAGAAGAGCCAGGAAGTTCCTTTTCTCCCAGTCCCACCCTCACAAACACCCCATTACCCATTCCCCTTCTCCTCAGAGAAAGAGAAGGACCCCTTGTGTATCATCCCATCTTGGGATATCAAATAGCAACAGGACTAAGTTCCTCTCCCACTGAGGCCCAACCAGACAGTCCAGCTAGAGGAATGGAATCCAATGACAGGCAACAGTCAGAGACAGTGCTAGCTCTAATTGTTAGGGGACCCACTTGAAGATCAAGCTGCACATCTGCTAGGTGACTGCTTAAAGGAACAATTTTTTTGTTTGTTTTTGTTTTGGGTTTTTTTTGTTTTTGTTTTATTTTGTTTTTGTTTTTTGTTTTTTTTTCTGCCTTTTTTTTAATTGAAAAAGGAATAAAGAGTAGGATTAAAAAGCTAAGCAAGAAATGGATCTCAGATAGTTACTCATTTAAGCCTTATTCACAGGGAAATCTATGCTATAAATTAGTTTATCTGACTCTGAGGAAGGAATACCAGTTTTTGTAACTTATTGTTATCTAGTGATGAACTGTTGACATAGAAAAATGATTTCTGCCACTAAGATGGTCCCTTAAGTAGAAAGGCCCATTGATTTCATTAAAAAGAATTTAAAAGCCTGTAGATATCTTCATACAAATTTGTTTTCAATGGTAAACAAAATTTACTACAACTACTAGAAAGTAAAGTAAAAGAGGGAAAACTGTAGATTAAATAAGAAACACAGGACAATGATTTTCAAACTAAGAAATAAGAACTCTTGTTGCTATACACACACATACACACACACACACACACACACACATGTATATGTAAATACAACCTGCTGATTCTGTCCAGTGTTACTCATACATGTGTGTTACACTCTGTTCTGTTGGTGTCACACTGATCTCATCCTGGAAATTCCAGTATTATCCAAGAAGTTAGGCATATGGACACTGTGTAAAGTTAACATAAGATATTGGAGAGAGAGGGTTGGAGATGTAGATCAAGGGAAAATTGTCTGCTAAGTATCCACAAGGCGAAGGTTCTATACCCATCACCAAAAACAAATGAAGAAGAAAAACTGCTAATTTTCAATGTAGAGAAGAACTGAAGTGGCAGGGAGATATTTCATCAGTTCTCTCAGGAACTTCTAAATTGTGAGTCACATGAAGTATCATCATTCACAAATTAACAGCACAAGTCAAATTAAATAAGAACTAACAATTTCCTAGGAAGAAGGGCAGATTAAAGATAAGTCAATCAGAGCTACATTTTATAATTCTCCATTCAGTTTTTCAAAGTTGAGTTGGCTAATTGTATCTGAATTTGACTCATGTTTATCAATCACTAAATAACTGATAGATTTAATTTGATTTTGAAAGTGATGGTAATTTGAAAATTACTCTGCTATAATTATTTTATAATATTTTTCTGTGTGAAACAAAATAAATAAAACCCAATATCTATATCTATATATCTATATTTATATATCTATTTCATCATATATATATATATATATATATGAATATGTATATATATAATGCAGCTGAACTCCAATGTAAGCAGTACAATGTAATAGAAAGAGACTGCTTGAGAGTAAGGTCAACTGAGTTCATATTCTAATTGTCACCTATTAGCTGTGAGTTATGAGGTTAGTTAACCTCAATGAGCCCATTTTCTTGTCTGTAAGTGATAATAATGGCTGTCTCAAAAGGCCACCTTAAGGATTTAATGAAAATCTATATGTGAAAATTCATAAGTGGAAAATGGCCCCCTTCTCTGCCAAAGCATCTGGTGCAATAGTACACCCACAGATGGTGATAAATAAACATGAGCTGAGTAATAAAATGACTGCCAACCTATGATTAATTATTTGATGAAAATTAATTTGGCACCAAGAGCATGTTATACTATAAAGAAAATCAAAGAAAGAATTAGACTATGTAGGTTCTAGCCCTAATATTCTTTAGGCTTCAATGAGGTTGTAAACTCTGTAGCATTGAGTCTTTTGCCACCTCCCTCAGATATCTTTCCCTCATTATGCATAACTGACTTGCTTATACCCCTCAGATCCTCACTGAAGACTTTCAGTAAGGCTAAGTATCAGTAAGCCCTGCCCACTGAATGACATATAACATAGCATGCTGATTATTGTTTTATTTCTATGTATCTTCCGTATGCTGTAAGAGTGTATTGTATGTGCACAGGTGTGTGTTTCCATGAGACAGGAAATTTCATGGAACTGAAATTTAGCTGGTTGTGTGTGAATTCAGCGATCATTCTGTCTCTAGCCTCCGCAGATCTGAGCTTTTTATATGGGTTTTAGATTCTCTTTTTTTATGCATATTATTTATGTATATTATTTATTTGTGTTTATTAAATATTAAATAAAATTTAAAGAAGTTAAATGAAAGAGAAGCAATTGTCAATATCATAAGTAACACACAACCAGAGAAATTTAATACCTAAAAATATTTGAGGATTTTATTTTACACATTCTGGATATATAAGACACACTGTGTTAATAAACAACATGAACACAATTGTAAGAAATGATTGGGTCCCAGAAAGGAGGATGTCTTTTAGGACTTCTTTTTTTTTAATTTATTTATTTATTTTTGATACTTTATTTACATTTCCAATGTTTCCCCTTTTCTGGGTCTCCCCTTTGGAGATTCCATATCCCTTTCCCCGCCCCGCCTCTATGAGGGAATTCCACCTCCCATCCACCGGCCCAACCATCGCCATATTCCCACCTTGACATTCCCCTTTACCGGGGCCTCTAACACCCTCAGGCCCAAGGGCCTCTCCTCTCTCCCTAATGGCCAACGAGGTCATTCTCTGCCACATATGTGGTCCAAACCATAAGTCCATCAATGTGTATTCTTTGGTTGGTGGTCCAGTCTCTAGGACGACAGGGGGGGGTGTCTGGCCCATTGATGCTGTTGCTCCCTCCATGGGGCTACAAATTCCCTCAGCGGGTTTTAGATTCTCAACTCAAATCATCAAACTTGTGCAGCCAGCTCTCTTTCCCACTGAGACCTCCTTTCGGACCCATGCCACTCCTTTTACTTCTCTATTCTGTTTCTATTTTATCCACCCCTGCATAACATATAAGCACAAAGAAGGGGTTGTTAATTGTGTACCCGACCCTATCCTTCCCATCTAGAGGCGTGCCTAGCAAGTGAAAAATAGGAAAATTTCCAAAACAATTAAATGTAAAATACTGCAAATTAAGAGGCTTCTGTGAGAGAGATTTAGTCTTTTCTAGTCACATAAATCTATGTCAAATACGTTATAAACATTTTATTACATTTATTTATTTGTATGTGAGTAGGAGAGACAGACATACGCATGCATGCACATATGCACACACACACAGAGAGAGAGAGAGGGAGAGAGAGAGACAGACAGACAGACAGACACAGACACACACACAGGCACAGACACAGACACAGACACAGACACAGACACAGACACAGACACAGACACAGACACAGACACAGACACAGACACAGACACAGGCAGACAGACAGACACAGAGATAGAAACAGAAACACAGAAAAGGAATATACAAATGAATCTTTTACCTATAAATAACTCAGGAATACAACCAAGGTCTTATGGCTTGGTAGCATGCACCTTTGCCAAATGAGATCTCTCACTGTCCTTCACCAGTTTTAAATAACTCTTAAAAATAAGCAACATCATACTTGTATATGTGATCTGTGAAAATAGTCACTCCTCATCTCCGTCATCCTGGTCACACACATTCCAGCCCTTATTCCTCAGTTATTTTCCTTGCCACCCTCGAGTTCCTGTTTTCCTTCACCCCTTTTTTTGTTTCAATTTTAATTTTTTTGGTAAACATCTTAATTCTTTGTTGAAGCTAACTGATGAAGCTAACATTAAATTCATGGGATTCTTTGACTACTTAAAAGATAATTGGCCAGGTATGGTGGCACATGCCTGCAATCCTATCACTTGGAAGCTTGAGACAGAAACATATCAAATTAAAGAAAAGATTAGACTAGATAGCAAGAACCCACCCAAAAAAAATAGACAAAAATGGGTCTGGGGTGCAACTTGGTTATTAGAGTGCTTGCCTGGCATGGGCAGATCCCTGGGTTCAATCTCTACCACCATAGATGCTGACTGCATTGATTCATGTCTGTGATCTCAACACCCCAAAAGCAAAAAACAGGAGGATCAGAAGTTCAAAGTCATCTGTGGCTACATTTTAAATTCAAAGCCATCCTGACATACATATCATATATCAAGAGTAAATGAACAAAAAATAACCCAAAAAAGTAAAATATTGGTAGAGCAGTTAATGATATCATACTTAATTTTTGAAAGGCTAACATTCTTTTAAACCAGAGAAACATTTAAGACAATGAGCACACAACAAATAATAAATTTATGTGATTATTAAATTATAAATCTAGAATTATTTATGTAATGGACAAAACTGTAATGAACATAGAACTGTCAATGTTTTATTAATAAATATATAATTTAGGGACTTCTCATTCTAATTTCTATATGTTACATAAAATGACAGAAGCATAAAATGTGTCAATAAGATCAACAAATATAATTATGGGTTTACAGGGATATATTAAAACAGTTTCTTTTTCATTTTTTATTTGTCTTCTAAAGGTTACTTTATTTAACATGCTTATTTTAGGAACTATAGTTAATTTTAGTAACTTAAAATACAATAAAAATATTATGGAGAAAAATATAATAACTTCAATTTGAATCTTGTTAGAAATATAGTGAGAAAGAATTTGTTCTTCCTAACTAACCAAATTGCCTATTGAAGTTTATTTATAAGGTTTGAGAAAGGTGAATCAGTAAAAAGACAGTCACGGGGTTGTAAGACAGGAAACACACACCCTAATTGAGACATCTATCAGTGCTTTTTTAAAAAAATTTATTTATTTATTTTTATTTTTGATACTTTATTTACATTTCAAATGTTTCCCCCTTTCCAGGTCTCCCCTTTGGAAACCCCCTATCCCATCACCCCTCCCCCTGCCTCTATGAGGGTATTCCACCTCCCACCCACCTACTCCCGTCTTCCTTGCCTGGCATTCCCCTATACTGGGTCATCTAACACTCTCAGACCCAAAGGCCTCTCCTCCCACTGATGGCCAACAAGGCCCTTCTCTGCCACATATGTGGCCAGCACCATGGGTCCCTCCATATGTATTCATTGGTTGGTTGTCCAGTCCCTGGGAGCACCGGGGAACTTGACCATTTGAAACTGCTGCTCCCTCCATGGGGCTGCAAACTCCCTGAGCTCCTTCAGTCCCTTCTCCAACTCCTCCATCTGGGACCCCATGCTCAGTCCAACAGTTGCTGTGAATTGAATCATAGGTATTCCAAACTTTTGGGCTAATATCTACTTATCAGTGAGTACATATTATGTTTGTTCTTTTGTGTCTGAGTTACCTCACTTAGGATGATATTTTCAAGTTCCATCCATTTGCCTGCAAATTTCATTAAATCATTGTTTTTAATAGCTGAGTAGTGTAAATGTACCACATTTTCTGTATCCATTCCTCTGTTGAGGGACATCTGGGTTGTTTCCAGATTCTGGCTATTATAAATATGGCTGCTATGAACATAGTGGAGCATGTGTCCTTATTATATGTTGGAGCATCTTCTGGGTATATGCCCAAGAGTGGTATAGCTGGGCCCTCAGGTAGTATTATGTCCATTTTTCTGAGGGTCCGCCAAACTGATTTCCAGAGTGGTTGTACCAGCTTGCAATCCCACCAGCATTGGAGGAGTGTTCCTCTTTCTCCACATCCTTGCCAGCATCTGCTGTCACCTGAGTTTTTGATCTTAGCCATTCTGACTGGTGTGAGGTGGAATCTCAGACTTGTTTTGATTTGCATTTCTCTGATGACTAAGGATGTTGAACATTTCTTTAGGTGCTTCTCAGTCCTTCGAGTTTCCTCAGTTGAGAATTCTGTGTTTATCTCTGTTCCCCATTTTTTGATAGGGTTATTTGGTTCTCTGGAGTCTAACTTCTTGAGTTCTTTGTATATATTGGATATTAGCCCTCTATCGGATGTAGGATTGGTAAAGATCTTTTCCCAATCTGTTGTTTGGCGTTTTGTCCTATTGACAGTGTCTTTTGCCTTACAGAAGCTTTATAATTTTATGAGGTTCCATTTGTCAGTTCTTGATCTTAGAGCATAAACCATTGGTGTTCTGTTCAGGAAATTTTCCCCTGTGCCCATGTGTTTGAGGCTCTTCGCCACTTTCTCCTCTATTAGTTTCATTGTATCTGGTTTTATGTGGAGGTCCTTGATCCACTTGGACTTGAGCTTAGTACAACGAAATAAGAATGGGTCAATTTGTATTTTTCTACATGTTGACTGTCACTTGGACCAGCACCATATGTTGAAAATGCTGTTTTTTTCCACTGGATGGTTTTAGCTCCTTTGTCAAATATCACGTGACCATAGTGTGTGGGTCCATTTCTGGGTCTTCAATCCTATTTCATTGATATTTCATTGTCTGTCTCTCTACCAATACCATACAGTTTTTTTTATCACTATTGCTCTGTAATATAGCTTGAGGTCAGGGATGCTGATTCCTCCAGAAGTTCTTTTATTGTTGAGAATAGTTTTCACTATCCTGGGTTTTTTGTTCATTCCAATTTTAAATCAAAACAAACATGAATAACCCTGTTCTAAGATGCTTTGGACAATTAAGCATAATAGAAATGCAGTCAAAAAGCCAGGATTTCACATCTATATATTTCCTCCTGTGACAAAAGAATCACTATGCTTTCATGAGACCATTTCACATTTTTCCTAGAATAAAGAAAAGACTAAATCTTGATCACTCTTGCACTCAAGCATGTAGATGAAGTCAGATGATTAATTCTGTACATCGAATGGTAGACCAAGTTGTGTACTCACACATGGATGACATGTTGTTAAAATCCTCCATGATTTATTCTTAATTTTCTTTATATGTTTGAAATATTTCTTACTTATTTTAGGGGAGAAAACTTTTCTTTTAATTATTTCTAGTAATTTTTGATGTTATAATTCATCATTTCTCTCTTTCTTTTTCTCCCTCTAAACTGTCCCACACATGCCTCCTTATTCTTATTTAAATTCATGGCCTTCTTTTTCATTAATGTTGTTACATGTATATTTGCATGTGTACATATATATATTCCTAGTTATATATACTTACATACATTTGTATGTATGTATATGTATATATATTCATACATGCGCACACATTCCTAAATATAACCTGCTCAGTGTGTATATTACTAGTATGTATATTTTCGGAGTGCTCATTTGATGTTATACAACTACTTGGTGTGCCCTTTCCTGGAGAAGACTGTTTCTTCCACTCTTAGCATTTCTTGGTTGCCTGTATTAGTTGTACATATTCATGAGGCTTGGTGTGATATTTCAATACCACATGCATGGATCAAATTCAGTCTTCCTCCCCCAAAACCTCTCTTTCCTAGGCTAGGTACATAAAACCAGTGGTGGATTCCCAAGCTAATTCATGGGAAACAACATGTCTTAATCCCAGAGTCCCTACTCAGAGGAGTATTGCCTAGGAGAACAGCTTTGCCAGACATAACTACAGTACAGTTTTCACTAGCAAGAACTGAGGTTATTAATGCTCTCAGCTTTGGAGCTATCTTTATAGGAGCTGGGTCTATTCAAAATAATATGCTCGGTTCTATTCTACAATTAATCAAAAAAGCCTTTTTGTTTCTTTCAATTTTTAAACCTAAAGAATCTGGTAATTCTAATTAATGATAGTTATTCTGACTGGAGTTAAATGGACTCTCAATATACTTTTGACTTGAAACCAATACATTTCAATTTTTATCAGCTTTTTGTTCTTTTCTGAGAACTCAATTCAATTTATTTGTTCATTTATTGATTGAATCATTTTTAAAGTTATTTATGAGTTCTAGATATTTACCTTCCACCAGATGTATACTTGGCAATTTTTGCCCCATTCTGTTGGCTCTATCTTCACTCTGCTGGTTGTTTCCTTTGCTGTGCAGAGACCATTTAGATTTCACAATACCATTTGTCAATCAATCATTGCAAGTATTTCTTGTGCTAATAGAGTTGATTTTAGAAAGTCCTTGCATATACCTCTACCTTAGAGTGTTTTACTTATGATTTCCTGTTGCAGGTTTAAAGTTCCAGGAGCCTTATATATATGTATGTATACATATGCATATATGACATGAAAGCAGAAAAAGTACTAATTGAGAAAAGAAAGGGGACTGGCAGGATGGAGCCAGCTACAGATGGTGGTACGAGGAAAGTGAATATGATCAAAGTGCATGACATACTTGCATGAAAATATCTTTATGAAACTTTATACAATAAATATATGCTAATAAATGTTTTATAAAAATTATAACAAGCAATTTTGCCCCTCAATAATATTTTAAAATAGACTTGGGGCATTGTGAAAACATATATTGATCATATATCTATACACATACACACACCCATATATATATGCATACACATATATATACAGGATTCATGTTCATATGCTGTTACTACCTTGATAAATGAGCAAAACAAAGGAGACACTTCAGTCTAATAAAGATAATGTCTCATATTTATCTAGACACAGCATAAGCATTTTAAATGTTGACTTACTAAGCCAATTTACAAATTTGCATAAAATATTGTAAATATAAAAGTAGTTTCCCTAGTAATATGAACTCTTCTAATTATGCATGTGCTATGAGATAAGGTCAATTGAAAATAGTTAAATATCAAAGAAGAAATTTCCATAAAATTATAAAAAGCTGAAAATAGTGATTTATTGTCCAGGTCTAGGGAAACTAAAATTATGACTTTTAAATTTTTGC
Organism: Uromys caudimaculatus; assembly: GCA_028551405.1. NCBI lineage: Eukaryota > Metazoa > Chordata > Mammalia > Rodentia > Muridae > Uromys > Uromys caudimaculatus. The sequence goes on along the minus strand of CM052722.1, from coordinate 36,658,309 downwards.
TGCAGGAGAAACTATTTCTTGAAAGGAACAAGAAAATCTATGCTCCATTTTTAAGGAATAAAATAGGAATGTATGTATTTAGATATCTTTCTTCCCTTCTTATACAATGTAATGATTTTTTTAGAAGTATGCTGTTCAACCCCCAAAAGGGCTTCAGGCTATCTTTTAGCTATTTATTTCTATTTTAATTCCATTGTGTTCTGAAAACATACTTGTGTGAATTCTACTCTCCTGTGTTTGTTAAAGCACAGTTTTGATGTAGAATGTAGGCTAGCTATGTGATTATTTTGCTCAACATGGGAAGAATACACTATATGCTTTTGAATGAAATAATAAATGTTAGTTACTTCTAGTTGATTGATGAGGCTGTTTAGTTCTGTTATATCTCTACTGATTTTCCACCCATTGGATCTGTCAATTACTGAAAGAATACTGTCTTCAACCATAACAACAAATCTGTAGATTTCTCCCTTTAAATCTATCCAGTTTTGCTTTATGTATTTTGCTGCTATTTTTTGGTTAGTTTGCTTTTCTGTTGGGATTATAAAACACTCTAACCAAAAGCAACTTGAGGACAGTGGATCTTTTGGCTTACATTTCTAGGTCACAATTGATTACCCAGCAAATTCAGGGCAGGACCTTAAGTCAGGAAGCTGGAAGCAGGAACCTTGGAGAAATATTGATTATTGGATTTTTCACTGGCTTTTACTCAGGTAGTTTCCTTCCTTCCTTCCTTCCTTCCTTCCTTCCTTCCTTCCTTCCTTCCTTCCTTCCTTCCTTCCTTCCTTCTTTCCTTCCATTTTATCCTCTCTTCCTCCCTCCCTCCATCCTTCCTTCCTTCCTTCCTTCTTTTTGATAATCTGATACATGAGTAGTGTATTTACATAATTTCCCTTCTTCCCTCTCCTCCCTCCAATCCCTCCTGTGTCCCACAACTACTCCCTCTCAATAACATGACTTTAATTACACACACACACACACACACACACACACACAAACATACACACAGATATATAGAGATATAGATATATATGTAACATACTGAAAGTACTGTTGCTTGTATGTAGAATTGTTTAGGTTTGACCACTTAAGACTAGATAACTTATCAGGGTGCTCATCTCTGAAACAAACTGATTCTTCCTCTCTCAACTGTGATTGACTATAACCTTTCATCTAGACATGGGACCTTGTGAGATTTCTCCCATTGACATTGGTATTATTGTCATTGATTATATGCTATGTGTTCAATTTTTTCAGATCCTCTATGGTCTTTGCTTCTTTTCTCTTGCATTTGAATATTTCTTTTCTTTTTTAAAAAAGATTTACTTATTTAAGCTATATAAGTATACTGTCACTCTCTTCAGACACAGGAGAAGAGGGCAACACATCCCATTACAGATGGTTGTGAGCCACCATGTGGTTGCTGGGATTTGAACTCAGGACCTCTGGAAGAGCAGTCAGTGCTCTTAACCACTGAGCCATCTCTCCAGCTCCTATATCTCTTTTTATAAGTCTCTTTTTAACATCTCATTTATTTATTTATTTATTATTTTTATGGGTATAGGTGTTTTGCCTCTATGTTTCTCTGTGCACTGCATGTGTTCAATGCACAGACAGTTGTGAGCTGTTACGTAGGTGCTGGGAATTGAACCCCTGTTCTCTGGAAGAGCAGCCAGCTGCTCTTAATTGCTCCATTGTCCCTACAGACCCATGTTTACATCTTTTGAACAATGGAACAAAATAGTAGGGCTTAGTAATGCTGTTTATAATTCCAGTAGTTAGAAGCTGAGGCAGGAGGATCAGATTCACTATGAAATCATATAGCCAGCCTCAGCTACATATTAAGTTCCAAGCTACATTAGCCTCTCATCAAAAACAAACAAACAAACAAATAAACAAACAGACCATCTCACAATCCTATACAGGGCAGTTAAGTCTAGGCCTACAGGATGTAGGAACTTTTCTTTTCTTTTTTTCTTTTGGTTTTTCCAGTCAGGTTTTCTCTGTGTAGCCTGGGCTGTCCTGGAAACTCGCTCTAGCCTCAAACTCTGCCTCCCCAGTGCTGGGATTAAAGGTATGCACCACTCCCACCACCTGGCTAAATGACTGTTTCCTTTTTTTTTTTTTTCTTTCATTGGATATTTTCTTTATTTACAATTCAAATGTTATCCCCTAGGAGTTGGAGAAGGGACTGAAGGTGCTGAGGGAGTTTACAGTCCCATGGAGGGAACAACAGTGTCAACTGGCCCAAACCCCCTCCCCCCGTCCTCCTGGAGGCTGGACCACCAACCAAAGAATACACATGGAGGGACCCATGGCTCGGACCACATATGTGGCAGAGGAGGGCCTTGTTGGCCATCAGAGAGAGGAGAGGCCCTTGGGCCTGAGGGTGTTAGATGCCCCAGTAAAGGGGAATGTCAAGGTGGGAATATGGGAGTGGGTAAGTGGGTGGGTGGGTGGGTGGGCGGGGGAATATCCTCATAGAGGTGGGGGGAGGGAGGAGGGGGTAGGGGGTTTCCAAAGGGGAGACCTGGAAAGGGGGAAACATTGGAAATGTAAATAAAGTATCAAAAAATAAATAATTTTTAAAAATGTTATCCCCCTTCCAGGTCTCCCCTCCGGAAACACTCTATTCCATCCCCCCTCCCCTGCCTCTATGAGGCTACTTCCCCACTCACCCACCCACTTTCCCTTGGAGCTGGAGAGAAGGCTCAGCAGTTAAGAACACTGACTTCAGGTTTGGTTCTCAGGACTCATATGCTGACTGTTAACTCCAGTTCCAGGGGATTCCACACCCTTTTCTGACCTCCACAATCACAGACATACATACAGACAACCATTCATTCATATAAAATAGATAAAAATTGAAAATAAATGAATTTTATCTTTATTATTTAAAAAAAGATAGACATCTTTATGTGTGTGAGTGTTCTGCCTGTGTGTGTATGTATATATGTGTATCACATGTGTTTGCTATCTAAGGATGTCAGAAAAGAGGTATGATCCCCTGGAAATGGAGTTGCAGATAGTTGCGGGCTGTTATGTGGGTGCTGATAATTGAACTTGGGTTCTCTAGAAGAGCAGTCAATGATCTTAACTGATAAGCCATCTCTCTAAGCCCTTTAAGGAATTTAAAAAGATCTCCACATGGCTTTCACACACAGACAAGCCTGCAGCGATAGCAATTGGCAGTATCAAACTTAAAAGCTCAAAGGACAATAATAGAGAATTGACAAAGTGTAAAATCTGTGTTCTGGTTAGTCTTTGTCCACCGAATATCAACTACAGTCCTGTGAGAAGAGAACACCTCGAATGAGGAATTGTCTTCATCAGACTGCCCTGTGGACAAGTCTCTGGAGTAATTTCTTGATTGATGTGGGAGAGTACAACTCACTGTGCCTGGAGCAACTTCTGAGCGGTTGGTCTTGGGTTCCATAAGAAAGCAGGGTGAACAAGCCAAAGAAAGCAAGCCAATAAGAAGCATTCCTTCATGACCTCTGCCTCCAGGTTCCCTGAGTTCCTGTCTTGGCTTCTAGCTTAGTCAGTGTTCTATTGCTGTGAAGAGACACCATGACCATGGCAATTCATTTAAAGGAAAACACTTAATTGGGGCTGGCCTATAGTTCAGAGCGAGTTCAGTCAGGGCGAGGAGCATGGCACTGGACAGTAGCAGAGAGTCCTATATCTAGATCAGCAGACAGCAAGAGAGAGACCTGGGGCCTGGCTTGAGCATTTGAAACCTCCAAGCTCACCTCCAGTAACACAGTTCCTCTAACAAGCTCACACCTACTCCAACAAGGCCACACCTCCTAATATTGCAACTCCCTGTTGACCAAGCATTCAAACACCTGAGGCTATGGGACCTTTTTTTTTTTTTTTTCTTAGTTACTTTTCTTTTTATTTATTTATTTAATTTATTTTTTATTTTTGGATATTTACTTTATATACATTTCAAATGTTTTCCCCTTTGGAAACCCCCTATTCCATCCCCCCTCCCCCTGCCTCTATGAGGGTGCTCCCCCAACCACCCACCCACTCCTGTCTTCCCTCCCTAGCATTCTCCTACACTGGGGCATCTAACACCCTCAGGCCCAAGGGCCTCTCCTCCCACTGATGTCCAACAAGGCCCTCCTTTGCCACATATGTGGCCAGCACCATGAGTCCCATTCTTATTCAAACCACCAGTTTCCCTCTGTGAGGAACTATAGCCTGATAATTAGAAATGTAAATATTTAGGAAATGTAAATGAATGACTGATATGCTGGGGTTCTTTATTCTGTCTTCTTTTTTCTTTCTTTCTTTTCTTCCTTCCTTCCTTCCTTCCTTCCTTCCTTCCTTCCTTCCTTCCTTCCTTCCTTCCTTCCTTCTTTCTTTCTTTCTTTCTTTCTTTCTTTCTTTTTTAGAGTTTCATGTAGTAAGGGCTGATCTTGAACTCACTATGTAATGAGGCTGGTCTTGATTGTCTCATTTTCTTGGCTCCACTTACTCAGCATTCTGATGACAGGCATGTGCCACCAGCCTGACTTGTGGGTATAGATGTATGGGCATGTGTGGTCATATGACTGAACATGCTGTGCATGCATGTGTGGGCGTCAGAATTTATCTTTGGCTTTTGGTTTGTTTGGTTTTGACTTGTTTCTAGCTCCATCTTACTTTTGGAGATAAGGACTCTCCTTGAACCTTGAGCTCACAGACTGACTAGGCCAGTGAAATTCAGAGGTCCACCTTTCCCAAAATACTCAGCTTTTGCATAGGTGAAAGGAATCTGAACTCGGGTCTTCATGCTTGTATAGCAGCCACTTTACTGACTTCTCCAGAAGCAACTTTAGACTTTTGACTATTTCTAGTATACTCAGGTTTTAATTGAGCATTTCATGACTTAATCTCTCCATATTTCTTTAAAACTCTTTAGAATGTGTCTTAGGGTTTGCATCATGCATTTGTATATACGCTAATAAACTGTCAAAACAATACTATATCATTTACTGGATTATATAGAAATATTTCTAACAAAATATAACCAATTATATCTTATCCCTTTTTATGTTGCTGTTAGTAATTTTACTTATCCATATACTATAATTAACAAGGACACTAATGTTATTACTAAGAAAAAGTAGTTAATATTAGGTGAATTAGGAATAAGAAAAATATAAGATTATTTTACTTTCACTTATTCCCAACCTTTCTGTTGAAGGTCAAACCCAAGACTTTTGCATCCTAAGCAAATACTCTACCACTGACCTACACCCCAGCCCAACTTTTCTTTTCTAACACTCATATGTAGACCTAAGGTTCTAACTTCAATAAGTTTCTTTTTTTATAAAATTTAATATCTACTCAAAAGCCAAGTATGGTTGTATACATATTAAATTTCATTACTTGGGAAGCAATGGAAAGCAGCTCTCTATAAGTTTGAAGGCAGCCTGATTGACATAGCAAGTTCCAAGCTAACCAAGGCTGGATAGTGAGACTTTATCTAAATATATACAGAATATTGATGAAATGTTCAATTTTTGTTCATTTGAAAAGGTGTATTTTTACTTTTGTGTGATAATTTTGTAGTCTATAATTAATTCTATGCTTCTGAGAGTACTTTTATTTCAGTATTTATGGTCTTTGTTCTTAGCTGTGCCTATTCTTCTTATGATTCATCAAATATATTCTATTTTTAACGATTTATTTATTTATTTATTTATTTCCATCGATTCTGAATGTTACTGCTTTTTCCAGTACAACTCACCAAATAATTAGTGAATTTATTGGAACTAAATATATTAATTATTAAATTTATTTTGTGGGGCTACCATAACAAAATAACCTACACAGAATAGCTTAAATGAGAGCAAACCTTCTGCTTCTGGAAGTTTGATGTCTGAAGCAAGGTATTGACAGTTTTTCTGAGGCCTTTCTCCCTGGTTTACAGAGGGCCATTTTCTCCCCGCATGCTCTCACAGCTCTCAACTATGTGTGTCTCCCAAGGTCCTTTCTTAAATGGTATTTAGCATACATGAAGATGGTTTGCCTAACTTAATTACCTCTTTAGAATCGCTGTCTCCAAATATTACCACATTCTTGAGATATTAAATCTCAACATTTTAATTGACTGGTTTTGTGGAGACAGCTTGGCAAGTAATAGAAATATCTTAAACTCCCAGTCAGATAATTATAAAGTTTCAGCTGTTACATGGATCTGGTTCTGGTACTAGATTTATATGATAGAATTTTCAGTTTTGCCTCTTAGAGTGTCTTAAAACTTTTTTGAAAGGCAGACATGATATAATGAGTTAAAAACTGAAATGAGTAGGTCATTTATGTAGGCATTTTATGTTGATTTGGCAAGGGGTAAGGAGTTAGGCTATTTTTAATGTTTACTGTAGTAGAAGTTTTGTGCTGGAAAATGTCGACCAATGTTAATGATTTTTAATTATTTCTTTTATTTCTGAGATTTTAATATAATCACATAATTTCCCCCTCTTTTCCTCCCTCCAAACTATCTCATATACCCCTTCTTCCTCTTTTTTATATTCATGTGCTCTTTTTATTAAATTTGTTGCATGTATCTATGTATATAGATAGATAAATATAGATGTATTCCTAAATACATAAATACAACCAGCTCAGTCTGTATAATGTTACTTATATATATGTTTCACACATCTATACATGTTTTCAATGACCATTTCTTTTGGATAACCTATTGGTATGCTCTTACCTATGAAACACTATTTCTTCTGCTCTCAGAATTCTTTAGTCACCTGTCGTTATTTGTTTGGGGCTGAGACCTCATGGCCTTTCCCCCATTCACTTTGGCATATGTATTGTTGGTGTCCTTCAGCTCATCTTTAGGCAGTCGTGTTGATAAGCTTTACCAATGTAGCTTCTGATGTTTCTTGTAGACACAATCTTACAGAAAACTGAATCTCACAGTCTTTTCACTCCCTCTTCTACAATGTTCCCACAACCTTGGGTGTGGGAGTTGGATTGTAGATGTATCGGTTAGGACTGGGCTCCGCAAATCAGCATTTTTATTTATTGGGATTTTCTGTCACAGCCTCTGTCTATTCCAAAAAGAAGTTTCCTTGATGTTGGGTCAGGACTACACTTATCTGTGGGAACAACAATAAACATTTAGAATGTAGGGATAACACTGTTTTAATAACTTCGTGGTTTTAGGTTCTTCTCCAAGATCCAAGACTTCACTAGCTCTATGTATTTGGCTAGGTTTCCAGTATCACGCATGATTTTTCCTTTGTTAAGTAGGCACCAAAACTACGTGTTAGTGAGAAGAGAGCATCATCAAACATTGCTGCTAGTAAAACTGGATGTTCACAGACAGAAGAATGAAACTAGACCAGTATCTGTTAACTTTCACAAAGATAACCCCAAATGGACCAAAGAGCTAAATGTCAAACCTGAAACTCTAAAACTACTTAGAAGAAAACCTAGGCAGTGCCCTGTATGATATAGGTGTAGGAAAAGACTTTCTGAATAGAGTTTCTGAAAGAGATTTTTTGTTTGCCCTAGAATTTGCCCCAAAATTTGACAGATGGGATTTTATACAACTAAAAAATTTCTTCACAGCTAAAGAAACAATAATTTGAGGAGAAAGTCAGAGAATAGGAAATACTCTTTGCCATCTATACATCTGACATGGGATTAATATCCAGAATGCTTAAAGAACTCAAAACCAAGAGCCAAAAATTAAAAAAAAAATAATTAAAAACTTAGCCTAACTTTTTAAAAATATGGGCCTAGAACCTTCTCAGAGATCTCTCAAAAGAATAAAAAAGTATGGCTACAAAATATATCAAAAATGTTCATGATTCCTAACAATTAGGAAAATACAAATTAAAACAACTTTGTAGTTTAACCATGTCCCAGTGGTAAAGATCAACAAAATGACTGACAGCAGATGCTAGTGGGAGTATAGGAAAAAGGGAACACCCACTCACTATTGGTGGGATTTCAAACTGTCCAGCCATTGTGGAATCAGTGTGGAAAATTCTCAAAAAGCTAACAATAAATCTCATATGACCTATATACCTCTCCTTGGCATGTCACTAAAGGTTAAAATATTCTACTACACAGATACTTGCTCAGTTATATTCATTGTTGCTTTATTATCAATGATTAGGAAATATTAATAACATAAATATCCTTCAGTGATAACAAAAATGTGGTAAATATACAATAACAGAATGCTATAAATCTGTAAAGAAAAATGTAATAATGAATGGACCCAGAAAACATTATATTGAATGAGATAGCCCAGATCCAGAAAGACAGGTAGTTCAAGTTCTCTTTCATTGGAGTCTTCTAGGTCCAAGTCATCACGTGGGACTACATATCCTGGATAAGTGCAGAAACAATGAAAGTGAACTTGCTGGGGGAGGGGGAAGGGAGCAATAGAGAGGGACTAGCAGGGAACAAGTGACCTAATAGGGGAAATGAGGGCCTTTAATTAGGGACAGTGAGGGAGTAAATACAAAAGAAGGAAGAAGGAAAGCAAAGTAACAGTAAGTCTTAAGGAATAGTACTATTATCTACCTAGAAAATCCCATGATACATATGTCTCTGTATAAGTATACATAGTTTAAATATGAAATTTTAAATGAAAATTTCCCATCTGCACTGACAATGATCCCTCTCAGAGCCAAAATACATCTAACAAAAAACCCAATACCAGGGATTAGAGAAGCCCTTTTTCCGTTGTTGGTCAGGGTTGTCTAAGAGACTGCAAAAACATTAAGGGCTGTTGCTATTGCCCTTGGTTGGCCTCCCACAAGTGGAAGTTAAGTCTCTCCTGCTGAAGGTACCATAGACTCCAGACATAGTTCCAAGAGGCACCTGAGCTGGAGCTGACCTGAAAGCCTCCACCCCGCCTTTACGGTTACCAATAGGTGCATCCATACCTTTGTGGTAACCACTAGCTCTCCAATTGTACTTAACTGTTAGTATTTTTGATGCCATTATTTAGAGACTCCTTTAAGTAGGATGGAGGCTTTTATTATTTTAGCTCTTACCTACTATCATTATATAGGAGCCAGATCAGTGCGATAAACTGTAAATGCGTGAGTAAGTTTTAGTCTTTCAGATGGTCAATGTTCTTAGCCTGTCGCTTTCACAAGTGCTTTCCAGTATTCATCTTCCTATACGTGTATGGTAAGAATGGAAAGCAAGAGTTACTGGAGATGTGGCCCTTTACCTTCCTCTATATCAGTTGGCTTTGACTTTGGTCACTAGTTTCTTTGGAGGTCAGGTTACCAAGAAGGGAAAAAGTATCTTGGGCCTATTTTTTTCAAAAGAGTTACTCCTAGAATAATTTCCCACAACCAAAACACATGTAGATATTTTTTATTATTCATCATAACTTGAATGGGTTCTTAAAAAGTCACACGCACAGACACACACACACACACACACACACATAGTCTTTTATTTTAGAAACACAATCACTTATGAGGGACTTTAATCTAATCCTCAATCATCTCCAGCAAACAGTCAGTTATGCCTGTGTTCCTACCATGCCCCAGCATCAGCTTCTCTTCCTGGTAGATTTGGATTGTCTGTATCACGTGTATCTTCAATCTATGAGATGGCAATTTGCTCTATGACCTCAAATTACTAATAGACTTGAAAATGAGTCATAGATTTGCAGTTTGTTTATGATATGCTTTCCGCTTAAGAAAATGGAAGATATAAGGATTTCAAACTATTTTATATATGTGATAAGGAACCACAAATATAAATAAATATATGTTTAAAAATGTGAAAAGACATATAATCAAAGACAAAAATTCACTTCTAATATAATTATCCTAAAATAAAAAGGTTTAATATTACATGTTTCAATTGTTTTCTGCCTATGCATTTGTTTTATAGTTTTTAAAATTTTTACACACAAAGAAAAGACGGATGATACTATAATTACCTATTATAAATCACTGTCATTTTCTTGACCTTTACCTTTAAGAGACATGATAGGAGTTTTTATTTGTTTTTTACCCTTTTAAATTCAACTATTTCCTCTTTCTTCATGGAGATAATCACCATTGTTTCTTTCTTTGATCTATATCTTGATAGATTTTTGCTCTTTTCTGTTACATGTGTATATTAATAAACATTACATAAATAGAATCAAATTATATTCAGCCTTATATATTTTTTCTACTTTCTTCCATTGCATATATGACTATATGGACAAATGTGCTGTGGTTTTTGTACACACATTTGCATGTATGTTTACATGATCATGTGCATGTATATCTGGTGTGAGGAGGTCAAACTCTGGTGTTATTTCTCAGGGGTCATACACCTTGTTTTTTAGGCAGAGTCTCTTAATGGAACCTGAGGCTGACTGATTAGTCTAGGCTGGCTAGCAAATGATCCTGAGGGATCCTGTGGTTCCATAGCTCCAGGACTGCAATGACAAGTGTGAACCAACATGTCTGGCTTTTTGTTTAATGTGGTGCTTGAGATCAAACTCAAATTCTTCTGCTTGTGCTATAAGCACTATACTTGCTGGGGCATTTCTAATTTCCTATTTTCTTTTTTTTTTTTAATTAATTATTTTATTGATTTACATCCCAAATGCTGCCCCCTTCCACGTCACCCTTTGAAGAGTTCCTTTCCCATACCCCTCCCCTTCGACTCTTAGAGGGTGCCCCTTAGACATCCCCCCACCCCGGGGCATCAAGTCTTTACAGGATTAAGTGCATCCTTTCCTACTGAGGCCACACAAGACAGCCCTCTCCTACATATGTGCAGGGCCCATGTATGCTATTTGGGAGTTTCCAGGAGTCCAGATTAGCTGAAAATGTTGGTGTTCCTGTGGGATTGCCATCCCCTTCAGCTCCTTCATTCCTTCCCCTACCCCTTCCATAGAGGTCCCCAACTTTAATCCAATGGTAATTATCTGCATCTGATTCAGTCAGATGCTGGGTAGAGCCTCTCAGAGGACATTCATGCTAGGCTTCTGTCTGCAAGCACAGCATGGCATCAGTAATAGTGTCAAAGTTTGGTGTCTGCTCATGGGATGCATTCCAAGTTGGGCTGGTCACTGGATGACCTTTCTGTCAGTCTCTGCTCTATTTTTTGTCCCTTCATTTCCTTTAGACAGGAGCAAGTTTAGGTCGAAATTTTTGAAAGTGAGGTGATGAGCCCATTGCACCATGGGGGCCCTGTCTATCTAATGGAGGTAGGCTCTTCAGATTGTATATCCCCACTGTTGGGCATTTTGGCTAAGATTACCCACATTGAGACCTGGGAGCCTCCCCCATCCCAGGATTCTAAGACTTCCTAGAGATTCCTCCTACACACCCCCCGGTAGCTGCAGATTTCCATTAATTCTCTTGTCCCACCAAGGTCTCCCTTTCCTTTGGCTCTCATGTTGTTCCCCCTTCTAAGTGAGACTGAAACATCCTCACTTGGCTCTTCCTTCTTGTTTAACTTCTTTGGGTCTGTGGGGTGAATCATGTGTATTCTGTACTATTTGGACTAATATCCACTTATTGGTAAGTACATACCATGCATATCCTTTTGAGTCTTGGTTATCTCACTCAGGATTATATTTTCTAGTTCCATCCATTTGCCTGCACAATTCTTGATGTCCTTGTTTTTAATACCTGTATAGTAAGTACTTAATTGTGTAAATGAACCACATTTTCTGCATCCATTCTTCTGTTGAGGGACATTTGGGTTGTTTCTAGCGGCTATCACAAATAAGTCTGCTATGAACATAGTAGAGCACATGCTCCTGTGGCATGGTGGGTCCTCTTTCGGGTATATGCCCAAAAGTGGTATTGCTGGGTCCTCAGGTAGATCTATTTCCAATTTTCTGAGGAACTGCCAGATTGATTTCCAGAATGGTTATACCAGTTTGCACTTTCACTAACAGTGGAGTGTTCCCCTTATCTGTTGAGACTTACTGTATGACTGACTATATTGTCAATTTTGGGAAAGGATCCATGAGGTCCTGAGATGAAGTTATATTCTTTTGCGTTAGAGTGAAATAGTCTTTAGGTGTCTATTAGGTCTGTTTGATTCATAATGTCTGTTAGTTTCATTATTTCTCTGTTCAGTTTTTCTCTGGATGACCTGTCTATTGGTGAGTGTGCTCTATTGAAGTCTTTGACTATTAATATGTGGTGTTTGATGTACAATTTAAACTTTAGCAACGTTTCTTTTATAAATGAGGGTGCTCTTGTGTTTGGGACATAGTTGTTCAGAATTGAGATATCATCTTGGTAGATTTTCCTTTGATGAATATGAAGTTTCCTTCCCTATCTCTTTTGATTAATTTTGGTTGAACGTCTATTTTATTAGATATTAGAATGATTACTCCAGCTTACTTCTTGGGTCTGTTTTCTAGGAAAACTTTTTTCCAGCCCTTTACTCTGAGGTAGTGTCTATCATCTTTGTTGCTGAAGTGTATTTCTTGTATGCAACAGAATGATGGATCCTGTTTTACATATCCAGTCTGGTAGCCTATGTGGTTATATTGGAAAATTGAGTCCATTGATGTTGAGAGATATTAATCACCAATGATTGTTAGTTCCTGTTATTTTGCTACAGGATGTGGTATAATGTGTGTGTGTGATTTTCTTCTTTTGGTTTGTTGTAAGATGTTTAATTTCTTGTTTTCTTGTGCATGTAGTTTCTCTCCTTGTGTTGGAGTTTTCCTTCCAGTGTCCTCTTTAGGGCTGGATTAGTAGATAAATATTGTTTAAATTTGGTTCTGTCATAGAATATTGTGATTTCTTCATCTGTAGTAATTGAGAGTTTTGCTGGCTATAGTAGTCTAGGCTGGCGTCTCTGGTCCCTTAGGGTCTGTAAGACATCTATCTAGGATCTTCTGGATTTTACAGTTTCTGTTGAGAAGTTGAGTGCAATTCTGATAAGTCTACTTTTATATATTACTTGGCTCTTTTCCCTTGAAGCTTTTGATATTTGTTTGTTCTGTATATTTTCTGTTTTGATTATTATATGCCTGGGGGATTTTCTTTTCTGGTCCCTATTTGGTGTTCTGTAGGCTTCTTACAAGAAACATACATGTTTATGGCTATTTCTTTCTTTAGGTTAAGGAAGTTTTTTTCTATGATTTTGTGAAAGATGTTCTCTAGCCCTTTGAACTAGGAATCTCCACTCTCTTCTATTCCTATTATTGTTAGGTTTGGTCTTTTCATTGTGTCCCAAATGTCCTGGATGTTTTGGGTTAGGAACTTTTTACACTTTGCACTTTCTTTGACAGATGTATCAATATCTTCTATGGTATCTTCTATGCCTGAGATTCTCTCTTCCATCTCTTGTATTCTATTGGTGATGCTTGTGTCTCCAGTTCCTGTTCTCTTTCCTAAGTTGTCCATCTCCAAGGTAGCTTCCATTTGTGATTTCTTTATTGCTTCTATTTCCATTTTTAGATCTTGGATCATTTTTTTTTTCATTTCTTTTACTTGTTTGATTTTATTTTCCTGTATTTTTTTAAGGAATATATCTGTTTCCTTTTCAAGGGCTTCTACCTGTTTGACTGTGTTTTTCTTTAAGGGAATTGGTTATAACCTCTTTAAAGGCCTTTATCATCTTCATGAAATGGTATTTTAGGCCAGAATCTTGCTCTTCAGCTGTGTTAGTATATCCATTGCTTGCTGTAGTAGAGAGCTGGGTCCTGATGGTGTCATATTGCATTCGTTTCTGTTGATTATGTTCTTACACTTGTGTTTCTCTGTCTGGTTATCTCTGGGGTTAGCTGGCCTGGATGTCTGGGATTGGAGCATATCTCCCAGGAGGCAGGTAGAGCTCTGTGTCCCATCTTAAAGCAGGCCTCCTGGGAGGCAGGCAGAGCTGTGACTCTGTTTAGAGCAGGCCTCCTGTGCCCCTAGTTAGAACAGGACTTCTCTGTCTAGGGTTAGAGCAGGTCTCCTGGGAGACACGCAGAGATGTGGGGTTGAGGGGGCAAGTGTGCTGATCTGCTGTGAGTACAGGTGGAGGTGCAGAGCATAAGGGAGATTGGGCTCCAACAGGGCAGGACAGAGCCCATGTCTGCGGGTTTAGGAGGGGGTCTCACCTGTGTCCCTGATTAGAGCAGACCTTCTAGGAAACAGGCAGGGCTGTGAGGTAGGTGTGCAGGCATGGTGCTGACCTGTCAAAAGTGCAGGTGGAGGTGAGGACTGGAAGGGAGAATAGATTTTCTATTTTCAATCACCATTTCTTTGGGCCACTTATTCATATCAAAACAGAGGAATTTATTTTATTTATTTCAATATTTCTTTTTTTTTTAATTTTTATTTTTGATACTTTATTTACATTTCCGATGATTCCCCTTTTCTTTGGGAACCCCGTGTCCCCTCCCCCTCCCCGCCTCTGTGAGGGAATTCCTCCTCCCACCTACCCGCCCACCCATTCCCATATTCCCACCTTGACATTCCCTTTTACTGGGGCCTCTAGCACCCTCAGGCCCAAAGTCCTCTCCTTTCTCCCTGATGGCCATTGAGGTGATTCTTCTGCCTCATATGTAGTCCAAATCATGGGTCAATAGATGTGTATTCTTTGGTTAGTGGTCTGAACTAGAGGACGACCAGGGGGAGGGTCAGGCCCATTGACGCTCTTGCTCCCTCCATGGGGCTGCCATTATTTTACAATGTGATCATATACAAATTTATTAATGCCATCTCATAATAGATGTCTTTGATACTTCAAAATTATTTTGCTCTTACAGGCAGTACAATATTTATATGTTGTTTGTACGTATATCTGTGTGCACACATGAACTCCTAATGAGGGTCTGTGTAGCATAGGAAGAGAGAACTCAAACTTCAAAGGCTAGTATGATTCACTTCAAGTTCTCATCTTAATTCCTGCCAGTAGTATGTTGATAGTCAATCTGTATGTCAAGGTCATTATTATTCAGTGTCTACAATGTTAAACTAAGTTTTTAATCCTTAATTGAATAGATATTATGAAGACATGTGGAACATTATACACAGAAGTAATAACATTAGGTTGACAGTATGATTTATCTGAAAATAGTGTCAGCAATAGATTGACCTAGAAAATTGAGAGAAGAGGTAGCCATCACATTTTTCCATATTTCTGTGTATGTCCAAGCACTCAAAGCACAATGTAACCTATGCCTGATGGAATTTTGAAGGAAATGTTCTAAATAAAAAAATTAAAACTGCTATTATTTATTTGTAACTTGATGGTGATCTCACTTTTTCTTCATGTGTCTTTACCAAATTTGTTAATTTTCCCCATTTTTATTATTTATTTACTTTATATCCTGATTGCAGATTTTGTCCTTCCTCTTCCAAGTCCCTCTTGCTCACCTCCCTTCTACCCATTTACTGCTCCTCCCCTTCTCCTTAGAAAAGGGGAGACCTACCATGAATATTAACCAGCCTTGCCATATCTAGTTTAAAGATTAAATGCATCTTCTATTGTGGCTAGTCAAGACATCACAGTTAGAGGAAAAGGGGTCCAAAGTCAGGCAATGTAGTCAGAGATAGTCCCCACTATCGCTTTAGGAGTCCCCAATAAAGACCAAGCTGCACAACTGTTATATATGTGCAGAGGGCCTAGGTATGTCCCATGAATGTTCTCTGGTTGACAGTTTCATCTCTATGAGCCTCAGTGGGCCCAGGTTAGTCGATTTCTTTAAGTTTTCTTGTGGTGTCCTTGACTCCTCTGGATCCTACAATCCTTCCTCTCCCTCTTCCACAGGATTCCCCAAGCTCTGCCTAATGTTTGGCTGTGGGTCTCTGCATCAGTTTCCATCAGCTGCTGAGTGAAGCCTCTCTGATGAAAGTTATGCTTGGCTCCTGTTTGCACGTATAGCAGAACATAATTAATAGTGTCAGGGATAGGATCCTCATGGCATGGGTTTCAACTCAGGCCAGTAATTGGTTGGCCTTTACCTCAAATTCTGCTCCAACTTTTCTAACTGTACATCTTTTAGGCAGAACAAAATGTAAATCTAAGATTTTGTGCCTGGGTTAATGTCCCAATTCCTCCTCTGGAAGTCTTGCCTGATTACAGGAGATGGCCAGTTCAGGCACTATATCCCCCATTGCTAGGAGTCTTTGCTAGGGTCATCCTCATTGATATGTGGGAGGTTTCATTGTCCTCGGTTTCTAGCTTGTCCCAGAGATGGCCTTCCATCCAGTTGTCTTTCTCAGTACTGTTTCCCCGCATGCTCCTCCCACCTCATCACTCCTGTTCCCATCCTCATGGTTTAGCACATTTATCCTGTACTTTATGACTACTACCCTCTTATAAGGGAGTACATACCATGTCTGTCTTTGCATTACCTCACTCAGGATGATATTTTCTAGTTGCATCCATTTGCCTGCAAATGTCATGATGTCCTTGATCTTAATGGCTGAGTAATACTCCATTGTGTAAATGTGCCACATCTTGAATAAGATAATTCATCTTCATTTTTGAATAAATAACATTATGTACTCCTTTCTGACTTTATTAACTTAAACACTTATCTATTTACAACCTTCTATGGAAAAAAGATTTAATTCTACTAATTCTTTGCTTTAATTTTATTATTCTTCAATATGTTATCAGTATTTTCTGTTTGTTTTTATAAATTTAAAGACTATGACCTTGAAACTCTTTTTCATGTAATATCGGCATTTAGCAGTTAACCTTTACTATGCACCCTATAAGATATAAATTTGATTTTCCATTTCTTACTTCTATCTCTCACCTTTCACCCTATTATATTGTATTCTCAAACCTGAGTGTTTTTCTTCCAATCTGTAGCTATATTTAAATACTTAATTCTTTATATTAGCATTGCAAGGTCTAGACACCAAGAACGCTATTGTGGTGTTGAAAATATTCACTCTAGGGAAATAAATGTTTTGTAGAGTGTTATAAGTAGAATTGTGGTCAAACTTGAGGATGCAGGTTATGACTGTGAGGCCAAGAACTTTTGGGAGTTGATAGTATTGCTTCTTTCAATAGACACTGATTCTTGCTATAAACTCCCTAGAATGTGAGTGCCACTTATTGCACCTTTGTGGACATATTGACATGCTGGTGACTATACTGCTTCATAGGTGTCTCTGCTGAGTAAAACTCACACTGTATATGTAAGTGTACATGTATGTATTGTGTATAATTTTAGCTAACTAGAAAATAATACAATTCTTTGAGGCTTTATCAAATAAGTTTCCTGTTATCTATTCCTCCTTATCCTTCCATCTTATCCTTTTACCCATGATTAGGAGTAGCTACCACCACTCATAATATGTTCAGTTTTCAAAATTAGTAAAAATCAAAGAGCACAATTATAATTATACTCTTTCCTTTTTGTGTTATACTTTCATTTTTGAAAAAAATCAATTATAAGGAATTATGCTGTCCTACTAATGTGGTGGTAGGAGATTCTTTCTGAGGTCCATGACCTCACTAGCCCAAGAAAGCTGAATAAATTTCCAAATCAGGCATGATTTACCTCTTGTTGAGTGGATCTTAAGTCAAATTAGAGAGCTGTTGGTTGCCATGGGCATGTGAGTGCCTCTTATAGCACCTACACATACATATTGCCATGCTGGTTATTACAATGGATCTGCTGGGTGGGACTCACAGCTATGTGTGTGTGTGTATGTGCATGTTTGTAGTGTGTGTGTGTGTTGTGTATAATTTAGCTGAATATAAAATAATGTTTTTATGAGGCTTTATGAAACAAGTTCTGTGTTATGTGTCACTCCTTGTCCTATATTTCATCCTTATACCCATAAGTAAGTGTAGCTAGCACTCCGCATCAAAGAAATCTCTTTTTACAGTGAGGGGAGACCATAACAGAGTTCAACAGATCTTGAGGAGCTCAGCCTCAGTGGATAAATGTCTACCACAAATCCTACTCAGAGAACATTGTGGAAGAGGCAAGAAAAGAATATTTTAAGAGCCAGAATACCAGAAAATATGTATGCTATGAGACTGTTTCTCCTAGAAATGACTGCATAAATAGACGAGAACAGTAACAATATCAATATATGTCTTAACATGGAAGGGGGAAATTTCACAGGGTCCAAACCCTAGTTGAAGAGTGAGAGGCAGCTAACTGCTGGGAGAAAGAAAATTAATGTCTCCTGTGAATGAGATCCCTCATTGACTGTGTAATGGAGAGTGGTCAGCCTCAAGCCCATATATGTATATGTACATGTATTTGTATAATCAGGTTATATTTATGTATATTTATGCATACACATATATGCATATGTAACAGTAACAAAGCAAAAGAAGCTACCAAATTGAAAGTGTGTGAGGGAACATGGACAGGGTCTAAGGGAGGGAGGGTCGTTGGAAGAGGCTGGAGAGAAGAAAGGGAAGGAGGGAATATAATCCTATTTCAACTAAAATTTTAAAATAAATGCATTTTCAGTTATTTTATTTAGTATTAGTGCATGTTTGAGTGTGTGTACATGTATGCATGTCGTATTCATGTGTGAATGTGGGTTCATGTATGTTTCAGAAGCTAAAGAAACTTGTCACACAAGCCTGCAAGTTGAGTTCAGTTACCAGAACCTATGTCATAGTTAAAACTTCTATTGTGGTGTTAAAACACTGTGAACAGAAGAAAGTGGTTATTTCAGATTATTGTTCTATATTATAGTCTACCACTGAGGAAAGTCAGGTCAGGAACTTAAATAAGCCAGGATCTTGGAGGCAAGCATTGTCAAAGAGACTATGGAGGAACTCTGATTTCTGGCATGTTCCTCATTGCTTAGCCTTTTTTTACTATAGTTCTCAGGACCGTAAGTTCAGGGTTGGTACCACACACAGTGAACTGGATCCTTCTCGCATCAAACAAGAAAATGAACCATAAGTTTGCCCAGAAGCCTCTTTAGTGGCCTATTTTTCCAACTGAAGTTCCCTCTTCCAAAATGACTATTGCTTACATCAAGTTGACATAAGTGAACCAGCTCACTCCAAAAAAAAGTGTGGAAGAAGTAGATCAACTCTACGACAGTATCCTCTGACCTCCACACATGCATTAAGACACACGTGCCTACCTCACATATCATACAATGATATGCATCCTAATTACTTTTATATTGCTATGAAAATTCACCATTACCAAGACAATTTATAAAAGAAAGCATTTAATTTGTGGCTGACTGTTCGAGAAGGTAATAGAGTCTATGACCATCATGGAGGGAGTATGGCAGCAGGTAGGCAGACATGTCACTAGAGTAGTAACAGCGAGCTTACCTGTTGAAACAAACAGCCATGAGGCAGAGAGAGACAAAACTAACTGGCAATTACATGGACTTTTGAAACCTTAAATCCTACCTCCAATGACATAGTGCATCTAAAAAGGGCACACCTCCCTAGGCCTTCCCAAAAAGTTCCACGAGCTGGGATCCAAATATTCAAATATTAGAGTAGTAACAGCGAGCTTACCTGTTGAAACAAACAGCCATGAGGCAGAGAGAGACAAAACTAACTGGCAATTACATGGACTTTTGAAACCTTAAATCCTACCTCCAATGACATAGCGCATCTAAAAAGGGCACACCTCCCTAGGCCTTCCCAAAAAGTTCCACGAGCTGGGATCCAAATATTCAAATATATAAGCCAATAGAGAGGATTATCATTCAAACTACCAAATATATACATAAACTTAAAACTCATTTTTAGAGCCAGGCAGTGGTGGCACATGCCTTTAATCCCAGCACTTGGGAGGCAGAGGCAGGTGGATTTCTGAGTTTGAGGCCAGCCTGGTCTACAGAGTGAGTTCCAGGACAGCCAGAGCTACACAAAGAAACCCTGTCTTGAAAAACAAAAAAAAAAAATCATTTTTAGAGCCAGATGTGATGACACACACCTGTCATACCAAGCAAGGGAAGTAAAGATCACAGGATCAGGAGATTAATGTCATCCTTAGCTGCATCACAAGTTTGAAGTCAACCTGAGCTACTTAAGGCCCTACTTCAAATTTTAAAAAAAAAAATTAAATCATATATTTCCTTATTTGTATTTATATTTAGTGAATAAAATTAACATATTTTATCATTAGAAAAAATTTGCTTACTAACTCAAACCTCAAAATTATAAAACTTCTTCATGTTTTTCAAATATAAACATTTTATATGTCCCTATGAGGGAGTTGAATTGTAGATTCTACCAACATTTATTAGAAAATTCTAACCCTGGGTACCTGTGAATGTGACTTTATTTGAAAACAACCTTTTAGATGAAAAGTTAAGGATTTTAAGGTAAGGTCAACCTTGATTTTGGCCCTCTAAATTCAAAGAGTAATTCTGATTTAGGGGGAAAAAGGAAATAAATGTTATTTTATTTTACTTTATTTTACTTTTTAGTGCTTTCTCTTTTTTCATTTTTTTATTAATCATTTTATTTGTTACAGTTCAAATGATATCCCTCTTCCCATTTACCCCTCTGCAAACCCCCAACCCCTCTCCTCTGTCCCCTTTGCCTCTATGAGGGTGCTGCCCCACCCACTCATCCACCAACCCATCCACTCCCACTCAGCTCTGTAGCATTCCCCTGCACTGGGGCATCAAGCTTCCACAGGACCAAGGGCCTCTCCTCCCATTGATGCCTGACAAAGCCATCCTCTGCTACATATGCAGCTGGAGCCATGGGTCCCTCCATGTGTACTCTTTGGTTGGTGGTTTAGTCCCTGGGAGCTCTGGGGGCTCTGGTTACAAAGGGGAGATAGAACCTGTAGAGACCACCTCCAGTAGATAGGCAAGGCCCCCAGTTGAAGTATGGGGTCACTACCTATCTTAAAATTTTTAACCCAGAATTATTCCTGTCTAAAGGAAATACAGAGACAAAGAGTGGAGCAGAGACTGAAGGAAAGGCCATCCAGAGACTGCCCCCAGACACCAAACCTAGACACTATTGTTGATGCCAGGAAGCACTTGTGTTGACAGGAGCCTGGTATAGCTATCTCCTGAGCCTAACCAATACAGATGTGGATGCTTGCAGCCAACCATCAGACTGAGCATGAGGACCACAATAGAAGAGCTGGAGGAAGAACTGAAGGAAATAAACTTTATACTCAAAGAGATAAAAGAATAAAAACCATGCGAAGACTGAGGTAGACACTAGAGTGATGTGTATTCAAGTCAAAAATTGTTAAGGTTTTTCTGGCTTCTCCAAAAATGAGAAAAGAAATATAAAATAGATTCTGTTCAAAAACCTTAAGGCAGGAGCCACTTTTCTGACATTATAACTTCACCCCTCATTTTAAGAGAATAAGCATGTGTGTATGTGTGTGTATATGTGTGTGTGTGTGTGTGTATGTGTGTGTGTGTGTGTGTGTGTGTGTGTGTGTGTGTGTCTGCAACCCGCACTTTGAGGTAATTCATTAGAAAAATCTTAGTGCACTAATATACTATCTATTCAAGTCTATATTTAAAGGTACACTTGTAGAATGGGACTATTGTATTCTCAACTGCCCTTACATGTATGATGAACTTAAAGTTATCTTACCAGACTTTCTTTCTTTTATAATAGTTAAAGTACCCCAGTGATGTGGAAAATTTTTTGTCTATGTCCTACCTTTCTCATCTCACTTTTCCATAGACCTTCAGATGATGAGTCAGCATCGAGTTAGCAGTTTGTCAGCGTAACTGCCATACGCATTTCGACTTCCCTATCCCACCACATTTCATCATTATCCTTCCTTCACATTGAACTTGGTAAGGCCAATCCACAGAGTAGATCTCCTCTTGTAATTTATTTTTTACTTAGAATCTTAATCAGCATATAGGGAGTTGAAAAACCGTTTCTATGTGGAATACTTATTACCAAGGTTAAGAGAGACTATGCTTAACAGTTAATTGGCTTATAATGCTGTGAAGCTAGCTTCAAGGTCATAAAAATCTTACTTATGAGCACAAAAAGAAAATGCTAACAGCTGTTATAAAACCATCAGAGTCACATTCTCTTATTGAGCAGTGTGGAATTATAGAAAACATTAAATCTAATATATCTTCAAGGGTTCTTTTGATTAATAAAATTAATCCTGACTCATTCCTAAGAACAGATGGGTTTACTGAAGATTTAACTCTTCATTATTCTAACATTACCCTATGTATAATTCAGTCAAGTTATACTAGCAATTATCTACATATGACTTCCTTGTGTGTATACTGTAGTCTAAGTCTCCCGTCAAGCAAGAATTTGATCTCTGTAGCTCATACTGAGTAAAGTCACTGGGTACTAATTAAGTCCTAGTAACTGCACAAACCATTTATTGTTTCCACGTGATCCTTCTCTCCTTGTCATTACCCTACAGATAGTTCTAGCTCACTAATACTCAATGCACCACAATCAATGCATTACTTATAGAGACAGCATACAAGTATTTAAAAATGAGATAGTCTCAAACTTTCTGGTTTAACTTCCCCAAGGTTCTTTCTCTGCATTTAATCTAAAATTCTCAACAAATTATAGGATCCACATTTTGGGTACACAATTATTGCCAGTCCCATATTTGCCGGTCCTATTATGTATGAGGCTCTCTTTTTTTAAAAAATTTATTTATTTACTTTATTTACATTTCAAATGTTTTCCCCTTTCCAGGTCTCCCCTTTGGAAACCCACTATCCCATCCCCCCTCCCCCTGTCTCTATGAGGGTGCTCCCCCACCCACCTACCCACTCCTGTTTTCCCTCCCTAGCATTCCCCTACACAGGGGCATAGAACACCCTCAGGCCCAAGGACCTCTCCTCCCACTGATGTCCAACAAGGCCCTCCTCTGCCACATATGCGGCCAGCACCATGGGTCCCTCCATGTGTATTCTTTGGTCAGTGGTCCAGACTCGGGGAGCTCCAGGGGAGTCTAGCTAGTTGACACTGTTGCTCCCTCCATGGTGCTGCAAACCCCCTCAACTCCTTTAGTCTCTTCTCCAACTCCTCCATCCCGGACCCCATGCTCACCCCAATGGCTGGCTGCATATCTGCCTCTGTATTTGTCAGGCTCTGCCTAAGCCTCTCAGGAGGCAGCTTATCATGTTTCCATCAACAAGCACTTCCCGGCATCCACAATAGCCTCCAGGTTTGGTGGCTGTGTATGGGACATATACCCAGGTGGGGCAGTCTCTGGATGGCCTTTCCTTCAGTGTCTGCTCCATACTTTGTCTCCATATTTCCTCCTGTGAGTATTTTGTTCACCCTTGTAAGAAACACTGAAGCATCCACATTTTGGTCTTCCTTCTTCTTAGGCTTCGTATGATCTGTGAATTAAATCTTGAGTATTCTGAACTTTTGGGCTAATATCCGCTTATTAGTGAGTACATACCGTGTTTGTTCTTTTGTGACTGAGTTACCTCACTCAGCATGATATTTTCAAGTTCCATCCATTTGCCTGCAAATTTCATGAAGTCATTGTTTTTAATAGCTGAGTAGTACTCCATTGTGTAAATGTACCACATTTTCTGTATCCATTCCTCTGTTGAGGGACATCTGGGTTGTTTCCAGCTTCTGGCTATAATAAACATGGCTGCTATGAACATAGTGGAGCATGTGTCCTTTTTACATGTTGGAGTGTCTTCTGGATCAGTGGAATAGAATTGAAGTCCCAGAAATGAACCCACACATTTACAGTCACTTGATCTTTGACAAAGGAGATAAAATCATCCAGTGGAACCATCCATTTCCAACAAATGGTGCTGGTTCAACTGGTGGTCAACATGTAGAAGAATGCAAATTGATCCATTCCTATCTCCCTGTACAAAGCTCAAGTCCAAGTGGATCAAGGACCTCCACATAAAACCAGATACACTGAATCTAATAGAAGAGAAAGTGGGGAAAAGCCTCGAACACATGGGCACAGGGGAAAAGTTCCTGAACAGAACACCAATGACTTATGCTCTAAGATCAAGAATCAACAAATGGGACCTCATAAATTGCAAAGCTTCTGTAAAGCAAAGGACACTGTCAATAGGGAAAACGGCAACCAACAGATTGGGAAAAGATCTTAACCAATCCTATGTCCGATAGAGGGCTAATATCCAATATATACAAAGAACTCAAGAAGTTAGACTCCAAAAAACCAAATAACCCCATCAAAAAATGGGGAACAGAGCTAAACAGAGAATTCTCAACTGAGGAAATTCGCAGGGTTGAGAAGCACTTAAAGAAATGCTCAACATCCCTAGTCATCAGGGAAATGCAAATCAAAACAAGTCTGAGATTCCACCTCACACCAGTCAGAATGGCTAAGATCAAAAACTCAGGTGACAGCAGATGCTGGCGAGGATGTGGAGAAAGAGGAACACTCCTCCATTGTTGGTGGGATTGCAAGCTGGTACAACCACTCTGGAACTCAGTTTGGCGGACCCTCAGAAAAATGGACATAATACTACCTGAGGACCCAGCTATACCTCTCCTGGGCATATACCCAGAAGATGCTCTAACGTGTATGAGGCTCTTAACAGACATATTCCCTTTTAAGGACTGAATCTTTTAAGACAGAACTCAGCTGATGAATCCCAATCCCCAAAGGACTCCAAGAGGCGGTTCCAAGCTTAGTCTGTGGATAAACTATCACACGCTATAATTTTTTCTGTTAGAAATCCCCAACCATTTGATCCTGACTGTGATGCTTGTCCCCATCACCCACAGCCCACATCTGATTATGAATCCTACTAAAGTAGGCATTCATCACTCTATCTCTTCACTTTGAATTCTGCTGTCACCAAGTTTCTTGATAAAAAAAATGACCTGCGAAATTAGTGGATAAATATAACAAGCACAATAATGCTTTGAAGGTGTGTGCTTCCTCAAAACTTTTCCTCATTTGAGTCATGCATTCATGTTTGCTTGGAAGATGCTTTTCATACGTGAGTGTACATTAACTGTGTGGTCACTATGCTAGCTCCCTGTATTGAATAAAAGTCTTATTTAAAAAAAAAACAAACAAGTGGTTTTGCACAGGACATTTACTATCTCATAGTTTTTGTGGACTATGGAACTGGGAGTGACTTAGCTGGTCCATGTAGCTCAAGGTCTCTTTGGCTGCAATAAAAGTATTAGCCAGGGAAACATTCATTTCAAGTCTCCAAAGCAGAAGGAGGTACATCCAAGCTCATTTTGGTTCTTGGAAGGATTCAGCTGCCAATTATACAGAGGTTTCTAGTCCTGCACTATCTGCTGGCAGAAGCTTTCATCAATTTCTTGCCATATGGACCTCCCAATGGAATTTTGTTTAATCGGTATAAAAAGTGAGAGAAAGCAAGCAACCCAGAAGTCATCTTTATTTTGCAGTCTAATTATTGACATTGCATAATTTTACTTTTATTACATTCTAATTTTCATGCCCGAGTCACTAGTTTTAGCCCACACTGAAGGGAAGAATATTTCTTTAGAATACTAAGAGGCAAAGATGAGTGATAACTATTTTAAGTACTTCCAACCAGAGCCACATACTTTTATATTTACATTAATTGTTTATCCTATTACAAATAAAGCTGCTATGAATATAGCATCCTTATGGTATGGTGGAGCATCTTTTGGGTATATGCCAAGGAATGGTATAGCTGGTTATTCAGGTCAAACTATTTCTTTTTTTTTTTTTTTATTTTTTTTTTAATTTTTTGATACTTTATATACATTTCCATTGTTTCCCCCATTCCAGGTCTCCTTTTTGGAAATCCCCTATACCCTCCCCCTCCCCAGCCTCTATGACAATATTCCCCCACCCACCCATCTGCCCACCCACTCCCATATTCCCACCTTGACATTCCCCTTTATTGGGGACTCTAACACCCTCAGGCCCAAGGGCCTCTCCTCCCCCTGATGGCCAACAAACCCCTCCTCTGCCACATATGTGGTCCAAACCATGGGACCCTCAATGTGTATTCTTTGGTTGGTGGTTCAGCCTCCAGGAGGACCAGGGGGGTCAGGCCAGTTGACACTGTTGCTCCCTCCATGGGACTCCCTCAGCTCCTTCAGTTTCAGTCCCTTCTCCAACTCCTCCATCTGGGACCTCACACTCAGTTCAGCGGTTACTGTGAAGTGAAACTTGGGTATTCTGAACTTTTGGGCTAATATCCACTTCTCAGTGAGTACATACCATATTAGTTCTTTTGGGACTGAGTTACCTCACTCAGGATGATATTTTCAAGTTCCATCCATTTGCCTGCAAATTTCATGAAGTCATTGTTTTTAATAGCTGAGTAGTACTCCATTGTGTAAATGTACCACATTTTCTGTATCCATTCCTCTGTTGAGGGACATCTGGGTTGTTTCCAGCTTCTGGCTATTATAAATATGGCTGCTATGAACATAG
>CM052722.1:36606852-36631522 GCA_028551405.1 Uromys caudimaculatus | reverse complement strand
TCTATACCTATTATCCTTAGGTTCTGTCTTCTCATTGTGTCCTGGATTTCATGGATGTTTTGGGTTAGGAGCTTTTTGCATTTTGTATGTTCTTTTACTGTTGTGTCGATGTTGTCAATGGTATCTTCTGCTCCAGAGATTCTCTCTTCTATCTCTTGTATTCTGTTGGTTATGCTTGCATCTATGACTCCTGATCTCTTTCCTACTTTTTCTATCTCCAGGGTTGTCTCTTTTTGTGATTTCTTTATTGTTTCTATTTCTATTTTTAGCTCCTGGATAGTTTTGTTCATTTCCTTTGTCAGTTTGATTGTGTTTTCCTGTAATTCTTTAATGGATTTCTGTGTTTCCTCTTTAAGGTCTTCTAGTTGTTTACCTGTGTTCTCTTTGTATTTCTTTAAGGGAGTTATGTCCTTCTTAAAGTCTTCTATCATCATCATGAGAACTGATTTTAAATCTGAGTCTTGCTTTTCTGATGTGTTGGGGTATCCAGGGTTTGCTGTGGTGGGAGAGCTGGGTTCTTATGTTGCCAAGTAGCCTTGCTTTCTGTTCCTTATGTTCTTGCCCTTGCCTTTTGCCATCTTGTTAACTCTGATGTTAGCTGATCTTACTCTGTCTGGCTGTGGCCTGACCCTCCTGCAGGTCTCCTTGAAGACCAGCTCTCTCTGAGAGGTGTTTGGGTTTGGAGAGCTGTGGCACAGGGTCAGCTCTGCGGTGTAGACAGAAACCAGAAGGATCTTGTCCCCAGCTTTCCCTTGGTTCCTGTGTCCTGATGGCCCTGCAAGGGTCCCTCTTGATCCAGTGAGTTTGAACAGAAGTGGTGGTTTTACCTCTGCTCGAAGGTGTGTCAGCACTCCTGGGATACCAGCTCTCTCCTGGAGCCCTGTGGCCCAGGCTGAGATCCCCAGGTTCCAGTGAGCAGTGATGCTCCTCCTAACCGGACTCATGGATTTTCCATGCTCCTGGGAGGGTAGCTTTCTCTCGGCGCTAATTGGCTATGGATCCCTGAGGCCCACGCTGAGGTCCCCAGCCACAGATCCAGGTAGAACTATTTCTAATTTTC
The DNA here is from genome assembly GCA_028551405.1 of Uromys caudimaculatus. Classification (NCBI taxonomy): domain Eukaryota; kingdom Metazoa; phylum Chordata; class Mammalia; order Rodentia; family Muridae; genus Uromys; species Uromys caudimaculatus. The sequence continues at coordinate 36,630,462 of CM052722.1, read as the reverse complement.
TGAGGAACCTCCAAATTTATTTCCATAATGGTTGTATCAGTTTACAATCCTACCAGCAATGAAGGAGTGTTCCTTTCTCTCTACATCCTCTCCAGCATGTGCTGTCCCTTGCCGTTTTGATCTTAGCCATTTTGATTGGTGTAATGTGGAATCTCAGGGTTATTTTGATTTGCATTTCCCTGATGACTACAGATGTTGAACATTTCTATAAGTGCTTCTCAGGACCCCTATGGAAGAGTTAGGGGAAGGATTGAAGGAGCTGAAGGGGATGGCAATCCCATTGGAAGACCAAGATTGTCAGCTAACCTGGACCCATAGGAGCTCCCAGAGCCTGGAACACCAACCTAAGAGCATACATGGGTTGGTCCGTGGCCCCTGGCACATACTGTAGCAGAGGACTACCTTCTCTTGCCTCAGTGGGAGAGGATGAGCCTAATCCTGTAGGGACTTGATGCCCTAGGGAAGAGGGATGGGGAAGGTACAGGAGGAAGACCATCGTCTCAGAGGCAAAGGGGAGGGTGATGGGGTGAAGTACTCTGGGAAGTGGGACCAAGAGGGGAGGCAACATTTGGGATGTAAATAAATAAAATAATTTTCAAAAATTGTTTATTTTATTTCTTGTATGATGCTCACTCTCCGTGAAATTTTCTGTTCCTGAGTGTCCCGCGTGCTCTTTGGTCTCGCCAGCAAGAACCCACGCGGACACACGGATCCTTCTGCAGCAAAGCATTTATTGCATCATGAAGAGGAAGACCCCGGGCTCCAAAATGGCGCTGCTTATATAGCCCTGAGGCAGCGTGTCCTCCACTGGTTGGTGCGCCCCAGGAGTGGGCGGTGATTAGTCATGTACACCCTTAATGCGCAAACGCCTCGGGCGAGTCACCCCACGCTATCCATAAGTTTCCTAGAGTGACAGCGGAAGTCAGCGCCATCTTATAATGGCGAATACTCTAACCGCTCCCTACACCTGAGAGCTGTAACTCTGCTCACCATATTCATTTCTGTCACTTAACTCTGAGTTATTTGTGGGAAAAATTATGAGTGAAATTTTTTTTGTTTAACATGAATGGAAATCCATTTTAAACAGCACCTCTTGAACACATTAATAAACTACAAATATAAGAATTGTGGCTCTAGGTTAAGGTACCAATTAAAAGATAAATATTTATTCATTCTCTCTGGGAATACTTACTGAGCAACTGCATGTACTAAATAGCACTATTGGTAGTACTGGCCTCACGCAAACCAGTGCTGGTATACAAAACAGCAACAACAAAAAGATGACTCTCGTGAAACTTTAAATCTGTTGATCTAGAAGCAAATGTTACATAGTACTGTGCGCTAAGGTAAAAGAAAGAAATATAACGTGCTTGACTTGGAGGAGGCTGGCGTTTTAGGAATGGTGAACACTGAAATTCTCATTAAGAGAGTGCAACTTTAACCAAAAGTTAGAAAAAAGATTAGCAACTATGTATGGGAATCCAACATATGGAACAACATGTTAAAAGAGATTCTTGGAAGAGATGATGACTTGGTGTGTTTAAGAAAATGAAAAACGTGTCACATATTTTTTAGTAATTTGTTTTAATTCTTGAAATTATAATACAGTTACATCATTCCTCCTTGCCTTTCCTTCCACCAGTCTGTCCTGTGTATTCACCTCTCACTCCCCTTCAAATTCATAGCTTCTTTTGTAATTGTTGAGATACACACACACACACACACACACATGCACGCACAAGGACTAAGAGACTATAAAGGGAGTTGACTTAGAAAGAAGGGTCATACCATGTAAAAGCTGCAGGCCATGGACAAACTCTGGTTTCCTCTGGGTAACATCAGAGCCATTTGGAGTAGAAGGAGCTATGATCCAGCAAATTATTTTAGAAGTATCATTTTGGCAGGCTGAAATAAAATACTTTGAGCTCAAGCAGAAAGAAGCAGTCAGGCCATTTAGGTGACTGTTGCAATTAGGTAGGTAAGAAATACTAGTCTCTGAGGAAAGAAAAGTAACAAAAAGGCAGACAAGAAGGATGCTCAAATACGGTTTTATTTTTATATCAAAGTTAAGAGGATTAAATGGAAGATTTTATGGAATATGTGGGGGAAAAGTAAAGTCCAATATTAGGAAACTTAGCCTGAGCTCCAAAACAGAAATGCATACAAACTAAAGTGAAAAAGTCCATAGGAGGGACGTGTTTGGAAGAGTTTATCAGGAGATGAATTTCAGAGATGGTAATATTTAAATCCTTACTAGCCATCAGAATAGAGATGCAAAACAGACTATTTTCTAGACTTATCAAAGAACTTCAGTCTAGAGATATATATTTATAATTCTTACCACTTAGAAGGTATTAAAAGCATGAGATTGGAATCAATCCTCTAGAGAACAAAGGCATTTTGAAAAGGTAAAGGGAGACAATAAACACAACAAAGTAAAATACAAGATTCCTGAATCATCTCGGTGCTCAGACTGGAACCAAGGAGATCCAAAGACTGTGATTATGAGACATCTAAATCACTTCTCTAGAGTATCATATAGAATGCTAAATATAATTTTATTTTATAGAGAGAAAATTTAGGTATACATGCTGACTCCCAATCTTAATGTTGAGACAAAATTCTAGGCACTTCTTGAAGCTGTCACCAATTTTCAGCTTGAAATTATGCAGAAGTTGTTAATTAGCTGCCTTAACATTCACATATAAAATTTAAGTATTTATTTATTTATTGAAAAGAACACTAAAGAACACTATCAACTATTACTGGCTCATAGAGCTGTATCTTTGCGAAAACAAAAATACATTTCTTCTTCATTTCGGAAGAAACATCTGTATTCACCTATAGCCACTTCTGCCTTTTCTTCATATATTGAGGGATATTATACTATGAGAAAGACAAATAATTAGAACTGGCCAATATATTGTAGGCAGAAAGATTATATGCCATTTCTAGACCAACAGAGTTAATACCAAGTATTTCACCCTCCAGGGTTCTCTTTACAGTAATTGTGGAGGATTTCTCACAACAGCCTGCACCACCATTTTCACACATTCAGCAGATTATCAGTGAAACCTAAACCTGTGTTAAACCAGTGGGATAGTTTGTGTCACTGTGATATAAGCCTATCCTACCACGACACATTGCCTGATAATACAGCATAAGATCACATAAAAATATAGATTTTTAAAGATATTGATTGTTGTTAAGTTTATAACCTATCTTTAGATTTTACAATAAATATTTAAAAGGAATACCAACAGTTATTCTAATTGATCGTCCCATATCAAAGTACTGAAAGACTCATAGCATGTGGAGAATGAGGCTATTTTTTAAAGTGTTTGCTACATGCAATGAATGCTTTCATCAGTAATTTGTGAAAAGTTCTATTACCCATCTTCTGGAAATGAGATGAAAATCTAGTTTTATAGGCACTCTAATTTTATTTGATTATCTTAAAAAGCAAAAGCATGAGTTAATGGTGTATCACCATTCCCATATACTAGAAAGATGTGTTAATGAATTATAATTACAAAGTATTCCATACTTTAATATGAATTGTATGTGAGAATTTGATATGGTTTCATGCTCTATAAAACATCTTGAAGAAGCTTTTATGAGTATTTTACAGCTAATTCAGACATCTCAACCATGATTAAGTCCAGAATAACTCAATTTTGCATCACTATCTACATTTCTAAAAAGTGATTATTTTCACAATTTGAGGACAGAGAGTGATATTTTTCTAAGACTAGTTCTGCAGAACACCAGTATGCTTTGAGACAGTAACAAAATTTTGTGAGCAAAAGTTTTAGGACTGCTAAGTAAAACAAAATTAAAGAAGTTCAGTCTTTGCAAGCTTTCTAGGGAGGAAAGTTCTTAATAGTTCTACCCAGATGTAACACTCACGAATCACAATTACCAGTGTAGCATCAATCCCTAAAAGTGCAATGAGTGGAACTTAACTTACATGTTGGTAGTCACCAACAACTACCTAATTGAACTTACAGCCCACTCAAAAGAAAGGAAATTTTGCCTTATACTAGAAACCTATTACTGATACTATAGTGTGCTTACAGACAGGAGCCTAGCATGGCTGTCCTCTGAGAGACCCAATAAGCAGCTGACTAAGAGAAATGCAGATAATTACTCAACCATTGGACTAAAGTTGGGGACCCCTGTGGTTGAATTAGGGAAAGGCTGGAAGAAGCTGAGGAGGACGAGGATGACCCCATAAGAAGACCAGCAGTCTCAACTAATCTGGACCCCTGTCATCTCTCAGACACTGAGCCACCAACCAGGTAGCATACACTAGCTGATATGAGGCCCCCAATACATATACAGCAGAGGACTGCCTGCCTGGTCTGGGTTCAGTGGGAGAAAAGGAGCCTAACCCTCGAGAGACTTGAGGCCCCAGGGAGTAGGGAGGTCTGGAGTGGATGGACACCCTCTTGTAGATGGGGGTGGGGGGGTGGGGGATGGGAAGGAGGAATGGAATAAGGAACTGTGGGAGGGTGGACCTGGAGGGGGCAATGACGATTTTTAAAAAGTAAAAATAATTTATAAAAAATGAGTATAGCCTAGATTATAGGATTCTCTGTAACTGAACAAGTCTTAAGATATACTTTTTACTATTTTTATGTCCTACAAAATCAAATGTGTCTAGAGCATAAGAGTATGATAATTCAGCTTCCTATTTCTCTAAAAGGTATGATTCGAGGCATGTAAAATTTTATAGCATTTACTTTGTTGTATCTTTTCATAGGAGTTTCTATAAGAACCAGGATTAAGTACATCTGGAAACATCTATGTTGCAAAATGCATATCAGAATAAGCATTAGAGGATTTATATTTTAGTGGTCTTTAATATTAGCTAAATAAGCTTCTTTGAGTCAACTGTGCTGTTTTCCTGGTTCCCAGATTCTTACTAAGGAAAGTGAAAGCATTTAACTGGATGCTTCAATTACTCCTTCTAGCTTAAAAGGGACATGCTTTCAGGTTTGTAATATTAGTGCATGCCATGCTGATTTTGCTTTCAAGTAAATGTGTGCACATAGATTGTAAAATAAATTCCAGTGGAAAGAATACCAAGGTAATTTAGTGTTACTTTTTCATTGGTGGTGGTCATGATAAGCACACACTCTGCCATTGAGCTATACATGTAGCCCCAAGCCTAGGCTACACAGAACTTTAACAGACTTTGACGAATTAAAAAAAAACAACAAATATTTTCCTCTCAAATAAAAATAGTAATAATCATTATAAATCTTCTTATATTAAATGTACCCTCTACTCAAGTAGATTAAACTTAGAATCTTGTAGCCCAGTGATAAAAACGTGTGATATTTTGATGAAAGAAAAGTAAAATATGTGTTTCCAAATTGGGGTAACTCTTTGGCTCATATCTCAGACTAAGCTTGAACTCAGTGTGAAGTAAGATGATCTTGATGCTCTTATTCTCTTGCTTCTACCTTCTGAGTACTGGGATTACAGACATTTACCACCATACTCTGCTTATGTGGTACTTGTTATGCATGCTAAGAAAGTATGCTACCACCTAAGCTATATCCCCATCCTCAACCTATCTTTTTAATAGACCGAGTTACAGATTTTTTGTAGAATAATAGAAAAAAACATACCTTATAAAAGGTTTTTATCTGAGTCAAAATTCAGAAGAGAAATCAATTTGTATTTGAAATATTTCATCATAATATGGGAAACTGAAACTATTGCAGTAAAATGAATAAAAGTATGGAATAATACAGCGAAAGGCGATATAAATAGGATAAAAATATTTTAAGGCAAAAAAGAAAAACAGGCCCTCTTACTCACTGTAAATGAGATTATGAATCATCGCACCTTTCCTGTCAGTTACTTTAGGATTATGTGACAACAACTAAAGATGATTTACTTCCTGGGATTCATAATTCTCTTGCAATAATTATTTCTAAAAAACAACCCCAAAGAATTGTCAAAGATTTATGTACAAGGATGTATATAGCACTTTTATGTATAATAAAGAAGATAAAATGGGTTAAATACTCAATAGTAGAGAAATTACTAAATTAATGAGGATTCATCCATTGAACCATTTATCACACAATAATTATAAGCCTCTTCAAATGAATACGGATATAGCAATGTATTTCCAATACAGAGTATAACACAAGTAAAATTACTATACAGAAGTTCTCATACCTGTATCTATGCCCCTATATCTCTATGTACTGCTATTTATATACATACATTATAAAATGTTATCAACAATTACTGATATTTAAAAATGGTATTCTTTTTATCCATTATTTTGTTGTATTTATCCATTTAGTTGGAGTGGCGTGGGGGAGTGTGCTTGGGCACATGCCAGGGTGTGAGGATGAAGTTCAGAGGACAGCTTGGGAGAATTGTTTGGCTTATAAGTGGGGAGCTAAAGAATTAGAACCTATTAAGTTGGATCACATATGCCAAGGAATATTAAAATATCCTAGAATTCTAGAGAAAAGAACAACTGATTCAGTGTTTTGGGTCAGTGAGTGAATGCAGGTCACAGGTAGATTGATTATGAAGAGAAAGAAGAGAAAATGTGTTTTAAATCATGACAAACTTCCAAAAAGAAGATTTTATGAGAAGTTAGGGAAATTGTCCAGAAATAACACTGGTAATGCATTAAAATGGCAATTTTCATCTTGGATTATTCCTAGATTCATCCTAAATGAATTCACCACTAAAACCAACAAAAAGAGAAATTGACAGCTGAGAGAGAAGCTAGTTATTGTTAAGAAGAGGAACAAAATTTCTTCAGCAACCATACCATCAACAACTTTAGATGAATTTGAGTTGAAAAGCACTAGAATAAAGTTACCAAGGAGCTTCACAGTTCACTTAGACCAGTGGTTATAGGACTCATGGCAAAAGATAATGGTGAAAGGGTAAGAAAATGTAAAGTGACTTCTCCCAAGTGGTGATCCTAAGGCAGCTTCCGCACCAGGAAAGTGATAAACCAATGAAGCACATATTCAAAAACAATTAAAAATACATAGAAATAATAGTTTTTCATAAGTATCCACAATATAATGTGATCTTTTATTTCTACTTTATAAATAGTCATGCACATTTTAAGTTATTTTATATACATCATATTTATGGGTAGAATTATTAATTCCATTTTATATTCATTGAATACAGAGACAAGAAACAGGCAGTTTTTCGATTTGGTGAATTAATGCTCTTTTAATTTGCTTAATTTCTTAATGTAAAAAGATCAACATCTATATCCTAAGATTCTGAGGAAGAAACAGTCAATCTTAGAAACAGAAGAAATCAGTTCCTTGACCACTATGATCACCATTCATGATTTAAAAAAAGAAATCTCACTATGCAACACAGATTAGGTCCGGATTCTAGATCCTCCTGCCTCAGCTTTTGGCATGCTGGTAGTACAGACATGAGCTCTTATGACTGACTCATTTGTCATTTCTGCCCTAGTCACTTTTATTTGGAGACTGTCCACACTATGCATCATTGCTCGGGCTTCCTTGCATCTCTGGCCTTGACATATAATACAAGACTGGCCTACCAGCTGTGCACAAACAGACTCTGAATCAGGAGGCAACAAACCCAGAAAGGGAACACTTCTTTATGGAAGTAATATCTAGTGGTCTGCAGTACCTGAGTCCCAGGAGCAAACATCTAATTCTGGTTATACAAGCTCTAAGGCGTGGTACAGAGCATGCCTACAGCTCTGTTCTCCTGAGCTACTTTTCAGCATAAAGTTAGCTTCATTTCAGCTCTCATGGCCTCTTTTCCTCAGACCAGTTTCAGATCATGTGATTTTCTGACTTTCTAAGTGACCTTTCAATAAGTATCATTTTTGAAAGCACGATGGTTTACAAAAATGTAATTACATTATCTACTGTGTATGTGCATGCTGCAGAACAAATGTGGAGCTCAAAGAACAACTTGTTGGAGGTGGTTCTCTCTCTGCCATGTAGTTCCTGAAGATTGAACTCAGGCTTGGTGGTGAGTGCCTTGATCTGCTGAGACAGCTTGTCATCTCTAAAAGGTGTAGCATATGTCAGCTTCAAATTCATAATCCTCCTACTCCATCTCTTTAATGTATCCTACTAGTGTGAACCACTACAACTATGCATCTCTAGAGAGATAGATAGATAGATAGATAGATAGATAGATAGATAGATAGATAGATATGACATATGTGTCATAATGTAATGGCCTCATTTCCAGTATGTGCTGGGATGGAAGCAAAGACTTTGAGTATGCTAGACCAATTATCACTGAGACCCTAGCCCATGAACTCCAATTGACAGAATAATCTTATAAGGAAGTCATTTTAAGTAACCCTGAGTTAGGTATCTTACCCACATCTCCAAACTTATCTATGTGTAATAGAGCTGAGTTCATTCAGCTGATATGTGTTTAACAACGCTCCACATAATTCTAAGAGTAGAATAATAAATGCTATTGGTGTGCAAATAGCACGTATAAAACTCTTACTTGACACTGCTATGGAATATTGTATATAATACATCCATGCAAAATAAAACAAACAATAAGTAGCATAATTACATTTGCGTAAAAGTTTTTAAAAATGCAGATGTATGTGTGCAAGAGTGTCACTATGAAAATTGTAGCATCAATTGCCTCTAGGGGTGAACAGGATGGCTGTACAATAAATATTTTACATCTAGCCTTTGAAACATGGAAACATTTTATATTTACAAATACATGTAAATGTTTTATTTCCACTGACACAGGTACATTTCTCCAAATTGAGGTTGTGATGGTTTGTATATGCTTGGGCCAGTGAGTGGCACTATTAGGAGGTGTGGCCTTATTGAAGTAGGTGTGTCACTGTGGGTGTGGGCTTTAATACCCTAGTCCTAGCTGCCTGGAAGCCAGTATTCTGCTAGCAGCCTTCAAATGAAGATGTACAACTCTCTGCTTCTCCTGCACCATGCCTGCCTGAATGTTGCTGTGCTCCCACCTTGATGATAAAGGACTGACCCTCTGAACCTGTCAGCCAGCCCTGATTAAATGTTGTCCTTATAAGAGATGCTTTGGTCATGGTGTCTCTTCACAGATGTAAAACCCTAGCTAAGACAGCTCCTTTCCTGCAAGCATTAATAGTGTCAGGGATTGGTGCTTGCCCATAGTATGGGTCTCAAGCTGGGCAGGTTATTGGTTGGAAGTACCTATTCCTTCATTATCTGTTAGGAAGACTAACAGAATAATGGACTTTTGGGGTCTGTCAGAGACTGAACCACCAACCAAAGAGCGTACATGGGTTGGACCCAGGCCCCCTGCACACATGTAACAGATGTGCAGCTCAAACTTCATGTGGGTCTCCAACAACTGGAGTGGGGCTGTCCCTAAAGATGTTGTCTAACTATAGAGTCCATTCCCCTGGCTGAGCTGCCTTGTCTTGCATCAGTGGGAGAGGATATACCCAGCCCTACAGAGACTTGATGTGCTAGTGTTGAGGGATACCTGGGGGGTTGGCCTCCACCCTCTCAGAGGAGAAAGCTGAAGGGTGATTGGAGAGGAGCTGTGTAAGGGCCTTGGTCATGGTGTCTGTTCACAGCAGTAAAACCCTAACTAAGACAAAGGTTTAATAAGTAGCTACAGAATTCTCAGAGACTAAAAGTTTGGGTCAATTTTTATTGGATAATTATTTTCATTGTTTCAGATTCTCCATCTTACAATGGAGTATAACATATCCTAGCTACTTCTCGGCATGTTTGGAAAGTCAGTGGTCTAACAGGGGAGTAGGAAAAACTGCAATATTTTTGTGGATAAAAGAGCTTCTCCCACATGGTGCATCGCTATATCACGATCGTCTGCATTCTCCGGCTCTGTGCCTAATTAAAGTTGTACACAGAGCTGCCATTGAATTCTGCTTTATTCTAGACCTCCCAAACCCAAGTCATCCACGAGGTACTGCTTTCTTCGTGTTCCACACTGTGTTTCAAATTTTATGTGTGGGACTAAATTTTGAAACTTAGAAGCTGACCACAAAGTGCTAAGTTTGTCCGTAAAGAAAAGGACAAGGTTTATGTGAACTGCAGAAAACCCTTCCTTAGGAGACATTTTTCAACCTAATTCTAAGCATAAAGACCCAGTAGCTTAAGCAATATAAGGAACACTTCCCCTGAACATTTCATATTTGGCAGGTCTCTCACCTTTATTTGTCCTTACATTTTGTTCACAGTGTCTTCACAGATGAAAGATATTCTCCTGCCAATGTATTTATTTCAGAACTCAAAGAAACGCTTATACTTTATAAAGGTCACTCTTCATATATCGATCTTCCAAGTCATTGATAGACTTAGCACCATCTACAACTTAGTCATCCTATTGACTCCTTTGGTATTTACCAGTTTTAAGCTGAATCTATGACCTGATTGCCTTAGATCTCCAGACTGTGAAGAGAACACTTCACCTTGTAGATGTGTACCCAGCTCTCTGTCATTCAAAATCCCACGAACCATCTCACAGGTTTACATAATGGGATACATAACCATATAAAAATATGGGGAAAGACCTGTCTTATTCATCAATAAAATGTGCATGAAGATATTTTAATGATGATAAATGGTGACTGAACTATTTCAAGGACATCAGAAGTGGTTGTCAAGTCTATTTGATTTGATGGAGTTTTTTGTGGGAGAATGTGTGTTCAGATGGAATGCTGACAGGGGTTTTAAAATTATACTACCTTATCATTTTGAGTATTAGTTTGACATTTTTAATATGGTTCAATGGTATTTAATATTTTACATCGTGTCAAATATTTACATTTTTTCTTTCAAGAAGTGATTTAAATTTATTTCATTGTTTTAAAACTCTATTGGGATATAAAATGTACACAATAAAGCACACAGAGGTTAAATTTACTACTATTGATATTCTCTCACCACAGACAGGCATGCACACAAGCACATGCATGTACATACACATACATGCACACACATACATGCACGTGCAAACACATATGTGTACACACACACACACACACACACACAGAGAGAGAGAGAGAGAGAGAGAGAGAGAGAGAGAGAGAGCACAAAACTAAAACTGAGCTATTGAACATTTGCAGCATTCCTCGGGCCTCACTTTTGATCTTACCAGTTGGTTTACATCCCCTAAGGTAGCCATAGATTTTACATCTAGCATTACAGATGGGATTTACCCATTGTAGAATCTCATGCAAATGGAATCAGTAGTCTTTATGTGGCTTTGTGTTTCAAACAGTAATCCACAAAGGAAATCCATAACTTTTAGTACAGATTTGACTTCCACACAGTGATACCCTCCGTATCTATTATTTTAGTATTGATGGACATACGAGCAGTTTCTAATTTGAGGCTATTAAAAATTAACTGCTATGGACATTATTGATACTGGTGATGAAGACTGAGGTAACTGGCAAAGTGCTTGTCTTCCACGCACAAAGCCCTGGGTTCAGTCCTCAGCAACACACACACACACACACACACACACACACACACACACACATTCACATACACACACACACACATTCACATACACACACATTATTGATAATTGTATACTCATTTTCTTGGTGTAAATGTAAAATTGCAGGGACAGAATTTGCTAGATCATAAGGGCAGCAAGTGTTTTGTAGTAAAAGTTGTATTTTGTTTATCAGAAAGACCCTGAACTTTTTTTATAAAGTAATTAATTCCAATCTTCCCTGTTCCTTTTGTTGTTTTGTTAGAACAGGATCTCTATCGTAGTGTGGCCTTGAACTTGTGATCCTGCTGCCTCACGGTCTTCTGTGCTGAGATTGCAGTCACATACCACTCATTTATGAATTTGCTGCTTTCTAAAAGTGCTTCATTACATTAATGATACACTGGCTTTCCCTCAGAAGTGTAGATGCTAATTAGAAAGCAAAATTAGCGGAAATATGCTTACTCTGTGGTAAATTCACGGAACTATATAAGTTTCCTTTGCAACAGATTTATTTTCATATGTGTAAGCAAATATATGAGCATATGTATACATCCTAAAAATAATGTGTCAAGGAAATCGCATTATCAGTTGTTTATTGATTTTAACTAAAAGCCAATCAGCCATTGTAAAAGTAGCTGTATCCACTACAGTCATTTCCCCTTGCATTTTGCTTCCCTTGTCTGAAATCAAAGTTTAAAACCTTAAATTAAAATTTCATCATTATTCACGTTAGAACAAGCAAATTCTGTTATGTGACTTCTTATTGTATCTGCTTACTTCAGCAGATTCACACAGATGCAATTATACAGCATTCACAAAGAAACTCTTACAAATGACTCGATTACATTTTCAAGTAACAATGATATTGGTAACAATATGTAAATTATTTTAATTCCCAAAATCCTGTTTGGAGTTTTTTTGACAAGTACTGGCATGATGAAAGAAGCAAGATAATGAAAACTTTGAATAAAAACATGCTCCTTGATTTCAAAAGCACTAATATATGTCAATAATGAGCTATTGATTGTGCAATAAGCCAATCTCCTTTCTGTGTGAATTTACTTCTTTATTAAAACAACAGTGAATATTCTCTCTGGACACACCCTCTAGCATTTACAGAACCAAATAAATGAGCAAGTGACCCAAGTATTGTCTTGAGTTAAGTCCAAGCATCTCAAATGAGCACAAGATTGAATATTCTTTGGTCGCTTTTGACATCAGCTGAGCAACTTGAGTGAATTACAGCTGCATGTCCCCTCTAGGGCTATCTATTATCCAATATGTCTTATTTAATTTTCTGTTTCAGGCAGGCAAATTGACCATGTATACATGCTTGTGTCAGTAGCTAATTTTAGTTCACTAATCTAATTGAAAATGGCATGCCCCTTTAGCTTGACATGTAAAAATTCACACTTCCTGATTAATGTGATTCATTTATATTAGATTTGACTTGACAGAATGGCAATGTGAAATATAAGAGGCAAGAGTGACAAGATTTCTCTCTCCCACTCAGTCACACTCTTTATAAATGATCCAGCTAAGGCATCAACTTCTAATGTTTTCCCTTTAAAGTGATAAATTATGAACTTGCACCTATTATAATTTAAGTGTGTGTGTGTGTGTGTGTGTGTGTGTGTGTGTGTTTTCTTGGAAGTACAACAATTATTATCAGAGAGGTGACAGTTTTGTTCATAGTGTCTTATAATACATTTACATTCATTTATGGAAAATAGAAAAGCTGCTATGGCAAAAAAGAAATTTTCTTCCTTGTTAATGGGGTTGTATTTTCATAAAATAAACCTGGAAATTAATTTTAGGAATGAAATATAAATCAGACAGGAGAGGGATTCCTTTAGTCTTAGTACTTAGGAAGTAGATGCAGGAGGACCAGGAATCCTCCTCAGCTATATAATAAGTTCAAATCACTAGAGAAAGAAATGAGACCCTGTCTCAAAAATAAACAAATAATGATACTATAAATATTGTCAAGAACCCATAGACAGAGAGTTCACAGGTGCAAGTAGTGACCCTAATACCATTACTTTGTTAGGTAGATATGCTATCAAGCTGCCCTCTAAACATATACATATATAAATAACATATATATGGTAGTGCAACAGCTCTCACTACTCATCACAGAAGCATTTTTGTGCAGTGAACAGTGGTTAACACAAAGGCCCACATAAGATGCAACTGCAGACAATAAATAAATAGAGAGTTCTGAGTCTGAAATACAAGATCTGTAGCATGCTTCCTACCCTGAGACTCAAAGAGCATTGCTGAAGAAGGGGCAGAAGGATTGTAAAATCCAGAAGTTAGAGAGGACTGCTGTGAAACATTATCTCTGGATATGACAAAACTGTCTCTCGCATAGACTCATTATCAGCGGTGGTGCCTGCATAAGGTCTACACAAGGTCATGGCAATCAACATTCTAGCATGGGTAGGGAAGAGCACATATGCTCCAACCTCAGCTAAAAAGGTATTGTCAGTTGATGATTGTTCAGGGAGGTAGAGTCTGTTTTCATGAGAGGAATGGTCCGTAATAGCTTGACCATACTCCACTGGATGACCCCACACCCAAGAGTGTATTGGCAGCACTAATTAGACTCTGGGTAATAAAAATTAGAGGAAATAAAGTTAAGAGGAGACATGGGGGATTTCTAAGAGGAATTCTATGTAAGTGGAGGTAAATATCGTTTAAATACATTGGATACATGTGTGGAATTCTCAATGAATAAATTAAAATATTATAAGAAAAATAAATAAAATATGTGAAGAGAGCTGAAGGAATTCTGCACAATATATGTAGGATGTGATATGTAAAAGCTAATTAATCCCTCAGAATGTCCAAGTTCAAAAACTCAGGTGACAGCACATGTTGGTGAGAATGTGGAGAAAGAGGAACACTTCTCCATTGCTGGTGGGACTGCAAACTGGTACAACCACTCTAGAAGTCAATTTGGAGGTATCTTAGAAATTTGGAAATAGATCTACCTGAAGATCCAGCTATACCACTCTTGGGCATATACCCAAAAGATGCCCCACCATGCCACAGGGGCACATGTTCCACTATGTTCACTGTGGCCTTATCTGTGACAGCCAAAAGCTGGAAACAACCCAGATGTCCCACGACAAAAGAATGGATACAGAAAATGTGGTTCATAAACACAATGGAATACTACTCGGCTATTAAAATGAGGACATCATGGCTTTTGCAGACAAATGGATTAAATTAGAAAATATCATCTTGAGAGAGGTATCTCAGACTGAAAAGAATATGCATGGTATGTAATAAGTTGATATTAGCCCAAAAAGTACAGAATACCTAGGATAGAATCCACAGAACTCATGAAGGTTAACAAGCCAAAGGGCCCAAGTGGGGATGCCCCAATCTCAGTTGGGAGGGAGAAGAAAGCAAGTACAAGGAGGGGGAGGGAGGAATCTGGGTGGGAAAGGGAACAGGGAGGGAAGAGTGGAACATGATCAGATATTGGAGGGGGTAACAGGACTGAAGCCCTGAGGGCCAGCAGAAAGAATGGTAACAGGCAACCTTGGGAGGTGGGAGGTGGAGGAACCTCTAGAATGTGCCAGAGACCTGGAAGGTGAGAGATGCTCAGGACTCAAAGGGAGGGACCTTAGATGAAGTGCCCTACAGTGGGGAGAGGAAACTTGTAGAGCCCACCTCCAGCAGAAGGACAGGGCATCATGTGAGGGAGGGGTTTGCTATTCCACAGTGAAAACTCTGACCCATAATTGTTCCTGTCTGAAAGAACTGCAGGGATGGAAATGGAGAAGAGCTGAGGGAAAGGAGATCCAGTGACAGGCCCAAAGTGGGATCCAGCTCAAGGGGAGGCTCCAAGGCCTGACACTATTACTGATGCTGTGATGTGCTTACAAACGGGCCTAGTATGACTGCCCTCTGAAAGACCCAACAATCAGCTCAAAGAGTCAGATGAAGTTATTTAAACCCAACCAAAGGACAGAAGCTGGTGATCCCTGTGGTTAAATTAGGGAAAAGCTGGAAGAAGCTGAGGAGGAGGGTGACTCCATATTAAGACCAGCAGTCTCAACTAACCTGGACCCCAGACATATACCAGATGATATGAGGCCTCTTACACATATACAGCAGAGGACTGCCCGGTCTGTGTTCAGTCAGAGAAGAGACACATAAACCTCAAGAGAATTGAGACCCCATGAAGTGGGGAGGTCTGGTGGGGTGGGCATGGGGTTGAGGACATCCTTTTGGAGATGGAGGGAGGAGGTATGGGATGTGGAACACTCATGGGGAGGACTGGGAGGGGGATAATGACTGGACTGTTAAAAAAGATTAAAGAAAAAATAAACCATTTTATTTTAGGAATGCTTATTATTAAAAGAGGACAACTTGGCTTAAAATAAATTAGAACTTTCATGCATTCTATACCCTTCTGTTTGTTTTCTTACTTTAATCTTGAATCACTAATTCTCACAAAGGTCAGTGATTAGCTTTTGTCTATTTTTCTTTCAAGTAGATGGCAAAGGAGAATCTTCTTCTGCAGCATTGCAAGATTTGGCCCTTAAAAGTAGCCATGGGCAGAGGCTAGAGAGCTGGTTCCATGGTGAAGAGCACTTACTGTGCTTACAGGAGACATAAGTTCAGTTATCAGAACTCAACCAACTATAACTCCAGTTCCAGAGGATCAGACACCTTCTTCTGGCCTCTGCAGACATATGCATGCACATGGTGTACACATATACATGCAAGCACAAACACATGCACACAAAATAATACTATGTAAATAAAAAATAAAATAAAGTAGCCATAGGCTTCATTGTCTTCCTTATAATACAGCTTATTTCTTTTAAATAAGTATTTTATTAATATTTTAAGAATGTCATATAGTGTATTCTGATCCTGCCCTTAACTCCTTTCAGATTCACTTTACCTTCTTACTCCTGCATTTTGTGCCCTATATTGTTTTTAAATTTAATACTGTATTGACTTAAATCTGTATTGTCCATATGCTTCTGAGTGTGGGGCCATCCACTGAAGCATGGTTGGTCTACGAGGAAACACACCCTTAAAGAAAATGGACTCTCCCTCTCCCAGAAGCTGTTAATTGTTGAGAGCTCCTAACTTAAGTGTGGAACTCATAAGCCCCTCTCACTCCTTTTTGGACTGTTGCCTGGCTTGAACTAGTACAGTTCCTATGCAGGCAACCACAGCTGATGAGGCCACCAGAGTTCATGAATGCAGTGGCCCTGCCATGTCTAGAACACACTGCCTCAAAGCAGTTTTCTCAACCTCAGTCTCTTACAATATTCCTCCCTATGCATGCATACACACACACACACACACACACACACACACACACACACACACACACACACACACACACACACGCACACACACACACCCCTCTACTATGGTCCCTGAGCCCTGGGGAGGGAGCTATAATATGTATGTCCCATTTATGGATGAGCACTCTACAGTCACTTGTTCTCTACAGTGACCAGTTCTGAGTTTCTGTGTTAACTACCATACAAGGAGCAAAGAAACATTTCCCATATGCTCTTGGCTGCACTAATCAGTAGGGAAAGAGATATGAATTCTGAGGACTCTGTTATACTATGTCCAGCAAAATATTACTTATTCGCTCACCTCTGGGAATTGTGAGTTCCTTAACGATAAATTCTTGACAAGATTTGCGTTAATAGGCATGCATTCGTTTGCTCCTATGGAGTGGGCCTTAAAACCAATCAAAATGTAATTTGTTACCTCGACATCATTCGTGTTGCTATTGGACCCATGGGCATATCTCACCACACTTGTAATTATTATAGTTCACAAGGTTCAAATCTGAGTATATCTGTTCATGACCCACCCCAGCACTCTCTATATAGCATCTTCTAGTACTATGAGAGTTATACAACAGGGAGAAAGCACCCTGGCCAGTACTGACTAGATTTTCTTATGTCCAGTATGCGTGAGATCTTCAGCCATAGGATATTACCATCATGTTCTGGTGAGAAGCCAAGTAATAGCAATCACCTGTATTGTTTTGAGGGTCTCTGGGACATCCAGCCCAACTCAGGAGAGGAGTTAATATGTTCTGGACATGGCAGGACCACTTCATTTATGAACTCTGGTTCATTCATCAGCTATGGTTGCCTGCATAGTAGCCTGAGTCCCTTTCTTTGGCAACCCTTTAGAGTTTAGTATCTGTACAGTATAAACCATATATTATTAAATTATCCCTTATGAGTAGATACACACGACTTGTGAACATTCCACAGATCCTTTCCTGTCACAATTACCCATAATGTGAAATAAAAGCCTGACATTTCTATTGTAACTTCTTGCCCCTGATCTTTATCCAATTTGTCAAAACTCTCATTAATAGGAGAATATTTTCTTAAGCACTATTGCAATTCCGCCACTTTCCTGCTTGATGAATGACTTACCACATATAGCTGAAGTACTTCTGCCCCAATGCTAGCTTTCCATAATCATAATAATTACACTAATATTTACAAGTTTGCATGTTTGTATTTAATTCTTGACAAATGCATAATTTTACATATGAGAGAATTGAGATTCAGAATATTTTATCAAACACAGTTTTTGACAAAGTTGGCCATAGCATCTTAGCTTGTTAATCTTAAACTTTCTCTTGTGTGGTTTGGATGGGAGATTTGCGGTCTGAACATGCAAATTTGGTACTGATCTCTCCAGTGTCCATGTTGTCTCCGTAAGTGTTTTTACTTTGTTTTTACTTCATTCCAGCCTTTTATTGGAATGCCCTTCTATCTTGGTTTAAAAGGCTCAGGTTCTACCAGTCTTTCTTTATAGCACGAGACCTACATCTTCATCCTTTTCTAATGCTTCTTTCACATCGATTTCTGCAGCATATGCTATTTCCAGTATTAACACACTTTCTTCATTACTTTGTGAGTAGCCAGTAGCCTTACCAAGCTGTTTGTGAAACACCAGAATGGACATACAATGGTTTACATGTCTTTAGTATGCTTTAGCAAGATTATAAGCCCATTGTCAATGACAATAAATGATGGATATTTAGCTGTTATTTTTGTTTTAAATCCTTTCCCTTTGGGTTATTTCTCAACGAAACTTGAAAACCTTTGCACAAAGGCCTTAATTGACTTGAGCTGTTAGCTGTTCTGTATTTTATTTTCATAATATAATAACCATAATTTTTGTTGAGTATTTTTATTCAGCTTAAACCATAGTGTAAAGATCAGTAAATAACAACTTATTTAAATTAGGAACACTATAAATGTCTTTTGTACTATGTAGGCTGACAAGTATAACTAATTTGAAAATGCTGGTGTCAATCATTTTCATGACATTAAAACATCTTGTTTAACAAAGATAATTTATTTTAAGAACAAACATGGGGACTTTTGGCTCTTTGACACATGAGTTCTGGACATCTAGTGAATATTATGATTACTATAGTTAATAATATTGCATTATTTGATCAAAATTTTTGAAGAGTACATATACTTATTTAGATACATATAAATTTATGAATTTAGTGAATAGTTACAAATATAAATATTTTTAACACACGTATACATATACACACAAGTGACTCAGTGTGCTGATAGATATTAATTAATCTGATTGTGCTAATCATTTCAAAAGGTATTATGCATAGCAAACCATTATGCTGTACATATCAAACATAATTTTAACATTTAAATTATGCTATATTCAGCCTGGATGATGGAGGCAATTATGCTTTAATATCAAAAAAGTTAATTTTTTAAATAAAAAAGGATTCTATTATTTAAACACTTTAGATAACAGGCTCCGTTTTTGCAGTTCTGCAGAGTGATTTGGTTGAGCCTCCTCTCCTATCTTCGCCCTACCTCCAACCTCTCCTGTCTCTTCCATTCTACTAACTTCTTTCCTCTCATTTAAGACCTCATTTTCCTCTCACATGTTCCCCTTTTCAGTTTCCTGACCTATTTCCACATCCATACACATATATACACAGACAGACAGACACACACTATAATCTCAGATACACACATATTGGCAAATGTGATATTTGATTAGCTGAGTCTAAGTCACCTCAATCATTTCTGGAAGAATGCATTTTCTATAAAACTATATAATGTCAATTGCTTTAGGACTGACTACTCCATTGTGTATATGCACCATGTTATTTATTCATTCATTTGATAAATGGATAAATCTGATTGATGGACTTCTACAGTGGTTTCATACTTTAGATGTTGTGACTAGTGTAGCAATAAACATGGGTGTACAACTGTCCCTGTGGTAAGACTTAAAGTCCTTTGGGTGAATGTCTAGACTGTAGCTGAGTGGTATGGTAGTTCCATTTTTACTTTCTTGGGAAACATCCCAACTGTCTTCCACAGTGGCTGCATCCTTTCTGGCTCCCATTGGTCCCCTTTGATCCCTATACAATTTTGGTTCTATTTTTACATATATTTGAAGTTTAGGAACCACAAATAAGAGAAAACATGCAATATTTGACTTTCTGAGACAGCCAATTCACTAAACATGGTTATCTCTACCTACTGTCATTCCCTGCCAAATGACACAAGTTCATTATTCTTTAAGGCTGAAGAAAAAGTTCATGTGTGTGTGTGTGTGTGTGTGTGTGTGTAATTTTCTTTATCTAATCCTTTAGTTGACCAACACCTAGGTTCATTCCTTACCTACTATAAATAGTGCTTTCTATATTTTTCTGAGTTAGCATAGTTCTCAATGATATAAAAGAAAAAGTGATTGGGTATTTTTTATATTTATACATACATACATAAATATGTGATATAGAGAATGAATATGTGAGAACACATATAGAGTAAAATGGATATATCTATGCTCTATATAGTATATGTATATTACCTACAGATAAATAGAAGGTCATAGATCCACAGAAACTTCATAGAAAAATTCAGAAAAAGTCCTAGTAATGACGTTTTAGACATACAAAAACTTTGTACCTTTTTTGTATCTTTAATTCTACATCACGTGTTTTTCAACTTTCTTTCATATTAATGACTCTAGCATAGGCATATTCTGAGATTGATGGATGACTAACTAAAAGATT
This sequence comes from Uromys caudimaculatus, assembly GCA_028551405.1. Classification (NCBI taxonomy): domain Eukaryota; kingdom Metazoa; phylum Chordata; class Mammalia; order Rodentia; family Muridae; genus Uromys; species Uromys caudimaculatus. Next base: position 36,609,875 of record CM052722.1, on the reverse strand, counting down.
TCATAGCCCAAAGCAAGGCAGAGGTCCATTAATTTCACATGGTCAATAATTTCCCTAGGTAATGCTCTCTTTTAAGATTTTATTATTAATAAAACTCATGTTTTAATGTTCACAAAAATTAAGCATCATTGAAACGTGCTCATTGTTTCACTTTTACTTTCTTGTCCTTTCTTTCATCTTCATTCCTCAAATACTTTATTGTACTTTATCTATAACAGTCTCATGTAGCCTAGGCTGGCTACAAACTCACTATGTAGCCAAAAATGACTTTGAACTCCTTACCCTTTTGCCCTCTCTCCCAAGTGCTGAGATTACAGCTGTGTACCATGATATCCAGCTATAATTTTAATGCATTTCTTTAAACCTTAAAATCATTTGCTTTTTACATGGTAAGAGACCTACACTTAGCAACAAATATTGATTTTTCAATGGATGCATTTGTACAGTTCTTCTAACTAAACAATTGAGCATGGTATTCTGAAATGTAGTATCTACAAATAAAAGCTTTAGACCAACTATATAGCTGTATGTCTTAGGTCTAGGATGCCAAACTACTGTCAGCTGCATAAACAAAAGGAGAAAAGGCAAAACCACTTATCATCAATCAGGGAAAAGAGTACAGGCTTGTTTTGTTGCTGGACTGTTTAATGAATAGATTGAGGCAGACTGAATTTAAGAGCATCTATCCTGCAGAGCTTGTCTGAGCGAGAAAAACCTTCTATAGACTATTACTAGCGTTTTAGTTTAATTCTCAGCCCATCTGAACTCATTAACTCCCTTAAGGCTTCTAATTTTTATGTCTGTTTTGATCATAAAATTTGAGAGAGGCTTTTCCATTTTCTAATACAAGCTGCAATGGATTTTCACTTTTATTAAGAACAGAATGAATTATTAAATGGTCAAATAATAGTGAAAATTCACTTAAATATTTCTTATCTCAGGTAAAGCACCAGTGACCTAAAGTCTATACTGTATATAATTTCATCCAAGTAGTAAATAAAAAATATATAGTTTCTATCCCAGCTTCATTTTGTTTAATAGTGCAATAAAAGAAAGAACATAGAGGGGAGTGAGGTGGAAATCACAAAAGTTTTATCCTGAGCTCACCTGCCCTAGCCACCTGGCCTCTGGAAAATATCTCAGTCTAGTTGTGCATTAGTTGACAATCAGCTCTTCAGAGTAATAGTTTATAATACTTATGTTGCCCTGACTCCTTTAGAAATTCTAAAGCCACAAACAAAAAAACGCTACTGGAATCGTCTAACAAATGGAGGCTTGTTAGCTATATTTCAACCTGTTACTTCCCTTGGCATAAAATGTCTCTTCTGTGAATCTTTTTGTGTACATTAGAAACTTGTGAATGCAAAGAAAACACCATGTGTCCATTCTGCATGTTAATATGTGAGATGGTATCCATTGTGGCCCTATTAAGTTGTAGAAACTAAAGGATCTGCCTTGGCTAAGTATGTTAATGGTTAGATGCTGAAATATATTGAAGACTAACCTCTATACAAAATTTGCACAATCATCTATTTCCCACCCGCAACTGTGTTCCAGGCACCAGTCAGTCAAACAGAAAATAGCAATCTACCACCAAAAATAATGAAGTGAAAATTTACCAATTTGCCAATTCTAATTACCAATTCTCCCAAATCCTTAATTTTTTGATGAAAATATATTGCACATGACAGATTCACATAGTAAATATTTGCTTGACTTCAAAATATTTTATTAATTCTTTGAGAATTTCATACAATGTATGTTGATGATATCTAATCACCTACCCAAATTCCTTCCATTTCCACTGTCTCCTCCCTACCCATATAGTTTTCTTCTCCTCTGTCTCATCAAGTTCAGTTTGTGTTGTCCACCTCATCTTGAGAGCAGACCCTGGTATAGAGTGTGGCCGACATACCAGGAGTCACATATCATTAAAGAAAGCTGACTCTCCTCTTCCCCAGAGTTATTGAGTGTCAATAGCTCCTTAGCTAGTGGTGAAGTTTCAGACATATATTAAATTTTAAAAATAGCTCTTTAACCAGTCTTTTCTCCCAAACCTATCATTGTGATTGGAGTGCTTGACTAATATGAGTCCAGTGAGATAATGAATTCGAGCCTCTTTTTACTTTCTGAGGAAGTTGTAGGTGCCAAGAGTGAAATGGAATAGTGCAGGAAAGTCTTAGATATGACCAATGTCCTCATAAAACTTTGAATGTAATAAGTAGAAGTCAGTGCTTATGAAATGAGGATTCATATTTTCCTTTTTTTTAAACATCTGAAGCGTTGCCTCGATTTCTCTAAAGCCTCAAAATTTCTCAAGCATTTGAATTTAACCGTAATTATTTTTAATAATGCTTACTGAAATGGGGCTTTAAATTTACAAGATATAAATATAAATTTTCTTCATTAATTAAACTTGAATGACTCATATTTGACAAATTTTCTGAAACGGGACAGTAAAATGGTTCAATGGCAATAAAAGTGCTTGCCTCACAGACCTGATTCCCTCAGTTTGATCTGCGGACTTATGTAAACGTGGGACAGATTTACCCCCACAAAATTTTCCCTAAAACACCTAACACACACACACACACACACACACACACACACACACACACACACACACCAATTATGATAATAAAGGCTCTTAAATAACTTCAAATTTACTTAATTAAATCTTCTTAATTTTAACTTACAGAATGGAGACTATTTGAGAGAACGGGTGGGACAAGGAGGAGGAATGGAGCCGAGAGAGTATGAAGGAGCACAATGACAACTGTATAAACAGTTCTCAAAGAAGCCGATCATTTTGTATACTTACTAACCAAATAAAAACTATAAAATATTAACAGTCGTGTACAAGAATGATAGGTGTGATGCTCACAAGTGTTTTTTGTTTCTTTTATTGGATATTTTCTTTATTTACACTTCAAATGTTTCCCCCTTTCCAGGTCTCCCCTTTGGAAACCCCCTATCCCATCCCCCTCCCCCTGCCTCTATGAGGGTGCTCCCCCACCCACCTG
>CM052722.1:36554571-36606752 GCA_028551405.1 Uromys caudimaculatus | reverse complement strand
GGTGGGGAGGTCAGCCCTGTTAACACTGTTGCTCCCTCCCCATGGGGCTGCAAACTCCCTCAGCTCCTTCAGTCCCTTCTCCAACTCCTCCATCCAGTACCCCACGCTCAGTCTAACAGTTGCTGTGAATTGAATCTTGGTTGGCTGTGAGCATCTGCCTCTGTATTTGTTAGTCAGTCTCTGACAGATTCTCCCAGGACACAGCCACATCAGGCACCTCTCAGCAAGCACTTTGTGGCATCCACAATAGCATCTAAGTTTGGTGACTGTATATGGGATGGATCCCCAGGTGGGTCAGTCTCTGGATGGCCTTTCCATCAGTCTCTGCTCCACACTTTGTCTCCATATTTGCTCCCCTGAGTATTTTGTTCCCCCTTCTAATAAGGACTGAATCATCCACACTTTGGTCTTCCTTCTTCTTGAGCTTCAGGTGGTCTGTGAATTGTATCTTGGGTATTCAGAGCTTTTGGGCTAATATCCACTTATCAGTGAGTGCATACTGCATACCATGTGTGTTCTTTTGTGACTGAGTTACCTCGCTCAGGATGATATTTTCAAGTTCCATCCATTTGCCTGTGAATTTCATTAAGTCATTGTTTTTAATAGCTGAGTAGTACTCCATTGTGCAAATGTACCACATTTTCTGTATCCATTTCTCTGTTGAGGGACACCTGGATTGTTTCCAGCTTCTGGTTATTATAAATATGGCGGCTATGAACATAGTGGAGCATGTATCTTTGTTACATGTTGGGGCATCTTCTGGGTATACGTCCAGGAGAGGTATAGCTGGGTCCTCAGGATGTACTATATCCAATTTTCTGAGGACTGCCAGACTGATTTCCAGAGTGATTGTACAAGCTTCAGTTCCTAGAACAGTGGTACACAGGCAAAAATCCTCCTGTTAGTGGAACCACTCCTGTAAATCTAATAAAATAGAAACAGCAGTGATACAGTCATTCTTAATCACTTAATACTCCAATACTATTATGAACTCAGATTTTTATACCATTCAAGTCATAATTGTAGCCAATCTAATTTGAATTAACCATCCCAAATTAAAATTCATTCCACATTAGAGTTCCTAACACGTCAGACTGTCCTTAATACAGTATCACTGTCAAAGGAAGGTTAAAGGCATGGGGTGATGTCTCAGAGGGCAACAGACCTTGCTGTGCAGGTATGAAGACTGGCTTTGAATCTCCAACATCCCCATAAAAAACTAGGTATGACTATCCATGCCTGTAATCTCAGAGGCGGCAGTGGAGATAGGTGAATCCTGGGATTGGTCATCCAATCTAGTCAAAATGGGAGGTTTTGGTTCAGTGAAAGAAACCTGTCACAAAAGTCAAGGTGTACCCACCCGCCTACTTGCACACATACCTACAAGAGACAACTGAGGTAGATAATCACTGAACTGAAGTTATCCTAAGTTTAAGTACAAAGTAATATGATTTTTTAAAAATTATTTCTCTTTAAACTGTAATGACCTAACTAAAGGATCCTTGATTTAGCACCATAATTTCAGCTGGTGGTTATCAAAGTTAAGGACAAGAGATAGGTGTTCTCTTGTGTTAACCTATTTGTCATCTCTTCTCCTATAGTATGATTAGATCCCATGTTGGTTTGTCAGTTTTTACCAGTTGATTGTCATCAGCCACCACTAATCTTATCAATGGTTTACATTAAACTATGCAGTATACCAGATTATAAGACTTAATAGTGATACCATAATAGCTCAATTACCTTGAAAACAAGGGAAATACTGCCTTTTACATTGACCATTTTTAGGAGTTGATATATGGGAATATTATTTTAGCTCAAGTTCGTGTTTCGTAACATAAATGTACAGTAGTGGCAGTTGAGCTGGTACACGTCTATAATGCCAACACACAGTATGCTGAAGCAGGAGGCTCCCAATCTGAAGGGCAGACTGAGCTACATAGAAAGATCTTGTTTGAAAATCAAACAAAAGAAAATTAAGTGCATCTTTATTCACTAACAAATAGTAAACCAAACAAGTTAATTGAGCACATTTTTACAGTGAACAAGGAAAGGCTTAAGGCGGGTGTGGAACTGTAACTTGGTGGTAGAGGGATTCGCAAGCACGAGGCCCTGGGATCAATCCTCAGCACGGGATGAACTAAGAGAGTTAAAGAGGGGAAATCATTTTGATTAATATTTACATTAACATATAAAGTAATGGGTTTTATATAGCGTTTTTGTGCCTGTGTCAAAAACTTTGTTCAAATTCATCTCCCTCCCCAACTGCTCTCCCACTGCCCTCCCTTCTTCCCCTGCCCCCTCCTGAATCTCTTCTTCCCCACAAGTCACACTCCATCCTGCTTTTATGTTCCAGATACTCCACTGCTCTCTTTTCCCCTTGGCTCTTCCCAGATCATTTCTTTTCTCATAGTCCCTTATCCAATTTCTATACACACAGACACACACTCTCACACATACAAACACCCAGGCACAGACACAGATGCGCACACATACACACACACACTTATATACAAACTCACACACAAACACACTCACACACATTCACACAAACACACTCTCACACACAAACATACATTCACACTCACATAGAAATATATAGTCACACACAAAAAGGCACATACACACACACACACACACACACACACACACACACACATACATCTAGATTCTGCATATGTAAGAAAACCTGCTCTATTTGACATTCTGGTCTGGCCTATTTCAATTAATATAATGCTTTCAATTTCTTGCATTTGCTATGGTTTCACTTTTTTCTGCATAGATGAATGAAATTGCAGTGAGCATACATAGTACACATTTTTATCAAGGTATATTCCAAGTATGGCTATGAGCTGATGGCCAATTTGAAAGGACATGCAAATGTACTAAAATTAAACATCATTTTTCTTTTAAACTACCTTAATTTACTGCATTAATGCCATTTTAACTGAACTCGGAGCTAGAGGATAGAATAGAAGGACACAAAAGCAGTTGAATTAACTTTAAAGTACTCTTGGTATTATCCTTTAAAATCTTTACCTTCACAAAACTATCTCCAGCATGTGACATTATTTACAGGAAAATTTCTAATGCACGTATTTGCAAAGCAGACTGAGAAAAGTAAAAGCAATGAAGTAGCCAAAGGAAGAATGTCAGAACGAGCCTGAGGTTTTGATGTGGAGGCCTTGCTTCCTAATTGTTATTATGCTTACAAGGACACTCTGTAAAAAGAAAAATGAACGCCTTGTTCAACACCTGCTGTAAAAAAAAGATGCTGGGACTCTGTGGCTTGCTTAAATCATTTTTTTCCTGAAACAAATTGCCGAACAAGCCCTAGGCCATTTAATTTCCAAATACCAGTAATTAAAATGAGTAACATCGTCAGAATTTGGCAGGGCCACAGCTTTCCTCTCCCTTTTCATTTTCACATAAATTTCAGTGAAGGTCAGATTTGTTGAAGGGAGGTTGGTGGGGGGGGGTGAAACCTGCCGGCCGTGTGCTCATGGGAGGTTAAAATATGACTTGTTCACAGTGTCCCTCATAGTTCAGGACTTAATGGTCCTTGACGAGGATAACCTAGAAGTTAATTTTACTCTGTGTCCCAAAAGCAGTCATTGTCAATGTAATCTTTCTTGTAGACTGAAGGATATTGTCAACAAATGATCTGACTTTCAATAGAAATTGACCAGCAATGCCTCAGATCCAAAGGGCCATGAATGTGGTCCCTTAGTGATTGCTCTCCTATGATAGCAGTTTCAAAACAAGAAAGCCTTTCTGAAACTTGTTGCTCAATCCATTCTTATGTATTCCTCCATAATAACTTGTTCTTAATAGCTTTTGCATGATTTTCCCCCTTTATCATAATATATCTGACTCAGAGAGTTTAATGGCTTCAAAATACAGGATACACTTGTATCCAAAAATAAAGTCTTTGTTAAGGTCATTGTCAGTTGTTACTTGTAAATAGTTGGAGAGAACAGTGAAGCAAATGTCAACTTTGTTTTTGGTCTTTGTTAACTTCGTTTCTGCTGCTTCCTGCCAAAGCTCTCTAGGTTTCAGTTTGCTTCTCTATAGAATGGAAAGATTGAAAAAGCCTCAGCGAAAATTCCATGCAATGAAGCATTGAAGACAGATTTTTGTGTGGGATGGAGTGTTTGTGTGGAGGGGTGTTTGTGTGTGGGGTGTTTATGTGGGTGTATTTCTGTGTCTGTATTTGCACACAAGTGTGCATAAATGTGTGTGTGTGTGTGCGTGCGTGCATATGTGTGCAAGTAGAAACCAGAGATCGATTCTGGATATCATTCCTTAGGAGCCATTCATTCAGATTCTAAATGCACACCTCCATGCTCAGCTTTTTTCTCTTATTGAAGCATGATTATTTTCTCAATAATACATCCTGATTATAGCTTCATCTTTCTCTACTCCTCCAGTCCCTCCCCTCCCTTGCCTATCCCCTAATCGTCCATTCTGTTTTTCATTAGAAAAGAGCAGGCTTCTAAGAGATAACTGCAAAACATAACAAAATAAAATATAATAATATAAAACAAAAACTATCACTTCAGAGCTGGACAAGCCAAACCAAAAGAAGGAGAAAAGCCCCCAAAAGTCACAAGAATTTGAGATCCACTCATTCGCACTCAGCAATTCCATGAAAACACTAAACTGGAAGCCATGATATAAACCCAGAAGACCTGGTGCAAGCTGTACAGGCCCTGTCATGTTCATCTTTTTAACATGGCTTCGGGAGATCAAACTCAGGTCTTCAAACTTACAAAGTAAACACTATCAACTGATCTATCTCTCCAGCTCCAGGCTGACTTTCTAAAAATAATTTGTGGATTATAGAAATGACTAATCCGGTGAGGGTGCTTCCTACCAAGCTGGATAACCTGAACTCAATTTGTGGGGCTCTTGGGGTCCCACATGGTATAAGAAGTAACTTTCATTCATTTGCAGGCTGCCTATCCACATCCATACACACACACACACACACACACACACACACAGAGAGAGAGAGAGAGAGAGAGAGAGAGAGAGAGAGAGAGAGAGAGAGAGAGAGAAATTAAAAAGTGAAAAAATTTGGTGACTTGTATCTAAAAATAACTCATCACAGATAAAGATTTTGGCTTTGGTTTTATCCCTTTTCGGTCTACTTCTCACCTCAAAGAAAGTAAGTCTGGTTCTGTTAAAGTTTAGGATTGCTTGATCCAGATGAGAAAAACTTATATCAATTTTCAGTGAGCTAGCCCCTGAATTGTCCTCTACAGTAGCCCGCCCAAGAACAAAGGATCCCTCCTGGAATTTATGGAAACTAAAAAGGAAATGCCAAGGCTGTGAGCATTAGCAAGGACCTTGAAGAGCAGAGTCTTCTCCTTCTAGAAGGTATATTGCAGTAAAAAGAGTGGACTCTCATGTTGACAGCATCTAAGAGTGCTATCTGTGGAAATGGAAGTCAAAGAATAAGTATAGAAACCACTTTTCAATGGCAGGAACAAGAACGCATGGGAATCACAAATAGACACACTGACACTGACAAGAAGAGATGCATGGCTCTCTCTAATTGAACCACATGAACCCAAAAGTTCAAAAGGAACTTTAAAATATAATGCTTGAGCTCAGCATTTTTTGAGTTGTTAAAAGGATTTTTTCAACGAATCTGTGACTACAGGTCCTTCTTTATTTGATTGTTTCTGATCGCAGATTTCATACTGGGACCTTAGTGTTCGTATCAGTTAGACTATTTCTAGTCTAACCCAAAGGCTATGGTGGCTTATAAACAGAACACAACCAGCAGGAGAAAGCATCAAGTAATTAAACTGGTAAAACGTCTCATTACTTAAGTCAGCTTCCCAGGCTCTGCTAGTCTGTGAAAATGTGGTTATCTTGGAAATTGTAGGATATTTTCTAGCCCTGACCCACTTTCACAGGATGTGTAGGAAGCCCCAAGGGAGTATCTGGTGTATGCAAGTGCAAGTTCACTCCCAGGTTATCATAAGGTTCTCTCAGGAACACTGTATTCTAGAAGAAGATCATTTCTATCTAATAAGTTGGGTTTTTGAAACAAGGTTGTTTTTACACAAGGACAAGAATGGCCAAGATTTTGTTGTTTTTTAGAACTTCAGCCAAGAAACCTAGCTAATATTGCACAAATTCCAGATCCATAGAAACTATGAAATAATAACAAATTTATGAGAGTTAATTGTGTAGAAGCAATATAAAGCTAATATATCAAATTTCCCTAGAAGCTGAATACCATGATCAGACATCATTAAGAAAGTGGGCAGGCAATCTAACACTTGACAGGAAATATTTGTAACTTACGTTTCTCATAAAAGACTTTTGTTCAGGATACATAAAGAATGTTTATAACTCAGTAATGGAACAACAAACAATCCAGTAAAAATCTGCAAAACACCTAACTTAACATGTCTTCTAAGATATATGTAACATTAATAAGTATGTGAAAACATTTAAAACATTATGTGCATACGACAATGCAAATCAAAATTCTAATGAGTTCTGCTTTGTAGTTGGTCAAAGTTCTTTTTAAAAAAAGAAACACGTATGCAACACTAAATAGATGCATCAGGGTGCATTTATATATTTACTTGCATATATATGTAACAGTAACATTAAGTAGAGTCCCTAAGTTTAAGAGGAAGCAGCAGGGTGGGTTACATGGAAGTAGTTGAAGAGAAGAAATGAAGGAGGTGAACCAAATAATTAAATAAAAAATGAAATCACATACTATGTAATCACAAAGCTTCCACTATAGGCTTCTTTTACTTAGTGCATGATATCATGTATCAGCATTTCATTCCATTTTTATTGCTAAATATGATTTCATTGTCTGGCTACCCCACAGTTTATTTGCCCACTTATTTGATGGACAGTTGTATGTTTTCCTCTTTGCCACTAAGAATAGTAGTCTTATGAGCACTCACACAAGATTTGTGTGAAGGTGTTTTAATTTCTCACTGGCAGACACTCAGCATTGGCTTTATCGGGTCAGTGTAATCATTTTAAAGATCTTCTACACCGTTTCCTAAATTGCTTGTTTTTTTTTTTTTTGGGGTGTGTGTGTGTGTGTGTGTGTGTGTGTGTGTGTGTGTGTGTTGTCCTTTTGAATTTACTGGTTCTTCTTAAAGATTTTATTTATTTATTATGTACACAGTGTTCTGCCTGCATATGTACCTGCATGTCAGAAGAGGGCATCAGATCCCATGACAGATGGTTGTGAGCAATGCTGTGGTTGCTGGGAATTGAACTCAGGACCTCTGGAAGAGCAGTTAGTGCTCTCAACCTCTAAACCATCTTTCCAGCCCCAGAAAACTTATTTTTTAAAACTAAGATGCTTTCTTTAATTGAACTATACATTACTATTCTTTGATCATTTCCTTGTTTATTAAAAAGACAAGTCTTCGGGTAATATTTAAAATTCAGATACACTTTAATTTCATATTACTTTCATTTGGAGAAATTATAAACAAAGGTGTTTACTTAGTTCTTTGTGCTTGGAGAGAAAAAGAATAAGACGAGGGAGAAGGAGTTCTGACATGTTACACTGTGACACTCAGACAGTAACATCAATGTCAGGACAGCAGCAATTTTGAAAGTACCATGGGAGTGATAAATAGATTTACCAGATATTTTTCAGTTATTATTATAGATTTCAAATGTGTCAAACTCTCATATTGTGTAGAAACATAAATTCCATAATACAGGGTTAATCATAACTATCGAAAAATTTGTGTGTACACTATAAGAATAGGAGGAACACAGATTACATATTATGGTTCATTAAATATTCTGAGTTGGGATGCACAGATAGTCAATACAAGTTACATTGATATAAATACAATATTGAAAATTACTTTATGACTAAAATTGTATTTTATTTTACATATCTCTGAAAATAGTAGTTAGAACTTATAAGTATCCAGATTTGCTTATTAATTACAATTATTAGCAGTCATCAAAGTTAATAAGACCTTCTGACTATGAAGATTGGTTTAGCTGCTGGTCCTCCTACAGGGTCACCCCCTGCCTCAGCTTCTTCCAGCCTTTCTTTGACTCAATCACAGGGATCAGCAGCTTCTGTCCATTGGTTGGGTACAAATATCTGCGTCTATCTCAGTCAGCTGTATATATATTTAAACATGACAACTTGGTTATTTGAGAACTCTTTTGAGCCCTCATCCCTGTAGAAGACTAATTCTCCCTCTCCAGCTCTTGTTAATTGCCTGTAGTTCTTTATCTAGCAGGGACGACATGTGAGGCCTCCCCCATTCATATTGGCAAGCCAACTGGCATTGTCATTGTGCAGGTATTGTTTAGCCAGCCATAGTGTTGATATATCTCAAATGAAGCTTCCCTGACATGTCTAGGAAACAAAATCTTGCAACAAATTCCTTGCTTCCCTGGCTTTTACAGTCTTTCCACTCCCCTCTTCCTTGATGTTCCCTGGGCCATAGATGCAAGAATTGTAGTTGCATGGAATAAGAAGGTAAACAGTGAAATCTCAACAATGCAGTCACCTAAATGAGACCTGTCTGTGTGGTTGCGGGAAGTCTCACAGGCCTGAACACTTAGATGAAGAGCTCCAGGCAACTAATGGCTGCTGAGTGGGGGAAATGTAGTATTCTTCAGGGACAAGCCACCTGCTAATTTATACAGTCCCAAGTGATCAGCCTTAAACACAACATATACACATCTGAGCATCACTAAATGGATTCAACAGGCTTTATCTCTGTGTGAGTGTGTGAATGTGTATGTGTATATGTGTGTGTGTTTGTGTGTGTGTTTGTGTGTGTGTGCATGTGTATATGAGAGTAGTGTAAGTGTTTGTGCATGTGTTTGTGTGTGTGCATGTGTGTGTGAGAGTAGTGTGTGTGTGTGTGTGTGTGTGTGTAATGTAGAATTGAGAGAGAGAGAGATTGTGTAATTGAGTGAGTGAGTTGAGGCAAGCAAGAGGAACAGGAATGTGGAAAGTGCATAAAATGATGTAAAGATAGGACTCAATCATTAAATTTTAATTAATTAAATTAAAACAAAACAAGTAAATTTTATGATGTGTAAGTTATATTGTATTTAACCCAAAAAAAGAATAACAACAACAACAACAATAACAACAACAAAGCCTTGTTTGGGCTATAATAAAGAAGCACATTTTTGTGTTACTATAACCAAACTTAAAAAAAAAAAGTAGCTCACTGGGCTAACTTAGTAACTAGATCAGATGTTTCACTTTGATGTTGGTTAAAGCGCATACTGAGACAAGAAGCATGTATTCCAGTAGTGGCTTTTTTATTCTTGTTTCCTCCTGATCTAGCTTAGTGACATCTGTGACCCTACCTATTTCCTGAAAAACAGGAGGATTGGGCTGTATAGGTCTCCGTCTCCTTCACGTGCAAAAATAATCACTAAAATAACGTTTAGACCCTCTGTATACAAGGACATTGTGGCAAAGTGTCCTAATCTTGACTAATTTAAACCAAAGACTTTGTCTGAGTTCAAAGAAAATGCAAAATGACCTCAAGCATTTCATGTCACCTCTTCGGTGTTCGTGTTATTTATCCTCAGTTTTAATGCTGGCCTAAGGTCAGGATTTGTACAGACTGCATAACAATAAATAGTGCCCATTTTATCTGAAACGCGATTATTTGCCATGAGTTCCCTAATATTAGTTTCAGCTTTTATTTTAAATCAAATTAGTTTCAAAACATTTTTAACTTTTCTAAAAGCTCTCAAATGAGGAAAGGAAAGAAAGCAAAGTGATTTAATGCAATGAAGAAAATTATTTCACTTCCACTTAGGACATCTAAATGGCTTTCTACTTTCCTTGGTCACTAAATACTCCAAGGCCTTATTCTATTAGTTACTAAGGTAACCCAAAGCTGGCAGCATGTTGACATACCTTCCAAGGCCAAGAGGTTTTATAGTATTTCACAGATAATGTCACATTAACCTCAAACTTGTTCTTTTTTCACAAGAACAATAGTTGTTTGAATGAATTTGTTGCCATTTATTCTTATTTTTCTTTAATGGGGACTTTTGATATACTTTTCTGCAGCTCAGCCACTGCATATTCTGTTGGCGAAGGAACCTGGTAGTAAACAGAAGTCAGGTATCTCTATTGCATTCTGCATCAAACCTATTCATTTAGTCCTCCTGCAGCTTACTCTCAGCTGGGGTCAGAATCCAAGTAGTCATCCAAATAGCACTCAACAGAAAAAAGTCTATAAATCTATTATAATGTCCTTAGGAAGATATAACTATGCAAATCACAGCAAACAAAGCATAATGGAGATAAAGCACACATTGTGGGGAGGATCCTTTAATTTTTTCCAAGAAAGTAACTTCTCAAACTAAGCCAAAGTAATGGTCAACTGAAATGAAAGTCAGTTTGAATGACTGTGTTCAACACTGACAGAATCAAACATACTGACAGAATATTATTTCCCTGTTTAACAAGCATGCATTTGAAAAGGTTGCCATAATTCACATATAATAAATCAGAACCAAGAAAATGCCAAAATATAAAATCAAGCTAGTTCTTAACTATTCGCTAGTTCTTAACTATATGTCTCCCAAATCATGCATTTATATTCTAGTTTTTCAAGTTCACAATTATACAAGTTTATATATATATATTGATTTCCAGAGTGATTGTACAAGTTTGCAGTCTCAACAGCACAAAGCATGTGCTGTGCCTTGAGGTTTTTTTTTTTTTTTTATCTTAGCCATTCTGATTGGTGTAAGATGGGATTTCAAAGTTGTTTTGATTTGCGTTTCCCCAATGACCAAGGATTTTGAGCATTTGCGATTCCTCTGGTGAGACTCTCTGTTTAGCTCTGTGTCCATATTTTTATTGGGTTGTTTGGGTTTTTGGAGTTTAACTTCTTGAGTTCTTTATATATTTTAGATATTAGTCCTCTGTCAGAAGTAGGGTTAGTGAATATCTTTTCCCAGTCTGTAGGCTGCCATTTTGTCCTGTTGATTGTGTCTTTTGCCTTAGAGAAGCTTTTCAGTTTCATGAGGTCCCAAAGACCTTTTAAATGTATTTACTTTCAATTTACTTCATCTTAAGGTTTCTTTAAATGTGGCTTTATTCATGTATATTCTATTAAAAATAAAAGTTCTCTATATTATCAATCACATTACAATATACGATCAATGTTAATATAATCAATGTTAATATAATTTCTTAAAATAAAATAATTTCTCTAACTCAATAGTGCTTGATTCATTTTAGTAAATGTTCACTACATACCTATGATAGTTAAAATGTAAAATGCCATGGCAATCAATTTAACGGCTTATTTTATTTACTTGTCTAACCCGCAATTTAAAGTTCACTTTATTAAAAATAATTTTATTACTTCCCTGTGGCAATCTAACCTTTATTGGGAGAGTGGGAAATGATCCATTATGTGCAATTTTATAACATTTAATTATATTCTAGTTAAGTTGAAAGTGTTAGAAGGAAATGACATATTTTGCTTACTGCAGAGAAAGTCATTGCTGAAGTCCTAAAATTAATAAACACTGATTTTCTTTAAAAGAACCCAAATGGGCATGACATTTTATGAAAACTAATGACTACTGTAATATTAGAAACTGAGAGGAAGTGTTACTTTATGTTAAGATTCTTATTGAAAAATGTTTCATTTTAAATAAAAGGGAAGGATTAAGATAAGAGATTGGGTTTGCTTTGTTTAGTTATTCATTCAGATTTGTCTAGCTAATAATAACTCCCTTGGAATGGAGGAAATGTACATCGTCACCATAATAAAGGCTCTATAAGGACAAAAACCACAGCCAATATCATCTTTTTTATTTGTTTGTTACGCCCAGAGATTGAGTTATTATTGTTTTTTTTTAATTTTTTTATTTAATACTACATTTACATTTCAAATGTTTTCCCCTTTCCAGGTCTCCCCTTTGGAAACCCCCTATCCCATCCCCGCTCCTCCTGCCTCTATGAGGGTGTTCCCCCACACACACACCCACTCCCATCTTCCCTCCTGGCATTCCCTTATACTGGGGCATCCAACACTCTCAGACCCAAGTGCCTCTCCTCCCACTGATGGCCAACAAGACCCTCCTCTGCCACATATGTGGCTCTTTGGAAATCAGTTTGGCAGACCCTCAGAAAATTGGACATAATACTTCCTGAGGACCCAGCTATACCACTCCTGGGCATATACCCAGAAGATGCTCCAACATGTAATAAAGACACATGATCCACCACGTTCATAGCAGCCATATTTATAATAGCCAGAAGCTGGAAACAACCCAGATGTCCCTCATCAGAGGAATGGATACAGAAAATGTGGTACATTTACACAATGGAGTATTACTCAGCTATTAAAAACAATGACTTAATGAAATTTGCAGGCAAATGGATGGAACTTGAAAATATCATCCTGAGCGAGGTAACTCAGTCACAAAAGAACAAACAAGGTATGTACTCACTGATAAGTGGATATTAGCCCAAAAGTTCAGAATGCCCAAGTTTCACTTTACAGTAACTGTTGGACTAAGCATGGGGTCCCAGAAGGAGGAGTTGAAGAAAGGACTGAAGGAGCTGAGAGAGTTTGCAGCCCTATTGGGAGAGAACAACAGTATCAACTGATCAGGTCCCCCGGTGCTCCCAGCAACTGGACCACCAACCAAAGAATGCATATGGAGGAGCCAATATCATCTTAAGATGAGGAAAATGTAAAACATTCCCACTAATAATAGAAACAAGAGAAAAGTATCCACACTATCCATTACTATTCAATATACTGCTTGAATTCTTAATAGCAACTTTAACAGGAGGTGGAAACAAACAGATTATAAGCAGAAAAAAAGTCATAGTATCTATTTTGTATTAAATTATTTTATAATATATTTACATTCCAAATGTTGCCCCTCTTCTGAGTCCCTCTTCACAGAGTTCTTCACTCTATGCTCCTTCCCCTTTGCCTCTGAGAGGGTGCTTACCAACCCCATCCACATATCCCCACCCCCCATCTCACCACCCCAATATCAGTGTTTCTGTAGTAGAGTGATAATCACTCTCGCCTAACACAGTATCTGTTTGTGGATAATAGCATTCTACACATAAGGGACACTAGAGACTCCACTGAAAAGTACTTTGAGAAAGTTGTTGATACAAAATTAACACACAATAATCATTAGCCTTTCACTATATTAATAACATACTGAAAAATAAATCAGGTAAATAATTCCTTTCACAATAGCCACAAAAATAATAAAAATATGTGAGAATAAACCTAATAAGCAAGGAAATGAAATGAAAGACCTCTATAACAAAAACTTTAAGATACTGAAAAAGAAATGAAGGAAGCACCAGAAAATGGAAATACTTCCAGTGCTCACCATGAGGAAAAGCTTACCCTATAAGAATGACCATTCTAGCAAAAACAATCTACAGTTTTAATAGCATCCCAATCAAAATATAGTTGGGTAAAATGAACAAGACTCAATGGAGGAGGAAAGAAAACTCAATGTTGAGTGGGCTGACTTAGGGGTGTAGAGAGGCTACACGGATATGGGGAAGTGGGGGTTGAATACAATCGATGACATTCTCAGAGTTAATAACAATATTTTTAAAACCACCAGGACCTCTCTTTACAGACATAGAAAATAACCTCAAAATTTATATGTAAGTACAAAATATCAAGCATCCATGAGCAAAATTAATAAAGATTTCAAGTTATAGTAAACAAACAAAAATATAAGACTGGCTCAAAAATAGACACATATATCAATGGAATAGAATAGAGGACACAGATATAAGTTCACCCAACTGTAGGTACTTGATCTTTGGCAAGGATGCCAAAAATGTGCATTAAAGAAAAAAAACAGCCTTTTAGCAAATGGTGCTGGAAAACATGGATTTTAACATGCAGAAAAAATGAAAGTACATCCATACTTTACCCTAAACAAAACACCTGCAAATGGATTAAGGAACTCAGCCTAAGATGGGACACCCTGGAACTTCTAGAAGAAGTATCACGGAGTACACTTCAACTTACAGACCCTGGTACGGACTTCATGAATAGGACTCCTATGAAACAAAACAAACCAAAGCAAAACTTCTTAACCATAAAGGAAACTGGCAATCAAGTGAAGAGACAGGACACAGAATGGAAGGCAATCTTTGCCAGCTATACATCAGAGAGATTAGTGTCTAGACTATACAAAAAGGCAAAAAGGTAAATAAACAGGAATCGATGAAACAAACAGACCAGTTTTTAAATAGGTTATGGAATAGAACATAATGCCCTCAGAAGAATAAATATATACATGACTACTAAACACTTTTAAAAGTGTTCAACATCTTTAGCTGTCAAGGAAATGTTGATTTAAATTACTTTAATATCTATATCTGGGTCTTTGATTTGATTCCATTAGTCAACCTGTCTGTTTTTGTGCCAGTACCATGTGGTTTCTATTACTATAGCTCTGTAGCAGAGTCACCTATGGACACCTGACTTTTGACAAAGAACTCAAAATTATATAATGGAAAAAGGAAGCATCCTCAACAAATGGTGCTGGCCTAACTGGACGTCTGCATGTAGAAGAATGCAAATAAATCCATATTTATCAACGTGTACAAAATTACACAATAAGTACAGGTAAATCAAAGATCTCAACAGGAAACCAGATCCCTGATAAACCCGTAAACCTGACAGAAGGTAAAGTGGAGAATGGCCTTGAATGCACTGGCACATAACTTTCTGAATAGAACACCAACAGCTCAGGCACTAAGATCAACAATAAAAGGGATATCATGAAACTGAAAAGCTTCTATAAGGCAAAGACATCATAAATTGGATGAAGTGGCAAATTACAGAATGGGAAAAGATTTCCTCCAACTCTACAACTGACAGAGGGCTAATATGCAAAATATATAAAGAACTCAAGAAAGTAGACATCAACAAACCAAGTAATCCTATTAAAATGGAGTACAGCTCTAAACAGAATGTTCTCAACAGAAGACTCTCAAATGGCTGAGAAACACTTAAAGGTTCAACATCCTTAGCCATCTCAAAAATATAAATCAAAATGACCCTGAGATTCCATCTTAGATCTGTCAGAATGGATAAGATAAAAAACACAAGTGACATCTATAAAGTGTGTGTGTGTGTGTGTGTGTGTGTGTGTGTGTGTGCGTGTTTTCTTTCAAAGGTTTCTTTTAATATTTCCCTTTCTTACAAACAGTAAGCAGTTCTCTTTACTTCCTGCCAGGTTCTCTTCCAGTTTCCAGCCCTGCCCTGTCAAGTGTTTCTCCCAAACACTCCTCCCTCCGTTCCCCAACAGTGAGCTTTACAGTCCCTTCTCCCAGTGTTCCTAATACTAGCAGTTCCAAACTTGAACTGTCCTAGCCTATCTGCTCTGCTCAGCTTCTTCGGGCTCAGCTCTCACGAACTGTCTTCTTTTCTCACTCTGCTAGCTCAATTCCCTTTCAACCTTCTAACAACATCTTCTCTCTCCTGGCTCAATGCTCTATTTTCACTCTGCTCAGTCTCTTTTTCTCTTCTTCAGCCCTACAAGTCTTCTTTCTTCCTGCACCACTTGTCTTCTCTAACCCTACTCACTGACTCTACTGTTCTCTCCCTCAGCCTCTGATTGCTTTTTATATCCTCTCCTATTCACAGTCAAGAGAGAATTGACCTTGAAGGTCATAGGGTCAAGCAGTTCTCTTAAGGGGCCAGTTGACAAGCAACTGGGGATTCTTTAAAAGGCTGAGCACAGAAAGCAAATCACACTACAGTTTCTGCTGGAGAGGATGTGGAGCAAGGAGAAAAAGTTTGGTGTGCAAACTTGTACAGCCACTTTGGAAATCAATATGACAGTTTTTCAGAAAATTGGAAGTCAATCTACCTAAAGACCCATCCATATCACTCCTGGGCATATACCCAAAGAATGCTCTATCCTATCACAAGGATACTTGCTCAATTATATTCATAGCAGCTTTAATTATAATAGCCAGAAACTGCAAACAACCTAGATGTCTCTCACCTAAAGAATGGATAAAGAAACAATGTGGTACATTTTTACAATAGAATATTATTCTGGTATTAAACAATGATATCATGAAATTTTCAGGCAAATGGATGGAACTAGAAAAACTCATTGTGAGTGAGGTAATCTAGACCTAGAAAGACAATCATGGTATGTACTCACATATGTGTGGATCTTAGCCATAATGTTAAGGATAACCATGCCACAATCCACAGACCCAGAGACAATAACAAGGAGGGCTCAAGGGGGGGGATACATGAGTCTCCCTGGGAACGGAGATAGAAATAGAGTAGATGTCATAGGGGTGGATCTGAGGTTGGGTGGGAATGGAAACAGAAGGGATCAGGTGTGGGGAGGAGGGAGGGAGAGAGTACTGGGAGAGACAACTGGAGTTGGCAAGGATGAGTGGGGTGAGCATCTCAAGGATGCACTAGAAACTCAAGGCAATAGAAACTCCAAGGAAACTCTAAAGGTAGCCAGAGGTAAGACTCCTAGCAATGGTGGATATGGAGCCTGAACTGGTCATTTCCTGTAGGCAGACAAGACTTCCAGTGGAGAGACTGGGACACCAACCCAGCCACAAAACTTTTGACCTACAATTTGTCCATCTTACAAGATGTGCTGGGGTAAAGATGGTGCAGAAATTATGGGAGTGGTCAAACAATGACTTTTCCAGCTTGAGACCCATGCCTCAAGAGAGAACCCACCCCTGACTACCTAGAGGGGCAACCACCTGAGCTTGTCTAGCCCCAAGATAGAACCAAACAGGACCAGCCATAACAATGATGATAGCGATGGCAATGGCGATGGTGATGATGATGATGATGATGATGATGATGATGATGATGATAAAAGTCAATGAAATAATGCCTAATGACACTCCGCCATAGTGATAGGCAGAAGCCTAGCATAATCAGAGTATTCACCCAGAAACTCATGGAAACAGATGCAGAAACCCACAGCTAAATATTAGGTGGAGCTCAGAGCTTGTGGATTCCTATTGACAAGGGGAAGGAAAGAATGTAGGAGCCAGAGGGAACAAGATCATCAAAGAAAACCCAACAGAATCAATTAACTGAGGCTCATAGGGACTCACAGAGACTGAACCAACAATCAAGGAGCTTGTATACATCTGACCTAAGTCCTCTGCCTAAAATTTTCAGTTGTATAGCTTGGTTTTCTTATGGGACTCCTAACAGTGGGAGCAGGGGCTGCCTCTGACTTTTTTTTTCATTTTTTGGATGTTGTGGTGTAGAGCTCACTTCTATCACTATTTTACCAGAGCCAGAATTGTAGGGTTGTCTGCATGAGCCATCAGATATACCTTACCATGTGAAGTGTACTTCCCCATCTCTTGCTAGATCCAGCCAAGTGATTGGCTGTCATCAGTGAGATCTGAGAAATCCTGGCTCATATACCTTCCACACAGACTTTTGAGTTTCATTATAAGACTAAACTAAGTGTCTTGAGACTTGGATTCTAATTATGGGTAAACTATGCGCCCAGTAGCTTTTCAGTTCTGTTTCCTGGAAATGAATATGAGAAAATGGCTATAAACTAGGGTAGGACCTATTTTCTTCCTACTGGGTTGTCTCATCCACCCTTAATATGAGGGAGGTGCCAAGTCTTACTGCAACTTGATCTGTCATGTTTGGTTGATATCCATGAGAGGCTTGGACTTTTATGAAGAGAAAGTGAGGAGTTGTAGATGGAGTGGGGATATAGAGACTGAGAGAAAAAAGAGGGGGAGTGTAGTCTCAATGTAATATATGAGAGAAGAATAAATAATATAAAGAAGAAACTACTTTAAGATTCTATTTTAACCAATCAGAATGGTCATCAACAAGAATATAATAACAAGAATACAAATGATAACACCTGCTCCCACAGATATCTGGAAAAGGGAAGCCTTATACACCATTGGTAGAAGTATAAACTAGTGCATACACTTTGTAATTAATATAAAGGTTATCAAGAAACTAGAAATAAAATTGCTATGTGATCCACCTTTCCCACTCCTGGGTATATACCCAAAGGAATTATATCTTACTGTCAAGATACTTGCACATCTATGGTCATTGTCACTTCATTCATAAAAGCTAGAAAGTGGAACTAACCCAGATGTCCATCAACGAATGAGTAGCCAGTGAACACGTGACAGATGTACACAACAAAGTATTGCACAGCTGTGAAGAAAGTTGAAATAATGAAGTTCGCAGGTAAATGGAGGGCATGGGAACAGCTTATATCAAATGAGGTTGCCCAGGCCCCAAAAGACAAATTTCACATGTTCTTTGTCACATGCAGGTGTTACTTCGTTTCTTTGCTTAGACCGAACTATATGTGGAGACTAGAACTGAGCCAGTGTGGTAGCAGATGCATCTACAGAGGAGTGATAGTAAAATATAGGTTAAATGAAAGTAGAGATGATGAATACTGAGTACAAAAAGAACCAAGCACACAGTGGAGTGATAGCGATAGGAAAATTGGAGGAGGAAGGATACAGGTAAACTGAAATGAAGGACTGAAGAACCTTTACATCAAGAAGCTACATTGGAACCTATGATATTGGAACACAAGTAAAACTATTAAGAAGCAGGATAAGAAAGCACGTGTGGTATGGAAAAACATTATGAGGGAGTACACTGGGAGCGAATGGCGTAAGTAGGGACAGGACAGAGGCTGGGAAAAGGATGGGGAGGAGGGTAATCTAAGGTAAAATATGCATGAAGAGGCCGGATCGAATCCCACCAGTCTGTAAGCTAAACTAGAATCTGAAAAAAGTAGTTGAACAGGTATACCTTGGGTGAACAGTGCTGCTCACAGAAAATATGAGTTATTAAAAAAATCTTAGCAGCCATGGTTTGACTCACAATGATTATTATTATTATTATTATTATTATTATTATTATTATTAGTGGTTATTGTTCAGCGAGGCCCCAGAGTTACCACAAACAATGCACGTTATTCTTGTCATTGCCCTTCCCTTCCCACCTTCGCTGGATGATAAGACCCTATTGCTGAAGGCACCATGCATTTTTTGGCTACTCATCTAGAATTCAGTCTTGCAAGTACAAGGAAGCTTTTGCCTTGCTGGATGCCTTTCAGTGTCTGAAGGTACCACAAAGGCTACTAGAGGATAAAAGACAGCGACCGACTTACCCAGGGCAGGACATGATGGACTATAATACTGAGATGCCAGGCAAAATGTGTCCACAGGTGCAATGGTGCCAAGACCTGTTGCTGCTTGCCTAACTGTCCTAATGTCAGTTAAATGATCATGCTGTTAAACTGCCATCTCAATATTTATATTTATATCCACAGATCTGTGCTGTTCCCAACCTTGGTCAGAAAAGCTTCTTTTGGTAGTGGATAGTGGTTAGTACAACTCTATGGATTAGAAGAGGATATAGAGATAAAATGTGAATGTATAGAAATATATGTTAAATGCAATTAAAGTAGAAAATCCCTAATCAATAGAAAGATTTTCATAATTTTTCCATTTATATCCTATACAATGTGATCTTGCAGGTACACTCACCAAAGAAAAACAGCCACAATAACAAACTAGTATCTATTTCTCAGTTCCTTGATTCTAGACATGACCACATGATTTCTTCTGTCCAATGGGACATTATCAAGTTAGGCATGAGCAGAGACTTGAAAAGACTTTGCACATTGGATACTGACCTCTTCAGCACTTGAGAACTCTGACATTGCCACCTTTTGAAGGATATGGGCTACTCTTCTGGATGTCGTATATTCCTGCTGTCCTTGCTAATCTTAAAATAGGTATCCTAAGTCATCTAAGGTCATCCTTCTCCATTAAGACACAAATAAACTGGGGGAACCCTAAACCAGTCAGACCAGAAGAACTGCTCAGTTCACTAAGATGCACAGAATCATAAGAAATAATACATATTTATTATCATATTATATAATTGTATTATATATCATATATTGTTATATATTCTATATGATCATATATAATCTTATATATAATGTATTATATATTATAATATTACATAATTGTGTGATTATATAATATAATAATATATTGTATAATATATTATGCTATAATATATTATTATAGATAACAAATAATAAATTTTAAACCACTAAATTTTTTTTAATCCCAGCACTTGGGAGGCAGAGGCAGGTGGATTTCTGAGTTCGAAGCCAGCCTGGTCTACAGAGTGAGTTCCAGGACAGCCAGGGCTACACAGAGAAGAAACCCTGTCTCGAAAAATCAAAAAAAAAAAAAAAAGCCACTAAAAACTATAGCACAATCTCATTTATATGTGGGCTCAAAAGAGAAAGAAGATTGGTGATTGTTTGAGGAAGGACAGTACAGAGGAATTTAGAGTGATGACTAATGAAATACTACAGAACTTCAAGTAAATAAGAAAATTAATTTAATAAGTTTATTATAAAAATGGCAGGTCTATTTTTGAACAATTATGAGATTTTTTTAACTGTTCTGCCATAGAATAATAATATGTGTTAACTAACCCAGTTTACCTATTACATAATATATGTATGTATATTTCAAAACATATATTGTGAACAATAAAAAAATTGTCTTCATCAGGGATTTCTATTGCTGCCATGAAACACCATGACCAGAAAGCCAGTTGGGGAGGAAAGTTTTTCAGCTTATACTTCCATCACTGGAGGAAGTCAGGACAAGAGCTCAAGCAGGGTTCCTGGAGGCAGGAGCTGATGCAGAGGTCATTGAGAAGTGCAGATTACTGGGCTGTTTCCCATGGCTTGCTCAGCCTGCTTTCTTATAGAACCCAAGACTACCAACCCAGAGATGACACCTCCCCACCATGAGCTGGGCCCTCACCCATTGATCACTGAGAAAATGCCTTATAGCTGGATCTCATGGAGGCATTTCATCAACTGAGGCTTCTTCCTCTCTAATGACTCTAATTTGTGTCAAGTTGACACACAAAACCAGACAGTACAAAAATATAGTACTTTTTCAGGTTGAAAATATTCATAATAAGCCAGGCATGGTGTCACTTGCTTTAATCCTAGCACTCAGCGGCAGAGGCAGAAAAAATCTTTGAGTTTTCTTTGAACCAGCCTGGTCTTTGGAGCAAGTTCTAGGACAACCAGAGCTACACAGAGAAGCCCTGCCTTGAAAAACCACACAAAAATATTCATAATAAAATACGCACACTTGGGGCTGGAGAGATGGCTCAGCAGTTAAGAGCACTGACTGCTCTTCCAGAGGACCTGAGTTCAATTCCGAGCAACCACATGGTGACACAACCATCTATAATGGGATCTGATGCCCTCTTCTTGTGTCTGAAGATAGCTACAGTGTACTCATAGACATAAAAAATAAATAAATAAATCTTTTTAAAAAATAAGCACCCTTTATAGTTAATGTCAACCATTTATTGCAATTGGTTTTAATAGCAATTATAGTAATCATTATTTATTCAATTTTTGACGAATTATGCTCTCTTCGGTTAACTGGTTTCCAAATAACACTTATTAATTTAGTTTTTGACTGCTAAAGATCTTGGAGGGATGACATACACTTTTAGCCATAAGTCACTTCAAACCTTTGAGAAAGTGGGAAGGAAGAAAATATTCATTTATCTCACTCAGACTAGTTTTACAGATTATGAGAAATAATTATTCAATTTCTTATCAGTGCTCTAGGAAAATGATTGCCCTAGACTTACAGCTCTAACATTAAACTTGTGAACACTAAAAGGAATCTTCTAGGCTGACACGTCCTCTTGAAGCCTGTGATGGAATGTCAGTACTTGTATCAATTCCCATGGAATCCTTCAGACACAATTTTCCTCTAATGATATCAAGTCCCCAAATCTCATTCAGTCCTTCAAATTTTACAAGCTGGATTGGAAATGTCAGAACAATTACTTTCTGTCAGCAATTGTTTATGGTATGAAAAGAGAAATGAACTCATCCATACCTTTAGCAGTAATCAAGACACAATTGTAAACTAATTAGAAATATCTGTCATAACCAAGGGCCTGAGCTATGCTGCGTATATAATTTGGAATTCCATTTGTATTACTCAAATAATATGGGAAAATTCTTTCAGAATAAGCATGTTGTCATTACTATTCTAAAAGTTTTTCTAAGCAAGATTTGATCTGATTTTTTGTTTGTTTCTTTGTTTTACTTTTTAGAGATTACAACTATAAAATTTTTCCTTCACTTCCCTCCTTCCAAATCCTCCCATATAACCTTCCACTCTCTCTCTCTTTCAAATTCATGGCTTCTTTTTTTTTAATTAATTTTTGTTATACACATATAAAATATGTAGCACACACATACTCGTCTATGTAATGTTACTTGCATATTTTCAGGATTAACCATTTGGTATGAGATAACTAGTTAGTATGCTCATCCCTGGGGAAGACTATTTTTTCCCGTCCTGGGATTCCTTGGTTGCCTACAATTCTGTGTCAGCTTCAGGCCTCGTGGTCTTTTCTATGTTGATTTTGGCACATCTATTGTTGTCCTTGTTTATGTTTATGCAGTTACGTTGCTGAAACTGTGTGTATCACTTACAACATTACTAGGAGACACAATCTCACAGCAAACTTCCTGATCTTAGGACTCTTACAATCATTCTGTCTCCTCTTCCACAATGTTCCCTGAGCCTTAGAGTGTAAATCTCTCCACTGGGACTGGGTTCTACAACTCTGCACATTGATTGTTTGTGGTTTTCTGTAATGGTCCTCTTCTGTTGAAAAGAGAAATTTTCCTAATGAAATGTGAAGGTTACACTAACCTGTGAGTATAGTGACAAATATTTCTAAATCTTGTTAGGGATATTACGCTGGCAAATTAAATTTAAAATGCTAGTAAAATAGTGTTTGTAGGTTATCTTCCAATATCCATTAATTCACTAGCATTGAGTAGTGAGCCTACAGACAGTTTCTATAAGTGGTCTAGAGATAGTTCTTGTGATATTTTGGTAAAAAAATTATGACTGTTTTCTGCTCTTGGCTGAAAAATTGAAATGTTTTCAATTAATGGTGTAGGTAAAGGAGATAGAGATTTCAAGGAAGCCTAGTATTGTCTCAGTTTACTGGATGTTAGTGTTCACTCTTGTAAAAGTAACTTTTATTTGCCAGATGTAATTGTCATCTAGGAGGCTTACTGCTGAATAAGCTCAACCTTTCTAGTTCTTTCTGAGCTCTGACTGGCTAGTTCAACTCAGCTGCTTTGGCTCAAACTCTTCTCTAAGCTGACTGATTCAATATGGCTACTTTCAGCTTTCGCTGAATTTCTCTGCTTGGTCTCTAACTCTGGCAATGTGTTCTAGTATTCAGACTCCATATTCTCTGGCTTCCGCTGCCTCATAAACTGCACAAACTCACAAACTCTACTGCCATGAACTGCTGAAAAAACTCAACTCCACTGCACTGACTCCCAACCGACCATGCAGAACTTAACTCTAATCAACTGAACTGACGGACTGGAACTGACTCCCAACTGACTCAACTCCCAGTTCTACTGAGGTCAACTGAGCTGACAGAACTGAACTGTTGCTTTCCTTGCGCTGCTCTTAAATAGCATTTCTCTTGAGAGATGGATATATCCTATCTCTGACTCATTGTCAAATCTTTCTCTGATTAGTCACTTTGCCTGCCCTTCAATTAGATGTTATTGTTTGGGATTAAAGCTGTGTACTAAATGATTCCAGCCAGAGGTATTAAATGTGCTAAGGGTGTGTCTGTATCCCAGATGGAACGAACAGATCTAGAAGGTCTTTGGATTTGATCACAGCGGTCATGTTGGATTAAAATTCCTCTACACACTCTTATGCAGACCTATAATAAAAAGGAGAAAGATGAGCAAAGAGAAAATTACTAACTGTACAGTTGGAAGAGAAAAAGGAACACAAGGAAGTATAAGGGAACTAAGTCTATAGGATATTGCATGAAACTGTGAGGTTGAAGCCTGAATTGTGTTAGAGACCCCAAGATGTTGGCGATGCCTACCAATTACCCTCTTTATCTCTTCTGATAGTTGTACTTTTAAAGTCTATTTTCTCACATAGTAGGATAGTAATGCCTGCTTGCTTCCTAATCCATTTGATTGTAATTTTGTCTATCCTTTTGCTCTAAAATGGTTCCTATCCTTAAAACTAAGGTGTGTTTCTGGTATATACAAGATAGATTGATCAAGAAACAAAATCTTCATCATCTCCATCAGCCTTTTGATTGCATTTTCTTGGGCATCACTCAAGTGCTTGTTATTCCTAAACTTTCCTTAATTTCAGTGAGATGATTCTTGTATCTTCTTTATACCTCTTGAATTTTTGGAGAAGGTTTATTTTATAATTGTTCTTTTTAACTTTTATGTCCTGGAATTTAGGTAATTCTTATTAACAAGCATTTCTACAGGACTTGTAGGATTTTGGAGAGATGATATGGCTTGTTCTTTCATATTGTTTGTATTCTTATGATGAGATAGATCTGGGCATGTGGACTTCTTTAGTTAGGTCTGAGTTTGTTATGTACTGAGAAAGTAGATACGTGAGAACAGCCAGATGTATCTAGAAGAGTCCAGAGCAGAAAGAGAAAAGAGAAGACTGAACATGGCCAGTAGACTGGACCTGGCAGTGAGAGAAGCAGGATCAGAGCAGAGTGATAGAGATGGGAAGTGAGGAGAGAGAGAGAGAGAAACAGAGAGACAGAGAGACAGAGAGCAAGAGAATGAGAGTGGAAGAGAGAGGGAAGGAGGGAGACAGAGAAAGAAAGAGTGTGTGCAAAAGAGGGAGGGAAGGAGACAGAGAGAGGGAAAGGGAAGAACATAAAGAGAAGAAAAGCATGGAGATCAGGCAGGCTAGGGGCGGGGGTAGCTGAAATAGCAGGGGATATAATTCCTTCTAGGAGAAGGAATAGTTGGGTGGTAGGGAAGCGATGAGCTCGGTGTCTTTAGGCCAGGAAGGGGATGAGAAAAGATAGGATACTTTTCTGATTTTTTTTTCTGTTCTCCCTCTCATATCTACAATAAAAAAAAAAAAATTCTCCCTAAATGTACTATGAAGTGGTCATGTCAACAGTTTATACACATTGCTTTTGCTTTGGTAGAAGCTAGTTATTAAGTTAACTGTTTCTTAAAGGTTTCACTTTAGAGTCACAAGTTTAAAGTGGATTCAGAGGAGGGCAGGAATGGCTGGCTACTCCACTCCCACTCAGCAGCTGAAATCATTAACCTCTGAATCTGATGCCTAACAACTGTCAACAATCAGGACTTTGAAATGTGTGAAAGGTACTGGTGACAAAGAGGGAACCTGGAGACCAGCATTGCTTTGATATGCTAATGGGCACCACAGAGAGCCATTTGTCCTTTTTGCCTTTTGGAATTTGGGAAAATGGAATTTACTTTTAGAACTCACACAAAGTGTATTAGCAGATAGTATCAGTTGCTTCTTGGTCATGGTGTTTTGTCACAGCAATAGAAATCATAATTAAGACACTAACCTAAGGCAGACATTTCTCCATTTTGACATGGCCCACCTACTTGATATTTCTACCAATGTATTTCAAAGGTAATTTCTTTGGTTATGTAGCTATGAGAAGTTCAGGAAACTGAATGTAGAGAGATTATGTGTGAGGTAACCTAAATTCATGTTCCAAAGCTATGGTCCTGTCTTAGTTAGGGTTTGATTGGTATGAAGAGACACCATGACCAAGGCAACTCTTATAAAAGAAAATATTTAATTGGGGCTGGCTTAAAGTCTCACAGGTTCTGTCCATTATGATCATGGCAGGAAGCACAGTAGCTTGCAGGCAGACATGGTGCTGGAGAAGGAACTGAGAGTTTTATATCCTGATCTGAAGGCAACAAAAAGGCCACTTTCTTCTATACTGGATGTAGACTGAGTTTATATATGAGACCTCAAAAACAACCTCCACAGTGACACAGTTCCTCCAACAAAGCCACACCCAATCCAAGAAGGCCGCACCTCCTAATAATGTCACTCTCTGTGGGACAAGCATTCAAACACATGAATCTGTGGGGAAAATATGTAGGCTTTGATTTTTCAGCACCTATGTTTTAAATACTTCTACCTCCCATCTAGTCCACCACCCACCAGAGTCAGTGGAAAAGAAAGGTTAATAGGAAATGAGGGTTGTGGACCTGTTTAGAAATAATTCTTTGAGGCTATTCCAATCTTCATTGTCACCAGTTCAGTCCTCTAGAAAAACACCAACAGGAATCAGCAACAAGCAGTTTGATCCAGAAGAAATCATGAGGCTCAGCCAATTGTTCTGAGTCCATGGAAGTGTCAAGAAGCCACTGGAATACCACAAGTTCCTTGGTGAGTTACTCTCTACAAAGTCATGACAAGTGAAGATCAGGAATTCGATGTAAGACAAACCAATACTAGAGCACTGTCAGCAAAGACTAGCAAGATGGAGCAAGACAAACCAATACCAGAGCCTCCTCCCACTGTCTGTGGGGTCATATTCTTTCTAAACATGAAGTGTCTTCTCATGTGTCTACTTTAGCAAAACATCCTTTCAACTATGTCTGCTTCAGCAAAATGTCCTCTCAACTATGTATGTTTCAGCAAAACATTGTTTCCTATGTTTGCTTTAATGTTCTTTCATGTGTCTGCTTCAGCAAAACATCCTTTCACCTGCCTGTCCCAACAAAACATCATATGACATCACTGAGCTTCCAAAGAAACCAGAAATTTCCACTTCAGACATACCTATTCTAACCACCACAGTCACTGATGTTTCTCTCCATAGAAACTTTTAATCACTTTTGAGGTGAGAGCTGTGTATTTTCGGACTGACTCATTACTAAAGGTCACAAGGTGACTAAATGAAGGACAAGAGCAGCACGTCTTTATTGTCATTTACCTTCTGTCTCCATTACTTTGGGTTACCTGTTTGCCATAGCATGTAGGCATGTTCAGCTCTCAAGCACTGTGCATATAACTAACCTCATCCTCCAACCATGATGGAAGGTAGCAAAATATCAATAATGGAGGCACATTACTCTCACCATTTTACAATGTCCTGTTCCAGTTATGTTATATGAACATGTTTTTGTTTTAATCATAGATGTGGGATATGGGGATGCTTCAGTTTGTCCACTGCCATTAACTATGATTGTCTCATGCTCTGTGGGGGAGTGTCATTTTTGCTAGCTGCAGATAGTTTAATTCTGGGGACTCTGGAGAGGGAATAAATGCCAGAGCCCAGAGAGGGACAGAGACACTCAGAAGAATAAGGTGGCTGTTGCATCCCTGTGCTGCTCCAAGTTGCTTGTCGGGAGCCAAACCCATGAGATGTGGAGAGCCAAACCCATGAAATTACCCGCTGTCAGTTAAGGTGCAAGGTTAGAAAGGACAGGGCATTTGCAGTCTCAGGTCCCAGGAACAGAAAGAACGCCTGGTAGTTCCTGAAAACCGGTTATGGTAGTGGGTTGGTCTTGGGCCATGTGTAACCTTCCTGCCTGCCTGTCTTTTTAAGCTGCTGTCCTGAAATAAACTTCGATAGCTTGATCAGAATTCAGGGCTTGCTCTCCTTCCTTGCTGTCTCTTGTCGCCCATTCATCCGTCCCCTCCTTAGGTTCACGTTGATGACCCCGTGGGCAGGGGCAGTTGCTGTTATTATATTTTGTCAAGTGTTTGTGAGCAAAGAGATGAGAAGTTAGAGATATCCTGACTATGAAGATTGGAATTGCCCAAGGTAACCTGATAATTATAATTAGCCAAAAGTAGTCTAAAGAGATCTATACCCCCTTTCCCATCTAACCTTCTTTCTCTCCTACATATTGTTGGGTGTTTGGAAAGGATTAGGGTGGAATAAGGGTTAGAAAGGCGGTAGAGGTTTTATAAGAAACTAATAAAATAGTTTTAAAAAATACACCAACACTGCTCAGGTACACATGACCTGAGACAGTATGCACTGGACCTCAACTTCACCAACACTCTTTAGTGATAGAAACAACTCTGCTCCCTTCCCCAATTTCTTCTCTGTTTAAACCTAAAGCCCATGTCAGTAGTATTACACCCTACTTTAAACAGCAGCAACAGCTGATGCCAGTGCTTCTCTGGTCTGCCTGGGCACCTGAGTTACTTTATACAGATGGATAACTCCTCTTACTTCTTAGGTATGCTAACTAGTGTTTCTTCCTCTTCTCTCAAGGTCTTATCCTGTATATGATTCCAAAAGGTGGAACTAAGGGGATAGGACCAAAGTGAAAATGCAGCTATTTAATGGAACACTCTGTCCAATCAATTCCCAGAGAAACATTGATTTTCAGTTACTCCCAGATGACACAATGATTCAGGAAGCTCTCCTGGGAAATACAGACTTCTGAATTCCAGTTATGAGCTCCATACCGCATATCTCCAATTTTATTAGAGAAGATATTGCATTGTTTCAGTGGAAGATATTTTTACTTGCTTCCCATATGGGACTCAGAGGGACTAGAGCAGTGTCACTGGCCTATACACTTTTTTTTCCACAATCCTCTATCCATCACGAAGCATCTATCCACCTGGATCATGTCCATATGCAGCTATGTAATTCCCCATAGTGATCAATTTGGCACATCTAGAGCACCATGAAAATGTCTGGGTATTTGAGATGTTTACAAGTAGAGACAAACAAGCTTGGTACTAGATGCTAATGAGGAGAGGCTACAGGCACTCACATCTTCAATGAACAGATTGGCTTTCCTACCTAAAGAAACTACACAAAATGTTTAGCAGCGACAAGGGTAACAAGTTCCGCTTTGCACTCACAACATACCAGGTATTAAATGTCTCCAACCTGTAAACATGATTATATTCTCATGCCATTTTTCAGTTTAACTGCAAACCCCTACCCCTAGGGTCAGTCTTTTTGATTCATGCTGTTTGCATTTCACCAGTACTTTTGCCTGCTATGGGTCTTTGGCAGTATCTGAACATATGATTGTGGCTGGCAGACTTTCAGATGTGAAACCCTTTAAAGAAAGGAATGGGTCTGACAAGTAGAGGGGATACAAGCTTGAGACACACACACACACACACAAACCAAGTTGATGTTTTATTTGGAATAAGTTGAAATTAGTAATGAACTAAAAATTAGGACTGCAGGTTTCAACGAAATGGCCCATATTATCAGTGTCTGTGCATAGTGGAATTCAGGTGAAATGGTCCATGTTGAGTTGATAGGGCTGTGCACCAGAATCTGGATCATAGACTCATAGATGTTAAACACTTGATGGTAATGAGCTTCCCAGAGTCCAAAAAATATGAACTGCACAATCTTACTGTCAAATTCCCACAGGCACGAGCATCAGCTGCTTTTCAAGGATTATTTCAAACACCAAAGTTGCTAGGCTGCAAATGAGTCCACTCAGTCTGAAGATATATTCCTTTGCCACAGCAAATCTGAAGATGGGATTTAAGAAGTATAAAGTCAAGCCAGGAACAGAAAGGATGGGAAAAAACAGAATGAGTTATGGCTTATAGAGTACTAAGTGCCTATACCTTGTCCCTGCTGTGTCAAAGTTGTATTTAAGTGGTCTATGTGTGTATTAGGGTTCTACACACTGTAGGTCAGAATATAAGAAGCTTAAAAATTCACTAGTGTGGCAGATGTAATTACTGTAATTATGTAATATATATCAAATGCTAGCTGAGAAGCTCAGGCAGAGCCTGACTAATATAGAGGTGGATGCTTGCAGCCAACCATTGGACTGAGCATGAGGTCCCCAATGGAGGAGTTAGAGACGGGACTGTAGGAGCTGAGGGGGTTTGTAGCCCTATGAAGGAAGCAATAGCATCAACTGGCCAGAACCCCAGGAGCTCCCGGAGACTGGATCACCAACCAAAGAATACACATGGAGGGACCCATGGCTCCGGCCACATATGTGGCAGAGGAGGGCCTTGTTAGCCATCAGTGGGAGGAGAGGCCTTTGGGCCTAAAGGTGTTCAATGCCCCAGTGTATGGAAATGCCAGGGAGGAAAGATGAGAGTGGGTGGGTGGGTGGGGAGCACCCTCATAGAGGCAGGGGGAGGGGGGAGGGGATAGGGGGTTTCCAAAAGGGAGACCTGGAAAGGGGAAAACCTTTGAAATGTAAATAAAGTAAATATCCAATAAAAAATACAAAAAAAGGTTATATTTGTGGACTAGGAATTTCAATGCTTGGAATTAATAGTGAGATAAGACTTTGTAATATGATATGTAAGATAATATCTATTTCACCTTTGTTTGCAGTATATCAACATTATTAATAACTTAAAAGAAAGCAATAAGCACAGCAATACTCAAATTGTTCTTCCTAAAGAATTATAGCAGAACATTTCATAACTATTACAAATTGAACTCTTCTATGGGACCTGCTGAAAGAAACCCATTTATGTCAAAATAATAGTATCCTTGACATATATAAGTATGTTTATATATGTCCTAATAGAGATGTGAGCATAAGATCCATAAAAGCAACCCTAAGTAGATCAACAGAGTAGCATACACTGTCATTCTTCTTTGTACATTTTTCTGAAATGTGAACATTTCCCAAAAAGCTATACATGTTTTAAAAATAAAGCCACAGTGTAAATGACTTTCAAAATCTATAGATAACCAGGCTGGGAATATCACAGTAGTATAGTGATTGCCTAACATGTGTATGACCATGAACTCTTTTCTTAGACCCTATATTCAAAATCTATGTGTAAAATAGGTAGAATCACAGAAATATCCTATTATTACCCATAATATTATTATCCACAGTAATACCTTATTATTACTCAAATTTCCACATTTATATAATTGACTTCCTTTCAGTGAAACAAAAAATATCCTGACAGATGTCTTTGACACAAGCCTTGTACACCATATTGACCCTATCAGACAACTTCTTTGGTCATTTTCTTAGTTCGAAACTTTGGATGTAGTATTAATGCTCCTGAAAAACTCATGCCCAGAGGAACTGCACTGTTATTTAGCAGAAAAGAAGGAGGATTCATTTAGTCACTAAGCATGTGGATCAAGTCATTGCTAATGCCCATTCTGAATGTTGGAGGGAACTGTATTCTCTTGCCAGGAGAACTACCAGCTACCCACTCCTCTACAGTGTTTTTTTGTTTTGTTTTATTTTTGTCTTTTGTTGCAGTGTGCTTTCTAACTGGAAGAAGACAGTAGCTGTACTACTTGGGAAGTTACATCAGCAAGATGGGGTTGTACATTATGCCGGCTTGCTAACACCCGTGTCCATGGACTCGTCCTTGCCAAGGCAGATCTGAAGCAGGGGGCTGCAGGAACAGTGTGGTTTGAAGAAAAATTGGAAACAGGATAGGGACTTTGTGTGTGTGTATGTGTGTGTGTGTGTGTGTGTGTGTGTGTGTGTGTGTGTGCGCGTGTGTGTGTGCGCGCGCGCGCGCGCGCGTGCGCGCTCAATAAGAGAGCTAGCCTTGCAGGTGCTGCCGATGTCTGAAAACCATTAAGTAGATCCATGAGTTTCATAACGACCCAATTTGAAAGCCTCCATATAAATTGTTTTACGTTTTTACCTTTGTATATTGCAGGTGAAGAAATCCATTTGGAAGTCGACAGGATTGTAAATGGTCTTCCTAGTTACGGGAAATGTTGGCAATAGAGGGAGTCACGAGAAAACAGGAAACATCCCCTTCTGGAAAAGAAGTTATGGTAGGCAGATATTTTAGCTCAGAAAGTCTTGCCAATGCCCAGGGCTCACAAGCCTTTCCATTCCTCTCCTGTGGTTTACTTCATTGGAGTCTCATTTAAACATTTCAGGGGTGTTAGCACATCTGATACTATTGACCATCCAATGATTGCCATCCTATTATCCCCATTTTATAGAGAGGGAAGCAACACAGAAAAGCTAATTTGTGTATACAGCATCAGGAAGTTTCACAGATATAATGGACACTGCAGAACCTTGAGACCCTGTAGTTACTCCCTGGGCTACCTAGCACTTATGATACTCAGCAGAATTTACACTTACCAAATCATATACCAAAGGCTTTCTCTAGTCTTCTGTGTCCTATGAAAGTGAACGTGATTAATGAAAACTACATGAAAAATATAAAATACTTGCCTCTTTGACTCCGGTAAGAAGTTCAACTGTTAGTGGCTGTCAACTGTTAAGATAAACTAACAAGGCTAAAACTTCTTATGTTTCCATGGCTGCCGGGGCATAATGGTGGATTGTGAGCAATGGTGTTTCCTGTGAATACATATATCCTTAAAGGACCAGTGTGCTAAATCTCACTGGGTGTGTAAGAAGTCTTCAAAAGAGAAATTTACTTTTGAAGTCTTGTATCAAATAGCCACTGTAATATCTGATGGCCATACCAAAGAAAATTATTTTTAAAAGAGAAAAGAATTACTTACATTGTAGAAAGGGAAAAGTGATGTTTCACAATAAAAGCCAGGTGTCTTTTTAGAGAGTTTGGGGATACCTGGCTTTCTATAAGTGTCTTAGACACAGACACAGTTTAGGTATTGGAAGTCTGTAATTGCTGAGCTCCTAGAAGAGTTTTGTTTTGATTACAAACAAATCTACCTTTACTCTTTCTGTGTTTTACCTTAAACATGATTGTCTTAGTTCAGGTTTCTATTGCTATAATAAAATGTCATGGCCCAAAGTAACTTGAAGAAAAATCAGTTTATTTCACTTATTCTTTCAAATCATAGTACATGATCAAAAGAAAAAAAATCCAGAACTCTGGAGGCAGGAACTGAATGAAGCAAAAGCCATGGAAGAACATTGCTTTTTGGTCTTTTCCCTAGCTTGCTCAACCTGCTTTTTACAACCATCCATTAGGCTCAGGTTTTGGCATTGTCCACAGTTTCTTTCAGTTGAAATACCTAAGAAATAATGTCATTATTGTCATTATTCTTACACTATTCTTTTATTTTAACATATGAATACTTTGCCAAACCCTTGCAGTCTTGCCTAATAAAACACATAGATGATAATATCTTTAAATATTTATTATCTACTATTTGTACAACAAATATAAGTGTGAGACAGTGTCATTATTTAATAGGCATCACCTAATCCCTAGGATAAGTATCTTTTGTAAAGGATCAATGAAGCTTGAAAAATAAATACAGTGAATAGAGCAAAACCACATCACTGATGGTAGGATTTTCATACTCCTAACTTCGTGAACACACACACACATAGCAAATACCATGCCTATGGTTCATAAGTAAAATATTTGGTTTAATTTCCTAGCTACCACAGTTAATGAAACACTTAGATTTCACAGTGCTAATATATATAACTCACTGCATAATAATGTCTGCTTCTAATACTCCTTAGTCTTTAGAAGCTTCATGTTCCCTTGCAATGCCCACTGATCATATCCATGTGCCACTGTCTCTCTCCCTTCTCACTCCCCAATGTTCCCCATCTCAGCCCCACCATCACAGCTTTATATCATCGTTTTACTTTTTATTTTTGTTCTTAGTAAAGACCCACGTCCAATTAGTGCTGACCATATGCATATGATTTTATGACCATTCACTAGGGTATGCGCAACCTACTGATGTCTATGTCCTCATAAGGAAGTAAATTTCCCAGCCTCAATAGTCATCAACAACAGCTCCTTGTATATGGGTGAGGATGAGGGGGTCCCCTCCCACATTCCTGATAAAATTTTGACTTACTTGATTTTGTAAGATTTTGTAAATCTTGTGCAGAGACTGTGAGTTGAGGTGTGCAACAGCCATGGGATGTTCAGAAGTCGCCATCCCATAGCTCTACTCCTCAGCTGCCAGCTCTTACATTCTTTCTACCCCCTTCCCCTTTTTGCAAAGTTCCCTGCACCTGGGAGGTTGATATATATGAGCAATCCACAGAAGTACAACTAAGTATATGATACGATATGATATATGTTATAATATATGTGCATGCGTGTAGAGTAGCAGAAATGAAGTATATATACACTTACTTGAGCCATGCTTCTTGCATACTCAAAATAATAATCTAGAAAGGGCACAAAAAGTACTACTAGTGACTGAGGTAAACCTTCTTCCAACTGGGAAGGCTGTTTTAGAGTTTACAGCTTTTAGAAGGTTTAATTGTTCACAAATATTGAGACTACCTGCATAGACAACTAATACAAATAATCATTGGAGATAAACTGAATATTATTGGCCTTCAATATCTTCTTGCTAAAACACCTGGCTGTCAATTACCAACTAAGATATAGACAGGCTCTAATCGTATCACATAACTAAGTGTTATGGTTTGAATGTTAAAGCACCCCAATGGGTTCATGTATTTACATGTTTAGCCAGCTGATAGAGTTGATTTAGAAAGATGCAGAATCGTTGGGGAAGGGGGCATGGCTGGTGAAAGTGAGTCACTTGAGAGAGATCTTTCGCTATTGTAACCCAACTTCACTTCCAGCCCAAGCTTTCTGCTTCTTGATCCAGAAAAACTGTGAGTAAACCATGCCATAAATTCCCATTGTAACACATGGAGCCTTTCTTAGTCATGATAGACTATATCCTCTAAACTGTGAGCCAAAATAAATCTCTGCTCCCTTAAATTGCCTCTGTCATGTATTTGATCACAGCACCAAGAAAAGTGACCAAAACAGTTTCCAATAAATAGATTTGCTGTCAGGGCAAAATCTCACCAATGGGGTGGTTGCAGTTGTTTCTTTGTGAGGTACTGCAGCATCACCAGCACTGGGTATGTTTACTAGTGATATTTGAAAATGTTCTGGATAATTCACTTATGGTACTCTGTACCACTGTCTATGTATATTTTAATACACTTGTGTAAAAGAATCATTTGTTGCGGTTAACTCTGCACACATCTTTCTGTCCTGAAAACTCTCATTCTTTTCCTATTTTATGTGGTTTATAAATGATATGGAACACTTTCTCTCTAGATGCTCAGTAAGTCTGTGCTACAGTCTGAGAAGAACTTCAACATTGAATATATTTACAAATTAACTAGTCATGTAAACGGTTAAACTGAAGAATTTATATTTTGTGCTACATTTTCAAGTCTTTCTTTTTTAAAGCATTTACATGTTATGAAATGGGTTCAATGTTCAAATGATTCTGAAGTGATTTCAGTTTTGGGGGGTGGGGCAGATTTGGAAAGGCTTTCAGCATGCTTCAGAACCTTAGGCTCACTGGTATCATTGTCATTTTCCAATGATCTGAGTGGAAGAACTCATCAATTGGCATTTCTAATTGATGGAGGAACCTGAAAAATAGACTTCCTGGGGCTTACTACGATTCTTTTTCATTGAAGTAAATGGAATTGGCTCTATTGCCCTTTATATTTTAAAGGCTGTAATCATATCACATAAAGTTAGTTCTTGGTATTCAGAATTCTTTGCCTCATCTTGCTCCCTGTGGTCAATTCTGTAAAGAGAAGAGATGTCTTTAAATTCTTCCAAGATGACTGAAGTTGACCCTGGGTTTGAATAAAAGAGAAATCTCTTAGATGCCTGGTGACAATTTCAGTCCTTCTAAAGATCTTGTTTTACTGCCTAAGGCTAAAAACGAACTCTGTAACATTTAGCTGTCCAGCAGGGCTTGATGTTTCTACTAAATAAAAGCTGTATTTTGGATTTAGGCTAAATGCTCCTGTCACTCATGAGTATGGTGCAAGGCTGCAAATTTTCTTATACAGCTGCAACAAGGACAGGATGTGTTGAAATGAAAGAAGAATAAAATATAGAATCATATTTTTGTCAAAGATATTCGTTGTAGATTTAATTTCCATAGATATCTGGGGTTAGTTTTTAAAAATTTTTACAAAATTCAGTCTTATAACATCTCAGAATTATTTCAGCTGCATACATATTTACTTGTTTCTTCCAGTGTAAGCCATTTACATACATCAATCCTCCCATAAATCACTATTCACTTTTAAAACACTTATTTTTATTTGATGTATGTGTGAATTTTGACTATATGCATGTCTGCGCACATATGCATACCATAACCACAGGGACCAGAAAATGGTGTCAGATACTCAATCACTGAAGGTGTCAGCCTCCATTTTGTGCTGGGAATTGGACCTGCCTCCTCTGTAAGACTAGCCAATACTCTTAATCATTGAGCTATCTCTTCAGCCTCCACTTCTGATAATTCATATCTTATTTTTGTGCAATGAAAAATTATTATTTGGGTTATGGAACTAGGCTAAGTATCATGCATATTCTTTGACTTCATATTGTAACTTTCAAAAAGAAGAATTTATAGCAATATAAAATGTTCTTTCTCTTCTCCCCCCAAAACCACTCTCTTTCTTCATCCCATTAATTGACTTTTAAGGAAAATAAGGGAAGACCATGGCTCTAATATTTTTCCACCATCTTGCTAGCAAGTAGTGATGTTTGCTAAAGTGGTTGGTGGGTTACCTTTTATTGTCTTAATTCCTCCAAGAAGCTGAGATGTTCTCTATTTCCACGAATCAAAAATTTCATCAGTTAGCCTCGCAAAGTGTGAAACTAGATAGATAATTTTAGAGAGACCAGGCCTAATTATGGCTTTTATTATACATTATCAGTTATGTTGGAGTTCTCAAGGCAGAGATTACATTATCATCTCATTTAGTCAGTAGTCTGGTAACCATGATCTGGGCAAAGCATTAGAATAAGTTTGTTATGAGTTTAGAAAACACTGTCATGTGTCAACTGCTTGAAAATAAGTTCACAGAGAAATTCTAGCAAAAGGTGGCTCATGCAAAGCATATCATGCTAACATGTTGTGTTTAGATTACTTAGTAAAGAAAACAAATTTAAAGCAGGGTTTGATGGTGAAAGCTCTTGTGAGATAGAGGCAGGAGGATCAAGAATTGTCTTCTTCATCTACATAGCAGATCTGAGGCTGCTCTGGGCCACATGAGACCAGGTCTTGACAAAACAAACAAGAAAATCAAAAGGAGGTCAGTTACACAGTTCAAGTATGAAAATACTTTCTGTGGAAGCATAAAGACCCGAACATGAGTTTCAGTTTGAGTTTGAGTTCCATTGGAACCCAGAGTGAAAGGAAAGACTTGTCTTGCAAAATGTCCTCTGAACTACACACACACACACACACACACACACACACACACACACACACTGACAACAATAATGAATATTTAAAAATTTAAAAACAGAAGAAAAGAAGAAAAGGAAGGGGGAGAGGAGGGAAGTAGGAAAGAAATAGAATTGTTTAGTACTATAAAAATCACAGTTATTTTGGGAATCTCCTCTTGTACTCAGAGCAGGTGATTGTATCTCAAAATAGTTCTCTTTAAGAACCTTTCAACATTTGAAAATAAAGATAATCACATTGCACTGAAATTAAATCTGAAGCCAAAGTAGCTCTATGCTGAACTAAGTCCTGAGCTCCTTTACCTTGACGCATGATTCAATGGTTTCTCTTGTCACTTCCTATTCATCCTCTTTTCTTTTATTTCTTCTGGTGACTACCCTCAGAATTCACTTCAGAGAACAAAGCATAGAGTCTTAGTCCTGGTTTCTGGGACACTGGCAGGATCTGGCCCTAAGGTCAGCACATCGAAGCACTGATTAGAATGATCGTGACAGCACTTGCTACAGTTCCTCCACCGGGAAGGCCTTGACAGCTTGGTGACCCCATCACTCTCCACAGACCCTCCTCCTTCAGCCACCTCTTGTGGCAGCTGCCTGAACAAAGCATCACATCCATAGTGTTTGCTGCAGGATCCCAGCCAAGGAAGTCATAGCAGGACAATAGACAGACAATCTGATAACCTTGTTAGCTCAAATCAAAGTTCCTAACAAGTAGGAGATGTTATTGACGTGGAATAAAACCATTGTGGTATTTCGGTGTGTTGACGTGGCTTCTCAGATATTTTTCCCTTTGGAAAAAAAAAAGTAGCATTTCTTGTCCCTTTATTTAAGATTAAAACCAGGCACAAGGACACGAAACAAAATAACATGTACAAGGTTAAGGTTAACTTTAAAAGAATACAAACGGAGAGCAATGCACAAAGTTCATAATTTTCTTCTAATGGGAAAATAGCACAAAACTATTTGCTTTGTGCTGTGAAATCTCTGGGAAAATGTGGTAAATATGAAATAATCTTCTTTATCCTGAGAAAGTTGGGTATGTGATTTAATTTGAGAAAACGATAACAAATAATGAACTCATTTCAGACAGCGGGCCAAGGATGATCAAGGTCTTTCTATTTTCTGTTTTATTTACTTCACATGACAGGATATTATTTCAACACAGAGAGAGTTTGCCAGGGTTGATTTTGGCCTCTTATCGTCTCCATCACATGCACTTCAAACTTTAGAAAACATATCAGCTGTTGAAAATATCACTTTAACCTTCTTATCTCCCTGCTTTTACAAAAGACATTAACATTTGCTCCAGAACTAGTGCTGAAAATGGAATGTCTTCACAGAACTGCAATCCACCACCTCCTACCTTCAGCTCCCAAGCTGTGCCATTTAGGAGGTCTTGGAGGAACTAGCACTAACTTTGAAGTCATGACTTGGCAATGCTCTCTCTGTGACATGGATAATGGTTCCCATGCCTCAATTTCATCTTCAGCAACACATAACAAAATAATAAATTAATTCATAAAATGTGTATTTGGAGGTATTTGAAAATGTCTCTTTTGTATTTTATATCATTTTAGAGTTAAAACTTGTGAGATTTTCTGAATTGGTATGGGCTCTGATTTATCTTTTGCTCTTACATTTCCTCAAAAGATTAATGATCATAAATGAACCTCTTTCTTCTTTGAATGTGGTTAAGAAATAGTATTGTGAACATTGTATTCTCCTTCATTTCACTGCTTCACTGACTGCAGTCAAAGTAACAATTTAGTTTGTGTGTGCCTATGTTTGCAATATATACCTTTTCACAAATAAATTCTTCTTTTGTCAGAGCTGGAAAGTTTCATTGATAAATATAAACATGCTTTTCTTTAGTAGCCTATATTTGTAAGGGATGATAAAAAGGAGCTCTTTTCCAATTAAATATGACTTAGAATATTTGAAAATAAAAAAAGGTTTTGCATTTCTTACTCTCTTATCTCTGTAATGACCTGAAACTGAAGGAAAAAAAATCTTAGATATAAAATTTGGAGAATAAACTGCTCTCAGAACTCACTCACGGGTTATTAAATGAAAAATCTCAGTGCCAAAGGTTATATATCTCCTTAAGAATTGATGATAATGGGGTTCTCTGTGGTTCCCCCAAACAATACAGACATTGCCACTGTTGTTGGTTGCCCACCAGAAGTAGAGGGCAAGGCCTTATCTCTGAAGACATCAAATGTTCTGGTGACAGGACATGGAGAAATTAATCTAGAACTGGACTTAAAGTTTTCTACCTAATGGAGAACCTTAACTACACTGCAGGAGGAATGCATCATCAATGGTCTTACTCAGCCATAGTGCCTGTGTGCAGCAATAATGACCAATCACACAAGATGTGCTTACTGGAGCAATAGTAGCTTCACAGTTAAGGAGGTACACAATTGCTTTCGGATTGGGTCTGGAGCCCACTCTACATCTGGTACTGTAAGCCTGGTCAAAAGTCCATGGCTGAGAAGGTCATAGGCCCTGGTATAGAAGCCACTTTTTATTTTTTTAATTTTTTTTAAATGGATATGATGTGTCCATCAAATTGCCTTCTAAATAACTGTATTTATGTACATAGATTAATGATGCTGTCAACTTTGGTCAGAAAAACTACCTTTTGCAATGAATTACTGAAGAGGTTCATAACTAATTAATGTGCTAGGAATAAGTGATGGCTGAATCTCCTGTTACAAATGGGCCTCTATAGGATCTCATCCAAAGTTCAGGAAACATTCTAGAAGATGGGATATAAAGAACATAGAAGCTGGGTCTCATCCTCTGCTGGCTTGTCCTGCATGGATTTTAGTTGTTCTGTCACGCAATCCTGCGACGATATCAATGGAAGAAGAAATCATGGCATTGTCCTTGACGATGGCTCTGACATGTGCAAAAACTGGTGACCATGCCCACAGAACCATCTTTCCTTCCACTGTTGGTGCTCCTGACACAGGGGCAGCCCACCATCAGCAATGAGTGATTCCGCTGTCAAACTTCTTTCGTGGGTATGGAGTCCTGTGGCATCCATGAAACCACCTTCAACTCCATTATGAAGTGTGATGTGGACACCTTCAAGGATCTTTATGTCAGTACAGTGCTGTCTGGTGGTACCACCATGTATCAAGGCATTGCTGATAGGACACTGTAGAAGAACACAACCCTAGCACCCAGCACAATAAGGATTAAGATCATTGTTCCACTGAGCACAACTACTCAGTCTGGATTGGTGGGTCCATCCTGGCCTCGCTGTCTACCTTCCAACATATGTGGATCAGCATGCAGGAGTATGAGGAGTCGGGTCCCTCCATCATCCACTACAAATGCTTCTAGATGGACTGAGCATGTGCCAGGCATCTGCTGCATGAGCTGATTCTGAAGTATTGACTTGTTCTGGCAAATGTACACACATCATGCTAGCCTCATGAAACTGGAATAAATCTTTGAAAAGAAATTTGTCCTTGAAGTTTGTATCTGATATCATCACTTGATCATAGAACTTATTGCTGATTTTTGACCTTACATTCAAGTGAACTGTTCTCTAGATACATATTTAATACCCTGTGCATATCTTGAATCAGTCTTTAGTCCATATGGCTTAGTCACTTGGTCTGGGGAAGAGAAATTCCTAGCCTAATGGATCTGTGTGAGTACCATATAGTGATCTGTTCAGGGTATTAACACACAGCTGACTTCCTTGAGTTCTCAAGACTGGCAAGGGTTCCTGAACAAATTACCACTTTGCTCTTGCCTGTCTAATAGCCTTAGGACTCAGTTTCTATTCTATTTTTCCCCTTTTCACCACCATGGATTGTTTGGGAACATTTGCATTGACACCTATAAATGTACCCATCCTTTTAATTTATGTAAGGTTTTTTGCTACTCAGTTCTTTAAGAAATAACAAATTTTGGTTTTCTACTGTTCCATTAGCACGTCATTGTGTAAGGAAAACTAAAAGTGCTGCAGAAAAAGAAAGAATGTAAGAATCAGAGGGGCAATATAGTGATTTGAATGAGATATGTCTTCTATAGGATCAAGCATTTCAACATTTGGTCCCCCAGTGATGTCACTTTGCAGGATAAGAAAGTGTAGCCTTGTTAGAAAAGAGTACATCACTGGCAGCAGACTTTGAGGGCACATAGCCTCACCCTACTTCCAGTTTGCTTTCTCTGATGCTTGCATTTCAAGATGTAGGCTTTCAGTTCCTGCCATAGTGCCTGATGATTGATTCTGTGCAAATCATGGTATTTTATCAGTGGTAAAATAACTAGTATAGAGGGATTGGAGAAAGCTAACTTCCAGACATGACATTGCCATTATACCCAAGAAATCACAGTTATAATTAACAGCATTGGATGGGGCTATCAACATCACGTTGTAGAGGAGAGGGAAGGCTTTATCACTCTCTGAGGACTTAAAAGGAGGGGCAATTTTTTTCTTCAGTGGAATGGCCACGAGTATGGTGTTCCTGCTCCTGCAAACAACAAACACCTCATGCGTGCTACTATAATTAATATTGCTGAAGACCTGCCTCAGATTGGGAAAGGAAGAGGTGACTTCCTGAGGAAGAAATGACTTGAAGTCCATGATTAGTGCAAGCTGATAGCTGTGTTCTGCTGGAGATGGCTATCTGCTTGAGATAGCTCTCTGCTCAAG
Source organism: Uromys caudimaculatus (assembly GCA_028551405.1). Taxonomy (NCBI): domain Eukaryota; kingdom Metazoa; phylum Chordata; class Mammalia; order Rodentia; family Muridae; genus Uromys; species Uromys caudimaculatus. The sequence goes on along the minus strand of CM052722.1, from coordinate 36,564,969 downwards.
ATAGTTCTCTCTTGCAGACCAAAGTTTTATTTTGCATAAACTACTTCCTTAGGAATTACATATAAATTCAATCATTTACAAGAGGTTCCCTTTTGATTATCCCATGAATCAGCATTTTATGACCTTAAACCCTTGACTCTGAAAACAAAGCCATATGACTGAAGCTGCCAAGTTCTGCTGCTTGCAGGGGCTGGAACATGGCCTCAATTGTTGTATTACATTATCATTAGCTTTCTGTTTCTTTCTGTTTTCCAACTCCTTTACTGCCTGATCTTGGCTGTCCTGGAACTTGCTCTGTAGTCAGACCTTGAACTCAGAAATCTTCATGGCTCTGTCTCCTGAATTCTGGGATTAAAGGCATATACTGCCGTGCCTGAATTTTTCTTTTCTTCACCTAGAACTTGCTCTGTCCTGGACTAGCCTTGAACTCAGAAATCTGGCTTGCCTTTGTATTCTGGGATTGAAGGAGACAACCATGCCTGAAGCCCTTGATCCAATTCATATCCCATCCTTATATTTTGCATAGTTGAGAAATCCTGTAAAGCACAGTTCTTACATTGATTTATACAGTCTTGAAATCATCTATTCAGAGTTGTTTCCCACAGCCATAAGGGTTGTCCTGAAGGTCACAGCATTATCATTTTGCTGAGGAATGCCTGACTCATTCTCACTTCCTGAGTTGTGCTGTTTCCGATTATCATGGAGTCATTAACCTTGGCAGGGGGAAAGTTCCTCAAAGGAGGAACAGAAAGTAAATACATACATATTATTTTACAAATAAGCCTTACTCTTACTGCAACCTCCAGCACTTGAGAAGACCCAGCGCCTGCTCTACTTAGGGGCTGGACTCCTGTCACACCATCCCCTCCACAGCCCTGCTGAACCTGGCATAACATTAAGCTCATTGTAAGTGAATGAAACACATTGGATCATAAAAACATGTAAAAATGTTTTATAACAATTTCCTCCAAGTTAAAACAGTTCCATCCTGGAGAGAAGACTAAAACTCTAAAAGTTCTAAAGAGAGGCTCATTTTAAAAAAATCAAAACTCATGAATCTCAGGAAGTCCCTGAAACTGTCCTGACGCTCAAGTGTCCTTCCTCCCCAAGAATATCTAAACAATAAGTTGCTGGTAAGGAGACACAGACAAGCTGAGGTGTCTGGAACAGACTGATCTGTTGAGCTGCCAGTAAGTTGTGGAGAGTGCTCCAGGGTTGGAGCTTTTGCAAGTTGTTACCTCGGCTGGGATAAATTTTAATCATTATCTATGTTCCTAGAGGGGCAGTGGTGGCACACACCTTTAATCCCAGCACTTGGGAGGCAGAGGCAGGTGGATTTCTGAGTTCGAGGCCAGCCTGGTCTTCTACAGAGTAAGTTCCAGGACAGCCAGGGCTACACAGAGAAACCCTGTCTCGAAAAACCAAAACAAAAAACAAACAAACAAAAGGATTGTATTATCTATGTTCCTGTATGTAACCTCTCATTCATATTTCTATAAGTAATCCCAATAAAGTCATTGGTTCCCCGGGAAGTGTCAAGCAACAGAAAGTAGGAGGTGAAAGTAGAAAGGGGGCTAGTAATTGGAAAGAAGGAGATCAGTAGGAGTGGAAAGGGAAGAAAAGTTAATGAAATAAATATGAGCAAAGCACATTATATACATAGATGAAAATGTCATTATGTGATCCATTATGTGTAACACGTTTCTAAAACAAATACAATAAAGTATAATAAAAAGTAAAAATAAAAACAAAATGTGGAGAAGAAAAAAATATTACTTTTACATATATTGTGGTTATATAGTTCCCATTCAACTAGATGACTGGAGGAAAATTGAAACAAATATCAAAGTACAAAAATATTATTTTATCAGTTTAATAATTATCCATATACACATGTGAAATATTTCAATGATTACCTGGCAACTATATAAATTAATTTTTATTATGATAGTCAAGTATTAAATATTAATTTTATATCTCTTAGTTTTGAATGTTTTCAATTTCAAAACACATTTTTATGTGCAATCCCAGTCAATATTTTACCTAGAAATCTGTAAATGTATTGGATAAATTCAATATCCTAAATATCTTTGCCACTGATCTTGTTCTAGCACCTAAAATTTCTACCAATTTAACATTTTGTACAGAACTATTGAATTATTACTATTATATCTATTATTATTATTATCATTATTATTATTATTATTATCTAGTCTACTTGAGGTAGATAGTTCTTATTTATTCAACAGTTCTAGTATGAATTATTTTAAAAATTAGACATTTCTTGGATTATTGATCTTAGTGAATCACAAAGTCTTAGACTTCAGCATTGTGATTGACACCCAGATGATTTAAGCCTTATTTCTATATACCCAACTAAAGAAAAGGTTTAGTTTCATGATAATCGGTGTTCTTGGGATTAAATATGTTCTACGTATAATCAAAAAGTTATACTTAATTATTTGTTCAAGAAAGTATTATTAGTATTAACTATCTACTTTTTTAGTATTTCTGTTTTTAAATTCAAAATAACAAGAAAATTGGAAATATATCATCTGAATGCATAAATAACTATCAAACAGGTGTATGCATTATATTCAATAATTACCCTCTCACTACCTGAAGGAGGTGATTAGTAAGCCCTTGAAGGATGCTTTCATTCAAAGTCCAACTCTAAATACTATTTATAAGCTATATGTTCAAATTAATATAGTGTATTATGTGATATTTCAATATTAAATATTGGTTCAGTTTAGCTCGATGACACAAAATGTGAAACTTGTAAAGTTTAATTATAGTATGAAAGTCTAATTTGGATTTGAAATTTTGTTTTATTGTTTTATTTCATTTTGTTTAGCTACTAAAGTTTCTTCCTGACCTGTAATCAAAAGACAGAACAGCATGTCAACAGTAAATTTAAGTGATAACAACAGAAGACAGTTTATTGGCTGGTTAATTGCTAGTCCCTTAGATACAAAATGTAATTTGATCTTTAGCCATATTAAGAATATGCTAAATGGTAATGTAATTGAGAAAAAGAACAGAAGGTCAGCCTCTATCATTTAAATTAAATGCAAATGTGTTCAATTCAATGGAATAAATGTCTGTTCAACGTTCCTTCTCTGATTCTAGCAATTCAGGGAAAGCCAGACAAAAAAAGAACTCAAGACAACTCATTCCATGATCCCTCTCCGTTTTCCAGCACAGTTAGCACATTGATAAGCTGTGCTTCATTTAAAAAAAAAAAAGATAAATACATAGTTGAATGACTTACATTGACTTAAGAAAAGTCAATTTCATGGTTTCACTTAGTGTGGAGACATTCAATTGTTAGTATTTTTGTCAAAGTGGATTCATTTAGAGTTTTAGCAGCTCCCATTCCCACATTGCAGCTCTGTAGCAAAACATATAAATTTTATAAAAATATTTTGATATCAATTTGGATGTTTCTGGCCTTACTCCTAATTATTATGGATTTGTTTTTAAATTAGTGGGTTTTTTTTAACCTAAGAAGGAAATATGCTCACCCAAAAAGCCATTTAACATAATAGCCCATGGTCTAAAATGAATAATAAGCAATTAGAGAAAGGTTAAAAAAACAGAAAGAGTAAATAGTTTATAATGTTGTATGCACTACTTTTGAAAGACCTTGGAGCTGGGGAGACCCTCGCTCAAGTCTCGGGATGGCGCGACCCCCCAAGAACTCACGAAAGACTGTCCTTGCTGCAATCACATGAGGTTTAATTGGGGGACCAGTGCACTGGGGTGGAGCTCATAACCCACGCAGGGGCAGAGGAGTCCGACCCTGAGCAGCTGAAGTCAGGGGTATTTAAAGGAAAAAACCACAAAGCAAGGGAAAAAACACAAAGCAAGGGGTGGGGAACGGAAAGAATTTGCGTTATGGGGAAGTACAGAATGTTCTAAGTTAGTCACAAGGCCACAAGGCGGTTGCACAAACATTTTTATGGTTAGCTAGTTCCTGAAACATTGTGCCTCTGGCCCTGGGGCCAGGCCAAGGTCACCCGTTTCTTAGGGGGAAGAATGCAGCTGGGTGGGGTTTGATCAAACAGGCAATTTCAGTCCTATTTTTGTTTCTGGCTCCAAGTGTGCTAGGGGTCTAACTTTCCTCATAAGGGGGTCAGATCTTTCACTTTCATAATCTATATATTACAAATGGCACTGAGTGTTTATAGTAAAAATCATATGAACTAGAATGATGGGACCTATATCCCTCAATTCAAATATAAGTTAGGAACTACTCCCAGGACACCAAATATACCCCTCTCAATAAAGAAGTAAAACGCCTAACTGAAATATTCCAGTCAAACGATATTCTTATTTGTAGCTGTTTCTTATTGCACTTGGTTGTTCTACTCTCAAACCAAGTTTATCCTATGTATTTGCATGCATGTGGTAAATGCACGTGAGCCCCCCCTCTGTGTGTGTATGTGTGTGTATTTGTATGTGTGTGTGTGTGTGTGTTTTCCTAACTACATTGCTACTTTTATTAATTCTATTAATCTCTGTATAACACTATTTTGTACAAATTGTAATTAAACCATTAAGAAAAAAGTCATGGTACCTTGAAAAAATTTCCAGGACAGCCAGGGCTACACAGAGAAACCCTGTCTCAGAAAACAAAACAAAAAAAATAAATAAATAATAATAATAATAATAATAATAATAATAATAATGGCCATCCACCCATTTCAAAAATTTTAACCCAGAATTGCTCCTCTCTAAAGGAAATGCAGGGACAGAGAGTGGAGCAGAGACTGAAGGAAAGGCCATCCAGAGACTGCCCCACCTGGAGAGCCTTCCCATCTGCAGACACCAAACCCAGACACTACTGTGGATGCCAAGAAGTGCTTGCTGACAGGAGTCTGATATAGCTTTCTCCTTAGAGGTTCTGCCAGATGCAGATGCTTGCAGCCAATCATCAGACTGAGCACAGGGTCCCCAGTGGAAGAGGTAGGGGAAGGACTGAAGGAGCTGAAGGGGTTGGCAACCCCAAAGGAAGAAAAACAGTATCTACCAGTCAGACTCACCCCCCAGAGTTCTCAAGGAGTGAATCACCAACCAAAAAGTACACATGGAGGGACCCATGGCTCCAGCTGCGTATGTAGCAGAGGATGGCCTCATGGGGCATCAATGGGAGGTAAGGCCTTGGTCCTGTGAAAGCTCTATGCCCCAGTGTAGGGGAATGCTAGGGCAGGGAGGTGAGAGTGGGTGGGTGGGTGGGTGAGCACCCTCATAGAAGCAGGGGAAGGGGGATGGGATAGGGGGTTTGTGGAGGGGAAACAGGAAAGAGGGATAACATTTGAAATGTAAATAAATAAAATAACCAATAAAAAATAAAAATTAAAAAAATGAGCTAGATTTATTTAGAATTTACTACAGCTATGATCTTGTAAATACATTTGGAGACGACATTAACTCTTTGGAGTTATCTTACTTCTAAATAACTTTACCTATAGTAATCAAATTTATGTTCAGCACCATTTGTAAGTAAGAATTCCTGCATTAAAACAATAACAAAATGAGACATGATTAATGTATCTCTGAGTGACAACACACTGTCATCTGTACCATCCTTAGCTCCTGGATTAGTTTCTTCTGTTATAAATGCTGCAAAACACTTGAGAAAAGCAACATAGAGTAGAATTTCTTCTGGCTCAGAGTTTGATAGTGCAGTTCCTTGTGGTAGGAAAGGCTTGGCAATGAAAGCAGTACTAGCTTTGCTGTAAGTTCAAAGCTCTCCTAAATTTCAAAGCAACCTCTTAACTGTAAGCCACCACTATGTTTTTAGGAAAAAATCAAGGTATGTACTTCCAATGGGCCACACTATAACGGCACAGAGTAAATATTCCCATTACAGAAAAGAACTTGGAAAATAGTCAGAAATGATTGGACCGAGCCACAACTAAAACTCAGCAGGACAAACACCAAATCATGCAGTTCTATGCTGGTATCTGGAGCGTGTGTTGGCATCATCTGGCCTCTCACACCTTCAAATGGGCCTGCCCCTCTGGTCCAGCCACCTCTCATCTGTTCTTGTAGCTTTCCTCTGTGGAAATCCCATGGTGTTGGTGTTTCCAACATCTTGTAGTCACCATTAGTAACTTGGTTTTCAACTTCTTGCCTTTACTCAGTGGTATCTTAAGGCCTTCGTGTAGGAAGCCTGAACCTGCACCACACACAGAAGCTCCAGGGACTGGGGCCCTTAGTATGAGCCTCCGGTAAATGTTAACGGTTTGTACTCTTATGAAACCATCACCATGTGGACAATGCTGCTAATGTCTGCTGCTAGCCTAAAAAGCACTCCAGCCTCTACATCTGTGGTACAGAACATGGCAATGGAACTTTACTAGGGAGCTGTTTTCTTTTCTTTGTTTCCATTTTTTAATTTCAATTATGTTTATTTACATTCCAGTCCTTGACTCCTCTTCAGTCCCCTTTCCCAACAGTTCCTCATCCCAGTCCTCCTCCCCCTTGCCTCTGAGGGTTAAGCACATCTCCCACAGAGGCCAGACCTGGGTGACCTCTGCTACTTATGTGCCAGGGACCTCAGACCAGCCCACGGATGCCCCTGGCTGGTGGCTGAGTCTCTGGGCATTCCCTGTGTCTGGGTTAGTTGAGTCTCTCGTTCTTCCTATGAAGATCACTCTCCCTTTCAGCTTCTTCAATCCTTCCCCTAATTCAATCATAAGGATCTCTGGCTTCAGTCCAATGGTTGGGTGTATGTATCTGCTTCTGTCTGTCTCAGTCAGCTGCTTGGTAGGGCCTCTCTGAGGACAGCCATGCCAGGCTCTCATCCGTAAGCACATCATGGCACAGTAGTGTCAGACCTTGGTGTCCCCCACCCAGCCATGTGATGGATCCCAAGTTGAGCCAGTTACTGGATCTCCTTTCCTTCAGTCTCTTCTCTGTTTTTGTCCTTGCAGTTCTTTTAGACAGGAACAATTCTGGGTCAGGAATTTTGACTGTGGGTTAGCAACCCTATCTTTCCACTTGAGGCCCTGTCTGTCTGCTGGAGGTAGACTCTTCAGTTCCCTCTCCCCAATGTTGAACATTTTGGCTAAGGTTACCTCCAATGGGTCCTGAGAGTTTCTCACCTCTCAGGTCTCTTTCTAGAGGGTCCCCCACCTCTCAATCCCCGAGGCTGTTTATTTCCAATCTTTTACCCCTCTGGGCTTCTTTCCCCACATCTGATCCTGTTATTCTTTTCCCCTCCCCTTTCTCTCTCCCACCCAGGTCCCTCCCACCCTCCCATGATTATTTTCTTTCCCCCTCTTAGTGGGACTGAAGCCTCCACACTTGGGCATTTCTGCTTTTATACATCTTACAGTCTGAAGGTTGCATCCTAGGTATTTTGTACTTTTGGGCTAATATCCGCTTATCAGTGAGTACATACAATGTTCATTCTTTCGTGACTGAGTTACCTCACTCAGGATGATATTTTCAAGTTCCATTCATTTGCCTGCAAATTTCATGAAGTCATTGTTTTTAATAGCTGAGTAGTACTCCATTGTGTAAATGTACCACATTTTCTGTATCCATTCCTCTGATGAGGGACATCTGGGTTGTTTCCAGCTTCTGGCTATTATAAATATGGCTGCTATGAACATAGTGGAGCATGTGTCTTTATTACATGTTGGGGCATCTTCTGAGTATATGCCCAGGAGTGATATAGCTGGGTCCTCAGGTAGTATTATGTCCATTTTTCTGAGGGTCCGCCAAACTGATTTCCAGAGTGGTTGTACCAGCTTGCAATCCCACCAACAATGGAGGAGTGTTCCTCTTTCTCCACATCCTTGCCAGCAGCTGCTGTCACCTGAGTTTTTGATTATAGTTATTCTGACTGGTGTGAGGTAGAATCTCAGGGTCATTTTGATTTACATTTCCCTGAAGACTAAGGACTTTGAACATTTATTTAAGTGCTTCCTGACCATTGGAGATTCTTCTGTTGTGAATTCTGTTTAGATCTGTACCCCATTTTTTAATTGGGTTGTTTATTTGTTTGTTTGTTTTCTTTTTGGATGATAACTTCTCAAGTTCTTTATATTTTGGATGTTAGCCCTCTGTTAGATGTAGGGTTAGTGAAGATCTTTTCCCAATCTGTAGCCTGCCCATTTGTCCTATTGATGGTGTCTTTTACCTTACAAAAGCTTTTTAGCTTCATGAGGCCCCATGGGGAGCTATTTTCAATGTTTTTTCAGCATCATTTTCAGTTCAGGCTTTCTACCTCAAGTGAATTTATATTTGCACAAGTTGGACCCTCTGGTAAGTAGCTTATTGACCTCAGGACATCCTTCCTATTGTCCTTGTGCAAAGGGAAGTTCCTTCTTAATTGTGCTAATCTCTTTTAAAACCTCACACCTTGCTTGCCTGAAAATTTAACCCTCTCCTTTTCTCAGCAAATTGTCCATCCAGCTTTTGTGGGCTGATTTGTTGTCCTTTTCCTCTACAAACCTGGATAAGATCACTAAGCAGAAATCACAGCACAGGGTGAGGCTATATTGTCTTGACAGATCCTCTGTAGTACAACTTAATTCATTCCATTGAAATTCTGCCTCACTCTATTTTTTTGGGATACAGAAAGCATGCAGATTCATTTCCAGAAGGCAACATGAATGACCTCTACCCCAAATTTTCTTAGGGGGAATTCTCTTAATAGTACCTGTTCCTCTCTGACACTTCCTGTTCTTCCAAATGCCTATTGCAAAGGCCTATTAAGCTCAGCTTAGAGCATTCTAAGGCTTCTTTATTCCTCACTTCCCCAGTTTTCTGCATTTGTCCTCCAAGCCAGTTTTAAAGCCAGACACCTCATGCAATCAGGTTTATCACAGTAACAAGATTGCTACTCAGTATCAGTGTTTGCAATAGTTACTTTTCTTACTGCTATAGCAAAACACCTGACAAAAGAAGGCTTTAATTAGCTCACAGTAAGAAGGTATAGTCCATTATACTGGGGAAGAAATGGGCAGTGAGGATGTCTCTAGCTGTGGTGGCAGAGACGTGAGGCAGTGTGGCAGCTGGCAGCCTGGAAGCTGCGTGCAGTGATTGATGATGCTCAGCTCATTTCACCTCTGTTTTCCTTCTTCTTCAGTTTGGAACCTAGTGCATGGCGTAGGGGCACCACATTCTGGATGAGTTTTCTCATTGAAACCACTCTGGAGGATAGCCTCACCAAAATGGGCGTGGCTATGTCTCCTAGGTTATTCTTTTAATATTATTTATTTATTTATTTATTTATTTATTTATTTATTTATTGATACTTTATTTACATTTCCATTGTTTCCCCCTTTCCAGGTCTCCGTTTGGAACTCCCCTATCCACATCCCCCCCACCTCTATGAGGGAATTCAACCTCCCACCCACCCGCCCACCCACTTCCATATGCCCACCTTGACATTCCCCTTTACTGGGGCCTCTAACATCCTCAGGACCAAGGGCCTCTCCTCCCCCTGATGGCCAACGAGGACCTCCTCTGCCACATATGTGGTCCTAGCCATGGGTCCCTCCATGTGTATACTTTGGTTGGTGGTTCAGCCTCCATGAGGACCGGGGGGTCAGGCCAGTTGACACTGTTGCTCCCTCCATGGGGCTGCAGACTCCCTCAGCTCTTTCAGTCCCTTCTCCAACTCTTCCATTTGGGACCTCATTCTCAGTCCAGTGATTACTGTAAAGTAAAACTTGGGTATTCAGAACTTTTGGGGTAATATCCACTTATTAGTGAGTACATACCATGTTGATTCTTTTGTGACTGAGTTACCTCGCTCAGGATGAATATTTTCAAGTTCCATCCATTTGCCTGCAAATTTCATTAAATCATTGTTTTTAATAGCTGAGTAGTACTCCATTGTGTAAATGTACCACATTTTCTGTAACCATTCCTCTGATGAGGTGGAATCTCAGACTTGTTTTGATTTGGATTTCCCTGATGACTAAGGATGTTGAACATTTCTTTAGGTGCTTCTCAGCCCTGCGAATTTCCTCAGTTGAGAATTGTCTGTTTAGCTCTTCTGTTCCCCATTTTTTGATAGGGTTATTTGGTTTTCTGGAGTCTAACTTCTTGAATTCTTTGTATATGTTGGATATTAGCCCTCAATTGGACTTAGGATTGGTAAAGATCTTTTCCCAATCTGTTGGTTGCCATTTTGTCCTATTGACAATGTCCTTTGCCTTACAGAAGCTTTGCAATTTCATGAGATCCCATTTGTCGATTCCTGATCTTAGAGTATAAGCCATTGGTGTTCTGTTCAGGAACTTTTCCCCTGTACCCATATGTTCGAGGTTTTTCCCCACTTTCTCTTCTATTAGATTCAGTGTATCTGGTTTTATGTGGAGGTCCTTGATCCACTTGGACTTGAACTTTGTATAGGGAGATAGGAATGGA
>CM052722.1:36532704-36554071 GCA_028551405.1 Uromys caudimaculatus | reverse complement strand
ATAGCCAGAAGCTGGAAACAACCCTGATGTCCCTCATCAGAAGAATGGATACAGAAAATGTGGTACATCTACACAATGGAGTACTACTCAGCTATTAAAAACAATGACTTAATGAAATTTGCAGGCAAATGGATGGAACTTGAAAATATCATCCTGAACAAGGTAACTCAGTCACAAAAGAAGGAACATTGTATGTACTCATTGATAAGCGGATATTAGCCCTAAAGTTCAGAATGCCCAAGTTTCACTTAACAGTAACCGCCGGACTGAGAGTGAGGTCCCAGATGGAGGAGTTGGAGGAAGGTCTGAAGAAGCTGAGGGAATTTGAAGTCCCATGGAGGGAGCAAGAGCATCAATGGGCCTGACCCCCCCCCAGTCTTCCTGGAGTTTGGACCACCAACCAAAGAATACACATCTATGGACTCATGGTTTGGACCACATATTTGGCAGAGGATGACCTCGATGGCCATCAGGGAGAGAGGAGAGGCCCTTGGGCCTGAAGATGTTAGAAGTCCCAGTAAAGGGGAATGTCAAGCTGGGAATATGGGAATGGGTGGGCGGGTGGGTGGGAGATGGAATTCCCTCATAGAGGTGGGTTGGGGAGGGCATAGGGGGTTTCCAAAGAGGAGACCCAGAAAAGGGGAAACATTGGAAATGTAAATAAAGTATCAAAAATTAAAAAAATTTAAAAAAAAAGTGGGATGGAGATGCTGAAGTATAGCTCTCTGCAACTGATAGCTTCTGGAAGGAGCGGGGATGGGAGGGACTCAGTTCTCCTTCGGGGCAGGCCACTGAGAAGTTGGCTATGCAAACATATAGGTAACATAAATTGGACTTGGTTTTGTTGTTATTGTTCTTACTTTGGAGGGGAGAGGGTCACAAGTGTGGGGGTGGACATGGAAGGACTGGGAAGTGGGTGTGATGGAGGTGCATGATGTGAAATTCCCAGAGAATCCATAAAAATGCTATGTTGAAAAAATATAACTAGTTTTGAGTCCCAGGCATTTTTGCTATGTTGAGGAAGATTTAAGTCCGGTACTCCATTTTCCAGCTGACAAGTCTGAGTGCATTCACAAAGGTCTGCCAGCACCAGGGATAGTCAACCAGCACTCCCACCCTCAAGACCTTACCTGCTAGGTCCCCTTGTGGCACACCCAAAAGTTGTAAGTTATACTGGGTCCACTGCTCTCCATTTTCCAGTCAACAGCTCTGCCTGCATTCTCTGAGGTCTGCCAGCACCAGGGACAACCAGATGAGACACATCCCCCCTAAGTCCCTACCTGCCAAGTTCCCCTAAATCACAACCAGCAACAGTAGATTACACCCTGTTCCCTGTGCTCTATTTTTGACCCACAACCATTTCTGTATATCCAGAGGCACCAGGGACAACCAGATGGCTGCAGGCCAGCATAAGAACACAAACAATAAGAACCAGGGCAACAAGGCACTGCAAGAGCCCCGATATCATACTATGGCAAGCTGTATATTGAAACACAGCTGAAGCACAAGACAGTTACTTAAATCCAAGACATGAAGATGATAGAGGCCTTTAAAGAGGAAATGAAAAAGTCCCTCAAAGAAATACAGGAAAATAAAATTAAAAAGGTAGAAAATATAAGCAAGAAAATAGAAACAGAAGCAATTAAAATAACACAAACTGAGGGAATTCTGAAAATAGAAAACCTAGGTATGAAAACAGAAACTGCAGACACAAGCCTTAGCAACAAAATACAAGAGATGGAAGAGAGAATCTCGGGTATAGAAGATATGATAGAAAAAACTGATACATTGGTCAAAGAAAATGTTAAATCTAAAAAGTTTCTGGCACAAAACATCTAGGAAATGTGGGATAACATGAAAAGACCAAACCTAAGAATAATAGGAACAGAAGAAGGAGAAGATTCCAAATTCAAAGGCCCAGAAAATATTTTCAACAAAATCATAGAAGAAAATTTCCCTAACCTAAAGAAAGGGATGCCTAGAAACATACAAGAAGCTTGCAAAGCACAGAATAGATCAGACCAAAAAAGAATAACTATTGGAGCTTGCTTCTTGGGTACATTTGTGGAAAATCTTTTCCCAGCCCTTTGTTCTGAGATATCTGAGTATTAATTATTATGTGGATTCCTGCCACATAATAATCAAAACACTAAATGTACAGAACAAAGAAAAGAATATTAAAAGGTGCAAGGGAAAAAGGCCAAGTAACATATAAAGGTAGACTTATCAGAATTACACCAGACTTCTCAATAGAGACCCTAAAAGCCAGAAAGATCTGAGTATCTTGCAGACCTTATGAGACCACAGATGCCAATCCAGACTACTATACCCAGAAATAGTTTCAATCACCATAGGTAATGAAAAAAAGGCATTCCATTACAAAACCAAATTTAAATAATATCCACAAATTCAGTCTTGCAGAAGATACTAGAAGAAAATCTCCAAACCAAGGAGATCAACAATACCCATGAAAACACAGGAAATAAATAACACACACCAGCAAACCCAAAAGAAGAAAAACACACGTACACCACCACCACCACCACCAACAACAACATCAGAAAAACAAGACTTAACAATCATTGGTCTTTAATATCTCTCAAAATCAGTGGACTTAATTCCCCAGTAAGGCACAGAGTATGAGAATGAATGTTAAAACAGGATCCATCATTCTGCTGCATACAAAAACCACATCTCAAAATCATAGACATTACCTCAGATAGCTCTGAGTAAAAGGTTGGAAATTTTTTTCAAACAAATGGACCCAAGAAGCATGCTGGAATAGCCATTCTAATATCTAATAAAATATATTTCCAACCAAAATTAATCAAAAAGATGGAGGACACTTCATACTAATCAAAGGAAAAATTCACCAAGATGACGTCTAAATTCTGAATATCTATGCCCCAGATACAAGGGTACTCACATTTGTAAAAGAAACATTATTAAAGCTTAAATCACACACTGAACTCCACACACTAATAGTGAGAGAATTCAACACCCCACTCTCACCAATGAACAGGTCATCCAGCCAGAAACTTAAACATAGAAATAATGGAACTAACAGACAATATTACTTAAATGGACCTAACAGATGCCTACAGAACATTTCACCCAAACACAAAGGAATGTACCTTCTTCTCAGCACCTCAAGAAACCTCCAAAATTGACCATATTCTCAGACACAAAGCAAGTCTCAACAAATATAAGAAAATTGAAATAACCCTCTGTATCTTATCAGACCACAGTGAATTAAAGCTGGACTTCCACAACAATAGAAACACCAGAAAGTTTACCAAACTAGTAGAAGCTGAACAACTCTCTGCTCAATGAAGCAATAAAGAAGTTAAAGACTTTCCAGAATTCAATGGAAACGAGGACACAACACACTCAAACTTATGGGACACAATGAAAGGAGTGCTAAGAGGAAAGTTCATAGCACTAAGTGCCTTCATAAAGAAACTGGAGAGATTTCATACTAGCAACTTAACAGCATACCTGAAAGGTCTAGATCAAAAAGAAGCAAACACACCCACGCAGAGTAGATGGCAGGAAATAATAAAACTCAGAGCTAAAATCAATAGAATAGAAACAAAGAGAACATTACAAAGAATCAATGGAGCAAAGAGTTGATTTGTTGAGACAATCAACAAGATAGAAATATTCTTAGTCAAACTAACTAAAAAACAGAGAAAGAATATCCAAATTAACAAAATCAGAAGTGAAAAGAGGTACATAACAACAGATACCAAGGAAATTCAATAAATCATTAGGTCTTACTTCAAAAACCTGTACTCCACGAAATTGGAAAATCTAAATGAAGTAGAAAATTTCCTTGATACACACCACTGACTAAATCTAAATCAAGATCAGGTAAACAATCTAAACAGACCTATAACACCTAAGGAAATAGAAACAGTCATTAAAAGTCTACCAACTGTAAAAAGCTCACAGCCAGATGATTTTGGTACAGAATTCAACCAGACTTTCAAAGAAGAGGTTATACTAATACTCTTCAAAGTATTCCACAAAATAGAAACAGAAGTAACATTGCCAAATTCATTTTAGAAGGCCACACTCACCCTAATATCTAATCACATGAAGACTCATCCAAAAAGGAGAATTTTAGTCCAATCTCTCTTATGAACATTTATGTGAAAATACTCAATAAAATACTTGCTAAGCAAATCCAATAATACATTAAATCATCCACCATGATCAAGTAGGCTTCATACCAGAGATGCAGGGATGGTTCAACATATGAATGTCCATCAATGTAACCCACCATATGAACAAAGTGAAAGAAAAAGACCCACATGATCATCTCATTAGATGCTGAAAAAGCCTTTAACAAAATCCAACACCCCTTCATGATAAAAGTCCTAGAAAGGTCATGAATACAATGCACATACCTAAACAAAATAAAAGCAATATGCAGCAAACCAATAGCCAACATCAAATTAAATGGAAAGAAACTTAAAGCAATTCCACTACAATCAGGGACAAGAAAAGGCTGCCCACTCTCTCCATATGTATTCAATATAATATTTGAAGTTCTACCTAGAGTGATAAGAAAACAAAAGGAGATCAAGGCAATACAAATAAGAAAGGAAGAAGTCAAAGGATCGCTGTTAGCAGATGATATGGCAGTATACATAAGTAATCATAAAAACTACCAGGGAACTTCTACAGCTGATAAACACCTTCAGCAAAGTGACTGGACAAAATGAACTAAAAAATCAGTAGCCCTCCTATATACAAATGATAAATGGGATGAGAAAGAAATTAGGGAAACAACACCCTTTGCAATAGCCACAAACAATGCTAAATATCTTGGTGTAACTCTAACCAAGCAAGTGAAAGATCTAGGTGACAAGAACAAAATAATACTCAATTTCATATGTAGAAAAAAACCCAGGATATCTAAATCAGTCATATATAGTAAAGGAACTTCTGGAGATATCATCATCCCTGATTTCAAGCTATACTACAGAGAAATAGTAATAAAAACCACATGGTACTGGCATAAAAATAGACAAGTTGATCAATGGAATTGAACCAAAGAACCAGAAGTAAATGCACATACCTATGGATACTTGATTTTTGACAAAGAAGACAAAACTATAAAATGGGGGGAAAAGCATCTTCAACAAATGGTACTGGTCTAACTGGATGACTACATGTAGAAGAATGCCTATTACCCTGCACAAAAGTCAAGTCCAGGTAGATCAAAGACCTTAACATAAAACCGGATACATTAAATCTGATAGAAGAGAAAGGAGGAAATAGCCTTGAACATATTGGCACAGGAGACAATTTCCTGAACAGCACATCAACAGCTCAGGCAGTAAGATCAACAACTAATAAATGGGACTTCATGAAACTGAAAAGCTTCTAAGGCAAGGGATACCTTCAATAGGACAAAACAGCCGCCTAAAGAATGGGAAAAGATTTTCACCAACTCTACATATGACAGAGGGCTGACATCCAAAATATATAAAGAACTAAAGAAACTAGACATCAACACACCAAATAACCCAATTAAAAATGGGGTACAGAACTAAACAAAGAATTCGTGACAGGGGAATCTCTAATGGCCATGAAGTCTTAAAGAAATGTTAAACATCCTTAGACATCAGGGAAATGCAAATCAAAATGACTCTGAGATGCCATCTTATACTCATCAGAATGGCTAATATCAAAACCTCAAGCAAGAGCTCCTGGCAGTGAGGATGTGGAGCAAGGGGAACACTCCTCTATTGCTGGTGGAAATGCAAGTTTGTGCAACCTCTTTGGAAGTCAATTTGGCAGTTTCTCAGCAAATTTGAAATACATCTACCTCAAGGCCCACTCCTGGGCGTATACCCAAAAGACGCTCCAACATACCACAGGGACACTTACTCAACTATGTTCATAGCAGCTTTATTCATAATAGCCAGAAACTGGAAACAACCCAGACATCCCTCAACAGAAGAATGGATAAAGAAAATATGGTACATTTACACAATGGAATATTACTCAGCCATTTAAAAATGATATGAAAGTTGTAGGAAAATGGATGGAACTAGAAAAGATCATCCTGGCTGAGGTAACCTAGACCCAGTCAGACAAACATGATATGCACTCACTTATAAGTGGATATTAGTCATAAAGTATAGGATAACTAAGATATAAACCACAGACCTGAAGAAGCTAAGTAACAAGGAAGACCCAAGGGGGACGCTTGAATCTCACTGAGACAAGGACATGGATTAGACATCAGAGGTGGATGGAAGGAGGGGTCTGGGTGGGACAGAGATGGGGACAGAAGGAATGAAGTGGGAGGGAGCATGGAGGGAGAGATTACTGAGAAAGACAACTGGATGGGGGTATCTCTGGGGTGAGCTAGAAACCTAGGAAAGTGGCAACTCCCAGGAATCTATGAAGATAACCTTAGCTAAGACTCCAAGCAAACAGAAATATGGAGTCTGAACTAAACACCTTCTGTAACCTGGCAAAGCTTTGAATGGAGGAATTGTGATACCAAACCAGCTACAAAACCTTAGACCCACAATTTTTCCTCCCTACAAAATGTGCAGAGGTAAAAGATGGAGCAAAAATTGAGGAAAGTGCCAGCTAGTGACTGGCCCAACTTGAAACCCATGCCCATAAGAGGGAGCCCACCCTTGACCCTATTAATAATATTCTGCTATACATGCAGACAGGAGGCCAGCATAAGCATCATCTGAGAGACCTCACTCAGAAGCTGATGGAAACACATGCAGAGACCCACAGCCAAACATTAGGCTGAGCTCAGGAAGTCTTGTGGAAGTAGGGAAGTATTGAAGGAGACAGAGGGGACAAGGACACCTCAAGAACACTTACATAATCAACTAATCTGGCCCCAAAGGGGCTCATAGAGATGAAACTGCCAACCAGAGAACATTCATGGCATGGAGCTAAGCCCTCTGCACATATGTAACAATTGTTCAGCGTGATCTCATGTGTGACTCCTAAATCAGGAACATGGATTGTCTCTGACTACATTGCCTGCCTTTGAATCCCTTTTACCTAACTGGACTGCTTTTTCTAGCTTCAATAGAAGATGTTCCTTGTCTTATTGCAACTTGATATGCCAAGTGTTCAGGCTCATGCTGAGGCATCCCTTCCACCCTGAGGGACCAACCACAGGACGATGATATAGTATAGAATAGAGTTTATCCAGGGCATGGGGAGGGTAGCTTAGAGGGTAGTAGAGGCAGAGAAAGGCAGAGAGAGGGAGAGAGTAGAGAAGTAGAGACCAGTCATGACCACGTGGAGAGAGGGGGAAGGGAATGGGGAGAGGGGGAGCAAGGGAGCAAGAGAGGTAAGAGAAGTAAGAGAGATAAGAGATAAGAGATGCAAGAGAGAGAGGAGGGGGCAAGCAGCCCCTTTTATAGTGGACCAGGCCCACCTGGCTGTTGCCAGGTAACTGTAGGGAGGAGCATACCTGGCTGTTGCCAGGTAACTGTGGGGTAAAGTTTACACAGAATGCTAACATTCTGGTTGATATCCTTGGGAGGCTTTCCCTTTTCTAAGAAGTAGAAGGGGGGAGGATAGGGGGAAGGGAGGGGAGGGACAGGGACTGAGAGGCCAGGAGGGAGGGGAAGCTGCGGCAGTAATTGAGATGTAAAGTAAATAAATAACCAAGAAAAAAAAGAAATAACTTAAATCCAATTAGACAGCTGTTGGTTGCACCGATGTGTAACCTATTGTTGAGTGGGCCCTAATTGCTGAAGATATTGCATACTTAGGACACAAGATTTGTATGATTCAAGTTAGATCTGACCTGAAAGCCTCTTTTCTGCAATCTAGCTTCCATGATTCCAGAAATCACTGTACAAGCTGCAAAGGTGTGTGCATTGGGGAAGGGGGGGGAAATTGAACAGTTATCTAATCATTTCGCAAAGGTCACAGATATTAGTGACCTCACAATTGATGTTAGGTTCCAATATGTGTTTGGGAAGAGCTAATCAAGCCATGCCACTTACCAAATACTGATAATAATATTAAAAGGGAAAAATAAAATATTTGATATTTGACTTTTATATCTATTTTTATTTTAATCACCATATCAAAATAAATATTGGACACAGCACTTTCCATCTGTTAAAAATGTTTGAAGTATACCATTAATAATTTTATATAATCATATATGTATATACACAATTTATATATATATATATGTATATGTGTATATATATGTATGTATATATATAGTTGATGCTTGCTTACTTGGTCCTTTACTGAATGCTTGTCAAAGAGTAACTGTAAAGAACATGAGTCATCCTGAGGGAACATTCCAGAAGAGTAAACAAAAAGAGTGTCAGAGCCAGAAAACAAAGAGTGCTAGGAAATGCTGAACTTTGAGCATGACATAGCTGCTTGCAATCATGAAGTCACAGCAGCTGATTACGTCAATGACATTTGAGCAAGACCAAGCTACTTCAAATTCCAACATGGAAGGGGAAGGGCTGACAAGACCCCATCCTTAGCTAGGGAGTTGATGGTGGCAAGGGAAGGAAGAGTAATTTTTCTTTTAGGATAGGACTACTGGGCTGCTCCAGTGAGTGGTCTATGCCCACTTGCATAAAGGCAGCGCTCATTGGATTCAATGGGCAAAGCAGAAGAGGAGGAGATGGTAATGGGAGTGGTAAGGTTGGGTGGGAGGGAGATGGTTTGGGGGATAAACTGGAGGAGTGGAAGATATAGATATTCAAAATACACTGTATCCATGTATGAAATTCTCAATGAATAAATTTAAAATTGCATTTTTTTTTTTAAAAAAAAAAGAACATGAGTCATTTACTTACACTAATCTCTGTCATTAAACTTCTGACACTGCTAGGAAAGTAAAATTGCTAAAAATAAAAATAAAGTTATTGCCTCTGCTCCCTGCTCAAATATTTTGTTCTTTATTATGTCAAAACCAGTATCAATTTATGCGTAACTCATAGCTTTAAATACAAGAGTTTTTCTGTAGGCAAGAATTACAGTATGTTAGGATTATCCATACATATGACTTATTGAATTGGTTTATCATGATTGATGATTTCTCATTAATATATTATTTTAACATTAGCATAGTAATAAGATATTAATTATTCCTAAAATACAGAATGCAGAATATTATCTCTTTGATTAGATGAAAATATAATGCTTAGTATATATGTGTATATGTATAGTGTGTATGTTTTCAAAGTTTAAAATTTGAACCTAGAGATATAAATGATTTCTTTAATTTTATCAACTTAAAACAATTGGATTTTCACGTTTTACTTAAAACAAGGTAGTATATTTCACTGTTAGAAAAAATCAAAGGAAATAATTATTTCTTTGCAAGAATCAATAGTACAACTTGCAAAACCGGGTTTGCAGAGACTATAACTAAAACGAAGCAAGATCTGGAACTTTCTGGTGTGATTGTGACACTGATGTGAGTTGGGAAAACTCAGGAGAATGAGCAGCAAGGTGCAGGATAAAGGAGGGCAGATAGAAAAGCAAATGAAAGGAAAGGCTGTACACTATGCACCCCAATTCCCAGGTGAATCACAGTGTGTCAAATAACAGGAGGCCCTGCCTGGAGTTCAGCACCGTGACTACAGATTGCAGGTAAAAATCAATGTGAACAAAATCAAAGGCTTAAAGTAGAACTCCGCAAGTGCCAGACTAGCGGAGTATCTGCATGATATTAGCACCACGGGTTCCTTCTAGCTTTGCCATCTTTAGAATGTAACCCTTATTCTTATGAGCCACAAAAGATTGCTAAATGTCTCGTCCCCTCAAATCTCAGGAAGAAAAGAGAAAACAGGAAGGGTGAAGCAGTACATGTACAGTGAGGCAGTTCCCTTTAAAAAGCCTTCCCAGAAAGCCTACATACATAGTGATAAAATGTGCATACTGTTCACTACAACTGTGTCTTGTTAGTAGCCTAGGGGTAGCTGTAATGCCTTTCATATAACCTTGGTATAAAAAGTATAAGTTTTATAATCTAAGCAAGTAATTGTGGTGTACTCACAGAAAGTATCCAAATGATATCAACAAAATCAACATCGTACACATTAGCATTACAGTCCATCTTAGCTTACAGCTACTCACTGGGTACAAGCATACAAAAATCAAAGCCTTCTTCTTTTTCTTTTTTTAATCTGTGTTAGATTGATTTATTTAGGGGTCATAGTTAATATCTCCATTAGCAACATCTTTCCCTCATACCGCAACTCCAATGCTGGCCATGGAGGAAATGGAAGCAAATCTGAGGGAATCTGCAACTTGAAAGGTGCCTGATGTTTCCTTTACTCTTCTCTCTTCCTCAGGAAAACCTAGACCAAGAGATGAAGCAAATGGAATACAGTCCAGGAATTTCCAGCCAAAGCCAAAGCCACAAAAAAGAGCCTACTTAAGGTAAACAAAAGTGTCTAGTGACCTGCCTCATTTCCTTTCTTTTCCTTTCTTATTGTTTATTTTATTTATTTGCTTTACATACCACTCACTGCCACCCTCCCCATCACCTCTTCCCACACTCCTCCCTTCCCTCCCACCTTCCTTCTTCTCTGAATGGACGGATGCCCCTGGGTATCCCCCACCCTGGCACATCAAGGCTGCTGGGCTAGGTGCATCCTCTCCCACCTAGGCCAGACAAGGCAGCCCAGCTAGAAGAACAAATCCCAGGGACAGGCAACGGCTTTTGGGATAGCCTCCTCTCCATTTGTTCAGGAATCACATGAAGACCAAGCTGCATATCTGTTACATATGTGTACAGAGACGGGGGAGTGTGTGTCTGTGGGGGGGGGGGGGGTACTAGGTACAGCCTGCGTAAGTTCTTTGGTTGTTGGTTCTGTCTCTGAGAATCCCAGTGGTTCAGGTTAGTTGACTCTGTTGGTCTTCCTTTGGAATTCCTGTCCCCTTCAGGGACAGCAAACCTTCTCTCCACTCTTCCCTGAGAGTCCCTGAACGCCATTCACTGTTTGGCTGTGGGTGTTTGCATCCTTCTGAGGCAGCTGTTGGGTGGAGCCTCTCAGAAGACAACATGCTCCTGTCTGCAAGCATAACAGAGTATCATTAATAGTGTTAGAGATTGGTGCTTGCCCGTGGGATGGGTCTCAAGTTGGGTCCTTTATTGGTTGGCCATTCCCTCAGTCTCTGCTCTATATATTATCCCTGTATTTCTTATAGACACGATAAATTTTAGGTTGAATGTTTTGTGGGTAAGTTGGTGTACTTATTGTTCCGCTGGAGTTCCTGCCTGGCTACAGGAGGTGGCCTTTCCAGGTTCCATGTCCCCAATGCTGTGAGTCACAGCTAAGGTCACTCCCATTGACTCTTGAGAGCCTCCTCGTATCCAAAGTCTCTGGCACTTACTCGAGATGCCACCCACCACCTACCCCTGCCAGCAAGTGTGTAAAAAAAGGGTTTTCTAGATTATAGATGATAGCTAAAATGATCTATAAACCAACTGGAAAAAACTCAGTTTCTTTCACTACTACACGCCACAGTTTTAAACAATAACAGAGCATTAGGTTGTTTTGAGACCTCAGCAACCACTGAGTGAAAACTAATCTCACTGAGGATCTTTTGTATATGTGCATATGTGTATGTGTGGTTGCACATGTGTGTGCAGGTGTGAATGTGCGCGCATGCTCGCACATGCGCATGTGGGAGCCAGAGGTCAATGTTGGTGTACATTCTCAGAGTTGTCCACCTTGTTTTTCTAGACAGAAAGTCTCTGTTTTGTCTCAGATTCACCAATTATGCTAAGTTTACTAAGATGCGAGGCCCGAGATCTGCCTATCTCTGCAAGATTTGCTCTCCCCACTGCTAAGGTGTTGCACGTCAGCCTCTGAACATGAAGAATGCTTCCATCATTTCTACATACTAATTATTGTGATGAGAAAGTGAATTATTAGAAATATTACAGTTTTCTGACTTAGGAATAATTTATATAATTTGACTTCACTGAGAGAGAAAAGATACTTTTAGAAAATGTTATGCAAAGAAAATTATTCAGTACCCAATATTTTTCCTTTGTAACAATTTTTGGATGGGTGTTATTGTTTGTTTACATGTTATATAGTAAAGAACTGTAAAGTGCTATTAAAGCATAAGAGCTTAGTGTCAAGATATGGAATTTTATGGCTTCTAAGCATATTCTATACTGAAATTTTACTTTGATATTATGTGCTCATGCATATATTCGCATGAATATATATAGATACACATACATACACACACAAAAGAAAAGGCTGATAGTCCGGGAATATATTCTACTTGCCTTACATGCATATAGAGCTAGCTAGCTAGGTTTGATTCCATCATTGATAAAAGCCAATGAATACATTTTTATCTTATTAGTTTGTGTCAACATTTTATAGAACACACACACATTTGAGTTACAACATAAGTACAGCGCAAAGTGCTGTTAAATATTATGAGGAACACAAAAATAAGCTCACATACAGATAGACAGGCAAAGACAGTATTACTAACATATACAGTTAAGTCCATGTACTCGAGTTAAACCTCTTATGTAATTTCAGCACAATCTTGTTCAATTTCTCTGCCTTAGTATTTCCTTCACAATATTCTTGAGTTTACAATATGAGATAACTTATATTATGGTCTTAGTACTGTACTCAACATATATCAAACACTTGGAGATGTTATCAAAAACATGAAAGTTAAAATTCAAATAGTTAAAATTTACCTATATAAAATAGTTAAAATTTGTTGTTTTTTTAAAATTAGATTACTAATGTGAGTAGTCAACTTCCATCAGAACATTAGTTCCTTCTAAGAAATTCCCTCCATCTCCCTATGCTTAAAACATCATTATAACTTTTTGCCATACCTTTGTTGGCTAATTAAAATAGCACAATTATATGAGTCATACCAAGTTTAACAGGAAAAAGTAATGATTTCATAAAATCTCACCTGTGTTGTAAGAATTAAATTTGCTCCACAACCCCACTGTTAATTGATATTGCTAAATTTGGATATTTCTCCTAATCTGGTAATTATGTTTTATATAGTATGGGAATCTATATCTTCATTTATCTTATGGTAAATTGAATTTGGCAGTTTATATATATACATATATGTTTATTTCATCTTTTAAAGCTATTATTAATAATTTTATACCACTTTTCCTATTGGATTATTTGTATTATTGTTACCTATTTATTAAGGCTCTTTATATATTCTAAACACTAGTCCTTTCATGGAATATATATACTTAAAATCTCATTTACTCTGTTCCCTTCCTGTCTATAGTAGTGGTGACCTGATATGATTTTTAATTTCACTTCACAGACTTCTATCCTTACATTCAATTATTTATTGTTAAGGTCAATAAATATTTCCCTAACTGACCTAAGGGCATGAAGATATTTTTGTATATTTATTTCTGGACACATTATCATTGATTTTTTTTTTACATTTAGGTTACTATACATCTAATATGTACATTTAGGAAGATTTTTTACATTTAGGTTATATACATCTAAAAACAATCCATATTACAGCTTTAGGAAGAGATTGCTGTTTCTTTAATCTGGATTTTTACCTCTTTGCCTCAGACACACTGAAAGGACTAGTGCTTTCCCACTACTTGTTACCAATCAAGGGTAAAATCATGCTTGTTATTATATCTGATTTTCTAAAAATCTATTCCTTTGTTCTATTTACCTATGTAAGTGCCAATACAGTAATTATTATAGTCTTATCTAATGGTACTTATCTTCCTACTTTACCAATATCCTTCATGACAATTTATTCTAGTTTTTACATCTATAGTTCCATATAGATTTTAGAATATTACTGTCAAATTCTGCAAGAAAATTTGGGGTTTTTTTACTGTAATCTTATTGAATCTATAAATCAATTTGGGAACATTAGTATTTATGTGTTTATAGACAACCATAGAGATATTTAATTTATATACATGTTCTTTAATGTTTTGCTTTGGTGAAATAAAGGTTTCACTTCAGATTATACTTATTATTAAATACTATATAGTTTTATAATATTATGACATCATTCGTTTGTTTGTCTATATGTGTGAGGAGCATGTTCATGAGTGAACGCAAGCATGTGGAGGCTGGAGGTTAGACTTTGGATGGGACTTTTCAGGTGCCATCCAACCTGGTTTTTTGAGCTAAAGTTTCTTGTTGGGCTAGGACTCATCAAGTAGTCTAGGTTAGCTGGCCAATGAGTCCCAGAGATTTGCTTGTCTCTGCCTCCCCAGTGCTGGGTTGATAAATTCAGGCCACCATACCCAGCTTTGGTTTATGTGAGTTGTAGGGCAAACATTTCATTGGCCAAGGCATTTCCTCAGTTCATCTTGTGTTCTCCTTATGCTAATATAGAGAATCATTTGGATATATAATCAACAAAATGATTTTCAATGTTGATTATATACCCAACAAATCTGTTAATTTTCCTAAATTATCTGTTGATTTTTTATATTCTCTATATACATGTACTGATATTATTTGGGAGGAACACTTTAATTTTTTCCTTTTAATCCATCCCATATTGTCCTCAAATCCCCTACCTTTCTGAGAGTTACAGTGTATTTGTACATTCTTACAAATGATACCGAAATTTTATGTAAGCATTTATAGAGAGCATTTAAGTAGAGAATGTACAAATCTTAATTTTATAAAGTTAATAAAATACTTCCATTTAACCACCATGCAAATCAGTGTAAAAGATCATTCCTTACCATCAAAATCTTTCTCTGCACTCCCTACATTACCTATCTTAAACCTCTTCTACAAAGTAAGCAGTATTCTGGTTTCTAACACTGTCACCTCGTTTTGTCTTTTTAAATACTTTATGTAGGCACTGTTTGATCTTCTGCTTTGTCTCTTTTCTAATATCAATATACATATTTATACATAAATATTAATTTCCATTGATACACAGTATTCCACATTGATGACATTTTTGTAGCTTCCAGATTGGTATTAACATGAAAAAAGCTGCAAAAAGAACTTTCACGTGTACCTCTTGTTCGAAATATTTATGTGCTTTTAATCAATAATTTCAAGTAATGTAAATGTTAGATTAATAAACTAAGTGGTTAAAACAAGTGTTATGAAATAATGACTATGAGCACCGCAGGCATATGTATCAAAACATGTGTTGTCACTTATCTACAGAAAGACATACCAACCACCTCTGGCTGCAGAGGTTATGCAGCTACATTCTTTCAAGCTGGACATGGTAGCAACAAAACCATGACATCAGAGTCATTCTTTATGTAAATGTGATATAGAAATGGAAAGATGCTAAAGAAGGGGGAGAAAAAGTTCTAAATATCAAAATGAATCAGAAGAGAAAGCCACGCTATTTTTAAATGAGATAAGAAAGCATGACATCCGAGAGTGTCAAGAAGATATTATTAATAAATTTTTAACAGATGACATATGAGATATTTGAGAAAGAGAAAAATATATAATTATACACAGTTATAAATGATATATATAAGTAACTTGTGTAATATATGTGTACACTGGAATTATAGACATTTATTTTACAGATATAATTTCAGATACATGAAAAGATATATACTCCAAATTATGGATTACATTTCTGTAACAGCAAAACGTACATGACTATTATGATACAGTCTTAAAGCACAATATCTGTGGTTTTTGAAAAGCACAAGGTAGAGCCATATATAATGATAAGGGCACATGCAATATAAAGATATTATATAAATATAAAGATACTATAGAATATAGTACGTGCTATTTATTTAGCTAATTATCTGTGCATCAATTTATTTGCATGATGATATAGCAAGCATTGTCAATAGCCCTACTTGAGGTTAAGCTACTGTAGGAAATTAACATTTTCTGCTTTGTGTGTTTACATGTTAATTTGTTGAGTAAAATCAACATGACTTCTAAGTGTCAAAAAAGACCTTTGCTAAAAAGAATTTCTTTAAGGATCATTCTTTCAACCTTTCATGAGCATTTAAAAACATATCTTGCTTTACAATTGTATAAATCAAGAACACTGGCAGACATTCTTCTCGATCCAGATCATCAGCTAGGATTTATTCACAGGATGAGTTCTACCCACTTTGTCTTCCTTCCCGTCAACTATCATTGACTACTTGGACTTCTTCTGAGTGCTGTAACACTATCCTAGCTCGTGCATTCCTCCAAACTGTACCCTATTCCGTATCCTTTTTTCTGTACCCTATTTTGTGGTTTCATACCTATTCTTTTTGTCCACTGTTGTTACCTGACTGGTTGTAATTAGGAATTCATGTTTATCCCGGCCCATGCATTTCTACTTCTCTAAGGTCTCAATGGTGATCAAACTGACAGAAATGTAACCCACTCAAGTATGTAAAATATCACCCCTGTAACTCAGACATGTATTACCTGATGTTTATCTTTTCATAAATATTTTTAATGTCCTTGTAATTATGTTAGAATTTATTTGTGTATTTGCAATGGACTGTGAATAGATGTGGTTATTTATAGGGAATGACAAATAGCTGCCATGACACTCTCAATATTCTCACTCTCTGTTATGACAATCTCAGATATTCATATGAGGGCACTATCTTGAGTTTTCTAGAAGATAATTGCCATGAGGAATCACATCCTGTAGCTGGATATTTATTTGAGTTACTGAGATTTGGCTATAAAATTGTTTACTATACTATCTAAAAATTATGAGGTTCTCTTTCTATAGAGAGGACACAATATCAAACAGACCTCCTGGTCCTCTGGCTCTTACAATGCTTGCCCATACTTTTCCTTGATTTCCAGGAAATCTTGCTACGCACTATCCCAATCTACCAACCAGCCCCATAGTAAATTGAGTAAACTGAATAAACTAAGGTCTTCTTCTGGATCACTATGTGCTCCCTTGTCACTATCTTGTCATTTTATTTTCTTGTCTCCTTCCTTCATCAACCATCCTGATTATTTCATACAAGAACTGTACCTTTCCTCTTTGTCCTCTGTATCTGTACCAATACTGTCACAGAGAAAGGTAGAAGTTCAAGAAACATTTGTGAATAAATGAACAAACCTATCTCCAAGCACAGCATCCTTTCATCATTTGGAATGTGTGCTGTGGAGCAAACCGAAGAAGACTAAACTATGATCAGTAAGCTAAAGAATAAGTAATCTAATTAGAACAACAGGACACACATGCATAAAAATGTGTGAAAGTTGGTGCATCAGCAATTGTTGCAATAAACCACGCCATAAACAACTTCATAATCTTAATGATCTGAAATAGCAAAATCATTTTCCACTCTGAGTTCTTTTGTTGCCTTATTCAGCTTTGGGCTGGGTTCCAGGCTCCAGGCTGGCTGCATGTTTCTCTTCCTAGCAATTTGCTAGGGCAACTTTCTCATGATTCATCACTGCAACAAAATAGGCAAGCCAATCATGGATTCACATTTAGCTTTCTGCTTACCTCCCACTGATTAAGGCAAGTCACACATGGTGAAGAACAGCACCAAAGGGAAACGGAGTGTGCTGCCCCACCGTGGGAAAGGCAGGAAGTGAACTTGTGTCAGTGTTTAGATTATTACACAGTACAGCTGGCTGTCCATTTAAAGTGCTAGGTGGCCCCGAGGCTCCAGAGGGAAGACTTCTGGAGGACGAAATGTCCAGAACTGAGCTGGAGTCCCAGTCCGAGCTGTGGAAACCAGAACTTCGCTTGGAGAACAGAATGCACCCAGTACAAGGCCCCTAAGCCCGAGGGCTTCCTCTTGTCACCCTTTCCACCTCCGGGTGGTGATCATGGCCGAGATGGCCCTGGTGGCATGCGAGGAGGAAGACATGGACTCATGGACCGTGGTGGTCCTAGAGGAATGTTCAGAGGTGGCAGAGGTGGAGACAGAGGAGGCTTTCAAGGTGGCCATGGCAAGGACCGAGGTGGCTTTGGTGGAGAAAGACGAGGTGGTCATGGGGGGGTCTCCTGGACCTTTAATGGAACAGATGGGGGGGAAGAGGAGGTGGACGTGGAGGACCTCGGAAAATGGATAAAGACGAGCACTGTCAGGAACGCAGAGACCAGTCCTACTAGAGACCTGCAGAGCTGCACTGACGACCAGATTTATTTTTTAAACCAGAAAATGTTTTAAATTTATAATTCCAATATTTATAATGTTGGCGACAATGTTATGATTATTCCTTGTCTGTGCTTCAGTATTTTCACCATTTGTGAAGAAACATTAAAACAAATTAAATAGTAGTGTGCTGGGGTTTTTTTGTTTTGTTTTTTGCTTCTCTACCCCCCCCCCTTTAAGATGGTTGTTTTAAGACTTAACAATGGGAACCCCTTGTGAGCATGCTCAGTATCATTGTGGAGAACCCAGAGGGCCTCTAATTGTAACAATGCTCATGGTTGTGATATTAAAAAAAAAAAAAAAAAAAAAAAAAAGTTCCGGAAGTAGTTCTTTGTCCCACCCATGGCGGCCACGGGCGCGAGTACTTCCGGTAGTGCGGTAGCGGGGTCGCGCTGAGCGGGTTGGAGGCTGGTGGCAGCGCAATGACAACGCTCCGGGCCTTCACCTGCGACGACCTGTTCCGCTTCAACAACATTACTTGGATCCACTTACAGAAACTTATGGGATTCCTTTTTACTTACAGTACCTTGCACACTGGCCAGAGTATTTCATCGTTGCTGAGGCACCTGGCGGAGAACTAATGGGTTATATTATGGGCAAAGCAGAAGGCTCAGTAGCTAGAGAAGAGTGGCATGGACAGGTCACAGCTCTGTCTGTCGCCCCTGAATTCCGCCGTCTTGGCTTGGCTGCTAAACTTATGGAGTTACTAGAGGAAATTTCGGAAAGAAAAGGTGGATTTTTTGTTGATCTCTTCGTAAGAGTATCCAATCAAGTAGCTGTCAACATGTACAAGCAGTTGGGTTACAGTGTCTACAGGAAAGTTATAGAGTACTACTCGGCCAGCAACAGGGAGCCCGATGAGGATGCCTATGATATGAGGAAAGCACTTTCCAGGGACACTGAGAAGAAGTCCATCATACCATTACCTCATCCTGTGAGGCCCGAGGACATTGAATAACCATAGGCAGTGGTTCTTAGGCAGGTGTTCCAGACAGTTTGTGGACATACTATTTTCATAGGATGATCTTGGAGCTCTAGTAGGAGGAAAGTAAGCATTTAAGTCTTAAAGACTTCAAAAAATGCAGACTATAAACTTACTTCAAATCTCATCCTTCCAATGAGCAATAGCATACATGTTCGAACTGTTTGCCATAGTAAAATTCAATCAAGGCAGCTAAGTCAGAAGGACATGTTCCACTATCATGGTTGACGGTACAAGCCAAGGAAAGACTCCCTCCATCCTCCTCCTAAATTCTGTGCCTGAGAACCACTGCTGCGCGTATATATATATTTTTTATTTTGTATTGATCTGTTAATTGAAGCTTTAAAAGCATATATGAAATGTATAAATCTGAGATGTATAGTAAAACACATTGTTGACTATGAAAAAAAAAAGTTCCAAATGTTTAAAAAACAATAATAAAGTGCTAGGTGATGCCACTAGGTTCCTTGAACAGAACAATGAGTAAGACTTAAATGAATAAAAGTAGTCTGAGAAAAGTTTTCAAATAAAACAACCCTCTAGCCATCCCATAGAAAATAAAAGGTGTATTTTGGTTAAAATGGAAACACCGTGACATTTCAGAGAGGAGAAAATAAAACAGGTGGCAACAAAGTAGGATGCAGAACGCAGTCCTTGGTTTGCTGAAGGACAGATGCATGTGCCTAAAGGTCAGAAGCCAGTCATTTGTCTTTCAGCATTTATTTAGCTAGTGGAGTGCTTAAAGCAACAGGGAAGCATGACTCTTGACTCAACTTCTTTTCTCATTTTTTCCTTCCACACAGCTTCTCTGACCCAAAGTAACAATCAGGATCCCCAGTTGTATGTAGCAGAGTCTAGCTCTGGGTGGCTTAAACATAACACAGTGACAAAGAAAGTAGCTAGAATAAGGAAATGGAGAGAGTCTGGGAGTCATGGCATCTCATCCCTTCCTGTAGATTTCACAAGAGAGTCTGGGATAGCTTACAAAAAGGGAGTTTGGAGCTCATTGGGTGCCAAGAGTGGTGGGGTATCTCAGTGGTGAGATGTTGAATGACAGTGTTCCATATCTGTGGCTCTAGGTTCAATCCAAAGCCAGAGAGGCAGAGACAGATAAAGTCAGGCCATCAGCACTAAGACACTGTGGAACACTGGGACATACTATCAGTGCCTCTGTGTTCTCTCAACAGCTTTATAGCAGTTGGTGCAGCTTCAAGTGGTGCTTAACTGTAAAATGTAGTCGACTTAGTGCTGCTATCCACGCTCCTGCTCTGGATCGACCTAAACACTGAGATGAGAGAGCCTAATTGGTTGATCTGAAGTCACCATCCATATCCTGGCTACTGAGGCTGCTAGGGAAGTAAGCATAAGTGACTTATTAGTATTTTAATGGTTAATTATACTAAGAAAAAGGCTGTTTCCACTAATAGGGCTTAAAAAAAATCCAAGAATTGACAGTAGATCAGATGCTGGCAGTCAAAGCAGACCAGTGACTTTAATATATATACATGGCAATAGCCCCCACTTCTGCTTTTCTTTACAAGACTCATACCAATGTCATACTTTGTATTCTCTTCCTCTGAAATCTCATAGGAATTTACTTTGGAGCTACTCTTTTCACACTCATGTAACTTTTATTAAACAACTTTTTTTAAGATTTTATTTTATGATTGGGGATGGAGCAGAAACTAGAGGAAAATCTAACCAATAGCTGGCCCAACTTAAGAACCATCCCATGGGTAATCAACAATCCCTGACACTATTAATGATACTCTGTTATGCTTGCAGACACAAATCTAGCATGGCTGTCCTCTGAGAGGCTCCACCCAGCAGCTGAATGCAGAAATCCACAACCTAACAGTTGATGGAGCTCTGAACTCTTACGGAACAGCTGGGCCCAAAGAGGATAGGAACTCCACAGGAAGACCAACAGAGTCAATTAACCTGGACCCTTGGGGCTCTCAGAGTCTGAACCACCAACCAAAGAACATTCACTGGCTGGACCTAGGCTTCCCTGCTCATCTGTAGCAGATGTGCAGCTTGGTCTGCATGTGGGTCCTGAACAACTGGGACAGGGCCTATCCCAAAAGCTGCTGCCTGTCTGTGGGATATGTTCCTCTAGCTGGGCTGCCTTGTCTGGCCTCAATGGGAGAGGATGCCCCTAGCCTCGAAGAGACCTGATGTGCCAGGGTGGGAGGATACCCAGGGGACCCCCACCTGCACAGGAAGAAGGGGAGGGGGGTGGGGGAAGGATTGTGGGAGGG
>CM052722.1:36489069-36532604 GCA_028551405.1 Uromys caudimaculatus | reverse complement strand
CCAAGTCCTCAGACACCCAAGAAGAAGGCATCGGATCCCATTACAGATAGTTATGAGCCACCATGTGGTTGCTGGGAATTGAACTCAGGACCTCTGGAAGAGCAGTCAGGGCTCAATTACTGCTGAGCCATCTCTCCAGGCCCTCATGTAACTTAATGTCCACATGCATTAATTCATCTGGAGTATAAGCAATGTGTGCAAACTGATCATAAATTATATTTCTGTGTATCCAAATGTGATTTTAGTATTGTGTTTTCATTGTTAGTTTTCAATTTTTTTTTTTTTTTTGGTCTTTTGAGACAGGGTTTCTCTGTGTAGCCCTGGCTGTCCTGGAACTCACTCTGTAGACCAGGCTGGCCTCGAACTCAGAAATCCACCTGCCTCTGCCTCCCAAGTGCTGGGATTAAAGGCGTGCGCCACCACTGCCCGACCAATTAATTTTTACTAAGTGTGATTGTTTGCCTGAGATGCATCCCATAGGCTTAGGCATTTGGATACTTGGTCCTCAGTCGGTAGCGCTGTGTGGAGAGGCTTGGAGGTGCAGCCTTGCTGGAGGAAGGATCTCACTAGGGATAGGCTTTAAGACTCTAAAGACCAGTTCTGGTCTCTCTGCTCCATACTTATGTTTAAAGATGAGAGGTCTTGGCTCCTGCTCCTTCACCATACCTGTGACTTGCTGCCATGCTTCCTTACCTTGAATGACTCTCAACCCTCTGGAACTGTAAGCCCAAATAAACTCTTTCTTCTGTAAGTTGCCTTGGTCATGCTGTTTTAATCACACTGACAGAAAAGTAATTAAGGCAGTAAGCATGTGAAATAATGGGTGACTTTCTGCCAGTTTCACACAGAAGCCATAGTACTTTGTTCATATTTGCAGACTTTTCCTATTAATGTGATTTTTATTAACAGACTAATAAAAAGGAGTGAGCACTGAAGACATGAAAGTTAAAAGCAACATATATCATTCTAATATACTTTTTAAAGCAGGAAGTCATAAAAGCCTAAAGTAGATGTTGAAATGAGACAGGAAAGACAGACAGGACCAAGTATGGTTGCTCTGGTTCAGGAGCACCTACTATGTACATGACTTTCCAAGACCTGGCCTTCAGTGATATTTCATCTGATCCTCAAATTAAATTGGCCATGGTAAGAATTTTGCAAAGGACATGAATCTAGACTCTCTTTTGCCCTAGAGAAACAGCTGTTGCACATTGTACTCATTTATCATTGATTGAAGGAAAAAGAAATTCTCTATTCCTTTCATTCTATCAAATTAATATTTAGCAATTTAAATGTTATTGCACATATGCTATCTATATTTTGCATATGACTCTTTCCAATGTGGATTTTCAAATCAGAATAATGTAGCTAGCGAGGAAATGGCATAATGTATAAAAGAATAGAGAAGTTAATGTATGCATATATTTCAGCTTAGGTTTTTAAAAAACAGCACATCTTCGAATGTCAGTCAAATGACAATTTAACAAAGTATGATTTAGTTTTAGGAGATGCCATAATGGTGGAGAAGATAAACAAGGGGATGTCCCCACTCCATCATCCCCATGCCTTCCATTCCACATTACCCTACAACTTCCCCTTGTTAATGTGTACATTGTCACCTCAGAAGACTGAAACAAGACTGTGGGCAAAGGACAACTGTGGCAATGCACCTTCAAATGAACACTGGGAAGACACAATGGAAAACACCACCCTTCGAGTAGAAAACAATGTGTGCATCTCCTTTGGAACTGTTTGATTCCAGCATAGCTTCATAACCTCCTCGTTCAGATGTTAATGAAATGCTTTCTGGGATCCACTCAGTAAAATCTTTACTGCTAAACGGTTGCATGGCATCAGCTGTGTTATTCTCTCAGGGCTGTGTAGACTCTGCTGCAATGTGTCCATCAAAGATAACAATGCAGTCGGGTCTCCGAAAGACTGCTTTGGCCGGTGTTAAGTGGAAGAATGACAGCGTTTCCCGTTATGCAATGAAGGACGTTTGCACGTAAAAGTCTTTAAGAACAGAAATACTGAGAGCAGTGTCTGTAAAACGTTAAAGTTAAATGTGTGCTTTTTCTTTATTGTAAGGCATCTGGTTTCTGTAGAATGAATATTGTTGATGCCAGTTTCAAGGTTGCTGTTCTTTGTGCTTTTAAACCAAGGTCAAAATGAGAGGCAGCTCAGAGGCCTTGAGATTGTCATTGACAAGGAAAATAGAAGCTTCATAGCTGTAGCACTAATTAATCACTTCAAGAAAAATAGAAAGAGGAAAAAATACATGCATAAACACATGTATACACATGTGATTAATCCTGTCGACAGCTAATTGAAATTTACTTTATGATCTAACACATGTCATCATATATAGCCAAACACAAGATAGGTCTAAATATATGTTGTGGAGTTAGATGAACTTAGTGGAGAAATGTAGTTTCTTTGACAACATTTTTCCAAAATACTGTTGGAAGCAAGGTTAGCCTTCAAGAAATCTACACTTTCTGTGTCATTTCAGTTAAAATGTGAATCTGAGGTGTAGCTCAGTGGTGGGTTCACTCTGTAATACAACAAAAATAATTTGAATTTTTATTGTCAATGAATCCTCACATCTCAAAAATAACTTAAGAAACAAAAGGCCTTTTCACAACATGCTTATCATTTTTATATTTAGTTTTAAAAATTATATACTATATATTTGATCATATCTATTCCCCTCCCCCAGTTCCTTCTAGATCTTTCTCACCTTCCAACCAACTCCATCTCATGTTCTTTCTCTCCCAAAACTAACCATAAAATAGACCAAAAAAAGTCAGAGTCTGATTTTCATTGGTTAACTTCTCCTATGCATGGGCCTACCCTAGATTGTTGCTGCTGTACTTAGTGACATTCCTTTGTAGTAAAATGATTTTCCCTTTCTCAGCAGGTATCAACTGCCATTAGCTTCTAGGATAGGGGGTAGGACTTTGTATCTACTTTCCCAGCTCCATGTTGGGATTTTGTCTGGCTTGAATTTGTGGAGGTCTTGTGCAGGTGGTGTACCACCACTCATCCCACATTAGAGAAGCTGCTTCTTGCCGTAGACGGTAATCAACACAGAAGCCCACAACTGGACAATGTGGAGAGACTGAGAGAATCTGGAGCACTCAGTCCTTTTTTTCAAAGGGATGTCTTTATCCAACCCCTCCTCTCAATGCTTATGTATCTATGCAGAAGAGGAACCAGAAAGATTGTAAGAGCCAGAAGTGATGGATGATCCAAGAAAACAGCAAGTACCCAACACAATAGGACTGATCCTCATATGAATGTGTTTACCTTGAAATGCAAAATACAACATCAAGATGTCAAACCTAGAAAATAGTGCTCAAGTGTTTAAAATCAGGCTGTGCGCATGAAAATGAAGTTGTTTCAGTGTCACAGGATACTTATTGTGAGTTCTCTATAGCAAGCGTTTAATGAGCACTTTATACACATCAGTTGTGGAACAACTTTACTGCAGACAAATGTATGTTTAGATACTATATTTTGGAAGCAACTATTCTGAGCTTTTTTACCGTGGCTTCACAATGAATTCTTTGGGTTACTGTTCATTTAAATATTTCACTGTTCGTTGAAAAATTTTGTTATCTTAAAGATGTTTATCCTCAACTGATAATTAGAAGCTGTTTCCAGGAAGAAGCCATATTTAATTTCTTTGCATAAATAGCATCATATTGCTAGAAGAAAGTGGACTATTCTAAGTCCAAAAGAAAGGGCTGGATGGAGTGGCACACACTTGTAACCCCACTCTGGAATCTGGGGCATGATCATGACATTGAAGCCAGCCTGGGATATAAACCCTGTTCAAAGTCAGCCTAGGCTACTAGGCTATATCTCAAAAATAAACATGACTATTAATACAGTACCATTTCACTCTTCTAGGATGTTAGAAAACCAAGATATGTGTGTGTGTGTGTGTGTGTACGTATATATGTGTATATGTGTATGTATATTTGCATCCTTTATTACATAAATATTTTCTGGAACCCAAGGTCAAAGCCAAAATTGTTACGGTTCTTTTTATTGTTATTATACTTAATTCTCTCTCTCTCTCTCTCTCTCTCTCTCTCTCTCTCTCTCTCTCTCTCTCTCTCTCTCCCCTGTGTGTGTGTGTGTCTGTGCACACATTTGGAAATCAGATGACAGGTTGCAGAAACTTTTTTGTTCTTCCACCATGTGGGTCCAATGGACTGAGTTCAGGTCCTTAATCTTGTCAGCAAGCATCTTTACCCACTGAGCCATGTTGCCTGCTGGCCCATGTGTAAGCTTCTTAAGTTACAGCAATCACCAAGTGCCCAATAGTCCTTCATTATCCCGCCACCTCCAGTGGAATCATGGATATCAAAGTAAGGGAGCACAATTACTCTTCTGACGTAAGAAGATATGAAAAGGCTATGCAACACAGTCCTGGAGTTTAGGAAGGTTACTAGAGATGGTAGATTCTAAATCAGTACAGGAATGAAAGGAGAAGGATTAACCCAGCTACAGAAAAAGAATGGAATTGCAAGAAGCAGGGAGTGCAGTTGTTGAGGAAAATAAAAGGGCCTTGGAAAGAGAAGAATTGGTTGAGTTGTGTCTAGGGCTTAACATCTGAAGAAAAACTGAGATAGATGGTTCTAAAGATGAGCAGGAACAAATGCAAGGCCCTCAGCTCCATGTGAGCTGTGTTAAAGCTCTATGAATCACATGGCAGCTATAAATCACTGCTCAGCTTCAGTAATGAATCAAGGAAATATTTGGAGCTTAAAATCACCACTCTGACCACTTACTAGAAAATGGAATGCTTACCACAAAGACTGGAAGGAGGCCAACTGAACCTTCAGATTCCAATGTGGCAGACTAATAACCTAAACTAAAATGGTTATTGTGGTGGTGAAAATACTTCAGTCTAGTATGAGAGAAGATGAGTTAGGAGGACCAGTAAGACTGGCGATTGTTCATGCATGGAAAACAAGGGTAAGATAGGTCTGTGCTGGAGCTTTTCCATCTTGGCAGTATTGTCATGAGAGCTGGCTTATGTGTTGAGGATGTTTAGCAGCACTGCTGGATTCTACTCACTAATTAACAGAAACATTCTCCTCTGATGACAACCAAAACTGTCTGCAAACATCTCCAAGTGTCCTCTGAAAGCATGTAATCATCCCTTTTAGAGAATTACTGCTAACTCAGGTAAGAGCTTTTCTGGCCTTAGATCTATAGAAACATTTAAATCATATTAATGTTCTATATTCATCATCTGTTCACTAGGTCAGAATCTTAGAGAATAAAAACACGTTTTTCTAAAATAATTTTTTACTGCACTTAAACTTGAAAGAACTGTGGATATAGATCTATTTGGTGATGCATGACTTTAATCCCAGCGCTTGGGAGGCAGAGGCAGGCAGATCTCTGAGTTCAAAGCCAGCCTGGTCTACAGAGCGAGTTCCAGGACAGCCAGGGCTACACAGAGAAACCCTGTCTCGAAAAACAAACAAACAAGTCCCAATAAACTAATATACTTCCACAAATATTACACCTTTTATATGATTTCAAACATTTTGAACAAAACATTTAAGCATTCTTTTATTTCAAAGTGAACATACTGATAATGTTCTCTTATGACTCAGAACAATAACTATGAGCATTTGATAATCTTGATATATATATAATACGTAGAAACTGCTGTTAGGCATTGTTACTATCTGGGGGGAGGGGGGGCATGCAACTCTGTACCATGACTTGTGGCTTATGCAGCACTTAGTTTTCAGATATTTTTGATCAGTTTGATTCAGTATAGCATTTGGGTTCATTTCATATTCTTATCTGTCCTCTTTTCACTGAAGCCATCGTTGTTCCTTACACTTCCCAGCCCATGCAACTTTGGGCTTTCATCAACTGTAGAATGAGAAAATTTCTAAGCCAGATTAGAAATAAGAAAACAATAATAACTAAATAAGAAAGTAATAATAATAAACATCTTTCAAAGGACTAAGAATGAGGGACAGGAG
Source organism: Uromys caudimaculatus (assembly GCA_028551405.1). NCBI lineage: Eukaryota > Metazoa > Chordata > Mammalia > Rodentia > Muridae > Uromys > Uromys caudimaculatus. Next base: position 36,526,584 of record CM052722.1, on the reverse strand, counting down.
AGAAGGCTCAGCAGTTAAGAGCATTTGGTGCTCATGTACAGGGCCTGAGTTCAGTTCCTAGCACCTACTTTGGGCAGAGCACAATAACCTGTTACTGTAGATACAGGGAATCTGAAGCCCTCTTCTGGCCATCATGGGTACTGCAGTCACATGCAGAGACACACTAAAAAAATAAAATAAACTATAATAAAAATGAAGATTGAGAATGAATTTGATACAAGTATAATAATAATTAGTACATGAAGAGCTTCCTAACTCAACACATTCTAAGGGCCTAGTATAAGATAAACATAAGATAAGACTCAGATATGGTGGGGAAGGGGCGGCAACTCACATCTAAGTGGGCCTTGAGATCAGGCACTCAGCACTATACATGAAACAAGTGACATGCTGCAAGCTTGTCAGGAAGAGCAAAGTCAAGGTGCTGTGCACAAAGGCCAGAAGAGACTTGTTTAGGAGACAATAAGGAAAGGGACCAGATGGGTTGGAGGCCAGCTTTGTCCAGTGAGTTCCAGGTCAGTGACCGTTATAGAGTAAGACCCTGTCTCAAAAAATAAAACCAATGCGTGTACATGATACATATACATACATGCAAACAAATGCTTGTACACACGAAATTAAAACAATATAAATATAATATATAAATATATTTTAAAAATCCAAAATAAATATGAAAAATCAAAAACATGGTAAAGTATGGACATAGGAGTGGCTCAGGAACCTCCCACCACTAACTGAGAAACTGCAGACTGTTAATGGCCTTCTGCAAGAGGGAGCATTGGGTTTTCCTTTAAGGATGTGGTTCCTGGTAGGTCAGCCTGTCCAATAGATAACCTCCTACCCGTGCTTATATGGATAGCACTAGTTGGACTCACTGGATGACTTAAAAAGTGGGACTAGAGGTGTAGTCAGGAGGAGAGAAGGTGAATATGATCAAAATATATTTTTAACAGAAATTCTTAAGGAACAAATAAATATTTCATTTTAAAAACATGCTGAGTTGAACAATACAGTCAGTGTGATGATATATGCAGACAATTCTATGACTTTGAGCAGCTATTTGGGGTATGTCCTTGAAACCAACTACCACTCTTATGGGGGATTAAGTAGGCTCTGATTTCTATAGAAATGAAAAGTTCCTTTTCAGGTTGAAGCATAAACATGCCTACCCTCACCCCATAACCCTGATCAAGGGCAGCTATAAGAACCAACTGATCACTCAGTGATCTCTTTCCTATGATGCATATTTGTGCAAATTATGTCTCTGTGAAGTGTGACACTACTGCACTCTGGTCTTAAACTACCTAAGTCTGTTGAAGTAGATCCAGAATGCTGACCAAAAGCAAGGTGTGCCCTAAGGGGGACTCTATAAGACATTCCAGTGATCTGACCTGGAAAACAAAACAGCCTGGGGCCTGAGCCACAGTAGAGATCAACTGCCGATTTAGCACTGGCATGGTGGCCTTGTTCAAATCAACCAATGACGTTGGCATGATCTGCTGAGCCTCCCAGTTGGGGTCAGAAGGTTACAAGTACCAGTTCTACTCGACTGTGTTCACTGTGTGGTCAATATCCAACTACTGTCACAGCTGTAGGAATGTGGCAATCATCTTGGAGCTAGACCAGCATCTCTAGAAAGGTTTCATTGCCTTCGAGGACTTGCCCCATGAGACATCCTGCAAAAATACCCCCCAAAAGTCTGTAGCTCACAACTTCCTGTAACAATACACTACTTCGTGCAGCAATACAACCCCTTCTCCTCTCCCCTTCCTGGTTCAAGGCATTGTTTCTCCAGTAAATACCCCACCCATTTGCCCCCAGGGTTATTACTTACTTGGAGAGGATAGAATCTGAGCTACAGCCCCGCTCCCCCCACCATTTCCCCCATTTGATCCATGGCATTTCCAATCATTTTTCAGTTTTTTCCTTTTTTGTTTATTTTGAGATAAAAGATTTTAAAAATAAAGTCTAATAAAAGAAAAAAATGTTCCAAAGGAATGAAAACGTGGAATTTCACTCTTTAAGAACATCAATAAAGATTAACCATGATACATCCATAGCATGGAATACTGAAAAGCCATAATTAATTATTTAGGTGAGAGAAACTGAAACACATCTATGTTGGAGATAGATTCCAAATACAGTTTACAAACACAAAAGATTATATTTTGTTTCATTTGTTACCCTTCTTTGGCCTGCTTCCCTCAGTATCTTATCAGTTAGTTTCCTCCAGAACAGTTCCTTAATAAATCACTTACACAGGAATCCTCATCTCAAGGTCTGTTTCTAGGTGAGTCAATCTAAGAGAGATTCCAGCTGTGGCACGGTATGGAGAAAGGAAGTCTTCATACTATACCAATAAGGGGTCCTGAACAGAATCAGCTCATTTCCTCTACAGACAATTTTGCATAAAGGAAAATAACCAGAACTGTCTATGAGGTGGTACACCAAATATCCATAATGAAGTTATCCCTGGGAATTAAGAGGGAAAGGCGAAGCCATGTTTCTACTTATTTGAGCAATATTTGATTAATTCTTAGAGAATTTCATGCACTGTAATTTTATAACTACTCCCACTCCTCCCCCGTATTCCTCCCAGATCCATCCCTACTTCCCTACCATCCCCAACTTTGCGTCCTTTTAAAAAAACTCTAACCTATCAACTCAAATTCCAGAAGCATTAAATCCTGAGGGACCTGATGGAACTCATAGCTGTGCTGGATCAGGGTGGTATAGAAGGATAGGCACCTTTAGGTTTCAACCTGAGGAGAAATTTTTCACAAGCTGTGGAAAGCAGAGTCCACTGAGTCACCAGTAAAGAAGTCATTCTTTTCAAGGGCTTTGTTACCTAAACAATCATCTATGTGTGTCACCACATACTGTGCCTAGATCCTCTGCCTCAGCACAGTTTTATCATTTCTTGAACACTTTTATAGTCACAGACAATGTATTTTGGTCATACTCATCTACTCTTTTCCTTAACTACTCCAAGATCCACCACCCATCCCCCAACCTCGTGTCCTTTGGGGAGTTGTTTTTGTTTTTGTCTTTTGGTTGTGGTGGTTGTTGTTGTACTTTTGTTGCTTGGTTTAGTTTGTTTGGAACCCACCAAGTCCAGTTAGTACTGCCCATGCATGTATGTATGTGGTGGGTGGGGCATCCACTGGAGGGTTTGGCTTTCGAGGAGACACATTTTAAGAGCAAAGAAAGTCTTTGCCCCATGGATGTGGGCCTGAGTGCTGGAGGCTTTCCACGGGGATCTCTGGTCCAGCCAAGTGCGAGGGTTCAGGCAAAGGGGAGAGGACAAGCAGGGACGGGAGTCACCTCCACCTCAGTCTCCACAATTGCCGCCTCGGTTGCTCCAAGACGCTGCACCCACCACCCTGCGCCCTGAGTGGGGCCTGGGCTGAGCCCACAAGAGGCTGTGTGGGAAGCTTCTGGTGGTGTTCAGGAGAGCAGACCTCTTCCCAAGCAGCAGTGTTACAGCTCTTATGATAGAAGCTCTCAGATGATGGAGTAGTTCTCACACCTCTATTCCTTCTGGATGGGACCTCTCCTATACAGTTTGGGATGGTCTAATATACAGTTTGGGGTGGGTCAGAGTCTGACAGCAGGTACTTCCCATTGGCTTAGTCTGAGAGCTTAGGGATACCTTATCTGCATGTGGGAGGGCTTGGTGTGCTGGTCCTATGTGACAGACCTCTCTACAGGGGGCTGTGGGGGTTGTAGTTACTAGACAGGAGCCAAGGGCCCCCCAGGAGCGTTGGCAAAATGACTTCTGGTCGCTTGCAGGGCTAGCCCCCACTGGGTCATCTGGGGTTAAGCCTGTGTTCGACCAGGGGCCAGGCTGCCTGTCACAGTCCACCACCTCACACATGGACCCATCAGCTGTTTCCAGCTCCTCACTTAGGAGGAGGGGCTCATGGACTCCTCATTCCACACGATGGTGTTAACTGGCTTGGTGGTGTTGTCAATCTTCTGTAGGCAACCACAGCTGCTGTTCGTGATCGCAGTGGGCCTGTCATAGTCAGAAGACTTGTTTCACTCTAGCTAACTCTGATATCTGGTGCTTACAGTTTTTCCAACCTTTCTTCCACAATGATTCCTGAGCCTTGGCGTGTGTGTGTGTGTGTGTGTGTGTGTGTGTGTGTGTGTGATATAGATGTTCAATTTGTGGATGAGCACTCCTCAGACACTTATTCCCTGAACTTTGAGCACTTAACCACCATCTACTGCACACACACACACACACACACACACACACACACACACACACACACCACCTTATCTAATGAGATTTGAGAGTCACACTAATTTAGGAGTAGCAAGATATAAATATTAGAGTGTGGGTGCTATGGCCCCTGGGTAGGGCTTAGAGGGTTCACTGCTCTAATAGTACGATTACACTTGTCCACTGGCATACAACATGACACAAAATATGGGATCTTAGCCCTCTCTGTTGCATTCATAATCAAAGTCCTTACCCTTGAAATGCTCTGCAGAATCTGATCTTTCCGTGGACCTACTCCAGCCCTACTGGCTCTAGACTGAGAGGCCCTTCCTCAAGGCATCTGATCTGCACATGCACACATACCCCACAGACATAACCAAAATTCCACCTCCTGGTTTCCTCATGCCACTTGATGTGATGGGCACTTTCTTACTTATTTGTTCTCTGTCCATTTTGCCAATAAAAGTTTGGCTGGGATCTTGCTTTTTGTACCTTGGATCTTAAGTGTCCTATTGGTTGGATGGCTGGTTGGTTGGTTGGTTGGTTGGTTGGTTGATTTTTAACAAAACCTCACTATGAAGCTTAATCTGGTCCTGAACAGTAGTCCCTCTGCCTTGGCCTCCCAGTCCTGGGATTATAGTGACCCACTTGAAGACTTACTATCCTTATGTTTCTTCTAGAAAACACAAATTGAATATTGGCTCCCTACTAACCCTGGGTGCAGAGGGCCCTTCAGGAGCCATACCCTTGCTGAAGATAGAGTACTTAGGTACACACAGGCCCAGTTTGTAGTGTAGGAGGCAAGTTTGTGTCTATCCTTGATAGACTAATGTTGGCCCTCACCTTCTTCTCAAAAAATGACTCTGTGTGTGTGTGTGTGTGTGTGTGTGTGTGTGAGAGAGAGAGAGAGAGAGAGAGAGAGAGAGAGAGAGAGAGAGAGAGAAGTTTATAAAATTGTAGGTTTCCATATGGATTTTCAAACATCTTCAATGTTAGTTATCCATCCTCCAGCCCCATCTTGTGAACTACTCTTTTGTGCCTTTCCCCACTTAAGCCTCCCTCCCTGTTATCTCCCTTTTACCTTCATTTTAATAGTTCTATATTGTCTGGATTTTTTTTCATAGTAAACATGGCTGCTGATAATACAATTATGCTTTAAGAACTTGCAAATGTATTGCATGACTTTGTCAGTGCATTTTATCTGCAGAGTAATTGTTTAAAAGGGTTTGAATCTGAAAACATGCAATGTGTTCCCACAGAGCTTTAACAAAATCTATGTACAGATTCTCAACCTCTATGAATGTCTGTTCTCTAAAATTGATTCTACTGACCCTTACTCTACCTGCCTTTGCAAAATCTAACTCTTGCTTATTTCTCCATCCAAAATATTACTATAGTATATTTCCCCAGAGCATTAAAACCTCTGTGGTGCCCAAAACAGAATAATTAGACATATTAGTTTTGCTCTTGGAGAAATAAATGAGTTTAATGACTAAGTAACAAATCCATTATTGTGACAGGTAATTTCCAGTTTTTGCATTTAACAAAATGGTAGGATATAAACCTCATATTGAACTCTAACTTTTCACAGCATCTCAATAAGAACTTCTCCAGAAATATTAAAAACATCAGAAAAAAATAATTTGCAGCTACTACATTCAGTTGAATTTTTGGATGAGAATGTGACTCGGTGGTAGAGTATGTGCCTAGAATGCTCAAGGCCCTTGGTTCCATCCCCATCAGTAACAATTGATTCACTTTTAATCAATTCTATTTTATAGTTATTGTGTGTTCATTTTGATGTATGTGAACACAGAGTGAGATGATGTGTGTTGTGGAGGTCAGAAGACAGTTTTGGGGGATGAGCTCTTCAGAACCAACATGGTAACTCTATCTCTAAGCTAAGATAATGAGGCTTAGCAATAGGCAACTTTCATCTGTCAAGCCATGTCCTTGGTCTCATTTTTAGTCAACTCTTTAATTATAATTTATGTGATCTATTTTCATTTTGGTTATCTATATCATAATAGTAATTACATAGATAACCCAATGGAGAAGAACAAAACATTTCTTTATAAAAGTTTCTGTCTATGTAGCCCAAGATGTCATGGATCTCATTATATATACAAGTCTGGCCTCAAAATCCTAATTTTCCTGCTTCAGCCTCCCAAACTTTAGAATTAAAGTTATATATCACCACATCTGACTTAGAAGAAAAATATTGAAACCTAAGGATGATGGAAAAGAGCAAATCATTTTATTGTCATATGAATTTTTTAAAAGGTCTATTTTTTAATTTATTTGAGTTCATTCCTCTCCAGTATTTCATATGTTTGGGCTTCTGTGACTTGCAGGGACAGCTCAAGGAACAAGACCAAAACATTTTAATGTAGAAATGATTTTCTCATTTCTCTTAAAGAGAATCCTCTCATGTAAGCCCATTTCATTTTGGAAGGTAATCGTGGTTTTAAAATCAAGTCTCACCATATCTGAAATATATTTGTCTGTTGTGGCATAATGTTCCTTCTCATCATATTTTCAAGGATTTTAATTAGTCATCTTACATTTTAACCCTATTTGGTTAAACAAAACATCTTAAGGATTACCAAGAGAATATGTTAATTTTCTATATGTAACATATCATAAATGTTCAATAAGTATTTAAGAAGTTATAAATACTTGTTCACATATGCATTTATGTACATACAATATATGCCTTAAGAATTAGCACTTTAGAGAACTGAATCCAATTAGCACATTGAAATCCTCACCATTTTTTTTAAAGGAACGCCTTTACATTAGCACTGGTGACTGGGCTGAGATAGAGGGATGAAAAGAGATATCTCAAACACAGCTCTGCCCCCACCTCACATGAAAAGCTTGGCTTTCAGCAAGCCCATTGTTCACAGCCAGGTGCTTCTTAATGTGGAGGGCTATAAAGACTCAGGCATTTTCATATAACCTTTGTTATGTCAAACGTGTTCTAGAGGACAGTATATATTTCAGGAGGCTTCTGCACTAGTGGATTTCCTTGTGGGTTTTCAACAGACCTTTAGAATCAGCTGCTCTTCTCTGTGTTCCATCATTTACCTTTCTCTCCCATCTCCCTTCCTATTTAATCCTTCTATTCTAATTTCCCCTCTCTCCATAACACTACATTCTCTTTTCCAAGACTGGATCCAAATAATTGTATAAGTAAAGAGTGAGTCGGGTCTTTTGTAAATAAAAATGGGCATTTTAACATGGTTTAGATGAAAGGAAACAATTCTCATTTAAAACAAAGACAGGGAAAGTCCAGGACAGGCAGGAGGAGTCCACAGGACCAAGAAGGATGCAGCTAAATTCTTTTTGCTCTGCCATCCTAATCAGTGTATGTTCTCCTCACATATCAAGATGGCTTCTGAAGCCCCAGACAGCCCATCTGCATTTGGACCAATGGAAGTAGCAAGTAAGCAGAGGATAAAGAAACCCTTTTACCCAGCTAATTCCTCTTCTCATTTATCCTGAAATTGCCTTACAATAGAGAAAAGCAGCATCAACCGTACCACTGCATTTGAATGCAATTTCTGATATATATGCGAGGTAAGGCAGTGCCTATGTTATTTTGACTGGCTGAAAATTTCACAAGTCATACATATTTCAGTGCATCTTGTTGTATGTGGTAAATATTATAGTATTTTGTCAATGAATGTAAAATAAGGACATTTTTAAAAATGTTTTTCAAGGTGACACAGAAGTGGGCATGATGGCTTGGGGGTTAAAGACATCAGCCACCAAGCTTGAAGAGTGAGTTCAAACTCCTGGATACACATGGTAGAAGGAAAGACCACCTCTTGCAAGTTGTCCTCTGATCTCAAGTTGTTCTGTACTCTCTCTTCACATGCACACACAAAGAGAGACAGAGAAAGACAGAGAGAGAGAGAGAGAGAGAGAGAGAGAGAGAGAGAGAGAGAGAGAGAGAGAGAATAAAGAAACCAAGAAAATATATTAAAGAATTAGGGGCATAATAAATTGTCTCAATTAAAAAGCCATATACTTGTTTAAATAGACAGTGACTGTCTATGAAACTGTGCATACACCACTGTGGTGGTTCATGCAATATTTTGTTTTATAATAACAATCTAATTGTTATATCTATGCTGATTACCTAATGATAAGCAGTGTGGTTTTTACTGCAGTGTGATTCTATGTTTACACAGAGCAGTGTTCTGGACGATGAGTGGGCCCTTTAGAGTTATAACCACTATAGAATTGAAGCTTTAAGGAGAGATTCATCAAATTATTTTAGTCAGCATCAAGTAAGGAACAGTTTCTTCCAGGTTAGGGACTGTTCAACTCACAGGTTGTGGTACCAAGGTGACCCTGCTTAGCTAGGTTTGAAATAGCAGATTGTAGTAGCAAAGGGGCAGGAAATAGCTGAACAGGTTAAGAAGAAACATCTTCATAGAACATTCTGCTCTGGAAACAATCAAGGGAGTCTGCTTTCTCTGACCAATTACTCATGACCTTTGCAATCTGCTTCTTAGAAGTCCGCTGTCTTCCATTGTGTGCTGTGAACTCACTATTCTGTTAACTTCGGAGAAGGCTGTCACTAACACTTGATATAGTTCTGAAATTTTGCTTTATGTTGAAATGCTTTCATGTCTGTTGATATAAGTATTTCAAGAAACCCAAATAGAAATTTCCATGTAAATCAATAATAATAATAATAATAATAATAATAATAATAATAATAATAGCTACTCTGGTTCACTTGGTACCCAACCAGAGGAGAAATTTCTCTCTAAAAGCCATTTCCCACAACATTGGGAAATTAAAAACCAAAAAAATTTACACACATTCAATGGGCTGACTCACTCTTATAATTATTAATATATTTTCTGAGTGAAGAAGGCTAATCATTTTGCATAAAACATATTAATCTTCATAACAAGAAGCCTGAGACAGCAGGGTTCCCATAAATTTGAAGCTAGCCAACATTGCATAGTAAAGCTTATCTTAAAGCAACAACAAAAATAAAACTCTTTATAACAACTCGATGAAGTAGGTACGGTTTTATCCCAACTTTACTAATGAGGAAATAAAGCCAGGACAGTTAAGTAACTTGCTCCAAGCATGCAGCGTCAATAGTCAGAACCTTAATTTCGTTCTAGGTGGTGGATCTGGGATTTGAACAATGATGTTTGCCATGCTCTCAGTGGTTGAAAACAGGCTGTTTGCATTTTAAAAAGTCTTTACTAGCACCTCCTAGATAATGGATTTTATAAACCTGTGCTCTAAATTTCATAATGTAGATTTCTATTACAGTATTATCGTGAAGAATGTTTGCATGGGGAAAACGGTAAACCAAACCTTATATTGTACCATGTGTACTTTCACATGTGTAGTTCTTCGAGGCAATAGTCTGTCTGTCCTGCTTTTATATTTTGCATTTATTCATGTGTGTGCATGTGCCACAGAGTGCATGTGGAAGCTATAGGACAACTAACTCAGTAGACTCAGTTATCTTCCTTCACCTCCCTATGGGCTCCAAGGATCCAACTTAGGAGTCCTCAGCTTTGCCTAGCAAATGCTATACCCCGCCCCTTCTAACTGCTCCTTTCCTGCCCGATCCTCATTTTCCCTGAGGTTGTGGCCTGGTCATATTATTTCTTGTGGTTACTCTGAAATGGGTGTCCTTATAATGTCTTCACATAATGTGCTTAGTTTATTTGGCTCATATGCTCCTTCATCTTGTCTCAGGTCTCCCAGTTTTCTTTCCATCAATGCGGCTCCCTTCTCCTTTCATGTCTAAGCATTTTAATGTAAAATGAAACAATTGATCCAAGATGCCTTCACAATGCAATTTGTAAGTTTTTAAGAATTTATTCGGAAAGGGTAAATGAGGACTAGGCCAAACTTATACCCTTAGGGCAGGAAATAAATACAAATCTTCTAAGCTAGTTTCTAAATTGTCATGAAAGAAGGAAGCCAAGAATTAATTGGTTTATCAAGCATTGGTCCTAACAGCAATAGAAAAAAAACATGCAAAGTCCATTCAAACCCCACATATGGACTTGCTATTATCAATATTTGTTTAGGATAATGTTTGTCTGTTTCCCTAGCTTTCAGTACAATATACTGTACATAGGTGCATTTGAGTGTGTGTGTGTGTGTGTATGTATGTGTATATGTGTATGTGTGTGTGTGTGTGTGTGTAAAATTGATATCTCTTAAGCATGATACCTTCATGCTTACCACTTCCTGCCATTCTAGAAAAAGGTAGATATAAAATGGTGAGGTGATATTAAAGATCTTGAGTCAATCTTGGGACTGGAGAGATGGCTCAGCGGTTAAGAGCACTGGCTGCTCTTCCAGAGTCCCTGAGTTCAAATCCCAGCAACCACATGGTGGCTCCCAACCATCTGTAATGGGATCCGATGCCCTCTTCTGGTGTGTCTGAGGAGAACCACAATGTACTCACATACATAGAGTAAATAAATCTTTAAAAAAAGAAAAAAGGAAAGAAAAAGAGAGAGTCAATCTCTATCATCTTTCCCCTCCAATAGATCTTACTTGCTCCTGGTTTGGTCTCTAGGCTGGTAATAGCGTGTAACATTCTTTTGGTTTGTTTGGCTGTTTGGTTTTGTTAGCCTCTGAAAAGATTATACACAAAATTGAAGCAACATCCAGGAACTTATTTTTATTATAATTTTCGAACCCATCAGACCTTGATCAGTTAAGATCTGTGAAAACAATCTTACTTTTCTTTGGAAACACCAGGGTCAATATTAAAATAGGGACTGTTGTTTCGGCCTCTATTTTATGATTTGTATAGGAGGAATGTTGTCTGTTGCAAAACATAAACCTACACCATTTTACACCATAAACTTAAACCATTCTATCTCCTAACTTCTTTCAGTATTGAAGGCTTGTGTTAATTAAGAAACCCCTATTAATTACAAATATACCTAATGGAAATCTTGTTCTCATCACTAACTTCTAATATTTTTAACATTTTAATTAGTATCTACCCAAATGTTTTAATGATCCATGATTTCTGTCTGAATGGTTCTTACTTTGTTTTATTTTATTTTTTATTGGATATTTTCTTTATTTACACTGCAAATGTTATCCCCACTCCCCCTGCCTCTATAATGGTGCTCCCCCACCCACTCCTGTCCTCCCACCCTGACATTCCCCTACACTGGGGCATCGAACCCCCTCAGGCCCAAGAGCCTCTCCTCCCACTGATGTCTAACAAGGCCCTCCTCTGCTACATATGAGGCCGGAGCCATGGGTCCCTCCATGTGTACTCTTTGGTTGGAAGTGCTACAGACTGAAACCAGGAACTCACACCCGGGTCATCAAGGATGCTGCTGTAATTTTAATGTGAAATATTCCCACAGATCCATGTTTTTGAACATCTGGTCCTCTGATAGTAGTATTGTTTTAGGGGCTTATGGGTCCTGGATGGAAGAGGTGGGCCATTCAAGACAGACATTTGAAAATATAGCCCATGCCTTGCCTAGCCACAATAAAAGATATGATGCACCTAGTCCTACTGCAACTTGATATACCAAGGCAGATTGATATCCATGGGAGGCCTCTCCTTCTCTGAGGCAAAAGAGAGGACTGGGAGATGAGGATGAGAGGAGGTGAGTGTGAGGCACTTGGGGAAGGGGAAGTTACAATCAGGATGTAAAGTAAATACATTAATTAATTAAAAAAAGAGAAAATATAGCTCAGCCATAGTTCTATTATATCTCTATGTTTTATGTCCTTGTAAGATGTGAGAAACAGAAGCCACAATGTCCTACTACTTCAGTGTAAACCAAGAGTTGACATGTTCTTCTTGCCCTGATGGACTGTACTTCCTAAAACCATGAGCCAAAGTAAATTTCTCTCTTAATTTTCCCTGTAAGGTATTTTATCACAACAGTAAGAAAATGAGCTTGTACCACTAACTTCTAACACTTTCTCTTTGGCTATATTAACAGCATAAAAGAGAAGGAGGTCCACAGAATTGGTAGCAAAGATGCCTGAGAATCATTTTGTGAAAAAGTAATGTGGTTTCCAGTGTTGGTAGCTAGAAATATGTCAATGGAAAAGTTAATAATCTGCTGCTATCAGTCAATCCCCATCTGTTGCCGTGGCCCCTGATTCCTAACTGCCTGAATCACCATTGTTTTGTTTTGTCTTGGGTAGTACTGGAGATTGAAGCTAGGGCTTCTTTGTACTAAGCACACACTATATGTACATGGTTTTTTGTTTCATTTAAAAATACTCTTGATATATCATTAGCTTTAAACATTTCCATTTTATCAGCTAGTTAACACCAAAAATGTAACACCACATATTAAGTGGCATAGAGCAACAACTATTTCTCTCTGCTCTCACATTTGCAAACTGACTGAACCTTCAATCATCTGTAATAGGTTCTGACAAGCTTGGTGCCAAGCTCCAAATTTTGTCCAAGGGAGTTATGTGCATCTTTAATCTCCTATTACCAATCAGGTGTGATGAGACATGTCTATATACTCATCACTTGGGAGGCAGAGGCAGGAGGATTTTCAGAAGTTCATGTCCAATCTAGAAGATATACACACTCAGGGTTCCATGGGAAGATAATGTCTCCTAAAATGATTTACATGAAAAGAGAAGCATATGAGGATAGGAAAATGTACATGAAGTCTCATAAACCTTCAGCTGAAAACTCCCACCGGCATTTCTGCCCACATTTCAAAGGCTAACGCCTATGTGATGGCAAAGCCTAATACATCGAGTGGAAGTGACTTTAAAGTTTCAAATTAAAGGGAATGGATATGGGAAGGAACAGAAAATTGAAAACGTATAACCATGAAGAATATGACTATCGACCATTTTCATGAGGACCAAAAATATGCCTGATAAGCTCTAATGCAGTTTCCCATGCAAACAGCCCCCTTAAAACTTAGTGACATAAAGCAGTGATCATTCATTAGTTTCTGATGACTAGTTTGAGTTTTAAGCTTGGCTGAGCAGTTTTGTATCCTGGCAGCATCAAACCTCACTCATACAGTTGCAGTTAGCTGATAGTCTTCCTACAGAGTGGGTGACCCAACAGAGCCTTGCTCGCATGCCTGACAAACTGATAATAAAGTGCTGGTTTAAAGTGTGTGTGTGTGTGTGTGTGTGTGTGTGTGTGTGTGTGTGTGTGTGTGTGTGATCATTATCACGGAATCACAGCCCAGTAGCACTAGTAAAAGGACATTTCGACCCTTTCCTGCATTTCTCGATGATTGTTCAGTAACAGATGCTGTAGTGTAGACCTACCTAGAATAATACCCAAAAGTTCATATGTTAAATTCTTAACCCCAGCTTGCTACTATTAGAGGTTGGTAGAAACCTCAGAATGCAAAGCCAAATGGGAGGTCTATAGGTCACCAAGGACATGCCCTCAAAAGACACTGTGAGCCTACAATCTCTTGTTTATTTTTCTTACCCTCTGGTCAGGAGGAAAGCAGCTTTGTCCCACTGCACGCTTCCTCTTCATCATGGGCCCAAAGAGATAGACTCAATCGATCATAGACTGAATCCTCTAAAATAAACTTGATTGTAGGGAGACAAAGTAACCTTTTTCTCTTTTTAAGTTGCTTATTGTTTATGGTAATGAAAAGCTAATAATAGAAAGCTTTAAAGTCACACACAAGTAAAATAGAAGACCCAGCAAGGAGGGAGTTGCCCTCACTGGGAGTATTCATGCTGCCATCTCGTAGAGCTTTGTCACATATTTAATGTGAATAAGGCTTATCTGTGTTGTGTATGTTATTTATCTGATTCAAGGCTGCATCTGGTGCTTTGAATGTATACAAAGGCAAGGGCACAGATTTGGGGATGGAGAGTTACTTGAAATGGAAAAAGATAACTTGATTTTAACTGACACATGAATTAATTAGAAAAAATGTGAATAGTATCAAACCGAATGGAAAACTAAGCCAAGATTATTTTTTACTAGAAAATGAGTTACTGACAAATATAGCCAGTGAGACTCACAAATTGTTTTCAAATAAAGAAAATGAAACTAGACATTTTCTATTTTAATTATTTTTTTTTCTGCACAAATGTTGCTGTTAGCACACTCATGGGCATGCCCCTATCATTCCAGGGAATGCATGATCTTTTTTTGTCTTCTTTCAATACAGTGATTTTTTTTTTATCCTTTTATGAAGCAAACATTTATGTTCAATTTCTAAAACCATTATTATCCTTCCACTAATTAATTCTATTTCTGTGGCTATAGTTTGTAAAATACTGCTTTTTATATCTTGAAGAACAAACAAAGCTGTCTCCTTTTTTTTAACATTCCCTGTGATGTTAACACAAAGAATAAAATAAATAAGTTCTGTTCACTGTCAAGATTTATCTGTTTCAAATTTTTCTAAAGCACAAAACATTATTAATGAAGCACTTAACATTAAACTTTTATCAGCCTGGTATAAAAACAACAATAATCCAGTAGATAAAGAGAAACATGGGAAACGTTTTTAGTAGGAGCCAGGAAAGGATTTATGTACTCTTAATGGAACTTTATAGGTTTCGGATTCCATTATTTTGTCAGAGATATAAAGAAAGGAAAATTGAGCAATCTTTTTAATTGATTCCATAGAGTTTAGAAAGCTATTGGATAGATCTGGAGATAGCTAAGTGTTAGAGTGAATGAAAGAAAATTTTCTTATTAAATTTATAAGCAGAACCCTGGAGATCTGAATAAGTATAGCAATAAAAAAAAAATACAGAGACACCATCATGCTCCCTATTGGTACAGTTGCAAGAAATAAAGAAGCCAAGTTCAGGAAAGAGGGCTATCAGTGCACTCAAATTTAAGAACCCATTGGATAATATTTGTTAGCAGAAGAGAGGAAGAAATGTGTCACGGCTACTCCAGTGGGAACTGAGTTTGTACCCAAACCCACTAGAATAGAAGAGGAAGCTGAATTTCAAGATGATAATCAAGCCTTTTCCTTTTAAAAGGTTATGGAAGAGAAGCTAGGAGTGCGGTCTTTATGAACAAAAAGCCCCAGAACAAATAGCAGGGATTCTTTGATATATGTTATGTTAGAAACATTTTCAATCTCAAAAATAAAATAGGATGTTGATATTTTTGCTCATCGCATAGGTCATCATATAGATAATGCAACAAATTCACCTATTTATGGGACGTTTATAGAGAGTTGTAAATCTTTAGAGGTGGAATAGTCCAAGCATAACTAAATACCCAAACCTTAAAGTCAGGAGCTGCTATGGATGAAATGATTGGATGTAGGGTAAAATAACATTTTCACAGGAAGAGTGATTTCTCTGCTTAAGAGACTATTGCCTTCTGTAAAAATCAAAAAGTTAATATACATTCAAGACTTATAGCCTTCCTCAAAATATCTCCCACTTCAATCATTGATCTCTACAAAAGACTTTTCTTTTCACAAAGATTAAATATGTTTATTTGATTTATTATGGAAAACTTGCAAACAAAAACATTGCACACTAAAATTAACTAGACATAGAACACACTAATTAAGCAAACCTAGAGTCTATACAACTCAGTGGATTTCTAGTCAATTAGAATAGGCTGTTGAGCTTTGCATTACATCTTACACTTTGAGTATCAATTACATTTTATGTACTTGCATGCTACCAATTGTTCTCAGTGGTGGATAAGCGAATACACTTGTTAAAGAATCATATATAATTTCCTGAAACTGTCATTTTTTTCAGACCACATATTGACATGATTAGTGCTCTTGACATCTTTTATCTATCCCCAAGCCCACACTTACCATTAGCAGACTACTTCACACATTACTTTTCTCTAATTCAGGGAGCACAGGCAATAGACAGGTAGGAGGAAAGAGGAGTCCAAAGCACCCTGAGAACCATGCCCTTAGCACCCTAAGTTCTGTGTCCTCAGCACCCTAAGACCAATTCCTTATCACCCTCAGTACTGTGTCCCAATCACCCTAAGTACTGAGTCCCCAGCACCCCAAGTACTGACTCTCCAGAACCATAAGTACTGAGTCCCCAGCACCCTGAGTACTATGCCCCCAGCACCCTAAGTACTCTGTTCCTGGCACCCTAAGTACTGAGTCTCCAGCACCATAAGTACTAAGTCCCCAGCACCCTGAGTACTATGCCCCCAGCACCCCAAGTACTCTGTTCACAGCACCATAAGTACTGAGCCCCCAGCACCCTGAGTACTATGCCCCCAGCACCTTAAGTACTCTGTTCCCAGCGCACCAAGTACTGAGTCTCCAACACCATAAGTACTGAGTCCCCAGCACCCTGAGTACTATGCCCCCAGCACCCTGAGTACTATGCCCCCAGCACCCCAAGTACTCTGCTCCCAACACCCCAAGTACTGAGTCCCTAGTACCCTGAGTACTATGCCCCCAGCACCTTAAGTACTCTGTTCCCAGCACCCCAAGTACTGAGTCTCCAACACCATAAGTACTGAGTCCCCAGCACCCTGAGTACTATGCCCCCAGCACCCTGAGTACTATGCCCCCAGCACCCTGAGTACTATGCCCCCAGCACCCAGTCCTTATCACCCTAAGTACTGTGTCCCCAGTATGCTAAGTGCTGAGTCCCCAGCACCCTAAGTACTGAGTGCCCAGCACCCCAAGTACTGAGTCACCAGCACCTTGAGTACTGTGTCCCTAGCACCCTAAGTACTGAGTCCTTATCACCCTAAGTACTGTGTCCCAAGCACCCTAAGAACTGGGTCACCAGCACCCTAAGTACTGTGTCCCCAGCATGCTAAATACTGAGTCACCAGCACTCTATGTGCTGTGTCCCTAGCACCCTAGGCACTGACTCAGCAGCACTCTAAGTACTGAGTTAGAAGCACCTTAAGGGCCGGGCAGTGGTGGTGCACGCCTTTAATCCCAGCACTTGGGAAGCAGAGGCAGGTGGATTTCTGAGTTCAAGGCCAGCCTGGTCTATAGAGTGAGTTCCAGGACAGCCAGGGCTACACAGCGAAACCCTGTCTCGAAAAAAACCAAAAAAAAAAAAAAAAAAAAAAAAAAGAGAAGCACCTTAAGTATTTTGCAACTAGCACTCTAAGCAATGAATCACCAGCAACCTACATACTGTGTCACCAGTACCGTAAGTACTCAGTCCTAAGCTCTCTAAATACTGAGTCACCAGCACTGAGTACTGAGTTAACAGCACTAAAGACACTGCATTCCCAGCACTGTAGGTACTAAGTACTGAGCATCGTGATTACTAGTATTATGTCTTCTCTGTGTGCATGGCCACTTGATTTGCTATGATATCCTCTAACAAAAGCTACCACTTGGTCTGGCAAGATGTCTCTGGTTAAGAATGCTTGCTGCTCCTCCATGTGACATGAGCTTCTTTCCTAGCATCTCTGATGATTAAGTCCAGGGGACTAGAAATCTCTTCCGCCCTCCAAGGGTACCCACTCAGGCTTGCATGTACACACACAGATATACACACAGATACAAATAAAATAAGTCTTTTAAAAGGCTAACATTTCTAGCTTAAGCACACTGTCTTCTCTGATTCCAGATCCTACTAGTAGGTCCCCTGCTCATCACCTGAACACCTAGAGACAGTGACAACATTCATTATTTATTACCACTGAAGTCCCAAAGCCCATTATGATTTTCCTACATTCTAATCACTTGTTTGAAAATCTCAAATGACACAGTTTGGTAGTATTATCTTGACATTAAATGATTTACACACACAGCAGATTTTTCTGATATTAAAAAAGCTAAGAGCATCAGTACTATTCAGGTTGCTCTAAGAAATTACTATTGACTGGGTAACTTAAGAAGCATAAATTTATTGTCCGTAGACCAGAATGCCAACATGTCTGAAATCAATGTGCTAGTTGATCTGATATCTGGGGGAGTTCTGCTTCCTGATTTAAACTGCCCATCCTCTCATCACACCCTCACATGGCAGACAGACAAAGCAAACACTCATGTATCTTTTTATTAGACTACCAATCCCATTCATAGGACTTCTCGTGGTCTAAACCAAATACTTCACCTCCTAATGATATCACTTTGGGGATTTGGACCCTAACCTGAGTTTTGAAAGGACACAAACATTCCATTCATCACAAGTCGAGAAAAGAGAAACTTTTACACTTGCTTTTTCTTTTTAGTTATCATAAAAGGAAAAGCTAATATTTACTGAAAGCTTACTCTACACTAGAACTATTCTGAATATTTTAAATGCTAATTCCTATGACCTGAAATTTAATCGTATAAAGATGAGGTAGTAATTATGCAAAACTGCAGAGGAAGGTTAAATGACTTGCTCAAAGTCACACTGAAAATAAAAGACAAGGTTGCAATGTAAACTAAAGAATTCTAACTTCTGGGCCCCAATTGGTTATATAGATTAATAGTGTCTTCATATACAAACTATTAAGAGAATATTTCATGAAAAAATCATGGTTAAATGAAAAGTATATTAAATGAAATCTCCAGAACACATACATTTGCTAAAATATTAACTAAACACTTGTTTTAATGTCAGCAGAAAAAAGTTATAGGATAGAATGCTATGCATGGAAAAACAGATCAAGAAGCACCACTTTAGAAAAGATATATTGGAAAAGAAATTAATGTTTATTAAACACTAGTAAGGCTTTCTGTTCCCCCAGACCCAATACCCCAGTCTCACCCTAGCACTGCAATAGAACTCAAGTTGTGGCCTTTCCTCACCTCTCTGCACATCTCCTGTGAATGCCATAAGCTATCCCCCTCCTAAGTATCCCCCTTGTACTCATTGCTGCATGCCAGCCCCCAGCTCCAGGAGGCACCCCTGTTAAACCACAGATCACATCTGCCAGAAAACCAGTCTCTCTCTATTCCTCTAGATCCAATACTCCAGCCTCATCACTAGCACCGCACAACAGAACACATGGGGCAGCCTTTTCTTATCTCCTGTTGACCCCACAACCCAACCTCTTTTAATCTCCTCCCCCCAATTTGTTGATTTGTCCCAGACCCCACTCTAGCAGGCATCCCCGCTAAGCCTGCTAAGCCAAGGGCAGATCCTCCCAGGAAACCAAATAGGCTGAAGTCAGACCTATATCTTTCCTTAAAGCTCCTGAGATCTAATCCCCTGCTTCCAGTCTCAACCCCAGCAAGGTAGCTGGAAACCTGCTGTGCTCTCCCTTTCCTCTCTGACCATATCCATAACAATCATAAAGGTCTTTTTTCCCAAACCTTCCATTCTTAAACTCATTCCCCAACTCATTCCAATCCCAATTCTTCCCAACCTCCAACACCAGCAGTTATTCCCTGTGACAGAACAGCTGAACATGCTAGGAAAACAGGCAACACACAGTTCAGGGAGAAACAGAAACCAAGGAACAAAATACCCACCCAGCAAAGACAAATCCAGTAATCAGCACCTAGATCTTTATTCATCCTAAACCCAGATGCTTAGACACCAGCATGAAAACTCAATAAAAACCAGCCAGGGTAATCTCTCTCCACTAGAGCCCAGCTATCCTACCACAACAGGCCCTGAATATTTCAACATAGCAAGAGTACAAGGAAAAGTCATTAAAACCAACTATATGAAGATGATAGAGATCCTTAAAGAGTAAGTGAATAAATCCTTTAAAGAAATGCAAGAAAACACAAGCAATTAGAGAAAATGAATGAATATCTTAAACAAATCCAAGAAGGAAACAAACAAACAAAAACAGAATGGAAGGAAGCAAACAACACTGTTCCAGACATGAAAATAGAAACAGAATCCCTAAAGGAAACCCAGACTGAAGGAATTCTGAAAATGAAAATTTTAGGAATTTGAAGAGGAACCACAGAAGCAAACTTCCCCAGCTAAATACAACAAATAGAAGAGAGAGTCTCGGGCATCGAAGATACTATAGAAAAAATAGATGCCTTGGTCAAAGAAAATGTTAAATCCAAAAAAAAAAAAAAATCCTGACACAAAATGTCCAGGAAATCTGAGACATTATGAAAAGACCAAACCTAAGAATTATAGCTGTAGAAAAATCAGAAAAGAACATAGCTCAAACACCCAGTAAATGTGTTCAATAAAATCATAGAAGAAAATCTTCTTAACCTAATGAAGAAGATGCTTATAAACATACAAGAAGCAAACAGAACACCAATTAGAGTGGAATAGAAAAGAAAATCCTCTTGCCACATAATTATCAAAACATTAACCATACAGAACAAAGAAAGAATATTTAAAGTTGTAAAAGAAAAAAAAAACCAAGTAACATATAAAGTCAGACCTATTAGAATTATGCTTAACTTCTCGTGGACACTCTAAACAGCAAAAGGGCCTGGACAAATGTGCTGCAGACTCTAAGAGACCACAGATGCCAACACACGTTATTATTCCCAGAAACATTTTCAATCTCCATTGATGGAGAAAATAAAATAATCCATAGTAAAAATAAATTTAAGCAATATTTATCTGTGAACACAGCCCTTTAGAGGGTGCTAAAAGGAAAACTTCAACCTATGGAGGTTAACTACAACCATGAAAATACAAGAAATAAAAAAAAAAAAAAAAAAACCACAGACTACCAAAATCAGATCAAGGGACACACACACACACACACACACACACACACACAGACACACAGACACACAGACTCACCATCATCACCACCAACAATAACATAGCCGGAATTAACAATTACAGGTCACTGGTGTTGTTCAATTCCCCAGTGAAAAGACACAGAAGGCTAACAGAATGGATTAAAAAACAAAATCCATCCTTCTGTTTCATCTAAGAAACACACCTTAATATCAAGGATCTACATTTCCAACCTCAGGGTAGAGGACTTGAAAAAGATATTTCATACAAATGGACTGAAGAAAAACCTGGCATATAGCAATTTTAATATCTAACAAAATAATAGACTTCAACGAAATTAGAGAAGGGGTTTGGGAGCCAGGGAGGAGGAGTGGGAGAGGAAAGTGCAGTTGGGGTGTATTGTATGAGAAAAGAGTATAAAAGGAGAGAGCTCATACTAGCAACTTAAAAGAATAACTGAAAGCTCTAGAACAAAAAGAAGTAATCATGGCCAAGAGGAGTAGATGTCAACAAATAATCAAACTGACATCTAGAATCAATAAAATGGAAAAAAGAGGACAATACAAAGAATCAATGAAACAAAGAGTTGGTCTTTGAGAAAACAATTCATAAACATTTTTATCCTAACTAACTGAAAGAGAGAATATCCAAATTTACAAAATCAGAAATGAAAAAGAAGACATAACAACAGACACGAGAAAATCCAGAGTAATTAGGTCATACTTTAAAAGCCTGTACTCCTACAATTTGTAAAATCTCCAAGAAATGGATAATTTTCTCAATAGTTACCACTTACCAAAGTTAAATCAAGATCAGATAAGCAATTTATCTGACATATATCTGATATAATACATATACACACATTTAACTCCCAGTAAAAGAGAAACAGTCATTAAAAGTCTCTCAACAACAACAACAACAGCAGCAGCAGCAACAAAAAAGTCTCAGAGTCAGTAGGTTTTAGCACAGAATTCTACCAGACTTCTTTGACTTAACACCAGTACTTCCCAAACACTCTACAAAATAAAAACAAAAGGAACACTGTACAATTCATTTTATGAGGACATGGTACCCTGATAGCCATATTACATAAAAATTCAACAGAGAATCACATACCAATTTTCCTTATGAACATATATGCAAAATTATTCAATAAAAGACTTGCATGTCAAATCCAGGAACACCTCAGAAAAATCATCCAGCATGATAAAATAGGTTTTATCCCAGACATGCAGAGAGGGTTCAATACATGAAAATCAGTAAATGTAATGCACCATATAAACAAACTGAAAGAAAAAAATCACACGATCATCTCATTAGATGCTGAAAAAACCTTTAACAAAATTAAACACCCCTTCACTATAAAAGTTCTGGAGAAATTAGGGATACAAAGAACATATCTAAACATAATAAAGGCAATTTATAGCAAGCCTATAGCCAACATCAAATTAAGTAGAGAGAAACTCAAAGCAAACTAGAATCTAGAACATGACAATCTTTTCTACTCTCTCCATATCTATTCAATATAGTACTTGAGGTTTAACTTGAGCAGTAAGACAACTGAAGGAGACCAAGGGATACAAATTGGAAAGAAAAAAAAAAACTATTGTTACTTGGCTGAGAAACACTTAGCTCTCAGGAAAATGAAAATCAAAACTACCTTGAGATTCCATCTTACATCTGTTAGAATGACTAAGATCAATAACCCAATGACAGCTCATGGTGGTGAGCAAGGGAGACACTTCTCTATTGCAGTGGGAGTGCAAACTTGTAAAGCCACTTTGGAATCAATATGATAGTTCTTCACCAGGTTAAGAATTGGTCTACCTCAAGATCCAGCTATGCTAGCTACTCTTGGGCATATACCAAAAGGATGATCCATCCTACCACAAGGACACTTGCTCAACTATGTTCATTGTGGCAATATTCATAATATCCAGAAAGTGGAAAAAACCTAGATGTCCTTCAACAGAAGAATAGATAAAGAAAATGTGGTATGTTTCTTTACATAATGGTGTATTACTCAGCTGTTAAAAAATGACATCATGAAATGGGTAGAACTAGAAAAAAATCCTGAGTGAGGTAACTCAGACTCAGAAAGGCAAATATGGTATGTATTCCGTTCTAAGTGGAGAGTAACCATTAAGCAAATGATAATGAAGCACAAGCTAACCAGATATATTGGGTAAAGGGGAGTATTCATGGGGGCGGGCAGAGAGATTTCCCTGGGAGGGGAAAATAGAACAGATTTACAGGCAGATGGTGAGAAAATGAGAATAGGATTGGGGGATGGATCAGATAGGGGCAGGGGCAGAGATGGGGTAGAGGGAAAGAGTGACAGGAGAGATGGCTGGAATTGGGTGGGCCTTTGGATGGTGGTGTGGAAACCTAGTAGAAACCTCCTGGAATATATGAGTTTGTTCCTAGTGAGGATTCCTAGTAATGGGGATATGGAGTCTGACCTGTTATCTCTTAAAGCTAGTTGAGGCTTCAGGTGGTGGGACTAGGATATATTCAATTGAATTGTTGTCCAAGGGGCTCCCACTGAAATCCCCAGACAATCCAGGTTGCCGTTGAGACAAGAGGCTGCTCCCAGCAAACTGACAGCAGGGCGGGCGCCATTGCTGAGGACAACACTCACACAACTCACTGAATAGGGAGAAGTCTGGCTGGTGCCTCACCCCTATGTTCTAGCTTCTTTGATGTGGAAAGGTACTCCTCTACAGGCCCCTGAAAGAGAAATGTGGTCACCAATTCAGCCACATAACCGTTGACCTACAATCTGTCTTGCCAGCAGAATATGCTAGGGCAATGGTGGCCCAGAACATGTGGGAGAAGCCAACCAATGTCTGATTTGGATTAAGGTCCACTTTGTGAGGAGGAACCCACGCCCAACACTGTTGAGGTAACCAAGAACCATGAATTAGATAGCCCAGAACTCTAGGGTACAGAAAGTCTATGATGGAGGTGTCCTTCAGGCCTATCCCCCCAGAGGTCAGGGAATCCCATGGAAGAAGAGGTAGAAAGATTATAAAAGCTAGAGGGAATGGAGGACACCAGAGAATCAAGGCCCTCTGAATCAACTAAGCAAGGAGAGTATAACCGCAAAGAGACTAAATCAGCAAGCATGGGGCCTTTATGGGTCTACACCAGGTCCTCTGCATATATATTATAGTTAATAGCTTAGTGGTTTTTTTGAGACTCCTAAGTGTGATAACAAGTAGGTCTCTGACTCTTGTGCCTATTCTTGGAACTGTTTTTGTTTTGTTGGGTTGCCTTGGCTAACTTCAATATGATGGGGCTTTTTGCTTCATCTTATTAGATTTTATTTTGTTATATTTTAGTAATGTTCCTTAGAAGCTTGTTTGTTTTCTAATGAGAGGCAGAAAGGAGTAAATGTATATGGGAGGGGAGGTGGGGGGAACTGAGAATAGTAGAGGGAGGGGAGACTATAATCAGGATATATTGTATGAGAAAAGAATCTATTTTCAAATAAAAGAAAAAAAGGGGAAAAACTAAAAGTAAAAATAAGTATGAATTAAAAAAATAGCTGGTGACATGCCTACCAAAATATTATATAGAAGCATTAAAACTTCCAACTGATTTGTATAATCCTCATAAAAGTTTTGTGTTGTCTGGGGTGAAGGTGCACACTGCATTCTCAGTAGTCAGAAAGTTAGGGCAGGGGGGTGTGAATTCAAGTTCAGTCTGGCTACAGTGTAGACTATGTTTTGAAAAGCAAACAAAAACAATAGTTCTGTTTTGTAGCTGCTGCTCTTCAGTGTTAGGTGATAGCACCACAGGTCGTTGACATCCCTGGTTCAAATGTGCTGATCCAAGCATGATAAAAGATAACCTGAAAATTAGCTGGACAGTGGTGGTGTATCCTTTAATACCAGCACTCGGAAGGCAGAGGCACATTTATCTCTGTTAGTTTGCAGCCAGCCTGCTCTACAAAGGGAGTTCCAGGACAGCTGAGGCTACACAAAGAAACCATGCCTTGAAAAACCAAACCAGACAAACCAAACAATAAATAAAAATACAGCCAAACAAAAAAGATATCCTGGAAATTAAGTAGGAAAAACCTCAAGACTTATTATGAAATGATAAATTCTCAAGCAGAATAAAATTGTGTCATAGTACAGCTATGAGCACACGATGATAACCATGACAAAAACAGGAACCCCATTTTGCCATATTTCTACTTGGTTCTGAAGCATTTTTCCACATCTTCAGTTACTCTAAATGACTTTTCTGTCAGAAGCATAAGTCAAATAAGGCTCCTTCATTTGTTCAACAAATATTAGCTTTGCTAATACAGCTTATATCTCCAATCAGCAATTTTACACACTCTTTATGAAGTACAATTTAAGAAGCAACTACATGTTGTTGCTTAAAGTACAGTTTAAATATCTGATAACTAGAAACGTCTGACTAAGGAACCTGTTACTGATGTGTTGTATTTCTTTAGCTCTTCTAAACTCTGTTCTTAATAACAAGTTGGCATATTACACCTTTGGAAATCATTAACTCGATGTGCTGATAGACCTGGTAACAGAAGAAGTTCGATCAGTAGTGGCTAAAATGAAACTATAGGGTCCCTCGTTAGAAATTGCTAACAATTTCAAGAAGGCTGGAGCAAAACTTTAAAGGAAGCCTCAGAGAATATCATGAAGCTGCACAGTCTCCCTGCAATTGAAGCCAGTTCTGCTAGCCATTTTCTAGAGACATTTCCAGGAATCCCTGAATTACAGAAGGTCAAGAAAGTAGAGACCTGAGTTTTAGACCAGCTTGAGCTGCACAGTAAAATCATGCCCCCAAAACAAAACAAAACAGTAACAAAAAACCACAAGTATTGTGCTGCAATTTTGGGGTGTTGTTCATATATAGGTGTTTTCCTGTCAGAAAGACATGAATCTCAGGACTTCAGCTAAATATAAACACTTCCTAAAGGTCTCATCTCTGGGTAATGTAATGTGAGATGTAAAGGGTTTCAATATGAAGATTTTTGAAAGAACATAATTCAGCCCACAGTACCATTGTTGAAAGCCTGGTCTTTCAACTTGGCACTTACAAAATAAAGAAGGGAACCTTATTAATAAAACACTTATTGTAGTATGGAACTGGGATAAGAGCTTCAGTAAATTATTTTACTCAATAGAGTACATCATTTTTTGAAGCTCAGAGAGACAAAAAATAATTTGCTCGAAATCATGAAACTAGTAAGGCTTTGCCTATCCCATTCGATTCTACCACTTTCTGAGACTAATAGGGACTTTCTAATATTTACTGATGTGTTTATTTAAGGGTGATTAAGAACACCCAAAGATAGCAAATATCTCCAAGATCACATGAAACCACTTTGAATCTTGAAATCCATGAGTTTTCTTTATTACTATTTCATAGAATCAGCTATCATTGGTTAAAAAGAATACATCTGTACTTGTGTTTTTAATCCACAAGAATTCTGGAAATTGAATTTTTGAAAAACACTTAGTTAACATGAATTCTTGGAAGAGGGAATTGGCTAGCCTGTGAAGATTTCAATACTAGCTGTCGTTCAGCATCTGTATGCTGTTGGCTATGTGACTTTTCATGTCTCCAGCATCAATATCTTCTAACATCGGTGTTAAGGGCTGTCTGTTTAAATTACCATGTACATCCAAGCAGAGTAGGAAAAGTGACTGAATAACTGATCATTACCTGGAGTTAGCACTTGGTACATCTTTGAAACTTCCATACTCAGAATGTGCAAATGTCCTTCTCTATGGTTGACACAGAGAGGATTATGACTGGCACACAGAGGATGAAGCCTCCAGAGCTTCATGCTTCCATCACCTTGAGCAGGTATATGGTACTAAATTTCAGCTTTCTGTATGAAAAACATCCCACTTTAGCATAAAAGGGTGACAATGTCGTTTTCTCTAAAGGACAAACTAGGAAAAACTTGTAACTGTTCAAGCTCTGTGGCGTCAATGGCAACCACTAGTCTTCACATGTGAAGGCAGGCACAAGGAAGGAGAAACGAAATGCGCACGTCCATTGTAATACAGTACACTTGCATTTCTAAAGCACAGTGCTGGGCCCCATGTTGCCTGCAAGCTGGAGGTTCCCCCTCCTACACGTGGAAGTGGCATCCTTTTTCTTGAGATATTTTATGCTGAATGGAGAAGAGAGCCTTTAAAGACATATATGTCACATAAGAGAACTCAAAGTCCCCACTGAAATTCTCAATTCATAACTTCAAAGTATAGTTGTGTCTCCAGTACTTTCAGGTGTCTTTTCTCTTTTTCCTTTTGCCAGAAGTTCTCAAACCACCACAACCCAATATTTTGGGGAACAGTCCATTCTTTTGCAAAGATCACAGGCTCCATTAAATGGTTTACAATATCAGTAGTCCTTCAAAAGTTGTTTAAATAAGCACTATTTCTATTAGAATATGTCTTCATTTACCAGGGTTCTTGAGAAAAACCGAAACTATAAGTGGGAATTGTTAATTTATAGAGGACTTCCTCTATTCATTTCTCTTGCTGTTATAGAATACCCTAACAAAAGTAATTTTAAGACAAGAGGGGTTTAATCTGACTTACAGTTCCGGGCTCAAGTCTCAACATGAACAAGTCAAGGCAGGAACTTGCAGGGGGTAGTTACAACCACAGTCAAATTCAGAAAGAATGAATGGATACATGCCTACTTGTATGTACGTATGTATGTAGCTCAGGCCCCTTTCTACACTTGCATGGTCAATTACCCAAATCCAGGAAGAGTGGTGTTTGGAATGGGCAGGTCTTCCCACCTCAATTAATATTATCAATGCAATCCTCACAGACAAACGGGGTTTAGAAAGTCCCTCAATAAGAATCTCTTAGGTGATTCTTCAGTGAGTTAACTTGGCATTAAAACTAATCAACATAGATGACAGATAGTGCCAACCCACATCTGCTTCCTTTTTTTATTGTAAGGTTTTTTATTTGCTTGATGTGTTTTATAGCAAAGAATCACAAACAACTTGGGCATTAGCTTTAGGGGTGACAAAATAAATATGGCCATACAGAGCAATATCAAAGTTCTGAGTCTCAGAACAATAGAAAGATGGAGTAAGATTGCCATGGCTTAGGCCCTCGCAGGGGGTGATGTGGTTTAAAGACTGAATGAGAAAATCTCTCACGTATAGGTGGGGAATAGACTTCTCCAATCCAGTGCTGGCAGGCCAGCAGGTTGGGCGATTTCCTAAGCCAGGTATGACCCAAAGACAGTTGAAGTGCACGCATGGCTGTTCTACCACATCTGTTCTTGAAGTCTTTGTAACTAGCACATGGATGATGAGATAAGCTACTCCAAAGAGCCCTGCCCAAGTACAGCAGTCATATCCCCAAGTCTCCATAGAGTCTGCACCATAACCTGAAGGTAAGTGACAAGATTGTATTTTAAAATCCTGTGCTGAGAGGCCAGCAGGTTGAGCATGTTTCTGGCTGAGGACCACATCTGCTTCTTCCCCTCACCCTCCAGTGTAGCCAGGCTCGGTGCACAACAAGCTAGACTGGAGGGAGAGATGCTTAGTTGTTTGGGTGGGTGCAGGTAGGATCTTGGTCGGCAGTGAGTGCACAGGCAAAGAACTCACACCCAGGAACAGTTTCAGAGAACTGATTCAGTTTGGGGGGGGGTGGAGGAACAAAAGCTATTTAAACCTTTGGGGACTGAGTAGGAACTATTAGGGTGTGTACATCATTGATCAGGGGCAGGGTGGTGGGGATGCCTCGTTTGCATGAGGATGAATTCCAGGTGGTACTGGATACGATCTTATAAAGGCAAAGGAAGTTTAATCTGTCTACCAGCTATGTTAACTCCTTTGGTGAGGCAAACTTGGGATGGCAGGACTACATGCACTGGGGCATGCTACTCCTGCTGATCTCAGGCCACACATAGATAGATAGATAGATAGATAGATAGATAGATAGATAGATAGATAGATAGATAGATAGATTGATAGATAATTGATAGATAATAGAGTTAGAGTTAGAGACAAAGATGTTATTGAGTAGATTGATTCTCATAGCTATGAAGCTAATAAAACAAAACAAAACAAATGTTTCCAGTCTATAATCAAGAACACCAGGTAAGCCTGTGGTCAGTTTAGTCTGAAGCATCTTTTTTGTACTTTTACTAGTAGTTATACACTAATTTATATTTTTATTGTTGACTACTATTTCATAAAGTGATTGTACCAGTTTCCAGGATAATGGAAATACTGTGGGCCCTAGTATCCTTTTGACAAAATAAGTTGAGTAGTCTGCTTTAGAAAAGAATATTTTACTCTATGTAAATTCTACCTTAATACAAACATTTTAAAACACATTTGTATTTTTGTTTTTGAGACAGGTTTCCTACAACAGGCCAGCATCAAACTCTCTATGTAGCTCAGAATGGACTTGAACTCATGAACCTCCTGCTTCAATTCTAAGATTATAGGCATTCACTACTGAACTTAGCTCCAAGCTGTTTCGTTGTTGCTGCTGCTGTTGTTGTTGTTGTTATTGTTGTTGTTGTTGTTTGAGACAAGTTTTCTCTACATAGCCCTAGCTGTTCTGGAACTTGCTCTGTCCTCCAGACTGGTCTTGAACTCAGAGATCACCGTGCTTCTGACTCCCAAGCTCTGGGATTTAAGGCATGTGCTATCATACCTGGCTTCAAGGTATTTTTTTTAAAGTTTATTTGCCAGGAATTTTAAAGCTCCAAAGTGGGGCTCAGAGCAGAATTAGCTCGCAGCTCTTGTCTAGCAGGGAGAAGTCCCTTGGTTTGCTCTCCAGAGCCATAAAACAAAGCAGAAGTTCCAATATGACTGCTAGAGTAACATCTGTCACATCTGGCCTTCTGGGCAGTAAAAATAAAAACTAATGAAAAAGCTAAGAGGATATGGCTCAGGCTTTCCCTATGAAATCCCTTAAGGAGAAATCAAATCTTGTCAACATGTGGCTGATGAGACGGTTCAGCAGTTAAAAGCACTAGCTAGGTTTGAGTCCCAGCACCCACACAAGAGCTCACCACTGTCTATAACACCAGTCCCAGGTGACCTGCTATCTTCTTGCCTCTGTGAGAGCAGGCATAGCAAGGAAAAAATAAACACAAAGAAAAATTAATTATTTAAAACACCTTAGACTTAAATCACATTGAGCATCCTAGCTAGAAAACAGAGAAATAGGCACAGTGCACTATTTAGTCAAGCATGTCCCAGATAAAATGCTATATTTGATGTAACAAGAAAACCAAGAGGACAGAAATTGGTTGTCCATTGATAGATTCAATCACAATAAAGATGTGTGCATACACACAATTATTTACAGGGCATCAGGGGATTCAGGGTCACCCACTGAACCTCAATTTGCCTAAATTCTATATTAAATACTACTAAGTATTTAATGCATAGCTGTTCCTAAACACAGCTAATGACACATGTGAATGACACATTTCATCATAATAAGCATTCAAAAGACAAGTTTGGGTAGAGTATATGTCATATTCATCCAAGTGGAATGAGGTTGCCTGTGTCTCCTGGAGACTGCAATTCTTTAAGTGGCCTGTTTATAATTGAGCAGTATTTAATTCTGCTGACATCTTAAATTTACCATATGTGAATGTTAGAAGATAAGCCACTTCACTTAAGTGTGCATTCTACTTACACACTTGATTTGACGGCATTAGTTTGCAGGTGTCTCTCCTTCAATTAATTGCATGCTGGTGAAATGCATAATTTAAACTCAGTGTAAAGTTGAAGTATTCAGATGATAGTCTCTTCAATGCAATTACTCCACACAAGCTGGAGTGCTGACAAAATGTTGTCCTTTATTTTTTTAAATAATAGTTTCAAGTATGTTCAAGATTAGATAACATGAAAATGTCAACAACATTTGACAAATATAAAGTGAAAATAATGAGATTAAGATTATCTTTATCTAATTTCCCTCCATAGACTCACAGGATTTTTCCTTATGAAACCCCCAGTGTCCTTCCTTTTTTTTTTTCAGCCTGACTTGAAGAACAAAGGAAAGTGCCTTAAGGAAAACATATGTATGTATAGATGCACTCTTTTGTTGATCAGTAAGCTAAACATTGATCTGGAGAAGTAAATGTTGATCTGGAAAAGTATGTCAACTTATTTTTATTATAATAGCAGAGAGATAAATAGGATTGAGTTCAACAGAAGTGCACAGCTTAATCTACACTTTGTATCTGAATACTGACTTAAGTAATCATTTTCTTATAATTGAAGCCTTGTCAGAGTATATACTGAAAACTAAGGGTGTGGCTCAGAGGTATAGTGTCTACCTAGAATGCAGAAGGATGTGGGTTCAATCCCCAGTACTGTATTTTAAATCTTATTTGGTTTCAAAGGGCATCAATCAATGCAGAGACTCATAGTTGGTCAAAATGCTGAGCATGAGTGACTGTTGAATGTTCAGCTCTTGATGCGACATCAGTATCATGAACTCACAGCAGCCACGATTACCTGCACAGAATCAATCTAGTCAACATCACAGTATAGATGGGAGAGACGATAACAAAACCCCATCCCTAGCTGAGGAGGTATTGGTAAGTGATGGCTACTGGTGGCGGATCATATTGTCCTGGAGAGTGCTGCTGCTGGCAGCTCGTGCATCTCCAGTGGATGGCCCTACACACTTGAGCATACAGGCAACATTAACTGAACTAAG
Organism: Uromys caudimaculatus; assembly: GCA_028551405.1. Taxonomy (NCBI): domain Eukaryota; kingdom Metazoa; phylum Chordata; class Mammalia; order Rodentia; family Muridae; genus Uromys; species Uromys caudimaculatus. Next base: position 36,495,063 of record CM052722.1, on the reverse strand, counting down.
TGTGTTATACAGAAGAAGGAAGGAGGACGTCAAGGTGGGAGGGGTGGAGTTCCAGGAGAAGTGGAGGGGTGGAGTGGATATGATAAAGATATATTATATAGATATATGAAACTGTCAGAGAATACATTTAAAACATTCCTTAAGCTTCCTTGAAAATTAAATGCAAGTGACTTCCACAGATCCCAAATATGTCATTTTATTCTTGAATCATTCGCTGACACAGCATCATGTTGTCAAATTAACATTTGATGTTTTATCATAACATTTCATGTTCCATCATATCATAGTTCTATTGATCATGGGCTCAGAGGTGAGGCATGTACTATGTCATCACTGCAGTAGGTTATACAATAGCTCTTCCATGTCCTAATTCTTGAAAACTGCACATGGTCCTTTTTGTGGCAAAGGGGCCATTGTAGATTTGATTAACTTCAGAAACTTGAGCTAAGTAGATTAACTTGGCGATATCCTGGTGGATCTCAATGCGATCAAAAAGAGTCCTTGTAAGACAAAAATAGATGCAAACATAGAACCAGAGAAAAGTCAAGGTGCTTTGCTGCTTGTTTAGGAAAGAAGAGCCAGAAAAGACAATTCTAGAGCTAAAAGAAACAAGAGACACATTCTTTCCTAAGGCACCCTAAAGAAAAAAGAAGGGCAGCCTTATTGAAACCTATTCTGGAGGTTTCAGCTCCTGATCTGTAAGAGAATCACTTTATGTTATTTGAAGGCACATCTGTGCTAACTAGTTACATTAACAATAGGGCATTAACATGAATTCTAATTTCAAAAAAAATCATCCCACGTAGGATGAAGCATGTGCATTTGCTTATTAGACAAAAATGAGACAGGAAAAGAACTAAAAATGTGGACTAGGTAAGTGTGGGGTTTTGTGTGTGTGTGTGTGTGTGTGTGTGTGTGTGTGTGTGTGTGTGTGTGTGTGTTATGTGTTTCTATAGACAAATTGAGCATCTAGGTTGACTTAACGCTCACAGTCAGTTCTCCGAAATCATAGTGGTTTGTGTGGACCATCAAAGTTCATTTTACCATGTATTAAGTTTTCCCCTTGTTTATAAATAAAAAGAAGCAGATCAAACTGTCTCATTTAGGGACCATTTTTAGGAATGAGATGAATCTTCAGGATGAGGTCAAAGAAGAATGGGCAAATATGAGCAAAGTACAGTGTTATACACACATGGAAGTGTCATAAGAAACTTGTTATTTTAAATGTTAATAAAATCTCCCTTTTTAATTTCAAAAAGAAAATATTTGTTCTGTACTTACCATTTTTTTCCTTGGGGATCAAGTTCTGGATCTTTGGACATGTTAGGCAAGCTCTGTGTCCAAGCTATCTTTTTCTAAACCGTGTGTTTATTGAATCAGATACTTTATGGCTCTAGTATGTTTAGTTTTTGTTTGTTTTGGTTTTTCAAGACAGGGTCTCTCTATGTAGCCCTTGCTGTCTTGGAACTCACACTGTAGATCAGTCTAGCCTCAAACTTATAGAGATCCTTCTATCACTGCCTCCTGAGTGTTGGGTTTAAAGGTGTGAGCCACCACTGCCAACCCCTAGTATGTTTCTACGAAGAGGTTTTTGTATCACAAAATTAGGCTATTTTATTCTGATAAGAGTAGTGTGTGTGTGCGTGCGTGTGTGTGTGTGATTATGTGTGTGTGCATTCATCTTCAGTCTAAAGGTTTACTATTTCTATAAGGTTTCTTTGAAATAGAAATGTGATATGCTCCTCACCTAGTCTCCATAAATATCTGAATGCCAGCCAAATTAACAATTAAAAGGAATATTTCCAGACATTTGTCATTTGAGGTTATTATAAAGTTTGAGAAGTTTCCTATTTAAAATGGTTTAAGAAGTATTAAAACATTGTTTAAACGAGATAATTAAATATGGATTATTGTAGTTAGTCCTCACACTTGTGTTTGTCCAATATGTAATGGGACTGGGATGGGTCATTATTTTAAAATCTCTGGTAGGGTTTGGATTTCCTGGGAAATGATCAGATCTTTTGTAATTTGAACTTTATACTTGCAAAATGTGACTATTTGTACCAGAAAATGTTGACAATTTAAATGGATGTTTGTCAATAACTTTTTTGAAACATCAAAGAAAATTTTAAGCTTTTGCGGGCAAGTATTTTGATATTAGTCTGGTGTATAGTGACATCTAGTGGCCATAATTCATAATTACAGTCCTTGAAGTTAGAAAATGTCAAGGTATGAAAAATAAATTGCATAGAAGAAACGATAAATTTGTAACTTTGGGGATAAAATTACCTTTAAATAAATTGCATAGAAGAAACAATAATAAATTTGTAAATTTGGGGACAAAGTTATCTTTTCTCATTTTAGAGTTTGACTGTGAGAAAAAAACCTGAGTTTCTACATTGGTATACATTCATTATGCCAATAGGAATAAAGGAGTTTAATTTGAAAAAAATCCCTCATGGAAACAGAATAGAGCCTTGGAAATTTTTCATTCTATCAACTTTTTAGAACAAACTAGTTTGTTTGAAATGTGGAAATTGTGAACGGTTTATTCATTTTGTCTTATTTTCAAATAAAAATAAAGGAAACATTGTGCCCTATAGAAGATGCCCTTTGGGATTTTACCCACAATCCCTTTGCTGACTCTAGAGCTCTTGCTGCTTGAGCTGACTACACATTGCCTGCCTGCCTTCTACCTAAGGGCTACATTTGGACACAACAATGACTCTTGCCAATAGAGGGCAGACTGGAAATGCCTTGAAGTTAACAACTTCAAGAGACACTATCAATAAAAGAATGGAGCATGAAAGATAATCAGCTCCTTCTTCCTGTAGTGGGACAATTCTGTAATGTTTTCTGCAGGACCACTGTCTAGAGCATCTCAGGGGAATGAGAGTCCAATTGTCTGCAACAGCAACTTGCACCATGTATTCTCATTTTATTTATTTATTTATTTTTGTATTCCTGACTCTTGTATGTGCCTTCTGGCATCACATTCAATAAACGACGTGCTCTGCAACCAGTCCATGTGAGAGAGGACCACCAGGGTTCTGCGGGATGACTTCTAACTACCCTTTGCTTCACCATATGCCATCTCTATATGATTGCCCTTGCAAAATTGTCTTCTCTCTTCATACATCCAGTACTATGGCACATCTTGAAATCTTCTATATAAGGGGATTTTATTCTGGGGGAATACAAACCAATTCCGGAAATTAGCTACCTCCCACTCCATGTCTCAACTTATACAGAATTCTTTCCCCCATTAAAGTTTATCCATACAGCAAGTTATCCAAAATCCCAGCAGCATGTCTCTCTCTTAATAAACATCAACTTTGCTTTATTTAAAAAAATATCTAAATCATTGTCCAAGTCAGCTTTTAGGAAGATCTAAATAAAACAAAACGGTATACCCAGATATACCTGTGCTGTACACGTGCACACGTGCTCATGTAATTAAGGATAAAATGAGGTTTCAGCATTTTCACTAATTTCATTAGCAATATATCAAAATGAAAGGTGCAAAGATAAATCTAGGATATTTTGGATTTCCGGCAACTATAAAGCTTTTACAACTGCCTCCGGCCTTGCTTGCACCCCTTGTGGGCTTCCTTTTTATGGAAATGGAAGTTCACCAGAGGGAAATTCTGACAAGGGAAAAGGCCGCTTCCTCTCCAAGGACTTTATGCATTCTAAAATTTCTGCAGGAAAACTTTAAGTGGGAGCTGAGATTTGGTTGGTTAATTGGTTAGTAGACCATACATGAACACTGTATATGTGAAGACATGAAAACTAACCATAGGCTTTACAAAATGTATTTACCACAAACCAGTGCTTTTATCTATCTTAACAATGAAGTTAACAAACTGTTTTTCTTCGCTCTCGGGGGCACACAAGAAGCAGAAAGAACTGTGATGGTCTCACTATTTTACACAAAATAGATCCCAGCTTAGGAAGTAATATACAAGCAGAGGAGGCACAGGCAGTGAGTGCTTTGACCATCAATCACATGGAAATTTCAACCTTTGGCCACAACTTTATATCAAGTCAATTTATTCTGATCTGATGGGATAGGGTGGGAGGAAGCTGTTTGCTAGTGACATGTGGAAAATTACAAAATAAATCTCACACCTGTTTACCCAAGAGCTTGGTCACAACTAAGTCAGACATGATAACTACAGTATATGCCTAATTGCAATTTACAATCCAGGGGATGGAGGTAATTTTCCTTTCTTTGAAAAGGAAAAACATTTCCAACACAGTTACTTATCTTCCATGAGCAGTGTATTTATGAAGTTCAACAGCCATTAAGCTAGACAGACAAGATGTATGGGTCCTGAGTTCCTTTTTAAGTCATCATAGACTCTAAAATGGACTCCTCACCTTGAACTTCATGGATGTCTCTTATCTCATTGGGTTTCTAGGCCCCAGAGTAGCATTGCATCTATAAGTATGGCAATAATATTAAACAGAATCCTGCCTAACACTGTACATATAACATTTTATTTAGTTCTATAGCACTAAGTTGATTGGTAAGATTACATGGTTCCACTTATGTACATGACTGTGACTACACATGCTGATACTGAATCTTTAGGGAGGTTACTGAAATCCAAACCTATGTGACTGAAAATTCAAACTCTTACACATGGTATCAACAATTTCTACATGGTAGATGAGTACAAAGCATCAATGATAAATTATCCTAAACATGTATCCCTCACACATCTATGGAAGGCTGAAAAGACTGAGCTTGGGTGAGCTCAGTGGGTTAACTCTAGGTTTTGGGTAGAATCGGACTCCGCCCTCCATGTTTCTCAATGTCCTCGGATCAGTACACTAGCTGTGCCATGGAAATTTTACACTGAAGATTGAAGTACAAAGTATAATTGAAACATCCATAAGGCTTCAGCTCAAATCTAACAGAGTTGCTGGAGCTTATATCCTGTGGACCAAAGCAAGCCAGGTCTGTAGCGTAAAGTCTGACAGTAAGGAAACACATTCCTCTTTTAGTAAAGTAACATGGGAGTTACCTGGCAAAAGATATGTGTATACAAACTGGTGAAATAAAGGGAAACAGTGGCTCAGCATACATAGCTTTTTGTTATTGGAATCCCATGGTATTATAACCTATTGTATACAATGTTAGATGTATGGTTTTGCAATGAGAAAAATGACAATGCATACTTCTGATATATTCATGAATATTGCAAAAATAAATAAATAAAATCTGTGGGCTAGAGCAATACATCTGGAGTTAAAAGTGCTGCCTGCTCCTCCAGTAGGTCCACATTCAACTCCTAGCATCTACATGGCAGCTGACAACTGTCTGTGATTCCAGTCTCTGAATTTTAAATGGCCTCTTTTGGCCTCCCTGGGTCCTGCATGCAAATAAAACATTCAGAAAAATGATGCACTTAAAATAAATAAAATCTCAAAAAAACATTTACAAATCAAATCTGATCTATGAAATAAGTCAAATGAGATATTACAACCTACTCCTATAACTGTAACACTTCGGAAACCTGGGGAGGAGGTTCTCCAGTTTGAGGCCAGACTGAGTTATATACACAGTTCCAGGGAAGTCTGAACTATAAAACAAAACTTTGTCTAAAAATAAATAGATACAAATGCAGGAAGGGCAAGAGATCAGAGGATGCTCCTAGCTCGGCTGTCTGGGGAAGCTTTTGGAGACTTGAAACTAGATATGAGTGGGGTGAGAATGGCCTTCTTGAAACAGTATTTGAACAGGGGTGGGCCATATAACAGTCAAAGCAGACATAAGACTTTGTCAATCCATCAGTAACTAGCCACTAAGAGAGGTCAAATAAAATGTGGAGTTTAGAGGTACTGCCCCGAACCCGCGAGACACAGAGACCGAGGTAGGCGGGCCTAGAAACCCCCCTGGATCCCAAAAGCGGGCGGCTGTGGCAGGAAACTTCTGCCTGGGACACTAGGATTCCATAGACAAGCAGCTCCGGGAGAAAATCCTCT
>CM052722.1:36469688-36488569 GCA_028551405.1 Uromys caudimaculatus | reverse complement strand
AAGAAAAGACAATCATTTGCTCACATATATTCCCTAAGATACTCTTATAGTTGTGATGTCAAGACCTATTGTCTCTAAATAATAAAAAGAACTGCGGTCTTGACAGAGGGAGACTTCTATTTTCCATAGAAACAGACCTCCAGATTATCTTTCATGGAAATCCGTCTATATTAGTTGATTACCTGGCATGGCTAAAAGAAACTTTAGTTAGCATTAGGATTTAAGTGCCTTAATATTACACACACACACACACACACACACACACACATACACACACACACACACACATATACACACACACACCCTACCCCACACATGGCACACTTGTCTCTGCCTCCAAAGTGCTAGAATTAAGGCATGAACCACACCATTCCAAATGATGATTTTGGAAATTATTTTGTCATGGATGTACCATGCAAAAGATTGTTATCCAAAAAAGTAGACCTGTTTTAGACTGTATGTAGAGGTGGCCATAACTAGAGATGCTCATGAATCAGTTAAGAGTGAACGATTGGGGCTGCAAAGATTGCATAGCAGTTAAGAGCATGAGCTGATCTTTCAAAGGACTGGGGTTCAATCCTCACCACTCATATGGTGGCTCACAGCCATCTGTAACTCCAGTTCCAGAGGATTCCCACTTTGTCTTTTGGACCCTACTGGCAGGAGGCACACAAGGGATGCACAGACATACACACAGCCAAATCTTCTTACCCAACACACAAAATAAGTTAACATTAAAAAAGAAAACTATTGAGCAGTTAGAACAGAGTAACCGTGTTGGATGTCTTCCCACTTTGGGTTATGTAATTTTAATTCATTCTCTCTCTCTCTCTCTCTCTCTCTCTCTCTCTCTCTCTCTCTCTCTCTCTCTCTCCAAGCATGTTCTCCCTAACACTGTGAACTGTACTCTTTCTCTATGGTTCTCCTCCCACCCCATGACTGCTAACTGCTGGTATACCCTGGAACAGACCTCCATTCTAGTTTAACTCAAACAACATTTTCTCTTTTTCTTCTCCATTTTCCTTCTCAGGCCAGCTGCAGAGATTTATATCTTGTGTGCCCTGGGATTTTTCTTTTAAAGGCTAATAAAGGTGTCCTTAAGCTTAAAACATAAAATAAAAAGAATGAACTGCCTGGCTGCCAGCGCCTAAATCTCTCCCTGGTATAGATAGGTACACAGATATTATTTAATTGATTAGTCAATTGCTTAGAAAAGATAAAAATATCAAAAATCAATGACTTCCAGTGATAACTTATCCCTGTAATGGCAACAAAATAATAACGATCTTCCTCTTGTAGTTGCAAGTAAAAAGCATAGCAAATACTTTTGAAGTTATATAGCTCCATTAGAATTGGGTACATGTTATAAAATATGAATTAACTTTTTGCCCTTCCTTATGCCCTAATGGAGAAAAGAAACTTTAATGAATAAATAAGATGTGGAATTATAGTCATACATTCCAAGTAAAATAAGAGAAAAAGAATCTAGGAAACTATGCTGTCATTGTACAGGTTTGTGAACATTAGTATACCTTCTGTTAATTCTGCTATTCTCATAGATCAGTGTCTTGTCTAGTTGTCACCAAAGAGGCTTCTTCCAGCAACAGATGGGAGAGTGTGCAAAGACCCATAGCCAAACATTATAAAGAGAGGGAGTCTAAATTGAAGGTCTCCATCAAGTTCCTCTCCTTAGAGACCAGGGAACCCAGTGGAAGAGGGTAAAGAAAGATTATAGGAGTCAGGGGGGTTGAGGACACCAGGAGAACATGAACATGACCCACTGAATTAACTAAACAGGACTCATGTAAAGTTACAGAGACTGAAGTGGCAACCATAGGGCCTACATGTCTGTCTGTGTTTGGTCCTCTGCATATATGTTATGGCTGTTAGCTTGGTGGTGCTCAGGACTACTAACAGTGGGTATGGGTGTATCTCTGACTCTTTTGCCTGCTCTTGGGACTTTTCCTCCCATTGTGTGGCCTTGACCAGCATCAATATGAGGGCTGTCGCCTTGTCTTACTGTATCTTGATTTGTTCTGTTTGCTTGTTGTCTCTTGGAGATCTGCTGTTTTCACAAGAAGAAACAGAGTGGGGGGGATCTGGGGGAGAGAGAAATTGAGAGAACTGGGAGGGGTGAAGGGAGGGGAAACTGTGGTAGGGATGTATTACATAAGAGAAGAATCTATTTTCAACTTAAAAAAATTCAGTGTATACATATGTGTGTGAGTGTGTGTGTGACTGTGTGTATATCTTCTTTTAAGTAATAGTATGCAGTTTTATCAAGGGAAGAAAGTTAAATCACAGAATACTCCAAAACCAAAATAAAAATGTGAGCCAATATGTTCAAACTTAGTGAGTGCTTTTACGACTCATCAGTTGTATCATTGCAAGTCATTAAAGAGACTTTGATGAACATCCATTTAAAACATCAAGGAAAAGAAATGATCCTTCGTTTCTTTCCTTCGCTTTGTTCTCACCTTCAAGTTGTTAAAGTCTTTGAGAAGAATAAAAGATGACACTTCAGTAGCTCACAAATCAGACTTAACTGTTCCCATGTCAGTTTGAGTTTAGGAAAGATTACTTTCAGCTAACAACCCTCTCAAACACAGTAGTACAGGTGGGTACTGTGTCACCTCCAGAAATGATGTATACTGCCTCCATCTAAAATTTAAAGTATTGGAGAACTCTGCCTTCTACCTGTCTCCAGACTTCTAAAACAACTCCCAACATTGCCTCAGTATCAAAAAGAAAACAGAAGGGCATTTTCCGATTATTTAACTATCTAACTACTTCAAAGCTGTGTTTATATTGAGGTTTAGAATAGAAGACTCATAAAACCATTCACCATCTTTCTGGTCAAGTCAAGCTTAAATTTGCTTAGTTTTTGTTTAGTAGAAAGTCTAAATTGCATGTAAGTTCCTTTATGAGAAAGATCCGTGTGGACAATCATTTTTCTCAATAAACCCCCAATCTATCAGGCACACTAAGAGATTGCCCATGCTTACAATCTGCAGAATAAGAAGATGGTGATTATCACAGAAAGGCATCACTGGTGCTCTCAGAAAAAGAAAATAACTTCAAAACTAATCAAAGCTGGGAATATAACGATGTTCTAATTTGGGTAAATATGAAACCAGGAATCATCAAGGAAACATAAAGAGTTTTATATATAAGGGGGGGGGATTCGTAAGCTTTTAGACAAACCAAGTGAGAATAACGGGACAGTAACTCCTAATGCGTGGACCAGGAGTACAGATTTGAAGTGGTGTGAGTCAGGGATAACAAAAGGGAGCTCTCTTTCAGGTGAATGCTAACAAAATGTCTACTACAGTAAATGGCCCTGTAATGAGACCTCAAGACAAGGTGCTAACAGTGGGAACGGCAAAAAGTGGCCAAAGTGAAAAATATACAAGGAAGTGTAATCACTATAGCAGCGTATATACTATGCTATGAACATTATGTGAACAGAGAAATATTAATTACTCATGAGGCTTTTATGACTGGGGGCATTGCTATGGCATTAGCACATCATGGAAGCCAAAAAAGAACATATATGGGAACGGGAGAGATAATCAGTCCAGATGGAAAATATGTTGAATTTTGAAGCCCTCTCAGAACAATGAGCTAGGAAGTTCTGCTTTGTTGGAAACTTTGGTAGTCCCTTTCAGTTCTGTGATTTCATCTCATGTGTGAACAGAAAATATAGACAGTAAAGTTTATCACAAGCTACATACTGTCAGGCACCACAGCAAAAAGAGGATGACATCTCACAGTATTAGCAACTGTGGCGTTGACAGTTCCTGGAGCAGAGGTTTGATAGTTTATTAAACCCTGCATCAACTTCCTTTCCTTTCCCTCATTCATATGTCTTTTTCCTTGTCTGTTATGTAAAATTGCTCCATTTCGTTTATTTCATTTGCCTTTTTGAGATGGGATCCCCCGGTATTGCCCAAGCCTCTCCGTCCCAAGTACTGGGATTACAGATGTGCGCCACTAAAGCCCAGCTGCACTTTTTATGTGACAAATTTTATTGTATACATTTAAAGTATATGATATGATGCTCTATGGTTTGTATAAAGAAGTTACTACAGTGAAACAAATGTACCTCTATCACCTGTAATTAATAAGAAATTCATTTAGCAAAATTCTTGAGTAAACTGTTGTTGCTATTAGTAGCTATAGTCCACATGACACACATTGCATCTTACATATTTGCTACTATGTATCTTTTGGCCATCTTTTACTTCAAGATTTCAGCTCCAGTGTATTCTTGCACTTGGCCATGAGCCATTGTAGATAAAATATACTCACAGAGCAGTATAACTGAATGGATATTTCTAACATGCAGTGCTTAAGTGAGCTTTAGAAAATGTTGCCTTAGCTGTATTAAGAAATGGTATAAATCCTTCGTCAGTCACAAAATTTCCCTTCCATTAAATCTCCATGGCAGAAAGAAAAAATGAGTTGGGAAGAAAAGAGGCAATGACAAAGAAGGAAAGGAGAAGATGAGGAAGACTGGGGAGGAAGAGAAGAAAATGAATGCATCGGTGTGCAATAGAATCGCATAAACATGATTTCTTAAAACAATTCAAGTCAATACAAGGGCAAAAAATAAAAAAAAGTTATCTACCTTCAATATTCATTAATCTGACAAAGCAGATCCCTCATTAATTCAGCTTCAGATACGTAGACCATAGTTAGATCTATTAGATATTTTTAAAAGGTGGAAACTGGGAATAAGGAATCCAAGTTGTCCACATTAATCCCAGCTTTGCTTGTGTCAGATGTTTCAACTCAGCCAGTGTCCTTACACTTTAGCCTTAATTCTCTCAGGTATAGAATACTTATCAAGAACACTGTCCTTTAGTGCTATGTTAAATTAAAATAACGAATGCATGAATGGGGGATGGAGTGTTTGTGGCCCTCACCACTCTTGTACACACAGTCTCCATAAATTCTAGTTCACTTTTTGATAGAATTTCTGTTTCTTAGAATAAAATGAAATGATATTTGTTGACACCTGGAAAACAGTAGATTAACTCTCAGCAAACTTACACACTAAGAAAATGATGTTTGAAAAATTAGCTTTAGATATGTGCGCAGCTGTATTCTCATGTTACTTTTTAAGTCATTATTGAGGATGAACTTATTTTATTAAGCCATGCCTTGTGGTCGCATTGAATTTCTGTCTATTCTGCAAGCTAAAATAAAATGGTACTGCATGACTGGAGTATTTTCAATCACTCCAAACACCATCTTACTGCAGTGTTTTTTTGTTTTTGTTTTTGTTTTCGTTTTTGTTTTTTTTTTAGACTCAAGCCATATTTGACTTTGAAACTCAGCTAAAAGAGAAAATGCAGTGTTGATTAGCTATCAAATCTCCACTAAGTTCGCAAGATAACTGAACCCATCTCCACATCTTAGCTGCATAAATTTGGCCCTAATTTTACTGCACCTGACCTTGAAATTTAGGTTAAAGTGGTCCAAAACATGGAAGTCTGACATTTTGTAGTAGTTAATAGCATAAAGCCTGGATCTTTATATATGCACAGAATGTTGATTTCACAAGTTATACTATGGTTCACAAATATGTGTGCTAATGTTTTAAATACTATTTCTGTCATAATTAATAAAGTGCAGCGCCATTACAAAGCATTTATGCTCTTTCCTATAGTTTTTGTGTGCTTTGTTTTCTGCTGATAGTAGGGATCTAAGTGGGAGCCATGAGGGGTCCACAACACTTTTGGGATCATATGTCTGATATCCTGTATATCAGATATTTGCATTACGATTCATAGCAGTAGAAAAATTACAGTTATGAAGTAGCAATGAAATAATTTTATGGTTTGGGGCCAGCACAACATGAGGGACTGTATTAAAGGTCGCAGTAGTGGGAAGGCTGAGACCTCTGCCACAGGCAATGACTCTGCTACTGAGGTCGACCTCCATTACTAATACAGAAAATATTTGTGTCATAAACTATCACCTAACAGAAACACAGTACAAACTAAAAATAAAATTTATGAGTTCATGTATTTAAGAAGAATATGGATAAATCCAGGAATGGGTAAATTTGGTAACCTGAACCATGAAAATGGAATCCATCTTTTTAAATTCCTCAGTTTCCCACCTGTGAGCCTTATTCTCAAGCATAAACATAGTTTCCAGTTGCTAAAGGTATGCACAAGCCCTGCCAGTCCAGAACAAAAGGTACTGCCAATTTTCAACAATCCCAGTAAAGATTTGAAGGCTGGCCCATGTCTGCCTTGGAGATAATTACGGTGGTCATGAGTATGGAATACCTTGATAAGTCAGGACATCTACAGTGGTAACATGCTGAGCATGCCTGATTTCATTTGATAGGACAGGCCTGAGATATGTGTGTGGAACCAGTGGAGTCAAAAATCATGCAATATACATGGACTGGGAGCATTAAGGGGGAATGGCTCACCTTAGAAAAATTGCAGTGGTGGCACGTTATTAAAGGGAAGGGGTGCCAAGCAGAAAAATAATAGGGTGGCCATAAGAACGCAGTGGACGATAGAGTGATCATGCGCAGCAGTGCATTTCTTAGCATATATGGCTGTTCAAATGTTCTGCTTAACAGAGGATTTCCAGATTGAAAAATAATAATAATCACTGACCATTTTTTTCCTTTATAAGTGTATTTATGCTATCCGGTAGATGTATCTCACTGGATAGAGTGCCTACCTAAGCATACCAGAGGCTCTGGATTGGATCCCTAGTACTTCCAAATCCAGACGGTGGCTCACAGGCCTGTAATACAACCACTTCAGAGGTGGAAGCAGGAAGATCAACACTCAAGGTCATCTCATATTTAATCAGCTCTTGGCCCACAAGAGCTGCATAAAGCCCTGTTTTCTAAACAGAAAAGGTAAATCTTGAGGGCCTGAGATATAGTTCAGTGCTAGAGTACTTGTCTCACATGTTTGCAACCCAAGGTTTAATCCCCACCATTCTTCCTCCCCTCCAAAAATAGACATAGACTGATTTAGATCAAGTACCTGAACAAAGGCCTGAAGCTTCTGCCTTTCCTTTATAACGGTGTATAGAACATTATGCTGGAGATATCTATTTTGGAAATTCATCTGGCTGTACGTCACTAGCTCTGTGAGTTTTCCTGGCCCATTAAGTAACTTCACAAAGCATTGCTATCTCTAGGGAGGAGAAAACTTCATGAAAAGAAAATAGAAAGCAAGTACATTTCCCTCAGCAACAGTGTTCTTTCAGCTTAGCTCGTTTCTGTCACCTTGTTCAGAATATGATTATGACTGCGTCCTGTGCTAATTTTAAATTCGTCATTTATTCTCCACATGAAGGTCTTCAGTCTTAACATTTTTTCCCGCAGATTCCTTAGCACAGAGTAATTTTATTTGAGTGATTATTATAGTGCACTCTAATGAGCACAGTTGTTGGGATTATTGGGTATTCATAACTGGTAACTGCCCTTCCTCTTCCACTTCTGTGCCCTTTCTACCTGCTTGAATGTTCATCTTTCTCTAGAAGAAAAATCAGTGGTGACTTTAATGACCACTTCCCAATGACCGGGGATCCAACACCCTCTTCTTGCCTTCACAGGACACCTAAATGCAGGTGCCATTCTATCCACAATGGCCAGGAAATGGAAACAACGGGCTGGTTTCCAGTACCAGGCATGATTTCCCTCCTGTTGAATGGACTTTAAGTCTGTTAGACAGCTATTGGTTGCCACTCACATGTGAATGATATTATATTTCACCTTTATGCTTATTTTGCTAAGCTGGTCAGTGTTATGGCTCATAGATGTTGCAGCTGGGTAGGACTGTTTTATTTGCTTACCTATAATAGTTTCTGGAACCATGGAAGCTAGATCACAGGAAACAGTTTTAAAGGCCAGATCCAGCTCAAATAAGCTGAGTTCTACAAAAGCCCACTCCCAACATCTGGGAGGCAACCAAAGGCTACAAAAATAGTTTGTATTGATTTGGGAGTCACTTGGAATGTCCTCAACCACTGGATCGCATGCTCAGTACTGGGGACATTGTTAGTCTATGGAGAGAGTTATAGAGGGCATTGTCACCCCCAGGCTTGCTCTCTCCCTCTCCCTCTCCCTCTCCTGCTTCCCTGCCTTCCCTCTGACCCCTCACCCCTCTCTCTCTCTCTGTCTCTCTGTCTCTCTGTCTGTCTCTCTCTGTCTCTCTCTCTCTCTCTCTCTCTCTCTCTCTCTCTCTCTCTGTGTGTGTGTGTGTGTGTGTGTGTGTGTGTGTGTGTGTGTGTGTGTGTGTCTGGTTTTAGGTAAAATATAAAATGGTATGAGTTCTCAAGGCATTGTCAGACAACTTGGTGCCATTTGTCCTTTGTCCCTCCTCTTTCTGAATCAACCTACTCCGTTCACCCAATTGGACCTCTCTTGCCATTATTCCATTGTCTGTTTCTTATCATCTGTATCCTGCTAGTACCCACCCAACCCTTCCCACAGGGTCACTTTATACTTTCCAAGCTGCTGTTTACTCATATCTGAGGACTTGGAATTCGGAATCACAGATGAGAGAGAACATGTAGCATTTGTGTTTCTGGGTCTGGGTTATCTCACCCCATAATCTTTTGTAGGGCCATCATCCACGTACCTTCAAATTATTTTATTTCACTCTTGTTTACACCTTAATAGTATTCTATTGATCTATTGAACTCAACTACACCACCTGTGAACCACAACAGTAGGCATCATGGCAAGATATGCATAAAGGTGCAAGAAGTAGCGCTCACGTGTGAGTGGCAACCAGCAGCTGTCCAATGGACTAAAGTCCACTCAACAGGAGAGAAATCGTGCCTGTTACTGGAAATCAGCTTTCCATAGTTAGTAATCTTAGAAAAGAATCTACTATCATTACACTATTATTATTATTATTATTATTATTAGTAGTAGTAGTAGTAGTAGTAGTAGTAGTAGTAGTAGTAGTAGTAGTAGTAGATGTATACTGTTATATGTATATGAGAGTTTTGCCTGTATATAAAAGTATGTCTGGAAACCACATATGTGCAGTGCCCACAGAGGCCAGAAGAGGGCACTAGAATCCCTGAAACTGGAATCACAAACCCTTTTGAGCTACCATTTGGGTGTTCAGAAGAATCAAATCATAGTCCTCTGGAAGAACAGCCAGTGTTCCTAAATGTTGAGCCATCTCTCTAGCCCCAAACTCTTCCTCTTTTCAAACATCTATTTTTACTTTTTTTTTTTCACATTAAGTGTTTCTGTATGTCTGTGTGTGGATCTGTGTAGTGTCCATAGAGGCCAGAAGAGGGCATGGTATCCCTAGGAGCTGGAATTACAGGCAGCAGTGAATTTCCTAATATGGATGCTGAGAATTGAACTGTGTTGATCCGCTGAAGGAAGAACATGAGCTCCTAACTGCTAAGTTTTACTCTCCACCCCAACCTCTTTCTTAAGTAACAGCCTTCTTGAAGGTTTCACACTATTATGTATGTTTACACCCTATGATTTTTATTTTATTTGAAAATCAAAAATAATGTATTTTCCCCCGCCAGTTAAAGCAGTTTCTCAAATGTATTTTTCTCCTTCCTCACAATATACTTCAGTGCATCATATCTAACATTATTTGGACATGTTTGTTTCTACCTCCATCTAACATTGTAATTCTGGCATGTGCGTTTTACTTATAGCTTTGCAGTTAAAATGTATTTGGCTCTGACTGCAGCACTTTCTCTATGGTTAGTATAGGGGTCATCCACTTGTAGTGTTCACAAGAAGAGCCCGTGAGAGTCAAATGTGATAGTGTATGCGCATAACGCCAGCACTCCGGAAACTGAAAGGGATAGCTAATAGAAGGCCAGCCTGAAACACATAGGAAGATGCTGTCTCAAAAAAGGCTTCCTTGGACTGGAGAGCTGCCTGGGGAGGCACCTTTTCAGAGACGAAGGGGAGGGGAGAGGGAGCGAAGAACTCTGGGAGGGGGACCGGGAGGGGGCAACATTTGGGATATAAATAAAATAATTTACTTTTCAAGAAAGAAATAGGCCAGGCAGTGGTGGCACACACCTTTAATCCCAGCCCTTGGGAGGCAGAGGCAGGCAGATTTCTGAGTTCGAGGCCAGCCTGGTCTACAGAGTGAGTTCCAGGACAGCTAGGGCTACACAGAGAAACCCTGTCTCGAAAAAACAAAAGAAAAAAAAAAAAGAAATGATTCCTCATAATATTCTTCTATACTCATAGATTGCCATCTAGCCCAATTGTCAGAGAGACTTCATCCAGAAACTGATGGAAGCAGACGCAAAGACACACAGCCACGCATTAGGTGGAACATGGAGAATTATGTAGAAGAGGGGGTGGAGGGAGCCAGAGGGGTCAAGGACACCAGAAGGAAACCCCCAGAATCAACCAACTTGATTGCATAGGAGCTCACAGAGACTGACCTGCCAACCAAAGAGCCGGCATGGGGCTGATCTAGGCCCTCCATACATATGTTACAGTTGGGAAGCTTGGTTTTCTTCTGGGATTCCTAACAGTAGGAGTAGAGGCTGTCTCTTACTCTGTTGCCTGCCCTTGGAACCCTTTCCCCTACTGAGTTGCCTTGTCTATCCTTAGTAGAAGAGGAGGTGCCTAGTCTTACTGCAATCAAGAGAGACAGGGATTTTGATGAATTGTTTAGGTGTTTTAGTCCACATGCTTCTGGGTGGTATACAATATGATTAGGTGGAAAGAAGACCCTCATAAAACTTAGTCATTTTATTCTCATACTATGCAAAGGGGATCTTTGGGATTATTTTCCAGATTCATAGCATAGGAAAGAAATACTGTCTTAGAATCAAGTGAGTATAGTTTCCCGCTATAGATCTTAAAAGCCTCAATAACAGTATCTATAAAAGAATAAAACAATCTCAATAAAAAAGAACAAGTACTCTCTTTGTTTGCTTGTTACAGACGAGTCATCAATCTAAATTAGAGTAGGTTTCAGTAGTTACATTAAGTGTGATGTCTTAAAGTTTAAAAGATACTATAGGTTACTTGGAAGTTTTTCTCAAGAAATGGCTTGACAATTTCGTGAGTTGTTCTCAAATCTGGTCTTGCCTGAAGACATGAACTTGATTTTTTTTCTCAAAATTCCAATAGTTATGTGAGCTTGTAACATAAAAGTGTACTTCTTTGGCTTCATAGAATCTTCTATCTACCCCTGTTTTAAAAATAGTTCTGTTGAGGTATAACTGACATTGTATAAGTTGCATGTATTTAAGATGTAGTTTGATAAATTTTAACACGCTGATGAATCATGACCACACTAAAGAATGAATATATTTACTACTCTAAAATTATTTATGTATAATACCTACAATGGTTAGACCTGATAGAAAGCTGAAATAATTGTATAATAACCAAATTTAACAGGAAAACCACAGGAACCACAAAGAAATAGATGTATTGACATTTCTGATATTCAATGAAATGGACTTTTTATTAGTCAATGATTCTGAAATACACACACATACACATTCTCTCTTTTGTCCTCCTTCTCCTCCCCCATTTTGTCCTGTCCTCCTTGTGTATGCATGTACCTCAGTCTTTTACTCTCACTTTTCTTGTCCTCTCATTATATCTATGATGACTTCAGTAGCCTTGACCAAGGGGAAAAAATCACCTAAAAGTGATAATAAGCCAGGACTGGTGAGTCACACTTGCAATTTCAAATGAGGGGCAGCACTGGGTCAGGAAAATTGGTGCAGATCTGAGGCCAGCCTGGGTTACATAGTAAGTTCCAGGACAACCTGAAATACATTGTATCAACAAAAAGATGTGCTAGAAATACCCCATTTGTGGGTTTTAGGGAGCATCAAGTTAGCATACAGACTGGAAATCCATGTGTGAATCACAAAGCCCTATACTAAAGTTCTATTCCACAAAAGCAGGAATGGCAGGAGGAACTATATTCCTGGTGCCAGGTCAAAACCAATTAGGAATAGACACTTGTCTGACTAATTGTTAGAACAGGTTGTTTGAAGTTCATTGTATAATCGACTGGGAAGAGCATAAGAAAATCTTCATTTTGAGGCTAGAATGTAACACAGTAACAAACGACCAAGGATGACTAAAGTGTTGCAACAGCCAGAGATTATAGAAATCTAAAGTGAATTGTGAAGATCTGCCCTGGTGTGGTAGCACATGTTACCTATAATCCCAGCACTCGGGGGATAGAGGCAGTAGGATGAGGAACTGAAGGTCATGTTTCATCCTAAGTAAGACCTTGCTTTAAAACAAGCAAATCATGAAGCTCTCCAATGCACATTGGAAGCAGTGATCATTGGGAGTGACAAAGTGACAGCAATCATTTTAACTTGTTCCTCTAGCAGAAAGATTCCTGGATTTTTAATTAGAAAAGGCATCTATTACACAAATCTGGAATACACTGACTACTTTTAGGCTGGAGCACATTGAGAGCATCTGAGCCATGTTTGAACACTCCTCTAACAAAAGACAATACACAAAATGGGGAGTCACAGATCACGAAGAAGTATTGACCTGTTAAAATTCTACAAATATCTGGAGAGTTCTTGGAATAATACACAAGGCTCATAATAAAAAAGGTTGCCCAAATCAACCTGTCTATACATCAGCTTGGAAGACGTAACTTACACATAACAATAAATGAGAATAAATAAACACAACCAATTAAAACAAGTTATTCCTTGGGAGTGGCAGCTCATGCCTGTAATTCCAGCACTTAAAAGGATGAAAGCTATTAGACTGAGTCTAGCCTGGACTACATGGTACATTTTAAACAGCCTGAGTGATGATGTGAAACCTTATTTAAAACAAAAACAAGAAAGGTGAAGGAGAAATGCTGCTCAGTTGATGTATTTATTCTTTGTCTAGCAGGCACAAACCCCTGTGTTTGATCTCTAGCATCATATACAACTGGGCATCAAAGCACATGCCTCTAATGCTAGCACTTGAGAGGTCTCTATAGAAAGGTAAAAAGTCCAAAGTCATCCTCAGCTGCACAGTAAGTTCAAAGGTGTCCTGGAGTTTATGAGGTCCTGTCAGCAGTACCAGTTTGTTTTTAAAAATGCCTTATGCCAAAAATTTTTACATAAACCATTTAGAACTCCCTTTCACTAAAAAACAATTTGAAAACCACAGGGCTACATTCACCACAAATTGAACAGGATTCATCTTGAGAATAAGGTATTGCATGTAGCGCACACACACACACACACACACACACACACACACACACACACAAACCTCTGTAAATTGTGGTGAATTTTGAGGAATTTGTGCCTGAGAACCATAGATTTTCCAAATCTTCCATCCTTGGTATCAAGAAAAAGGAAATGAATTGACTTTTTCTATCACTCAATTTCCCTTCTGAATGTTTCTAAATTCCATAGTCAGTAATTAAAATTTTATAATTCTTTTTTTTAAAAGCCCTTATCCACAGTCCCACATTGTGTTTTCAGAATCCTGTTAAATCAAAAACTTCCAAAAGATGGGGTAGGATAGACAGTTAAATGCAAATCTTGATTGCTGATATCCTGGAGTGTAGTTTTGAGGTTTTTACTTTGTTTTGTTTTTGAGAATGTGTCAGTATATAGCCCTGGCTGGCCTAGAACTTTTGGCAATTCTCCTGCCTCTGCTTTCTGAGTGCTTGGATTACAGTGTGCACCTCCACTCTGGACATTTTAAGTGTCTTTTATATGACTTTCAGTTCCTCCAAAACAAATTTTTCTCTCCTCTTGATAGACTTCCCCCTGTTGTTGGCTTATGTATGTTTAACAATGGAGAAACATGAAAATTGTCATTATCTCATTTTGTCCTGAATTCTTTCTGTTTTCATCTACATCCCAGGAAGTAATCACTTTCATTTATGATTCAGAAACGGAAGAATGATAATAGTGTAGTATCCTTTAGCCAGACTTTTTGCTTAACTTTAAATGTACAAAATGAATTTATTAAATGCAGCTATAATAAGCAAAAAATGCTGAAGTTATTGCACAAGCCTATGTCTTTAAAACATTTTCTGATAAGCAGCTTAATGTTGTTGGAATAACTGAATCTTAAACCCATAAAACACCTTAAAAGTACATACATAAACGTGGGTAGGAGCAAGCCCAGTGAAACTCAGCGGGTCACACACACAAAGACTGTGAAAATAAGAAGGGGGGCTGCCGGAGAAGAGCGAGGCCTCCATGGAAGGAGGGAAGATGGAAGAAAGTACTGCTACCAAAGAGACTAAAATTCACTGTATACGTGTACAAAGCTGCCGAAGAGTAATTCAGTAAAATATAGAACAACATAAAATCCTATTTATAACACAGTATAACAAAAATGTATAGTATAGCATAAATCTCAAAATTAGTATTATAAATTCAGTTAATCGTTATTAAATATAGTTTAAAGATAAGGGCAAAAGTCATGTCTAGTTCCATTACCTAAATATAATGACTCAGACTATGTCCTTTCTCCTAGCCTACTTTCTAAAAAATAGGTGATTTTTTTCCATTTTTATTACATTTTCTTTATTTGTTTGAGTGTGTCTGGTGGTGTGTGCATGCTTATGCTAACCAGCCTCAGGCTTGCTTTTTTAAAACATACCAGAACGCATGCGGGAAGTACATTAACATGTAATGGTTTTTTATTTAATGTTACAGCCTAAGTATTTTCTATTGCTATTACATAATCTCCACAAGTGACCTTTTACATAGAGTAACAAGATAATTCACTTAATTATATACTGTAGACCACTTTAACATCCTCTTTTTAATTATTGTTTAATGATACATTTATGTTAATTTTCATCATTACCTTGGCTGTTAATAAATTATGCAAAACTATTTTGCCTATGCCATGTCATTTACAGTAATTCTTTTTTTTATTATGACTGCTTATTATAGCTATGATTAAAATGCCTAGGAACACAATTTAAAGGAAGAGTGGTTTCTTTAGGACTAAAGGCTTGTGCAGTTTTGGTCATGGTCACTTGGCCCCACCACCATGAGTCTGTGTCAGGTAAGAGAATCATGGCAGAGAAAATACAGTTGCACAGAATGGGTCACCTTCTAGTGCCTTAGCACCTATACTCTCTGGCTTCATCTTCTCTCTCCTTTTATCCCACCCAGACCTTAACCTAAAAATTGTGCTAACCACAATTACCGTACTGTTCATTTCTTTGATCACCCTTGGAAATGCTTTCAAACATGCCCAGAAGTGTGTTTTCATAAACTGGCATCTCTCAGTCTAATTAGGATGATAACCACAATGAACTATTATCCCTTTATTTTTTATAAGTGGCATATTTTTCTTCATTTTAAAACTAGTGTAAAAATTAAATTTATATGAACATGATAAACTCAGCTGTCTTAATTTAATTAATGATTCTGAAGTTTAACTAGATATGGTTTTATTTTTGTTTATCTTTGCATGTATTTCTGTGACACTAGGGGAAGAAGCAGGTTCCTATTAGCTGACATGGTTCCATCTCTGCTTACTCTATTGGCATCTGCTGCTAAAGAGTACCGGGAACCAAATACAGGTCCTTTGCAAGAGTAGCAATTGCTCTAAACTGCTGGGTCATCTCTCCAGCCCACAATTCCCAGTTCTGTGCCATACAGGAGATCAACTCAGACCTCTGTACATGCTAGAGAAGCAGCCTACCAGCTGAACAGCCCGAGCCCTATTGCCATGGAATCTTGGTGTGTGTGTCCACTGACTTTTAGCTACATAATAACAAAACCTAGAACAGCTAACGATATGAAAGAGTCTATGATGCTGCTAGGAAAAATTTCCTTGTTCAAGTGAAGCTGGGCAGATTAGAACTTAGTTTGTTCATTCATTGTCATTTGGCCAGTAAATTGGGGACTCGTTGTTCTCACCATTCATTCATAAGTCTTATGGATGACAGAGGAAAGGTGAATTATTAGCCCATATAATCGTTGCTATCTGGTTGGATGGCTGGAATTTTCCTTGTGTGGAAAGCAAGGTTCCAAAAGCAGACAGAAAACAAACCACACAAAATTGTTTTAATGCCATTGTGTTAGCTGGCATGCAACTGGCTAAAGTAACATGCAATTGGTAAAAGAGTGTACTATCTAAGGACATAAAGGAAAAGAGAGATTGTGTGGATTGTGTGGCCATTTTTATAACCTACAATGTGCTATGATTACCACTCAGTTATAGACCCCATGCCATGTAACCTGCTCTAGTGTAATACTGTTTGGTTTTAGGCAGGTGGTAGGCCTGGCATCACAGAAGCGATGGCGGCTTTGTAATACTGCCTGTACTGCGCATGTAGCTCACTATCTGTTGTTTTTTTTTTTAATAAATCAGGAAATTAACTCTCTTCAACATCTATTGGAGATATGAATTCTTAGATAAAGAAAACAGGATCCACTAAATGATTTAAGCACAAAATATGTATTAAGATATGTCAGCTATATGATATTAAAGTAGAGGCAGTTATATTGTAGTTAACAGTTTAAACAGGAAAGGGGGCATGGAGATGAGGGAGAGGAAACAGAGCAGATGAGATGACCAAAACTGTTTATGTATGAATAAGATTTATAGAAACCCCTTACTTCTGGCTAAATAAAATATCTGTTGCTGGGTGGTGGTGGCACACTCCTTTAATCCCATCACTCAGGGGACAGAGGCAGGCAGATCCTCTGAGTTTGAGTCCAGCCTAGTCTACATAGTGTGTTCCAGAACAACCAGGGCTAGACAGAGAAACTATATTTTGTAAAACAAACAAAACAACAAAAACGACAACAACAACCAAAGATCTGTGGTTTAGAGTTTTATTGTTGTTGTTTTGGTTTTGGTTTTGAGGAGTTTCAATTGAGGTACACTGAACTGGGCAGATGATGCTATTCCCAAAAAGACATGGGGTTATTAAAAAAAACAACAACTCAGTGCTAGACATGGAATCTCTTCCAATGAATTATTGGTCAGGAAGATCCTACTGGTCCACTCAACACAGGATATTGCTCTTGGTTGTTCCCCATATGGTTTAGAGTTTTATTGTTGTTGTTTTGGTTTTGGTTTTGAGGAGTTTCAATTGAGGTACACTGAACTGGGCAGATGATGCTATTCCCAAAAAGACATGGGGTTATTAAAAAAAACAACAACTCAGTGCTAGACATGGAATCTCTTCCAATGAATTATTGGTCAGGAAGATCCTACTGGTCTACTCAACACAGGATATTGCTCTTGGTTGTTCCCCATAACTAGGTTGTAAGACCATATTTTTGAAGACACCACATGCTTTTGTTACAGGACATGGAAACATTAATCTGAAACTGGCTGGGAAACTTCCTCCCTTTTGGCTAGCTTTAGTAGTGCCAGAAGGTTCTATGTAGGTCTCTGGGGTAGAAAAGACACCAAGACACCCAGTGTTAGACCCTTACCAAAATGCCTGAAAGCTGACTACTAATGCTAAGAAATGATACCAAGTATAGAAAGAGAAGCACAGCAACCTAGATAGGCAGGGCTTACATTTCCAACTTATATTTTAGAGGAAAGCAAGCTAGAAGCAGTTTACAATGGGTCCAACATGATCTGATCTGCAGTGCAATTGGCACCCCGTATCTGTGGCTTTACTTTTCATGGTTTCAGCTATCCACAGCCAACTGAAATCTGAAAATATTAAATGAAAAATTCCATTAATAAGTAATTCATAAACTTTAAATGACTTTGACTATGCTATCATTGTTCTGTTTTGTTATTAATATCTTATTATACCCCATTTATAAATGGCTTATAGATGGCTCAGTGGTAAGGGTACCCTGTTGCATAAGCTCAGCAACCTTAGTTTGAGACCCAAACTCCCACATGGAGAAAGAGAGAACTAATTCTACAAATCTGGCCTTTGACCTGTACGTTCATATCATAACATATGCTCTCACATATACGTGCCATCCACACGTATAATAACAAATAAATTTTTAAAAGTTAAACGTTGTCATGGATGTATAGGTTAAAAACCCATAGCATAAATAAGGACCCATGCTATTTGTGGTTTCAGGCATCCACTGGTAATCTTAGACTGTTCCCCTGCAGATAAGAGAAAGCTTCTGCTCTTTCATCCTGCTTTTAGTTGCAAACACAGTTTTGTCAGCTTTTGATATTCTGGGCAGCCATAATGCTGGGAGACATGATGGGACACTCATTTTGTTTATATGTATCACAAAAAGAAAGGTTCTGCACTGGAGATCATGGCAGCAGTTTCCTAACCATGCTGACGTTGTGATGCTAATAAAAACAGCCTAGTAGAACATAGCCCCTGCACAGGCAACAGCTTTTGGGATATCCCCGTTCCAGTTGCTCTGGACCCACATGAAGGTCAAGCTGCACATCTGCTACATATGAGCCAGGAGGCCTAGGTCCAGAGGTCCAGCCCATGTATATAAATAAATATAAATAGATAGATAAATATTAAAGAAAAGAAGAATGCACTTTTAAAAAGTTGCACATTCAAATAAGTTTGTGTGTGTATTCATAGTAATTCTCTCATGTGGATGGCACATAGTTTCCACAAGATATATTGTGTGCTAATGAAAAACATGATAACATTTTTGCTTTGTAAAAAAAAACCAAAATGAAGCAAAACAACAACAACAAAAACAATAAACCCATCTGGTTCTGAATCCAGACGCTTCCTGATCAGTCAAAAGGTAACAATAATGCCTTGGTTGGGATTCTTTGGTGAGTCTGTGGGATGGCTCCTTACCATTGAAACTATAGTCTGTATTCAGCTACTCCTACAGTCTGTAAATAACCCTTTCCTGTTTGAAATAGTTAAAACACAGGGTTTTTAAAAATACGACTGAACACTAACCTAACCAATATGTTACAGTCCATTCTTTAAAAGTTGAAC
>CM052722.1:36451745-36469188 GCA_028551405.1 Uromys caudimaculatus | reverse complement strand
ATAGCAGCCATATTTATAATAGCCAGAAGCTGGAAACAACCCAGATGTCCCTCATCAGAGGAATGGATACAGAAAATGTGGTACATCTACACAATGGAGTACTACTCAGCTATTAAAAACAATGACTTAATGAAATTTGCAGGCAAATGGATGGAACTTGAAAATATCATCCTGAGGGAGGTAACTCAGTCACAAAAGAAGGAACATGGTGTGTAGTCACTGATAAGCGGATATTAGCCCAAAAGTTCAGAATGCCCAAGTTTCACTTTACAGTTACCACTGGACTGAGAGTGAGGTCCCAGATGGAGGAGTTGGAGAAAGGTCTGAAGGAGCTGCAGAAAGTTTGCAGCCCCATGGAAGGAGCAACAGCGTAAACGGGCCTGACCACCCCCCCTCCCCCGTCGGACTGGAGTTTGAACCACCAACCAAAGAATACACATGGAGGGACCCATGGTTTGGACCACATGTGTGGCAGAGGATGGCCTCCTTGGCCATCAGGGAGAGGAGAGGCCCTGAGGGTATTAGAGGCCCCAGTAAAGGGGAATGTCAAGGTCTGAATATGGGAATGGGTGGGCGGGTGGGTGGCAGGTGGAATTCCCTCATAGAGGTGAGGAGGGGGAGGGGATAGGGGGTTTCTAAAGAGGAGACCTAGAAAAGGGGAAACATTGGAAATGTAAATAAAGTATCAAAAATGAATTAATTAATTAATTAAAAACAGAAAAGAAAATGGAAAAAGGGGCTTCAACTGGGGAGAAAGGGAGAAACTACAGGTGAAGGGAGAAGGGGGATTATTATTTAATAGATATTACAAGTGTTATATTTATCTAAAAAAATAAAATAAAGAAATCATATATACATATCATATATTATATTAATAGAACTACATAAATAGTGAGCCATACTTTAAGTGTATCTATATATTCTTTTTACAAAGATTTCATTTATTTTATGTATGTGAGTACACCCTCACTGTCCTCAGACACCCCAGAAGAGGACATCTGATCCCATTACAGATGGTTATGAGCCACCATGTGGTTGCTGGGCATTGAACTCAGTCAGTGCTCCTAACTGCTGAGCCACGTCTCCAGCCCTCTATATATTCTTTATACTATCCATTCTATATACTTTAAGAATATCTATATATTTACAAATAAACAATGTATATGTTTATACATTTATAATGGAAATATATTTTAAAGTATCCATTATATATATTTATAATTATTCCTTTAGAATGTTTATTTTATATAATTTCCTAAAATTTTCCACTAACAAATGTTCTTTCCACAATATAGGATCCCTTTCTAGTATTTATTCATGGTATGATTCCCCAAAAAGGAATTTTGACAGTGATTGCATTATTTTTTTTGCCTAATGTGATTAATATATAATGATAGTATCTTAATGTCTCAATGAATATTTTCATATACCAGGAAAATTGAACCTTTATAACATTTATTTAAATATACTTATGTCTGCTTATGTAATATTCAAAGTTGATAAGGTTTTGAGTGTATACGCCAATTGAGGAGTTAGAGAAAGGACTGAAGGAGCTGAAGGGGTTTGCAACCCTATAGGAAGAACAACATCGACCAATCAGAGCCCCCAGAGCTCCCAGGGACTAAACCACCAACCAAAGAATACATATGGAGGGACCCATGGCTCCAGCCACACATGTAGCAGAGGATGGCCTCATCTGGCATCAGTGGGAAGGGAGGCCTTTGGTCCTGTGAAGGTTCAATGCCCCAGTGTAGGGGAATGCCAGGGTGGGGAGGCGGGAGTGGGTGGGTAAGTGAGGGAGTACCCTCATAGAAGCAGGGAGAAGGGGGGATGGGATAGGTGGTTTGCAGAGGGGAAACCTGGAAGGGGGTTATCATCTAAAATGTAAATAAAAAAATTAACCAATTTAAAAAAAAGAAAGAAAACAGTTGCCTGGGTTTAATTATATGTCTAGTTAATGAACGTGTGAAAGTCATATTTTTCTTAAACATACAGAGAGTAAGTTCTGCTAAAATTAAATTTTCTTAAATTATTTGAGCTCCAAAACCAAATTTAATGTAACTGCTTCTTTTCTACTTATTTATTTTTATATTGTGTAATGTACATATATGTGGATATGGCCGTGCCATGGCACATGTGTGAAGGACAGAAAAGCTTTCAGGAGTTGGCCCTATCCTTCCACATTGTTTTGAGGCATAGTTCCCTTGTTTCTTCGGTTTGTCAGCCTCTGGAATGAGAGGGTGGGTTACTCTTGCCTCTGCATCCCATTGTGCAATAAGAGTGCTGGGATTTCAGAATTGGGCCATAGTACCCGTTTAGATTTTATGTTCAAGGGGTCCAACTCAGTGCTTGAGGCCTGCACAGCACATGCTTTTTACACAAAGAACCATCTCACTGGTCTCATAATTGGTTCAAACACCTAGATTATCATCAGGTTGAGAATTTCAAACACCTTGTATAGTAGAGAAAACAATGAACAGAGATGCACTCCCTAGAAAATTTATGACTACAAAAGAACTCCTAAAGTTCCAGTTTTAACATCAATCTTGATGCTAAACCTGAATAGCTGAAGCCCTTATCCATCATCAGTCTCTGAAAGCTAACATCAAAATCTGACTAAATGGACCACAACCCTATATTCAGTTTACCCCAGCTAACTGAGATGTACAGATGTGGCTAGTGCTGTTTCCCATGCACTTCAGCCTTACCAGTTAGGAGTACAGAGTCGCCGGGCGGTGGTGGCGCACGCCTTTAATCCCAGCACTTGGGAGGCAGAGGCAGGTGGATTTCTAAGTTCGAGGCCAGCCTGGTCTACAGAGTGAGTTCCAGGACAGCCAGAGCTACACAGAGAAACCCTGTCTCAAAAAAACAACAACAACAACAACAACAAAAAGGAGTACAGAGTCCCCTCTTCACTGGACTGCAATGTGTATTTATTCCTGCTCTCTTTGTTCTACACGCTGTCTCTGATCCACTCACTCACCATATAATATCTCAACAAACCTCTTTTTGAAAGTCTGCATTTAACACTGACACCAAGACTTAAGGCATGGGCCTGAAATCTCAGCTACTCAAGAGACTGAGGCAAGAACACATGTTCAAGGCCAGCCTGGACAATGTAGTGAAATCCTGACTCAAAAAAAAAAAAAAAAAAAAAAAAAGGTAGAAAAAGAAGGCTGGGTTGTAGCGTAGGTTCAATCTCCAATACCCATCACTGAAAGAAAAAAAATCTTTCAAATCTTCTTACATGATACATGACATACGGAACAGTAACTGGCCCAATGATTAGTAAGCACACACTAGATGATAGGGTTATTTTTATGGGCTCTAAGGACACAAGAGTATAATTGTAGAACAAATAAGATCCCTGCCATCTACTCATCTTACAGTTATCATTCTCTTCTTTGTCTGACTCCAAACTGCTTCTTTCCCCTTCCCCTCAAATACACATTACTTCAGTACTTAATCCCTTAGATTAATTTTTCTATCATTAAAATTTCTTACAGATGAATTTTGCACTCTATAATTATGTTTTGGTCGGGCTTTCATCTGACATCATAGGGGCGAGGAACATCCACCTTGGTCTGCACGGCAGGAATTCATGTATTTTGGCTGCCATGTAATATTTCATCCAATAAACATAATTCATCTATAAGAAAAAGAAGTGAAGAAATTATGAGACAACCTCGGGAGGTTTGGGTCTGACCTGGGTAGTTTCAGAAGAACAATCAGAGCAGTTCATAAATAGTACCTAGGATCCAAGGAGACTGACTGACCGCTAGCACTCATTTACAAAGTGCACCCTGTAATCAGCCTCAAAAGACCCTCATGAGGTAGAGCTGATTGAAATTCCCTCACTGGAGAGACAGGGAGCCTTCAGGAGATTCTTATGAGAGTCTTCCAAAGCCCAGGATTATAGAAGATGTAAACAATTGACTAGGGTAGGAGTTTTCAGTGGTTTGGATGTCTATGAATCAAACTTTTAGGGGTGGATTTCTGGTGCAGTAACTTTCTTTGAGTTTGTCCATACTCCTGTGAGTAATTCCAGTAAACCCTTTGGTTCATTGAGGTGGATCAAATTCTTTCTTTGATCTATCAGTACCTACCTCCTCTAGGGTAAATGGACTTTCCTTTGTGTCTCCTTAGAAAAAGTCATGCTTCAAAAACATTAATATATTTATGTATAGAGTATTATGAACATGTCAACAAGGAAAACTGGAAGTGAAGAATGGGGGTGACAACATGAGACATTCTTGATATTTGTACCCTCTTCCACTGTTGTGCTGGGAGAATAATCCAGAGCCTCACACATTCTCACACTGCCACTGAGCTATATCCATACCAGACCTAATATTTGAATTTTTCTCATGTGACATATATAATTTCTTATTCATTACCATTTTATCAAATAAAGTTAGATACACTTTTTTGAAATTTTAGAAATGAACGTGTCACCAGATAAATCCTGAGAGTGGGCAGGGGAGGACCTTCCAGCATCTTCACTTACTTCACTTGGACCCAGATCCCCCTTGCAGCTCTGTCACAAAGAACTGTTCCTCTTGATGCCCCTTTGGCTGTGCCAAATGTGCTGTGGGCTGCATCTGGCACGTTCTGCTACTGCACCTTATTTGAGCTTCCTTGTACCTCCATGCAAATAAAGCAACAATCCTCAAGTTCAGTCATGCAATGTTGACTAATTTGTGGATGTATTTTTCTATGAAATATGTTAATAACAAAAACTCATGCACTCCAAAACAAAAACAGAGAGGAGAAGGAGAAACAGGAGAGGAAAGATGGAAGAGATGAAGGAAAAGTTTTGTTGGCAGAACAGAGAAAAAGAAGGAAGGAGAAGATATGGGAAGAACAGGAAAGAGAATCAGAATGAAATGAAAAACCAAAAAGGGGCAAATATGAAGGAAGACAAATACATGAAACACAAAAACAGAGGGTTATAGAATGAACATGAAGGAGTTTTCTTATTTCCATTGCTTCTTCTCTGTAGCCCCCATCATTAGACTAGTGCAAAATCTATCTTCTCATTGGCCCTAGTCAATTAATGCCACCATTTCAGAAGGTGAAGATGTCTGTCATTGAGTTCTTTCTTGCTTGAGCAGGACAAGAGAGTAGGACTCTAATTTCGACAACTTCAACTTCCCCACATACTTGGTTATAGTGGATAATCTCTTCCTTCCATTCCTCCTTCTTGGCTTCCTTCTTTCCTTTGAAAACCTGAATTTCTAGAGACTGGAGTAAAGGCCATCCAATGACTGTCCCAAGTTGGGTTCCATCCCATGGGTGGGCACCAAACCCTGACACTATTAATGATGTCATGCTGTGCTTGTAGATAGGAGCCTAGCATGGCTGTCCTCAGAGAGGCTCTACCAGCAGCTGACTGAGACAGATGCAGATACTCACAGCCAACCATTGGACTGAGGTCGGGGACCTCTATTGAAGAGTTAGGGGAAGGATTGAAGGAGCTGAAGGGGATTGCAACTCCACAGATGAACAATATCAACTAATCAGACCCCCTAGAGATCCCAGAGAGTAAGCAACCAACCAAAGAGCATACATGAGCTGGTTGGTGGTCCCTGGCACATATGTAGCAGAGGGCTGCCTTGTCTGGCCTCAGTGGGAGAGGATGTGCCTAATCCTGTAAAGATTTGATGCCCTAGGGAGGAGAGTGCTGGGGGGATGAGGTGGGCATGGGTGGCTTCATAAGGGGGTGGGAGGTGGGGGGTAAGGGGTTGGAGGGGTGGGGAGCACCCTCTCAGAGGCAAAGAAGACAGGGTATGTAGTGTAGAACTCTGGGAGGGGGAGCAGGAAGTGCGACAACATTTGGAATGCAAATAATAAAATAATACATTTTTTAAAAAGAAAAAAAAAGAAAGACTGAATTTCTGAATCTAAACTGTTATATTCCCGTGGTGGCAGAAAATTTCACCAAAACCATTCCAGATTTCTGCAGTCTTCTCAGTGCATATTTTTTTTACAGTTATAGAACCTCACATAATTTCAAGAATGATAGCAGAAAAGTCAGCTGGATGTGGATGTAGTGAACTTTGGGTTATCAGTTGATACTAGCTATCCAAAATCACTGCCAAAAGATTTGTAGCCTTGTATTTAAGCCTTTTAAGTATCATCTACTTCAAGATCACAAGTCTGAGGCATAAGTACACAGTTGGAACCTAAGCAACAGCAACTAGTGAGATGCACTTACAGAGAAACAACATTTCCATTGCAGCAATAAACATATAGAAGCTGTGGCTGGATGCATAAGGCCTACCTGCAAAAATAATAAATAAATATGGAAGTATGAAGAGTGGGAGGAGTGAGAGTGGGAAACAGGTGACTGTGATCACAGTACATTGAAAATGTGTAAAAAATGATCATTTTTTAAGTTTAAAGAAAACTAATTAAATGTTTAACTCTAAAACTATAATGTAAACAAAATAAAACAAATCAAAAGTCCAATAAAGGAAAGCATTTTTCTAATTGGGATGTGCTAAGAGCAGAAAAACATTTTTAAAAAAAAAAACTTTTCCTATAGTGTAGGCTGAAGTAGTCACTCCCTGCAACCTAACTTTTGTCTCTATGTTTCAAAGGAATTGGTTGATTTCATTCTGAAAAATAAAGTAAAAAAAAAAAAAAAAAAAACCTACTGGCCTTGATAGCACATGTTTGTAATAGCACCACTGGAAGGCTGAAGCAGAAGGAACAAAGTGGAAGGCCAGCCTGGGCTACATAGTGAGTTCTATGCCAGCCCAGGCAACTTTGCAAGATTTTATGTCAAAAAACCAAACAAATAAAAAAGTGAAATCAAGGACTGAAGATGGGATGTGCTCAATCCTCAGAGCCTCAAGAAAAAAAGTTTTAAAACATTTATGAAAAGGAAAACTGAACTATTAGAAACGTTTCTACATGCTCCTAATACTCAAATTTAATAAATTATAGTCGAAGCTTCACAACTGAAATGGTCCTGAGGATTCTGCTTCATTTCAGTCTTCTGAATTGGATTGTCCCTGGAAAAACAATGGACACAAAAGACCGCAATAAAAGTGTGTGTAGGATAGAGTTGTTACTACAGCAAATGTGCAATGCTCATGTGTCAGACCCACTCCAGGAAGAAGACCAAATCTGGCTCATTGTGGTGACTAATCTTGGTTGTCAACTTGACTAGATCTAGAATCAACTAGCAGCCAACCCAGAAGGCATACAAAAGAGAGATATTCTCTATCAGTTCAAGTGCAAAGACCCATCGTAAATGTGGAAGGAACCTTCTGTTGGCAGCTCAGATGAAAGGAAAACAGGCAAAGCTTTTGCTTTTTGCCTGCTTGCCTTCATATCACGCAGGGAAGCTCATCTAAGCTGGCTGCGTCTTGCTGTGTAACTGCTGCTGCCATTCTTCAGTGACATGACTAAAGTTATGCGACTGGACTCAAGTCCATGCTGAAGGAACTCCAACTTCTTCCACACTGCCCAGAGTGCTTAGTTTGCAAGGTGCTAGTCATAATCCTATAATAATAATAGGGCTGAAACACAAAGCAAGACAATAAAGCGATCGATGAGGGCTGCAGATCCTGAATTCTAATAAATTGCAAAAACAAAAAAGCAAAAAAAAAAAAAAAATTCAAAATTATTCAATTGACCCTAAAGAGTTGTTACACAGGTCTTATTTCACGTCCTGTGCCTTTTTTTATGTTACTGGAGATCAACATAGGTCCTTGCACAATGCTAGGCAAGTAAGTGCTCTACCTCTGAACCGTGCCTCCAGCCCTCTTTCTTTTTTCTTTTCCATGCATCTGTGAGATCCCAGTTATAGCTATCCATTTGTCATCCTTCCCTCAGCAAATACTCCTGCCTACACCGTGCCTTCTTCTTTAAAATATATTTGAACTATCGCCAATCCTTGGGAGCTTCTATTCTGACACTGGGCTCCTATCCTGTCTGGCGCCTACTAACGTGGCTCCACACTTGCACTGACACTGTTGCTCATCTCTTTCTGTTTATACCACCTTGCCAAGTTCTTAATTAAGAACTGGCTTTGCTACCTGTTCCCAAGTTACCTTCTAGGCCTCTTCAGTCATGTGGTAAATCTGCAGAGAAGAAGGGGTGCTTCTCTAGTCATATACAGAAATACACAGTAATCCAGTTTTTTAAAAATGCACACAGCAAAATACAGCATCAAATGAATGATCAGTGAAAAATAACAAACCATTTTTGAAACATTACATCTCAATAAGCAAAAGAAAACATCTATAATTTATTATAGATGTTTTGCCTGCTGATAAGCCCATTTCTTCAATTAGTGTACTTCCTGGAGAAGAAACATCAGTGGCATTTTTTTCTAGTCACAATTATCTCATTCTCGTAGATCATCTTTCACTTTAATCAGAAGATGAAATATCCAACATCATCCAAACATAGATATCCATTTGTCAAATATTAATTACATGCTATGTCCAAGTAGGGTTTGGGGTGTAAGGAAACTAGACTAAAGCTTATGTTCTGTGGAGAAGAAGATATAAAATGAGTATATAAGGAAATTAACATAACTGTTATCAGATTAATGAGTTGGCCCCTCTTGAAGTAGAAAACTTTAATGAACCCTGCAGAAGATAGCAGCCAGGGCTGGTGTACAGGCCTATAATCCTAGCTACTTGGGAAGCTGAGGAAAAAGAATCTTCAGTTAAAGGCCTAATTTGACTACAGAGTAACTTGAAATTTAGCCTGGGCAAGTTGTCAGACTCTCTAAGTGAGAGACATAAATAAAACATAAAATGGATAGAGAATAGAACTCTGTGGCCAAGTGCTTCCCTAGTTTATATGAGACCTTCCTGGGTTTCATACCCAGAAACAAGGGGGAAAATAAAACTAAAAACAGGAGAAAGCAAGTGGTAGCTGGTAAAACCAGGGCTTCTAACTAGGCGTGTCTGCCCTGTAATCTGAGCTCTGGGATGACCAATGGATTAGGAACCAGGAAGGCTCAAGACCTTCCTGGGCTCCATAACAAAAATAACAACAAATGAAAACCTACAGAATGTTAAAACTAAATGGAACTGAATTTAAATTCATTTCTACCACCTACTGTGTGCTTTTGAACAAATTATGTAATTTCCCTTAGCCTAGGTTGCTCATCTTTAAGGAAATGAAAGGCCTCTCTCTCCCTTGAGCTTATTAGGAGAATTACATCATTCATAAAAATGTTTAACATGGTATAGATGCAGAGCAGATAACTAAGTCACAATACATATTTTGATTATGGTGATATATTGAAACTAGTGAATAAAATTTCTTAGTGATTGTTTCAAAATAAGATTTCCTTGCATAATAGTATATGATATGAAAAATACATTATTTCTCTATACACATACCAATATAGAAAATCCTAAAAAGATTGTTCAACCCAAACCCTCCTTCTGAAAGTGAAATTCCCATCACCACCACAAAGGCCACCATAGCTGCCTGGAGTCTGGCTGATAAAGACTCACTGTAGACTTACAGTCTGAAAATTGCCCTCATTCAGCTCAAGGTATGCACCTTGATGTTAGATACTTGAGAACAAAAGCCTGCTCTCTTGTTTCAATTTGGAACTATTTTGAAAATTCACCTGAACTCTTTCTGATAACCTCTGGATTTGCTTCCCTCACAGAGGGAACCTATTCTCCAGAAATAAGCTCCCCAAAGTAATTTTGAAAGCCTGCTTCCTGGAAAACCTATTATACACCAGCCTCGTCTACATAGGGAGGTCCAGGACAGCTGGAGCTACATAATAAAGAGACCCTCCCTCAAGAAAAAGAAAAAGAAAAAAGAAAGAAAAGAAAAGGGAAAAAGAAAACCTATCGTTAGCTCAAGAGTTCAAAGCTATCATAAAGTTAGATTTGACCAGTGGGTCATTGTTTTCCAACTCCTGAGCTGAATAAAAGATTAAGACAGTAATGCACATATAAAACACTATTTTACTAAACAAACATAAATTGAAGTTATGGACTCCTTAATCTTGTATGGAGCATACCTTTTTCTGGCTCCAGGTCAGAAGAACACATGAAAAAGAAAAATGGGGGAAAAGTATTCATAATTCCTTTGAACCTCACAGTACCATGAAAATCACACTCGGCAAAATAAAACAAAATGCTTCAATATTCACAGTCGGAAGTTCTCGGTTGAAAAAATGCTATCTCTATCACTAAATTGAATTAGGAGATTTAAATCACCGTCTTGTGGCTATACCTTTTCATTTAAAATAAAACACCATCTAGATTTGATGGTACATACCTATAATCCCAGCACTTGTGGGACAGAAGCAGGAGGATAAGGAATTCAAGATCATTGGCTATGTAAGGATTGCAAAGCAGGCTGTGCTCATTGAACCTTGTTGCAAACAAAATGTTTAAACAATTGAGATGTTTGTTATTCATTTAATATTTACAAAGAGTATACCTAAATGATTTACTGATATAGCATATAGGAAAAAAGATACAACCTTATACTTGGAAAAAAGTCAGTCCACCGGAATTTAACAACCTTATTGTAGTCCATTTCTTTCCAGAAGAAACAACCTAGGCAAATGTATATAAATAGGAAACAGGTGTTTAATTCTCAAATCCGTCGGCTTTCTAGTTTGCCATAGTGCTTCCTTTTGTTCCTGATTTGGCTTATCTTCCAATTTCAGTACTCCTAAAATTAAATCACAGTACCTTCCTTCTCTCTGTAATCATTTTTATTTTTGCTCTGATTCTGTATAAACTTGCCCTTGAAACCATTCTTGTGGGTCCTCTTCCTGTATCCCCTCAGTATGTGATTTCTCAAACCCTCATTTGCTAATGCTTAATTCCCTTCCGTAATTTCCCCATCACATCTTCTGATCAAATGAATACAATATTTCCTTGGGGTTGATAGGAATAAGGGGAATTGACAGGAGTGTTCTCTATGGAGTTATATTGCTATACTGAGAAATATGAAGACTAGGGGTGCTGATCTCAGATGATACCAACTGCAATAGGTGGCCAATAACTATGTCCTTGACTTTCGTAGTGTCCAGGTTCTTCTCTTTAGACACTTGAAGACTAATTTGATCTACATTTGTCATGATGAATTCTGATGCCAGAATCTGGGTAGGAGAACTGTCATGAAACACAGTGTCCATAATGTATTGCTTATATAACTCCACCACCTTCTGCTCCAGGTACTCATTGAGCACTGCATTTGAAATAGGCTTCTGCATTTGCAGGCTGCTTTTCTCTTTGATGCTGGTTATTCTCCAGTAGGATGAGTATCGCTGGATAGGTTTGAGGGGAAGTTCAGTGAGCTGAGTGGAAACGGAATCCTCCATAGACAAAGAAATCTCAGAAGACTTTAGCAAAGGACCATCCTCAAAGCTGCTCTTGGAGGGAAAATCTGCCATTACTGAGTTAATGGCCATCAC
The DNA here is from genome assembly GCA_028551405.1 of Uromys caudimaculatus. Classification (NCBI taxonomy): domain Eukaryota; kingdom Metazoa; phylum Chordata; class Mammalia; order Rodentia; family Muridae; genus Uromys; species Uromys caudimaculatus. Next base: position 36,457,766 of record CM052722.1, on the reverse strand, counting down.
CTGTCCCCCTGCAATATGTAAGTCATTGTAATTTTTGCAAATACTTTTACAAGAAGGTGGAACCAAGTAGGTCTCCCTGATCACATCTCTGCATATGCCAACTGAAGCCAAGGTTGGACTTTCAAATACAGGGTTGGTGTTTGCCTGCAGCACTGTTCTGCTCTGGCTTCTGCTGTGCTGACTGGCTCTTGCATGAACTGATGAAATAAACTTCCCAGAGGATTTGCAGCTCACATACAGACTTTGAACTTGTGTTTCATTCACAGAGGAATATGAAAGAGCAGCAACAGAACTTGTCTCTTCACCCTGGTCCCCAGCCACTGGTTCGTTATAAGATGCACAATTCCAGTGAATGTCCTCCCAGTAGGTAAGTCCACTGAGATAGCCTTCGGACAGCATCCTGAAAAGAGAATTCATGAGAAACAATGGGAGAAAAGAGGCTATAAAAAATTAATTTGCAGTTGCTATATGAAAAATGAAAGATGATTAATTCATTCACTCACCAGGCAATCACTCACTGTATACTTGATGTATACCATGCCTATGGTATATGCTGGAGATACAAAGAAGAAAGGCTGTAACTCATCCTTCTCTCATGGAAGAAAATAAACTGGATACAAATAATCCCAATATTATGATACTGGGGATTATAACAGTGGTAGGCACAAAAGTAGCTGTAGTGGCTATTCCTGATTGTCAACTTGACTATATCTGGAGTGAACTACAATCCAGAATTAGAAGGCTTACCTGTGATCTAGATCTTGAGTCTGGAAGACACAAGTTTCAGGTGTGGTGGTATGCACACCTCTAATCTGGGCCACACCTGCTGCTGGAGACCTACATAAGGACATTGGAAGAAGGAAGATTCACTCTTCTTCGCCTCCGTGCCTTGTGGGACTAAGCAACTGCTAGATCCTCGGGTTTCCATTCACAGCTGCTGCTGACCATTGTTGGGGAGTTTGACTACAGACTGTAAGTTATCAACAAATTCCCTTACTATATAGAGACTACCCATAAGTTCTGTGACTCTAGAGAACCCTAACTAATACAGAAGTTGGTACTGGGAGTGGGGTATTCCTGTGACAATCTGACCATGTTTTGGGGAGGACTGTGGAAGGACTTTGGAACTTTGAGCTAGAAGAGTCATTGGGATGTTAAGAACTCTGGGGAATGTTCTGTAGGAGATTGGAAAATAATGTTGAAAACAGTGCAGAAGATGGAGGCCTGGCTTGTGAAATTTCAGAGAGAAGATTAAAGACTCTTATCAGGACCATTGCTAGTCTGATTTAAGATTCTGTGGTTTTGGTTACCTGGGGCTGAAGAAATCATCTGTGATTAACAAGATACCAGAACTACTAAAGCAAAACCATTGCATTACTGGGACTATTGATGCTGGTTAGCTGGAGCTGGGAAATTGGCAGTGATTGGAAAGAGACCAGCATCATTGAGGTGAAATCTTCTGAGAAGTGTTTTCTGAGAGCACAGAGGCTGTGTTCCAGAGATAGTCAGGGTTGTACCTTGTGCTGTGGCTGGACTTGGTAATGTGTAAGAGTCACCCAGGTGGTACTGGTTTTGAAGGCATGAAGTAGTCATGAAGAGCAGCTGAGGCCTGGGCACTGTGAGAGGCCGCGGAAGGTCATTGGTAAGGGTGCAGCATCAGTTGCAATTGACAACTCAGGACTGAAGGGGTCGATTGTACTAGCTGGTTTTGTGCCAACTTGACACAAGCTGGAGTTATCACAGAGAAAGGAGCTTCAGTTGAGAAAATGGCTCCATGAGATCCAGCGGTAAGGCATTTTCTCAATTAGTAATCAAGGAGGGAGGGCCCCTTGTGGATGGTACCATCTGTGGACTGGTAGACTTGGACTCTATAAGAAAGCCAGGTGATCAAGCCAGAGGAAGCAAGCAAGCCAGTAAGTAACATCCCTCCATGGCCTCTGCATCAGCTCCTGCTTCCTGACCTGCTTGAGTTCCAGTCCTGACTTCCTTTGGTGATGAACAGCAGCATGGAAGTGTAAGCTGAATAAACCCTTTCCTCCCCAGCTTGCTTCTTGATCATGATGTTTGTGCAGGAATAGGAGCCCTGACTAAGACAGTAGCATAAGGAAAAGGACCCTACCATAACCAGGAGCATAAAAGAAAGCCTCATAAGATGTGGCTTAAGGCGTGTGGCACTGCAGCACAAGTGTAAAGGGTAAAGAGAAGTTGGGGCCACCGACATAAAATTATAAGACACTGTGGCATGGCCTATGCACTACAAAATAAAAGGCTGAGAAAAAGAAATGGGACTGGTACAATAGCATGGGATTTGATTACAAAGGGCTTTGGGAATTGGACGAAAGAATTAATTTGTACCCAGGGGAAAAAAAGTGGAGATATTGTTATCTGGAGAGCCATGTGGCTAGTGTGTTATGAGAAAAAGATTGAAGAAATATGTGGCAAATTCTACTGAAACAAAAACTGTAATGTTGCTCAAAATTGAAAAGAATTTTGAAAATTTCTTTCCTGGGGTCTAGGTAGCAATCAGGATATAGGAGTGATTCTAAAAGTACGCTGATGAAGCAATTGACAAGAATTCTGAAACTAATTTATGATTGATACGTTGTGAAAGACCAATGCTTCCCCCTACCTTTTAAGGCTATGTTGGATTTTTCTTTGTATTCCTCTCACATCACAGAACATATCCTAGAAATGTGTACACTCAACTGACAAGTTTACCTCTACCCTAGTTATTAAAATTCTTTCCTGACAGTAAGCCTTCCCACACCTTCCCTCCCCCTTCTACATCTTTAGCAGTTGTCATTGAAGTCTGGGGTGGAGAGAACAAGCCAGAAACCAGCAGCTGCATTTTCTAAAAAAAGGAACACACTGGCATTCCTGGAATTTGAGCAACGGGCACCAGTGAGGAGAACTGGTTGTCTTTGATCACAAAGGCTGGGCTACTGAAACGGACCTGTCAATTTGACACTGAGAGTGAAAAGTCAAAAGAAGTATCATTTTAAAGGCACATAATGTTATGCTTTTTCAGTTTCAGCCCTCCTTTGGTATTCATGCAGTTTTCCAAGTAACTAAAACATTCCTTTTAAAAATTGTACAAAGATAATGTTATGAGTATCTGTATTCTTGCAATTATTTCCAAAGTATATTAATCCAATTCACCAGTTGCTTAAATGTAGGCAAAATTAATATGCAACAGAAAAGGTACAAAGCTAAGTTTTCAACTAACCTATGAATAATAATGCATGCAGTCTTACTATAAGAACAAAAAAGAAAATATGATGCCAACCTTAAAGAAATTCGTTCAAAGTACAGTTCTAACCTCAATAAAACTAGCATCCAGATGAAAAGACAAATTTTATGCACATGGGAGGGTAACTAGCTAGGCAACAAAGATGACCATGGTGATGGAGCTACTTCCCCAACCTATCCCTACCAGGCTGTCGAATGCCATTCTGCTTACAGGCTCAGAATATCACTGGGAATCACAGCAAAAGTTCACTGTTGACTTCTGAATTTCTATATACATTTTAGAGAATTGTAGCAGAGACTGGCCTGGACAACATAGAGAGAGTCTAAAAACTAAAACTAAAAATAAAAGTTGACAGTGAGACCCTGTCTCAAAACAAACAAGCAAACAAAAACTAAAAGTGAAGCATGGTGCTGTGCAGCCATAATCCTAGCACTTAGGATGTGGGTCTAAGCCCAATCATGTGTCATATAAATCAAGAGGGAGAGAGAGAGAGAGAGAGAGAGAGAGAGAGAGAGAGAGAGAGAGAGAGAGAGGGAGGGAGAGAGAGAGAGAGGTGAGTATACTGATAATAAAAAATGATTTTTGAGATACTATAACTTGAGATTTTGAACTCTTCATAATCTAAAATCAGAACCATTAAGAGCTTAGGGCATAATATTTATGGATCAAAATTATGAAGTCAGTAACCAACTGCCCTGTCCAGCAAGGGTCCAGGGATAGACCTGATTAGAGTGTATAGGGAAAAAGCAAACACACAAAGAAACACAAATAGAAAAACTGGGGTCAGGTGGACCAGACTCTCTAATGGAGAAACCACAGCATCCCAGGAGCTCAGCGTGTTTATTATTGTGCTGGCTGCTCTTGTGTCAACTTGACATGCAAGCTAGAATTAGCTGAATAGAGAGAACCTCAATAGAGTAAATGCTTCCATAAGATTTGCTGTAAGGAATTTTTCTTAATTAGTTATTGATGAGAGAGGACCCAGCCCATTGTGGGTAGTGCCATCACTGTGCTGGTGGTCCTGGCTTCTATAAGAAAGCAGGGTGAGCAAGCCATGAGGAGCAAGCCAGAGAGCAGCATTCCTCTATGGTCTCTGCATTAGCTCCTTCCTCCAGGGTCCTGCCTTGTTTGAGTTCTTGCCTTGACTTTCTTTTGGTAATGAACAACAATGTAGACATGTAAGCCGAATAAACCCTTTCCTCCCCAACTTGCTTTTCAGTCATGGGGTTTTGTCACAGCAATAGAAACCCTAACTAGGACAATTACATAGAGTTGAACAGAGATTTGGAGTTATTGCATACAGCTGAACAAGGAGGGTGAGTGAGTCCATACAGATAAGGAGGAAGACAGTGTTTATGGCATATAACTGAACCAAGGAGACAGTTTTAGCTAATCTCACTAGGAGCAGTCTAAATATCTGAAGGAAGAAAGCTGTAGTAGATATTTTCTGCACACACTATCAACACCTACACTTGGATACCCAAAGAAGGCTTTGCCATTTTCTTCTGGGCCTAAGGGTGTTTGAGTTGGCTGTGCCCATGTCAACAACATATGCTCACTGAGGCAGAACTTCACTCACTCAGGACTTGCTTTGCTCTCCATACCTAGCTCCCATGGAGAAAGTAAGGAAACAGGAACTCCTCTCAGAAATTCTCTCATGCCTAGCAAGATGCAAATCAGACAGGCACATGGCTCAGATAGATAGACAGTCCTGAGGTTGTCTTATCAAGTCTCCTTATAAACTAAAAAGATGTTGAGAGCCTGTGTACCTAAAGGATGCCTACAGTTGGGATAGAAAGATTGCAGACAAAACTACAAAAAGCACTAACCAGGGATTATGTGAAGAAGTTGCCAAGGTTATGAGTATGTTGACATGGTGAAATCAAAAATAGTCTCCACATATATCCATTCCTGTCTGATCCTCTAGTTCTATCTATGAGCATCCTGGAACTTCGAGGTAAGACCTGGGAGCCACTGAGGTAAACCTGATAGGCAAAGGATTAAAAGAGGCAAACTGCACAGTTGCTAAAGGCTGGTGCCACTTTAGACCTTTACTACAATAGAACATCATGTCGCCATTCCGACAGTGAAAAAAAGAACGGAATAAACACAAGTTTACCTCACAGCAGAGTTTGGATAAAAATAATCTACCAAGATGACCAGTAACTAACTGTTGCTCTATTATTCTCATTATATTGTCAACATATTTTATAGTATCATTACTGTAGATACTGATACCTCCACGGGCTGGGGGATGAATTAATTTGAAGCAACTTCACAAGGACCTGAGTCCAGATCCCTAGCATGCACATAAAGGGCTCTGAGATGAAGACAACTGGTTAGTTCTAGGACAACCTGGATTACAGAAAGAAGTCATGGCTCAAAGACGAAAATAAATAATCAATAAATCAATAAAATTCCACTCATTCCTCCAGCACTCACCCCTTAAGCACATTTGTTTTCAATTCCTTATCTTATCTTGTCTTGGAATTCTTTCTTTGATGGTGACTAAGACCTGAAAAGACAGGGTAAAGATCTCAATCTGGTCCCTTGGAAAGATCCCTAGCCTTCATCATCTGCAACATTGTGAAGTGATTAAAAGAACTTGGACTGACAAATAATACTTCCTATGTATTAGGAAACTATGAACCCAAATTTGAGATAAAGTAGCAAAGATTCCAGGTAAGAGAGCAGAATATATATAGGTGTGTGTTTCTGTCGGTGTGTGTGTGTGTGTGTGTGTGTGTGTGTGTGTGTGTGTGTGTGTGTGT
>CM052722.1:36428505-36451245 GCA_028551405.1 Uromys caudimaculatus | reverse complement strand
CACATATGTGGCAGAAGAGGGCCTTGTTGGCCATCAGGGGGAGGAGAGGCCCCAGTAAAGGGGAATGTCAAGGTGGGCGGGTGGGTGGGAGGTGGAATTCTCTCATAGAGGTGGGGGAGGGGGAAGGGATAGGTGGTTTCCAAAGAGGAGACCTAGAAAGGAGGAAACATTGGAAATGTAAATAAAGTATCAAAAAAAAAAAAAGAAATATACAAAGACAATTGATTTGAGCTGCACTTTACAGATGAAGCCTATAATACCAGCACTCTGAAAACTGACACAGGAACAGAGCTGTGAATTTGAGGCCAGCTTGGGGTACATAGCAAGACTCTGACCAAAAAGGGGTTGCAGGTAAAGCTGGTAAGACAGTACATTGGTAAAAGCATTTGCTGATGAGACTGGTGACCTCACTTTGATCCCCAGGACCCACTTGGTAGAAGGTGAGAACCAACTTTGGCAAGTTTTCTTCTGAGCTCCACATAAGTACCATTATATGCACACAAAAATAAATAATAGATAGATAGATAGATAGATAGATAAATGTAACTTAGTTTTAAAAACTTATTTCATCTTATAACCACAGTTTAATTCACCACTAGAATGAATACAGTGTTATGTATTACAGAATCCTTAAAAAAAAAATTCACAAAACAGAGAATGAAAACTTCCTGGGACTATTTTATTTGCGTCTAGCATTTTTCTTAATAATTTTTATTGCCTATGAAATGTAAAAAAAAAAATTATCATGTTATCTCAAAGGCATACGTAATTTTATTTGAGTCACTGAACCTAATGGATTAAGTTGTTCATATACATTTTTGTTTGAAGTTTTATTTCTTATCTTAAAGAAGCTTGTTCTCTCTCTCTCTCTCTCTCTCTCTCTCTCTCTCTCTCTCTCTCTCTCTGTGTGTGTGTGTGTGTGTGTGTGTGTAGATTCTATCAGTGGTTAAGTGTGAGAATAAGACATTCAAGGGCATCTGCTGATTAGATGTTCTAGGCAAATTTAGCTTACATTAATCATTACCAGACAGTGGCATACCAAAATTAACCTGGTTTGCAAATTCATAAACTAGAAGTATGGGCTAAAGTGTAGTACTTTGTCAATCATTTACTTGGTTTTCTGAAGAAACTTCATTATAAATTCTTCCTTCTAGATCTGTGTATACATATATCATAACACTCTTGTTACTTCTGTATATACACATACATTTGACTTATACTCTAGCAACACAAACACAGGATCAAAGAGAAAACCTACTGATAGTACATGTCTAATCCCAGCACTAGGGAACCAGAGGCAGGAGGATCAGAAATTTAAGGCCAGATTTGTCTACAAATTCTTAGCCAGCTAGGGCTACATAATGATAACCTTTATAAACTACAAAAGAAAAACAAAGCAAAAAATAACTAAAGAGAAAGGACTTTGTAAAGGGGACATCTAAAATAATGCCTGTTAAGGATAGCAAATATTTAAGGTATTATAGGTCATACAGAGTCTGTTGCAACTCTGCTATCATAGAAGAAAGCAGACACTGACAACATGCAAACAAATTGTTATGGCTGTGTTCCAATTGAACTTTATTTATAAAAACAAGAGTCCTGGTCTGTGGTTTGCTTAACCTTGACCTTAATCAACTACTGGGTGTAGTAGCATATTCCCAACACTTGAAGAATTGCTTACTTCAGAGTTAATCTGGGCCAGGTTATGGTGAGTTTCAGGCTAGCTTGTGCTTCAGAGTAAGACCCTGTCTTAAAAATACAAAACAACAAACAAACCAAAGGCAGACACAGAAGGACTTGGTGGGACATACCCTAACCCTATGCATTGGGAATTTGAGGCTGAGGATCATGAGTTCAGAACCTGTATGGTCTAAATATAGAGACATGATCAAGGGGGGGGGAAGGAAAGGAAAGGAAAGGAAAGGAAAGGAAAGGAAAGGAAAGGAAAGGAAAGGAAAGGAAAGGAAAGGAAAGGAAAGGAAAGGAAAGGAAAGGAAAGGAAAGGAAAGGAAAGGAAAGAAAAGAAAGACACAAAGGAAAAACAGGAAAAGAAAAATGCAGATAGAATAAATTGGATCAGACATCATGATAATAACTCTGCTTTGGTTGCTTTCTATATATGACTTCTAATCTTTCAACAATATTGAACTTTAAATATTATCATAGCTGCCAAATGAGGATCTGACAAGGTGATAGATACAACTATAAAGATGTCCGTCTGAGGGAAAGAATGGGAAGCAGCAGGAGTAGCAGGGCCATCCATTGGAAGTTATGGGAGGATATTACCAACATATATAATATACATCGATGACAACATCAAAATAAATTGCATTAGTACATGAACTATATAGACTAATTAATAAAGTATATGTTAATAAAAAGTGTATGAGAGGCAAACTGCCCTTCCTAAGGTCATAGAGCTACTGTCTACTGAAAGCCAGTTTAAAGCCCAAGTTTATAAACTCCAAAGCCTGTATTTAGAGCATATGGTTCTGCTGCATAGTTGAAAGTAGTTAATATCACACAGTTATGATACCAAGCACTTTTGTTCTTCCAAGAAAATGTCATCATCCCTGACTTCAGTTATAACAACGGCATTTGCCAAGTAAAAGGAAGACGATACAGTGAAGTCTATATTTTATATAACAATGCTCATTGAAAAACAATTTATCATCCATCTTTGAATATAACAATATTAACATTTTCCTTTTATTGTAGCCTCATATTTCATTCGCCTTTATTTTACAACACCTTCCACAGATAATTTAATTTTACCAATCTACTGTTTACACATCAACCAAACATCTAGATATATCAGGCCCTCAGGATGTGTGGTCTGCCTGCTTAACCTCATCTCTGCCTGTTCACAACAGGACTGAAGACCTTAGATGTGCTGAGCCTATCTCAGTTCCCAATTACCATCCTAGAGATATTTTATTCTTCTATCCTGAGAGCTTAGGCTCTATATTTATCCCTGGCCTATCTCCCATAATTTTTGAGTCTCACCTCAAACTTTTAACACTTCAGAGATTGTCTTCCTAAATTAGAAAAGGATTCTATGTTCATCTCTTCCTTATTGCAAAATAGTTACCAGGATTACGTGGGATGTTAATTAAAAACCCAACCAATACCATAAACACTAAAATTAGTAATTGAAACCGTGTGTAAGAAGGGAGTAATGGCAATAGCAAAGACAGATTGCTGATTAGTGTAGAAGGGAGCCGTTTGGAATGGTAGTGAGCTAGAACATATCTTGCCTCTTGGAGAATATTTTCAGTAAGGACAAACTAAGACACCGGAAGAGGCTAAATAATGAGATGGGTACAAAGGACACCTCCATTGACCAAGTACAAATGGAGGCAGTGGGCTGGAACCACCACCCAACGTTGTGTTATATAATCAGGTGGTGTAAAAAAAAAATCAAACGAAAATGTTGGATGCTATTTCATAGATGATATTGGGCTAGTGCTCCCATTTGCCATCAAGTCTGCTAGTATAAATTTATCACAGCTGTGTTTCATGGAATACACCTGTAATCCCAGTACTCAGTAGTCAGAGATAAGAGAATCAAGAGATATTCTTGATACATCTTGAGGCCAGCATGGGCTGTAAGAGTTTATCTCAAAATAATAATAAGAAGAAACAGTAGCCTTTAGACAATTTCATCTATATCAACATCTATAAACTTCTTTTATTGTAGTAAATCCTTTATGGTAATGCATGCTGGTTTTTTTCTTGTTTTGTCACTATGTGCAATATTGCATATGTGTCTGTGAATGTTTTTTTAAGGCCAGATTTTGAGCAGCAAACTTACTAGAATATAGCTATTATTATATTTAATTTTGGTGTTCAGAGTGCAGGGTCTCATATAACCCAGGCTGACATGAAGCTCATTACACAGTCAAAAACAGTCTTGAACTTCTGATCTTCCTGCCTCTACTTCCCGAATCTTAGGATAAGAGAGATGCATTATCAGGAGTGATAACACACACCTGTAATCCTTCATGAGACTTTGTCGCAAAAGCTCAAAACATAAAACCTAAATAAAATATCTGTTCTTTCTGGACATGGTGGTACATATCTATAATCCTAGCACTGAAGAGGTGGGGCAAGAAGCATTGTCTCAGATTCTAAGCCAGTCTCAGCCAGTCTAGTCTATGTAGCAAGTACCAGGCCAGACAGGCCTATAGAAACAGGCTGTCTCAAGAGCAAAACAAATAAACAAACAAAATATAAATGCTATTCTTTAGAGCTAGAAATAATTAAGGGCTTAATCGTATATTTTAGATTATATCCTGAATAGTTCATTTTACGCGTCCATATTTCTTTTGTATTATTAATGTGTGTGCAGATACATGCATATGTGAAGGTGCTCGTGCCTGCAGAGGGTAAAGATGAAGCTTGCATGCTATTTCTAAGGCACTGGACACCTTGTTTTGTGGGACAATGGCTCCCACTGGCCTGGAGTTCACCAAGTATGCTAGGCTGGGTGCCCAGAGAGCCCTAGGGTCTCTGCCTCACCTGCTCTTGGATTGCAAGGGCACATCACCATGTCCTATTCTTATGCAGATTCTGAAAACCAAATTTAAATGCACAGCAAGTGATTTATCTACTGAACTATCTTCCCAGCCTCATATTATTAGGTTTTTCTTAAGTCAGCATATAAAGTAATGGGTTGCTTTGTCACACGGTCTGACATATATGCTTTGTTCTTATTAATCCCCGTCCCTACTGCCTTCTCCCACCCTTCTTGCCTGCCTGTTGCTGATCCTCTTTCTCTTCCATTACCCTGTCTCTCCCCTAATACTTCCCTCTTAAGGTTTCTTCTTCCCCTCTCATGACCTCTTTCTTGATTTAACACACACACACACACACACACACACACACACACACACACACACACACACCCCTACACAAATGAGAGAAGTTACTACAAACACCCTGATTTCATTCTTCCTTACAGCAGAATGAAATTCCATTGTGTATATCTGCTTCGTTTTCTTTATCTAAACATTGGCTGATGGATATCTAGGCTGATTTCCTTTCTCCACTATCATAACTAATAAAACAAGAAATAAGGATGTACAAGTATCTCTGTGGTACACTGCCTTAGAGGACTTCAATTATACACCCAGGAGAGGTGCCGATGAGTCATATATTCTACTTTTGGTTGTTTTCTTTAAGACAGAGTCAACCCATGGTGATCCATCTGCCTTGGCCTCCTAAATTCTGGGATTACAAGTAGGAGTCAACACACTTGACTTCTATTTTTAGTTATTTGAAGTACCTTTATACTGTCTTCCATAATGGATTCACAGGTTTATAGTCCTACCAGAAGCACATCAGGGTTCACCTTTCTCAGCATTTTTACCAGCATTTGCTGTCTGTTTTTCTTGTTTTGTTTTGTTTTATTTTATTTTGTTTTGCTTTGTTTTTTGATGATGATAGATAGCCTTTCTGACAGGAGCTGGATGGATTCTCAATTCAGTCTTAATTTGAATTTCCCTGACTCATTCATTTTTCAATTCCTGTTACAAAACAAAATTTGTGATTAACTATTCCTCTGCTGCATATTTTTTCAAGGCAGGATTGCATTCTGGGTGTAATGATGTAGAACTATATACATTGCACTGGAGATGCAGAGGCTTCAGGACCACCACAAGTTCAAAGCCAGCCTGTATTACATAGGAAAACTGTCTGCTGAAAATAAAACAGCACAGCAAAAATCTTCTTTTTCTGTACTAATTTGACTAAACCAGTAAATTTTTATTTCAGCTTTGCTGGTATTGTTATGTTAAAAGATAATAACTAGCCGGGCAGTGGTGGCGCACACCTTTAATCCCAGCACTTGGGAGGCAGAGGCAGGCAGATTTCTGAGTTCGAGGCCAGCCTGGTCTACAGAGTGAGTTCCAGGACAGCCAGGGCTACACAGAGAAACCCTGTCTCGAAAAACCAAAAACAAACAAACAAAAAAAAGATAATAACTACATCCAAGAGCTTTACCTGATTATGAAATTACTCATTAGAGAATTCGTGGACTTTGGTACAGAAGTGTTAGTAAGTATATTCTTTCATAATTTGGATGTTTCTTTATCTTCCTTACCACCTCATACATTTGAAAAACTAAACTTTATGCGCACTTTTTAAAAAATACTTTAAATATACTTTTATATAAAAGAGATTTTAAAAATAAGGAACAACTTTTCTAGTTTATAAATTCACATTTCTTTTCTTTTTTCTTTTTGATATAAGGTCTCATTCTGTAGCTGGGTCAGCCTGAGATTCACTACCTACCACAAGCTGTCCTTGAACTCATATCATTTGTCCTGCCTTAGCTTCCCATGTTCTGGGATTACAGGCATGAGCCCCCACCCCGGCTTGATCTTACATTTGTCAGTGTCATATTATCCTTATGTAAAAGGCTGCTTATAGTCTTAGAAAATATACGCTCAAGAATTTATGGATGGTATGTGCAATGAAGCCAACAACATATTCTCAAAAATGTCAGGAAAAGGAGAGAGACAGAGAGAAATAGGAAATAAACATGACAAAATAATGCACCAAGTTAATGTACTTCATGGAGATATGGATGCTCATTGTATTATCTCAAGGGAACAGAAAGGGTTAATTGTTTCTTCTTCTTTTTCTTTAGTTTGGTTTTTGAAATGAGGTTTCTCTGTGTAGCCATGGCTGTCCTGGAACTCACTTTGTAGACCAGGCTGGCCTTGAATTCCCAGAGATCCGCCTGTCTCTGCCTCCCAAGTGCTGGGATTAAAGGCCTTCGAGCTTTGAGGGGTTGTTGTCGTTCTGAAGAGTGTTACAAGTCTGTTCAACATTCATGTCACAATAGATTGTTTTAAAGATGGTGTTTATGTGAGTGTGGTAGTGTATGCCTCTCATCCCAGCACTGGAAAGTCAGAGGCAGGAATATCAGGCATTCCAGATGTGTCTCAGTCACTTAGGGGTTTCAAGGACAGTCTCTACTAAATGAGACTCTATCACATAAAACCAAACAAAAAATATTTCCACCATTCTGTGGATGCTTACACAGTTTTCAATACTCTTTATATCTACAAAAAGCTTCTCAATCTCTGAAACAATTATTCCAGACAGGCTCATGCAAGAAATGCAAGAGTATCAATGGGAATAGTCCAACCAATCCAAGTCTGAATTCAAGCATAGGCAGATGTGCACAGAAGGAAGGATGTTTGAGGTAAACAATAAATAAATAAATAAATAAAACAAAAAAATGACTAAAACAAATTTCATGCACCTATGCATTTCCTATCTGTAATACCAAAAAGGAGGCTTTCCTCAAATCATCCAGATAACAGTTTGAAAAGCAGTATCACTATAAACTATATTCATATATATTTCCTACCACATACAACAGCACTATCACAAGCTTGCTGAACTGAATCATTAAGATTGAAATTCAACAAGAAAATAGTATGTTTTTTCTCTTCTCTAAGTCATCAGCACAGCGGAAGTCAAGAGCAATGGTATCCCCGCATATTCGGCTTAAGTAGTTAGGTCTCCTCATTAAAATGCAGAAGCTAAACAATATAGCAGTAGCAAAAGAGAACTAAAGAAATTATAATAAAGGATTTGAAGGCTGAATACAGTAGCGCTGGCTTGTTATCTCAGTAGTGAGGAGGCTGAAGCTTAAGATTGCTGCAAGTTTGTAGACTTCCTAGGCTACATAGTATGATTTAGGTCATCCACAGCTACATAAATAGACTTTGTGTCAAACCACACACACACACACACTCATGCACAAGGGGGGGCACACATGTAATTTGTTATCACAATCAGGCTCATTGGTGCATTCCTATAATCCTAGCACTTTGAAAACTGAAGCAGGAAGTGCACAAATTACAGTCCAGTGTGCATTACCAAAGAAGAATCCATCTCAAAAAATAAAAAAAGCAGTCACTGAGCCACAGCCATGGAGTCTGGCTAAGTTGCCCACTTTTCTGAATTACTGAGAAAAGCATAATGTTTCCTTCTCTTCTCTTCTACCTGTGGTCTAGGCATGCTTCTGAACATGCTTAAATCACATGACATGACTTTCTATTCCTCCTGTCCATCTTCCTTCTTTGGCCAACTGCTCCGATTTACAGCTTGCTTGCCCTGGAATTTTACTTTTAAACACTAATAAACTTGTCCATGAGCTTCCAACTTTTAAAAATTAATTGATTAAATTCATTTTAATGTGTTTGACCAAATCAGTCAAGTATTTCCAATTAAAATAGCATAGATTATAATCTGCCTAGTGGCTCATACCTATAATTTCAGGTCATAAGAGACTGAGGTAGGAGGATTTCCATGAATTCAATGCTAGCCTGGTCTACCTAGTGAGTTTTTGGTCAGTCAGGGCTACATAATAAAACCGTACCTCTGGAACAAGCAAACAAACAACTTGTGAGTTATTTTGAGGAACTGACTACAAGAATCAAAACTTTCTGTATGTGTTATGCATATAGCAGGCTTTACAAATAAAATCTCTTGCTACTCATAAATCTTCAAGCTTCATTGTAGACATGTACTTTAAAATTGTGTTACTTAGCAGGAATGGTAGATCACACCTGAAATCCCAACAGGAAATGGGCTAAGGCAAATCACTGCTAGTTCAGAGTCAGTCTGGGCGACAGAGTGAGATCTTATATCAAAGAAAATAAATAAATAAATAAATAAATAAATAAATAAATAAATAAATAAATAAATAAATAAGAACATGTTAAGCTGGACCTTAAATTTATAGTGCCAACTATTCAGGAGGCTAAAAGAATTCAAGCTCTATCTGCTCTATCTGGCCAGATGTTAATGACTCTGTTTCTTCGAAAATAAAAATTTAAATGTAACTCAGTAATAAAATATTTGCCTAGTATGTGCAAGGCCCAGAGTTCAATAGCCAGTACTCAAAAGCAAGCAGCAGCAGCAGCAGCAGCAACAGTAAAATAAACCAGAACCAGAATGCTGTTTTAGAAATATCCAAAATGACATAAAGATGCCAGGGAAGGAAGTGTTTAGCTTAATTTTTATTACTTAGTGGTCTAGCCTCACTAAATATTTGATCAAGCTCCTAGTCACTTTGATTTAGTAAACTCGAAAGCCTTCTGATGACATAAGCATAGGCTTGAGTTCTAGTGATAAAAGGATAAAGAAGTGAAGGAAAAGGTGGGACAGTAGTTGATAAAGAGAATCAAAGGGCCCATTGCCGCCCTTACCTTCACCAGAGTCCGCTCCTTGGATCCTGCAGCAACACAATGACTGATCTAATAGAGAAGAACTCTTTCCAAAAAGTTCTCAAGCCTCTCACGGACGAGGCCACTAAGACACTGAGTTGCCCCCTTCTTTGTATCACTGATCCTATGGAACAAGAGTTGTTTCACTTAAGTCTACTTTGTTCTAAAGAAGGAGTGGGAAGTCCCAGGAAATGAGCAGGAGGTAACTGACAAAGCCACACTGGGCTACAGAATGGTGTTTCTTCCTCTTTTTTGAAAAATGAAACCTATCTGTGAAACTGTCTCGTGTTTAAAAAAAAAAAAACCAGTTGATGGTTGCACATTACAGTAGTAAAACATCTGGTAAACCTCTTCCACATGAGAGCAACATGTACACATGGCTTTCAAAAAAAATTCTGTTTCTTGATTATTAAAAATCTATGATTTTAAGAAGCATTATTTCTCATTGTTTATAATGTTAGCTGGGCATAGTAGCTTATGTCTTTAATCCAAGTACATGAGGGGACTGAGGCAAAGGATTGACAAAAGTTTGAAACTAGTCTGCCTAAAAAGGAAAAGGGCTGTGTCCAATCTCTGCACTCCAGAGGCAGAGGTAGGAAGATTGTCACAAATTCAAGGCCAACCTTATGAAGTTTCAGGTCAGTAGGGGCTTCAAAATGAGACCCTGCGTCAAACCCTCAAACAAAATAATAATAATAATAATAAGAAGAAGAAGAACAATAACAATAATACTTTAAAGAATATAAAGATCATGTGTGCTGCTCAGTGGTACACTCCTTGCTTACCACAAACAAGAACTCATTTTCCATTCCCATCACCCTGGAAACATCCAAATCCAATGTGCCAGCCATGTTGCCTCACAAATGGAATCTTCATACATGAAAGGCTGAGACGGAAGATCTTAAGTTCAAAGCCAGCTTGGGCTACATAGCAAGTTCCGTACCCATTTATGTTACAGAGCAAGGCCTTGCCTCAAAAAAATGAAAAAAGTAAAGGGAAGAAATTTTGTCTCTCCAATCACTTAAGATTGAAACTGTAATAATATATTGTGTGGATATTCTTATTTATCTTTTATATATTTTGATGGTAAATTCACAGCATCTATCAAAATTTTAGGAGTTCATATATAAATTTATTCTATTTTATAGTTCAGTTATGCTATATGATATGTCTTTTTGGCACTCTTTTTGCAAATGGGGCAGAAACTGAAACATTGGCTTTTAAAATCATGTCCCTGGTTTACTCTAACTGAAAAGAATAACCGTCCCTAAATGACTGTCATTCTCTCGTCTCTTCCCGCCTATCTCTGATTAGGCTGCTTTCCAAACCCTTCTCTTTGAATGTTTCCACTTAGTGCAGTTGCTAAGTTTGTTTTCGGGTTTCATGACTTGCTCCCAAAGTCACATTTTTAAAAGTAGATCAGCAGTTGACTTTCTGTTTGAGTCTGTTGTGATCGCCAGCGTGATTTCATGGAACATTATGCAGATGCAGTTGATGGTTCCTACATGTGACACAGGATAACTTGACCTGGCCCACTCAAGGCCCAAGGGCAAGTTCAGTTTTAGTGTAGTCATAAAATCAGACCTAGGGACAGATCTCTATGTGCTTTGGTAGCACATCAAGAATTTAACTGTGATCAAGAGACTCATAGCACCTTCAGGGAGAAACGCTGCTTAATTTCAGCCTAATGGAGGCTCAACCACAATGATGTAGATAGCCTACAGTGGCTCTCATCTACCACCAAGAACTCTCCTTGGTGGAGTCCACAAGAGCTGAACTGGCAATGCCTCACACTACCCAATAAAATATAATTCTATTTGACCAAGTTACCCCTTAGGTCATATGCATATTTAGTATGTTTCAGAGGTATGTGTATATGCGTATGTCCGTGTGTATTCGTGTGTGTGTGTGTGTGTGTGTGTGTGTGTGTGTGTGTGCAGGTGTTCCAGAGGGGGATGTCATGTGTCCTGTTCTATCACTCTCTGCCCTTGAGGAAGGGCCTCTCACTGGCCTTGGAGGTAGGCTGGCAGTCAGAATGTTCCAGCAACCTTCCTGTTGTCACTCCTTACAGCGGCAGACGACAGCTGTCCATGCCCATGGTTTTACAGTATTTTTACCCACTACAGCATTTACCCAAATTCTGTTTTCTTTCTGAGAAAGAATCCCACTCTATAGAATGAATTGGAATAAAAATTACTATGTGTCCTGGGCTAATCTCAAACTCACAAGGCTCTTATCTCAACCTTCTGGAGCTGGGATTACAGGCATCTTTTCCCGAAAAGTCATTGTTTTACTCAAATACAAAATACAAAACTCATAATAATGAATCACACAATAATCTTAACATCCAGAAGACTGAGGCAGGATTACCATGAGTTTGAGGTGACCCTGGTCTATATAGCAGGATTCTGTCTTAAAAAAAAAAAAAAAAAAAAAAAAAAAAAAGCACAAATGATACTAGAGTGGTGGCTCGTGCCTGTAACAACAGCATACAGGATGTCAGAACCAGAAGACAGTTTAGCTAGACTCTCTGTAAAAATTAAAATAAAAATGGATGGAGGTGTACCTCAGTGATACCATGTTTGCTTAGCGTTTGTGAGGTTCTAAGTTCAATTCTCAGAGTAGAAATAAAAAGACTTTAGATAGTTGGAGTTCGGTGGGATACATTGGTGAACTGGTCAGTTGTCTGTGTGTGCATGTGTGAATAGATACATGTAAACTTAATGTACAATTAGGGAAAAGCAATAATGGGTTTTTCAAATAGAATGTGACAGAAAGATCTACTGTTGAGAAATTACGGTCCTTAGAGTAAACATCCTTTGGAGATGAGCAGAGGATGGCCATGGTGGAGAACTGCCAGCGAGTAAAGTGTGAGTGATACAAAGGTAGCTTGGACTGCATTTCTCACCCCAGCTGAGGGAACTGAATGATAGGGGTAATATCCATTCAGAGAAATGGAAATCAAGACAATAACTCTTACCTGCCATTCAACAGACTGACACAAAATCATAAGATTTCAGCTATGAAGGATATAATTCTATTTCACTATAGTCAGCACAGTTTAAAGTCAGCTTCATACACTTGGCTCTTATAGAAGAGAAATAGTAAGCTAACTTAACAGACTGACTGCCCCACATTTTGATTAAAGATTCTTTTCAGAGAGAAAATTAAAAGGAGTTTTAATTAAAATTCTGAATAGGTTGTTTCGTTTTACTTTCTATTTGTTTTCGTCGTTATTTATTTTCATTTATTTCTACCCTTAACCCGACTGGAACTCACTCTGTAGCCCAGGTTCATAGCAAAATCACTACTACTGCAGTGGCTCGCCAGTATGATCATCTAATCTAGTGGCCTTTATCTGAATGTATACTCTAATCATTTACATTTCAAGAGGATTTCATCCTTCTCTTTTAAAGTGGTTTTAAGGACCGCTGAAATAGCTCAGCAGGTGAAAGCTCTTGTCATCAACCCTAACAACCTGCATTGGATCCTTTCGCTGGAATCCATGTGCTGCAAAGAAGGAGCCAACGCCCATGGTTTGACATCTGACTGCCATAAGTGCACGTATACATACATAAATAAAAATGTAGTTATGTTTGAATGTCAAGTGACTCCCATAGGCTTGGGAATTTGAACACTCGGCTCCCACTTGGTGGCCCTGCTTGAGAAGGTTGAGGAAGTGCAGCTTTGGAGGAGGAAGCACACCACTAGAAGTGGGCTTTGAGACTGTGATCTCGGCTACGGTCACCCCCGTAGAGTCCCCAGAACCTCCCGTATCCCCAGGTCTTCAGCTAGTCCCACAGATGCCCCACATGGACTGCCATTCCCACTGCCAGCCCTCTCCCACACCCTTCTCCCCGCACCTGATCCCCATTCCTGTTTCCTTCCTTGCTCTCTCTCCCACCCAATTCCCTCTATCCATCCACCTCCAATGACTGTTTTGCTTCCACTTCTGAGTGAGATTCATGTATCCTTCCTTGAGACCACATTATTACTTGTTTTCAACAGCCAATGGAAACAGATGCAGAGACCCACAGCCAAACATCAGGTGGTGCACAGGGAGACTTGTGGAAGAGTGGGGGATAGAATTGAGTGCGCTGGAGAGGGCAAAGACAGCACAAGAAGACCTATAGTGTCAACTAACCTGGGAACACGGGGGCTCACAGAGACTGAACCACCAACCAAAGAGCATGCATTGGACTGACCTAGGCCCCAAACACATTTGTAGCAGATGTGCAGCTTGATCTTCATGTCAGTCCCCTAACAATTGGGGTGCAAGCTATCTCTGACTCTGTTGCCTACCAATGGATGCCCTTCCCCTAACTGGACTGCCTGGTTGGGCTTCAGTGGGAGAAGATGGGCTTAAGCCTACTGAGACTGAATGTCCCAGGGCAGGATGGTACCCAATGAGGGGCTTCCCCTTCTCTAGGGAGAAGGGGAGAGGATGCTGGGGGAGGGATTTTTAATGGTGGGACTGAGAGGAGAGGAGGGACTTGGGGGCATGATTGGGATGTAAAGTGACTAAATAAATATTTTAAAAAAAAAGAAAGAAAGAAAATGTGATCTCATTTCATGTCCAATTTGCTTTCTCTGCTTTGGGCTTGTGGTTGGAGATAGAACCTCTTAGCTTCCTCCTCCAGCTGCCATGCCTGTCTGCTCCATGACTCCTTATACCGTGATGGAAATCTCATCCCTTCAAAACCATAAGCCCAAACAAACTTTTCACAGGTCACTTTTGATCACAGTGTTTTAGCCTAGCATTAGAACAGTAACTAAGACATGTACGTCGTAAAAATGTCTGCAAATGGTACAAAAAGAGGTAAAGAAACTGAACCTTTCTCCCTCTTCTATCTCACAGTTCTGCTTTCCCAGAGGTACCCATTATGGTTGGAATTTGTTTTATTTGCTATTTTGAACAATTTTGAAACAGGTTGTCCTGGAACTCACTCTGTAGCCCAACGTGACCTTAAAGTCATAGCATCCTCCTGACACAGCCTCCTGAATGCTAGGATATAGCCATGAGGTATGCTTAGCTAATTGGAACCTACTGGAGTATCCATCTCAAAGATTAGATGTATCTTCTTTTTGAATATAAATAATATATATTCTCCTGACTTTTACCCCTCTCTTTAACCCTGCTCAACCAACTCTCTTCATTGAGACATGGCCTCCCATACTCCAGGGTGGCTTTGAACTCACTATGTAGTTAGTGAAAGCTCAAGGCTGACCTGAAACTCCTGATCCTCTCCCACTTCCACCTCTCAAGTCATGGGATGACAGTCATGAACACCAAGAGCAGCTTTTTGTAGGACAGAGTGTCATATAATGCAGGATGCCTTCAAACTCTTATAGAGCTGAAGCTGGTCTTGAACTCCTGATCCTCCTGCTTCAGTACTTGGAATACATGCTATTTGGCTGGCCACTCCTAACATCAGAAATGTGTCAGCATATTGACTTTGTGTCCTTTCTAACAATCTCATTAATTTCTGGTGTGTGGATGATTCAATAGTGATGTATCAAACCATGATTTTGTTGATGGAGCCCTTCTTTAAGAATATCTCGGCACCATCAGCACCACCTAGTTGGTTCTGTATCACTGCACATTACTAGTTATTTTCCTATCTCCCACTTCTTCTTTCTAATCTCTTTCCTGGGTTTTCTATTAACGATATTTCTTACATTGAGTTTCTTTACATAAGCATCTTATTATGGTAAACTCATTATCACTTGCCACATTGACCACTTTCTTCTCTGGATGACTTGGATATGTGTGTGTATGTGTGTGTGTACTGGCTGGTTTTGTGTGTCAACTTGGCACAAGCTGGAGTTATCACAGAGAAAGGAGTTTCAGTTGAGAAAATGTCTCCATGAGATCCAGGTGTAAGGCATTTTCTCAATTAGTGATCAAGGGGGGAGGGACCCTTGTGAGTGGTACCATCTGTGGGCTGGTAGTCTTGGGCTCTATAAGAAAGCAGGCTGAGCAAGCCAGGGGAAGCAAGCAAGCCAGTAAGTTACATCCCTCCATGGCCTCTGCATCAGCTCCTGCTCCTTGACCTGCTTGATTGAGTCCCAGTCCTGACTTCCTTTGATGATGAACAGCAGCATGGAAGTGTAAGCTGAATAAACCCTCTGGAGATGAACAGCAGTGTGGAAGAGTAAGCTGAATAAACCCTTTCCTCCCCAACTTGCTTCTTGGTCATGATGTTTGTGCAGGAATAGAGACCTGACTAAGACATTATATATATTTGTGTTTTTCTTTTTTGATCATTAAAATTTCATTTATGAACACTTTCCCACTTCACATAAATAATGTCAAATATTTATCTTCTGGTCAGAAGTCAACCTCACCATTAGAGCATTACCCAACTCAGTACTTTGAAATAAAATTCTCCTCTAATTAATCTTATTCCTGATCTCTACAATTAGCCACCAATGCCTTCCAAGTTCATACTATAGACCAGAGTCGTTTATAACTGAATTAGATTTGAGCCTCTATAGAAAGTAAACCAGAAAAAAAATCATTAGTTCCCATATGGTAGAACATAATGATATAAAAATAAGCCTTTTTACAATAATGAATAATCTAACATCTTCAAAACTACAGACTCATTTTCCCATATTCATTTTCAGGGTTTATCTTAGTAAATTTATAATTACTATTTTCTGAAGACATAATTACCATATTCTATATAACATTTTGGTGTACTTCTACTACAGAAGATTCATTTTAATTGCATTCTACAAAATTAACATGAAGATGGTAGAATTTAGGAACATGTTATATGTCCCATAAAATAAAGTTAATATAACATTTAAAATTATTAGTTATATTCCAATAAGTTCAATCCATACTAAAGAACTCTGTAAGGTAAGCTCTTGGACAGAGTGACAGATTACAATTGTTTTACTAAGCATAGCATTCTGAATTTGTATGCAGCTGTAATAGCTTCTTGTGTACTAGAGGTTTTGTTATTTAAGATGTAATTGATTATAATGTGTACTGTTTGCTCTTGGTTTACTCCCATTTGCCTCCTCATAGAGATTTCATTTCAGCATCAAATTATCCAATGATTGCTGCATTTGTAAAGCATCTGAAGCATTTCAAAATTCTTTTGAAATGGAAAATAATTTTAAATGAAAATAATATATACATGTAAGTGGAAAATTGAATTTAATTATATATATTTCATTATTAAAACCATGTACAATATTCAGAATACCTCATTTTTAGACACCACCCTTTATTTGGAATCAATCAGAGGTAACAAAGCAAGTGCCTGGATGTTTACGGAATAACATGAATGTAGTTGTATTTATTGGCTTCTACTTTCTGGGTTTTTTTCAAACTATTTTTAACTTTGTTATGTGTTAGTATGAGAACATGTGTAGAGGTCAGAGGTTAACTTTTGGGAGTCAATTCTTGCCTTCTACTTTGTCAAGGCAAGGCCTCTCCTCTTACTCTGCTGCTGAGCTGGCTGAATAGCTCCAACCTAGCCTGTCTGTGAACTTCCCATCAATTCACCAGTCCTGTCTCCTATCTCACTGTAGAAGTGCTGGGACACCACTTCTAGTTTTATACATGAGTGGATTTCAGGTATAAGTGATTCATCAAAGTACACAACTAGCCGTTCACCTTCATCTCCCTGGCCACTGGGCTTCTCCTTTCCAATTGCCATCTTTTTCTTTTCCTTGATGCAATCTGCCTTAATCAGCAAATATTCCTTCATCAAAATTTAAATCCCTATCATCCACTCTTAAAGTTCAGGCTGAGAATGCATAGCAAGATCTGTTTCTGTTTCTGTGTCTGTCTGTCTCTCTGTCTCTGTCTGTCTATCTCTGCCTCAGTCTCTGTCTCTTTCTCTCTGTTTCTCTCTCTCTCTCTCTCTCTCTCTCTCTCTCTCTCTCTGTCTGTGTGTGTGTGTGTGTGTGTGTGTGTGTGTGTGTGTGTGTGTGTGTGTTGCTAAAATTCCTTCCACTGCAGAGGTAAGCAACATGTACCCCTTACTCTAAGGTCCACTATTCAACCAAAGTTTACTCTGAAGAAGCAATGAGTTTATTGGGATTCCTTACAGAGGTGTGGGGTGCTCCTCCCCCAAAAGACCACACTGAAGAAAGCCCTACCCAGCATGGAAGAAGGATTCCCCATAGTTGCATAGTCTCCCCTGGCTTATGTAGTCTGGCCCCTTCTTAAGGCCACATGTAATTAAAGCAGACTGGCTTACAACAGAAAGTAGTGAGCAGCTGGATACTCAAGTGAGGGACTCATTCCCCTCCTTCCCTCTGCATAAGGAAAATAAACAATCAACAAAACCAGCTGGGCTAATCCTTTTTCAAGGAGATGCAACTGGACTCTCTCCTAGATAGTGTTTGCTTGGCTAAGAGGACAGTGTGTATATTGTTTTGTTTGAGCCAGGATCTCCCATGTAGCCAGGGCTGACATTGTCCTCTTGCCTCGGCTGGCCTCCCAGTTCTGGGATTAGTGCCTGGCTTAGTGTTTGTTTCCTGTGAAGATGTTTTGAGAGAATTCACTTCCCTTTCCCCTGGTTTTATATTTTCTCCCTTGTCTCTCCCCTGGTTTGATTTCCTGCTTTTAAGAAACAGAGATATGCCAGGTGGTGATAGTACATGCCTTTAACCCCAGCACTTGGGAGGCAGAGGCAGATCTCTGTGAGTTCCTGAGTTTGAGGCCAGCATGGACTACAGAGCGAATTCGAGGACTGCCAAGGCTACATGGGGAAAGAAACCCTGTCTCAAAAACTTTAAAAAGAAGAAAAAGAAATAGAAACAGATATATCTGCTCCTTAAGCCAAGATAATGCCTAGTTTCCTCTGCCATAAACTGGTATTAAAATAATTTTAAAATGAAAGGGGAAATTTGAATCTGTTGCTATCTGCTCTTGTTGCTGCTGCCTCTGTATAACACTAAGTTACATGAAAATGATACACTGTACAAACAGGCTAAAATCAATTGTATATTGAGAAAAAATGTGATTTCAATTCTGTTTAACATCGTGCCTCTGTATATTTAGATAACCCAAAACCATAAGGCAAAGAATGAGCACAGTAAACCTTCACATCCAAAGGTGGTAGTTGTTTGCCTCTCTAGTTGGCAACATGAACCTGAGAGAGTGGGCCTAAAAATGAAGCAGACTAAAGTCCCATGCAATAGCCAACTTTATTCAGAGCATCGAACAATACTCTAAGGGTTAAGAAAAATCAACTGGCCAGAACTCCTGGAGCTCCTGGAGACTGGACCACCAACCAAAGAATACACATGGAGGCACCCATGATGCTGGCCACATATGTAGCAGAGGAGGGCCTTGTTAGACATCAGTGGGAGGAGAGACCCTTGGGCCTGAGAGTGTTAGATGCCCCAGCATAGGGGGTTTCCAAAGGGGAAACATTTGAAATGTAAATAAATATAAAAAAAAAAAAAAGAAGAGTCAACTAAGTAAAGTGTATAATCACAAGGATAAGCCTCATGGTAAAAACCGTTTTTTTGTTTTTTTTGTTTGTTTGTTTGTTTGTTTTTTTTCCCCATAGAGGCATAGGAACAACAACTGAAGTAAACTCACTCCTATCTGCTACACCCAGGAAGAGCCTGCAAGCACATTCCAGAAACAATTCTATATTTTGATGAAACTGAGGTCACAAGATTCTTCTCTTATTTTCCTGGAATTTTCTTATCAGTACTCAGAATTCTTACACGACTCTGTTCCTGGACTGTCTTCCAACAATAGTGTCTTCCTGCAGTGTGTTTCCCTTCCAACCTGCTGCAGGACAGTGGCTTTGCAGAACAAGGGTTCCAAATAGTTCAAATACTGTTGTAGTATACCACACACTTTTTATGTTTACATTTATGTCTGTCTGTCTGTCTGTACTGTGAACGTGCATGTGTGTGAGAATGTGCACACACCATGGCATATTGCAGAAGTCAGAGGACAACTTGTAGAAGTAGCTTTTCTGGACTGTGTGTACTTTTATTTAGTTTGACTCTGTTTTATAACCAGGTTTGGACCAAACACCTTTACCTTTTCAACCATCTCACTAATGCTATATCCAGAGATTTGATAAAATGTTTATTTTCTATCATCAAGTTGTTGATATGAATTTATAGGTTACATTGTAAACATTTACTGAACAGCTCTTAAACATTGACCCAGAAGAAAACAAAAATACAGCTTGATAGCCAAACATTGGCACAATTTCTACAAGGCCCTAGGTTAAATTATGAATCGAGGAGCTGGAGAGATGGCTCACTGGTTAAGGGCATTTGCTACTCTTCAGAGAACACAGGTTTCAGTCTAAGCTCCTACATGGCAACTCATAACCTTTTGTGACTCCCATTCTAGGGGATCTGATATAATCTTCTGGCTTCCTCGAGCACCAGGCATGTGGTGCATAGGTATGAATGCAAACAAAACACCCATATGCATAAAAGGTGCAAATCTACTTTGTTTTCAGTTTTATTTTTATTTTGTAGGTTTTTAAAATATATTTCTTTTTCTATTACTCTCTTCTCTCTCTCTCTCTCTCTCTCGCTCTCTCCCTGTGTGTGTGTGTATGTGTTGGGGGGAATGACTATATGGCATGACATATGTGTAGATGTCAGAAGGGAAGTTGTCCTATGGATCCCTAGAGAGGTGTAAGGCCACCAAAATCATGTGAGGCCTGTAAAGAAGAAACTGGAACTTAACCCAGTAGAATTGTCTCACAACGCAATAGAGAAATGAAAATAGTGTCATCCAGCTGTTTTCATTTCTTTAAAATATTTGTTACTTATTTATAGAATAAAATTTAGCTTCACAATATTTATGTAATTAAGTAATGACATGCATACAATGTATTATGATTATATTTGTGCTCCATTACCTTCTCACCCCTTCCCTTTACTGTTGTCCCCCTTTTCATCCCAAATGTGCAATGTGAACACTTTATGTAGGTTGTTACAGCTGCTATTGTACCTGTTATATTCCCATAATGGGTTTCTACAGCACTTCCCCATTCTATGGCTCTTACAGTCTTTCTGCCTCCTCTTCTGCAATGTTCCTTTGGCCTTAGAGGAGATATTATAGGTGTCTTATTTAGGACTAGGCACTCAACAGTCACTTATTCTCAGCACTTTGATCAAATTCTGGTATTAAAAATATACACACCATTGTGATCAATTAGCCTGCAACATTTATCTCTAGGGTTAATTGGCTAATCTAGCTGACCAGGAAAATATTCTTTTTTTCCATAACCACTCCATATGTTCTCCCCATGAGGCTGTATGCTATGTCTAAGAGGACAAAAACTGTTCACCAGTGAAGTTTGCATGAGTACCTTCATTCCTCTGTTAGAACCAGAAAAAGAAAATCCCTCAAGATTTTTTTTTTCATCTGAACATGAGGAGCTATTTGCAGCAAATATTTTATTTCTAGGATTTCTATTGCTGCTATGAAAACACCATGACCAAAAAGCAAGTTGGAGAGGAAAAGGTTTATTTGGCTTGTACTTCCAGGTCATAGTACATTATTGGAGGAAGTCAGCAGGAACTCATGCAAGGCTGGAACCTAGAGACAGGAGCTGATCCAGAGGCCATGGAGAGGTACTGCCTACTGGTTTGCTCACCACAGCTTACTCAGCATGTTTTCTTACAGAACCCAAGACCATCAGCTCAGGGATGGTACCACATTCAGCAGGCTGGGAACCCCCCCCCCCCATTGATCAATAATTAAGAAAATATCCTGTAGAGGTGCCTACATCCCCCACTGTACGGAGCATTTTCTCAATTGAGGCTTCCTCCTCTCTGGTGACTCTAGCTTGTATCAGATCGACACACAAAACCAACCAGTAAATAATGTAGACTTAAATGTTTGATTTCTGTAATGCAATCATGAAAATATAACAAATATTTATTATTGTTTTCTTTCTTTTTTTGATACTTTATTTACATTTCAAATGTTTCCGCCTTTACAGGCCTCCACTTTGTAAACCCCCATCCCCTACCCCTCCCCCTGCCTCTATGAGAGTATTTCCCCACCCACCCACCCACCTACCCACTCCTGTCTTCCCACCCTGGCATTCCCCTATACTGGGGCCTCTAACACCCTCAGGCCCAAGGGCCTCTCCTCCCCCTGATGGGCAACAAGGCCCTCCTCTGCCACATATGTGGTCCGAGCCATGGGACCCTCCATATGTATTCTTTGGTTGGTGGTCCAGACTCCAGGAGGACGGGGGGGGGGGCATGCCAGTTGACACTGTTGCTCCCTCCAAGGGGCTGCAAACTCCCTCAGCTCCTTCAGTCCCTTCTCCAACTCCTCCATCTGGGACCTCACACTCAGTCCAGTGGTTATTGTAAAGAGAAACTTGGGTATTCCGAACTTTTGGGCCAATATCCACTTATCAGTGAGTACATACCATGTTCGTTCTTTTGTGACTGAGTTACCTCGCTCAGGATGATATTTTCAAGTTCCATCCATTTGCCTGTGAATTTCAAGAAGTCATTGTTTTTAATAGTTGAGTAATATTCTATTGTGTAAATGTACCACATTTTCTGTATCCATTCATCTGCTGAGGGACATCTGGGTTGTTTCCAGCTTCTGGCTATTACAAATATGGCTGCTATGAACATAGTGGAGCATTTGTCTTTATTACATGTTGGAGCATCTTTTGGATATATGCCCAGGAGAGGTATAGCTGGGTCCTCAGGTAGTATTATGTCCATTTTTCTGAGGGTCCGCCAAACTGATTTCCAGAGTGGTTGTACCAGCTTGCAGTCCCACCAACAGTGGAGGAGTGTTCCACTTTCTCCACATCCTCACCAGCATCTGCTGTCACCTGTGTTTTTGATCTTAGCCATTCTGCCTGGTGTGAGGTGGAATCTCAGAGTTGTTTTGATTTACATTTCCCTGATAACTAAGGATGTTGAACATTTCTTTAGGTGGTTCTCAGCCCTACAAGTTTTCTCAGTTGAGAATTCTCTGTTTAGCTCTGTTCCCCATTTTTTGATAGGGTTATTTGGATCTCTGGAGTCTATCTTCTTGAGTTCCTTGTTAATTTTATATCCGGCCACTTTGCTGAAGTTGTTTATCAGCTGCAGCAGTTCTCTGGTGGAGGTTTTCGGGTCACTAAAGTTTACGATCATATCATCTGCAAAGAGTGATATTTTGATTTCTTCCTTTCCAATTTGTATCCCTTTGACCTCCTTTTGTTGTCTAATTGCTCTAGCTAGAACTTCAAGTACTATATTGAATAGATAGGGAGAGAGAGGGCAGCCTTGTCTAGCCCCTGATTTTAGTGGGATTGCTTCAAGTTTCTCTCCATTTATTTTGATGTTGGCTACTGGTTTGCTATACATTTGCTTTTACTATGTTTACGTATGGGCCTTGAATTCCTGATCTTTCCAAGATTTTTATCATGAAGGGATGTTGAATTTTGTCAAACGCTTTTTCAGCATCTAAGGAAATGACCATGTGGTTTTTTTCTTTGAGTTTGTTTATGTAGTGGAT
>CM052722.1:36397561-36420301 GCA_028551405.1 Uromys caudimaculatus | reverse complement strand
AAAAACTGGTTCTTGCTGGTCCTCTGGCAGGTCTCTCTGAATACTTGAGCTAAGGAGTCAGTTGCAGAATTCACTCATCCAAGTCAAATTTATAAACTTCCCTCAGAACTGTATGAAACTTGAGTAGCCTGAGAGAAGACAAGAATCCCTCTACAGAAGAACCCCACCTTGTCAAAGGATGCCTTTATCATTGTCCCTTTGTGGGTTTTGTTTTTTAGCACCTAAGAGGTTGTTATTTTGTTTTGTTTTGTTCTGATTTGGGAGATAACGTTCTGTAGCCCAGGCTAGCCTGGAAATCACAACAGTCCTTCTGCCTCAGCCTCTCATTAAAGAAAACTGGAACCAACTCTTCCTATTCCAGAGGCAATCAAATCATAGTAGCCACTTGGTTATGGAGGGAGTGGCTCTTCATGGCCACTTCTCACAGGAGAGGGATTTTTTTTTTTTACTTTATTTTTTTGTCTTCCATTAAAGGGAAACCTCATGCTTCTCTGCTAGTCTAATTTCTCTTGCATTTCCATACTGATATAATCCCACTGACTGGAAAGTATGTCTGGATGTCCTTTCTGTGGTAGAGGGCTTGTTCTACCACACCCAGCTCAGGCTACTTCAACTCAGTGTGCTACCCAGGCTTTCCTTAATTCAAGATCTTCCCTCCTCAAGTCTCCTGAGTGTTGAGATTATAGTTGTGCATTACCAAATATTAAAATTTAAAATGTCAAAAGTAGCAATGTAAGAACTAATTTGATTCTATGGAGACACTTGATCAGCTGCAAGAACAGAGCCAACCACAGCTTCTGTCACATCTCTGGGAATCTAGAGACCGAAGAGGACCAAATTTGACAGTGATCAATACTAAGTTCTTACTCAGGCCTTTGAAAAGAACCCATATCCTAATACTTACATCAAAGAAGAACTAGCCAAACTGATCCAGATTACAAAGTCACGAGTTCATATGTGGTTTCAGAACCAGAGAGGGCGAATTTCAAAGAGAAGCCAAAGAAGTTCCAGTGGTACCGAAATGTGGCCACAGGCCCCTATCCTAGGACAGAGACTACTTGAGTTATTCAGTCACAGCAAATCAGACCAGCAAGGCCTTTCAGCGGCCCTAGGAAAGATGAATAACTTCCACCAAGGAATTGGAGCATGCTTCTCATCAAGCCATCCATGGAAAGAATACTGGCATCCTGGATGAGAAGGTATCCTTCCCTGGAGTCTCTGTCCAGTGAGCCAGGTAATCCTTCTGGATACTTCTACTGTTCTTCCTCTTCGGGTACAACTGTGTTTCCACCTCCTATTTTCCAACATCTCTTCCCACAGCTGGATGCTGGTGGTGTTAGGACTGAAATTTGTCTGGAGATGCCCAAGATACAGACACAAGGGCGATGTCCTTGTTGTAGGGAGCTGACATTAGCATGAGGCTGGCAACCTCGACCAGCTCTAGATCCCAAGATGGTGCCTGTAGTGCTAGGGGTTTGGGAGCAGCCAGAACTCTACTCCACCCAGCAGCTCTAGCCACACTCTAGCCAGCTTCTCCCTCTGAATTGGTCAGTCTGAGCTACAGTCAATGATAGGACCCACTGAATGCCAGGAACAAATTCATCTCCCTTTTCCAGGCAGAATCAGTGTTGTAGACCCCCAAAGTACCTGGCCCTCAACCTCAAGCCACTATGGGGATTGCAGCTCAGATTCTTCCACAGGAAAACAAAAAGCCCAAGTAAGAGCCCATCACTGAGGAGAAAGTGAACTAAGTTAGTATATATCTGTAGCAGAATTGAAAAGGAACACAAAGATTTATAGACTTTTTTCCCAGAGAGGACTTCCAGAAATACTTTTCAGACCAATGTGATTACATCAGTATGGAAATTCATGGTAAATTAGACAAGCAGAGGAGCTTAGGTTTTCCTTTTATGGAAGACAAGAAAAAATAATGTAAAAAAAAAATCCCTCTCCTGTGAGAGGTGGCCATGAAGAGCCACTCCCTCTGTAGCTGAGGATCTACTGTGATTTGATTGCCTCTGGGATAGGAAGAGTCAGTTCCGGTTTTCTTTAGTGGTATGGCAGCTGGAATATCATCCACACTCTAGGATGCCCCCCTCCAATCCAAAAACATAAGCAACTTGGCAGGGGGTTGCGGGGGAGGGGAGACATAGAGTTGGATGGGTAGGGAGGAGGAGGTGGGGGAAGATAAAGGAGGAATTGGGGGAGGAGATGAATGTGATCAAATATATTGTCTGAAATTACAAAAGAAGTAATAAAAGCATTATTGTTTAAATCTCTCTTGTATAAAAATATGAAACTAAGCAAAGACAATATTCTCCAAAGTGACTAGAGGGAAGGGCTTCAGGATCTGGGTGAGAACTATTCTGCACAGATGTATTGTTTTACAGTCGATAGACTAATTCATCAACTGGCTGTTTCACGTTCTATTTTGTGGATCTGGTGACTGATCCTAGGGTCTCATGCTTGTAAGGCAAATAAATACTTCTATCACTTATCTGAATGCTCATTTTGCTGACCATTTTCTTGAATGGATTCTCCTCATCTAAAGGCAAAGAGCAAGCAGCAGTCCAGAGAAACATTTAAGATGTATAATTCCCCAGATTCCTGTGGGTTGAGTTCAGCTCACTGTATTTGTTCTGGGGATCGCTACATTTAATAACTGTCTCCGTGGTTCTTAGGATGATGTAAGTCTAGAGAAAGCTATAAAAGAGAAATAACTTTCAAACCTGAATGGACATTACTATTGCCGAGGAAATTTTATTTTTAAAATTTATTATTGTGCCAGGCATAGTGGTGCATGCCTTTATTTCCAGAACTCAGGAGGCAGAGATAGGTGGAGTTCTGTGAGTTGAAGGCCAGCCTGGTCTACAGTGAGTCCCAAACAAAGCTTACTCAGTGAGAGAGAGAGAAACAGAGATATCTGCTCCTTAAGCGAAGATAATGCCTAGTTTCCTCTGCCATAAACTGGTGTTAAAATAATTTTGAAATGAAAGGGGAAATTTGAATCTGTTGCTATCTGCTCTTGTTGCTGCCTTTGTATAGAACTAAGTTACATGAAAATGATACACTGAACCAACAGGCTAAAATCAATTGTATATTGAGAAAAAATGTGATTTCAATTCTGTTTAACATCTTGCCTCTGTAAGCTCTAGCCAGAGCCTGACCAATATAGATGCGAATGCATGCAGCCAACCATTGGGCTAAGTGTGGGGACCCCAATGGAGGAGTTAGGACAAGGACTAAAGGAGCTGAAAGGGTTTGCAACCCCATAGGAAGAACAACAATGTCAACCAACCAGACTCCCCAGAGTTCCCAGGGACTAAGCCACCAACCAAGGAGCACACATGGAGGGACCCATGGCTCTAGCCGCATATGTAGCAAAGGATGGAGAGGATGGCCTTGTCAGGCATCAATGGGAGGAGAAGTCCTTGGCACTGAGGTGGAGTGGGTGGGTGGGTGGGGGAACATACTCAGAAGCAGGGGGATGGGATAGAGGGTTTCCAGAGGGGAAACTGGGAAAAGGGATAATATTTAAAATGTAAATACATAAACTATCCAATAAAAAAAGAAAAAGGAAAAAAGGAAGGAAGAAAGGAAGAAAATTATTGCGTGCATGGTATGTATGTTGTGAGTGTGACCATGCCTATGTGGAGGTCAAAGAATGACTTTCGAAAGCGATTCTTTCCTTTGCCCATGGTTTCTAGGAAACAAATTGAAGTCATCAAGCTTGTGTGCCAGGCACTCTCACCTTCTGAGCCATCTCGAGGGGCCACCTGGTGCATTTCAAATGTACACACTGCATATATTAGGGTTCAGGCTCCAAACCAAAAGATTATTATTTAACTTATGCGGAATGGGGTTAGGCACTAGTTAGTTAATTAGTTACTTAGCTTTCATTTGTTTTAAGGCAGGGTTTCACTCCATAACCCAGATTGTCCTGAAAAGTCACAATCCTGTTTCACCAAAGTTATACTACTCCAGGCAAATGTCACCATGAATTGCTAGGCATTGGTATATTTTTGTTACTGTGCTTATTTATTTATTTATTTGCCTATGTATCTATTTATTTATTTTGTATGTCTAAGTGTCTGGGTATGCAGATACCACAGTGCACATGTGAAAACCAGAGGACAACTTGCCCTAGTTACTTCTCTTTCCTCCCGGTAGGTCCCAGGGATCAAACTCAGGTTATCAGGCTTGGGGGAAAGTGTTTTTTACTTGCTGAGCCCACAGCACTGATATTTTTAAACATCTTTGCAGATGAGTCTAGGGTTGAGCTATTCACCACTCTGGTATTCAGAAAAGTGATCTTTCCCTCCCTCCCTCTCAGGTTTATATATCTGTGAGACAAGGTCTCCCTCTTGAGCCTAGATTGGCTTTTAAATCCTATCAGTCCTCCTGCCTCAGCCTCCTACATGCTGTAATTTTAGGCATGATTCACCACACCCATCTGAAACAGGAATTTCAAGTACATCTTTAGTTTTAGGAATCCTTTGCACACTTAAACATTATAGAAAACACAAATTTTGAGTTAAGCTGTTTATACTGACATTGTTCCTTTCTTTTTCTTTTTGCCTTTTTTTTTGGAAACTATTTTATACAATATATTCTAATCACAACCTTTCTCCTCCCCCAACTCTCCCCAGGTCCCCCTACGTCATTACCCAACCAATTCCATGGACTTTCTTTATCTCTTTAAAACAAACAAACACACACACACACACACACACACACACACACACACACACACACACACACTAAAAACATACCCACAACAATTGTAAACCAAGATATATTAGCAAAATAATGAAATGAAAATGTCCAAACAAAGCAAAAAAAAATTACAAAAATACCATTGATTTAAGTTTTTATTGGACATTTACTCCTAGACTTAGAGGCTACTCTGAAATCTGCTTAATATTAGAGTGGACTATGTTTTCCTTTAAAGCAGGTACCAGTTGAAGATAGTTTCTTGGCTAGGGGTGAACCTTGTGTCCACTTCCTCCCCAGGCCTGGGATCCCATTGCCTTGAACCTGTGCAGGTCCTGTTCAGACTGCCAGTCTCTGTAAGTTCATATGTACATCAATCACATATATCTGGAGGACACTGCTTCCTTGGAGGTGTATTGACAGTTTTCATAAAATAAATTGCAACTAACCAAGATATGGTAGCATATGCCTACAGTCCCAACTTCTCATGAAGGCTAAGACAAAGAATTGAAACTCAAGACTAGTTTAATTAGCAATATCCTGATTTTTTAAATTTTCTTGTTAGTTCTTTGGGAGTTTCTTATGATATATTTTGATCGTATTTATTTCACTTTGACCATGTTCACCCCTCACTTCTGAGATCTATTCCTCTTTCTTTCCCTACCAGCTTGGTGTCTTTTCTTTGTTAAACATTTCAAGGCTAATTTGTGTTGCCTAAAATATTCTTGAATGTGTGTTCTTCCACTGGAGCCTGGTTGACTTACTACTAACTGCACTCAGAGAAAACTGGCCTCTTCTTTCCCATTCACTCATGGCTAAGGGTGATATTATGTGCCCTGCTTCCCTCTCTATGTTGTGATTTGGTCTGCCTTGGGCTTGCACAGATTTTATGTAGCCTGTCACAACTTCTGTGAGTTCAAATGTGCAGTTGCTCTGATAAATACAGAAGGTATTTCCTGGTGGCAACACACCACCTCTGACTCCTCCCCCCCCCCCCCCATCTTCTGCAAAGATCTCTGAGAGCCCACCATTCATTAGTCTCTTATTTTCTGTACCTTGGCCAGGTGTAGTATAGTAGTTTTTAAAGGATTAAACAGAGTTCAGTGGAAATATAGTTCAGTGGTAGAACAATTGCCTAGTATGTGCAATGCTGTGGGTTCAACCTGCAATACTAAAAAAAAATTGAAACAATATTTTAAAACATTCATTTATTAATTAAAGAGCCACAATGGTAGAATCTTTACATGATATAAATAGCACATAATTGATGATGACACCACACACACACACACACACACACACACACACACACACACACACACAAAGAAGTTATCTGGATGTTGCTGGTACAAGCCTCTAATCTCAGCATTCAGGACACCTCTAATCTCAGCAAACAGGAAGATCTTGAGATCATGGTCACCCTGAAATCTATAGTAAAACCTGTTTTAAAAAGAAACAAACACACACATTAGTGCGAAGCTTAGCATCGCTCTGAGTGGAGATAGCAAGGCCATTGGCCTCTCAGAAAACAACCTTTGCAACATGGTGGACTAGCTGACTACAAAGCAGATTATAAAATTAAAAGAAGCCTTTTTGGTGTTTGGCAAAGATGCTTTTGGAAGTATGAGAACAAAGAAAATAGAAAGTATCATGATGTCTCTGGGGTAGAATCCCACACAGAGAGAGGGAGTTACAAGACATTATTAATAAAATAGGTGGTAATCGTATTGGCATAATAGACTTCCTTCAATTTCTGACAAAGACAGCAAGAAAAATTACAGAGAATGAAAAGATCATAAAAGCATTCCGTGTGTTTGATAAAGATGTCAAAGGCTGTATTAATGCACATAGACTCAGCGTCTGATGACAAACCTTGGAGAGAAGTTAACAGATGAAAAGGCTGAAGAAATCATCGGGGAAGCAGAAATTGATAGTACTGCTCAGGCATACTCTGAAGAGCTTGCACAAATAAAGACAGCACAAAGAACAAGTCATACAGAATGTGTTAAGTGTCGGTGTTTATCATCTATCTATCTATCTATCTATCTATCTATCTATCTATCTATCTATCTATCATCTGTTTATTTACTTATTTGGAGACAGAATCTCTTTATGAAG
The DNA here is from genome assembly GCA_028551405.1 of Uromys caudimaculatus. Classification (NCBI taxonomy): domain Eukaryota; kingdom Metazoa; phylum Chordata; class Mammalia; order Rodentia; family Muridae; genus Uromys; species Uromys caudimaculatus. The sequence continues at coordinate 36,413,470 of CM052722.1, read as the reverse complement.
TGCTGGATCCCTTGGAACTCACAATGTAGGCCAGGCTTACCTCAAATTCACCGAGGTTATCCTAACTGGAATCATCCTACCTTTGCTTTCTTGCCTTCTGAGTGCTTGAAACAAATGTCTTTTTATAAATCTCTCTCTCTCCCCCCTCTCTCCCTCCCTCCCTCCCTCCTTCTCTCTCTCTCTGTCTTTCTCTCTCCTTCTCTTTCTCTCTGTGTGTGTGTATGTATGTGAGAGGGAGAAAGAGAGAAAGAGAGAGAGGAAGAGAGAGAGAAAGAGAGATAGAGAGAGAGAGAGAGAGAGAGAGAGAGAGAGAGAGAGAGAGAACAACATACAAGTATGTATCATGGTGTGCATTGAAATCAGAGGACAACCGCAAGTTTCCTTCCACTCTGAAACAGAGACCCTTGCTTCTCTTGTTTCTCATGGCATAAAATAGGCTAGCTGATCCACAAGTTTCCAGGGAGACGCATGTGTCCATTTCTCATCTCATCATGGAACACCGGGATTTCAGACGCATGCTGCCATGTCTGAACTCAGGTCTTCACCCTCCTACAGCAAGTACTCTACTCAATGGAGCTGTCTTGCCAGCCCAGAATGTATTAAATTTCTTGTACCAAATTGCTTATTTGTCTTTTTTTACTTATAACTTATAAAAGGTCTCCACAACTATCAAAGAAGTACATGCACTGAGCATTTCAGCCTCTTACAGTCTCTTTGTTTTCTGTTATTGGTACTGTCATTCAACCTTATTGTAGACAATGCACCTCCCTCACTTGGACCATACCATCCCCAGTAGGCTCTACTCTACTTTCATATGCCATGTGACCTTTCACACACACACACACACACACACACACACACACACACCACACACACACACCCCACCTCCTTCTCTTGGTGGCAAACATACATCATCCATTTTTATTCAACCATAAAGAAAAATGAAGTCATGAAACTTTGAAGAAAAAGGATGACTCTAGAAAGAATAGTATTAAGTGAGGTAACCTAGTCTTAAAAGACAAAAATAACATGTTATCATTAATATGCAGATCCTAACTTTTAACTATATGCATGCTTATAAATAAGGGAGTGAAAGTGTGGAGTTGGATTGTGCTTCTTTTAAAAGTAGTTTTTAGAATTGATAGCACATTGTTGAAATGTGTAGTTATAGCTCTGCCTGGACTATGAACAGTCAACAATGTTTGTAAAAGCAGCAATATTGCAAAATAGGTACACAGGTTTTGTGTTCTGCTGTAGTGTATTGGGAACATTTTTTTTTTTTTTTTCGAGACAGGGTTTCTCTGTGTAGCCCTGGCTGTCCTGGAACTCACTCTGTAGACCATGCTGGCCAGAACATCTTTTTGTTTTTTTATTTCTCAAACTTTGTCTAGCCACTTAAAGAAAAATCTGCTTATGGTAAAATTTGCCCACATATATTCCAGGTTGTTTATTTGTTTTACAATTAAATTTTAAATTAAATACAAGAAGAATAGCATTATTTTCTGGTTTTAGCTTATATTGAACATCTAATTCTGAGTTATATTAAGCATATAAATTCTACCTTCAATATGGATATGGTGAGTAGGATTTTGGTTTGGGGTCATTACATTTTGTTTATATTGCATATATATGGGGTATGGGGGGCTTATAAGAGTTGGTTCTCTTTTTCCACAGTGTAAATTCCAGGCACTGCACTGAAATCTTCCTGCATGGCAGCAGGTACATTTACCGAAATTAGCCATCTCACCAGGCCTGGGTTTTGTTTTCTTTATAGTGTTGTATTGTTTTATTTTGGGGTTAAATGACTGATTTGGGGTTTTTAATTGTTTATTGTGTAGCCAAGGCTGGCCTGGTACTTACTGTGTAGCCAAGGATAGCTAGGTTACAAGCAAAAAGGACACAAAGTTGGGAAAGAAACAGAACTGAAACACTATGAGGATTTGGAGGGTGGTAATGATAGGTGGCTATTGTGGTGGCTTGAATAAGAATGCCCCCATAGGCTCACATATTTAAATACTTAGTTATCATGGAGTGGTACTATCTGGGAGGGAATGAAAGTGTGGTCTTGTTGGAGTAGGTGTGGCCTTGTTAGAAGAAGTGTGTCTTAGGCACAGGCTTTGAGGTTTCAGAAGGCCATGCCAGACCCAGTGGCACTCTCTCTTCCTACTGCCTGTGGATTCAGATGTAGAACTCTCAGCTACTTCTCCAGCACCATGTCTGCCATGTTCCTCACCATGATAATGAAATAAACTTCTGAAACTGTAATCAGGAACCAATGAAATTCTTTATAAGAGCTGCTGTGGTTTTGGTGTCTCTTCACAGAAATAGAAAACTGACTATGACAAACATGATCAAAATACAGTGTATAGATGTAGACATTTTCAAAGAATAAATGAAGTTATTACTTCTAAAAAGGTAAAACAGAAAATGTCTGAGATAGCTCATCAGGCAAAATCTTTGCCACAAATATCTGAAGAACTGGGTCTGGTCCCCAGAACTCACATAAAGGTAGAAGGAGAGATTCCACAAGTTGTCATCTGACCTTATGTATACCCACATACACACCATAATAAATAGATAACAATAAAAACAAGTATTGAATAGTCCTCCAAATTTTTACTTTTAACTTGAAAAGTTATATTTTTCTACTGGCAACACTGACAGACAATTGTTATCTTGGAAATGGTAGATATCTTTTATTCATTTTCAAGAAAATGTTTGCCAAGTTTCCAAGTTTGCAAAGTTAGTTTGTCAATTGTTCTTTCAGGTAAAAATGTCATTTTGTGAAAAAGCTGCTAGTTGACCTGTCAGCTCCTTCACCTCATCGCATCTGCTTCTGTATGCAGCAGGAAGCATGTATGCATCTCATTTTATCAAGAATGCTTCTACAAGTATAGGCAAGGGTCAGTATTTGATAAAATTAGCATCTGCTGTTTCATCAAGGACATGCTTAATTGTCAGAACTGATTCTCCTTGACCTCCACATATGTGGTGATTTTAATGAAAATAGCCCCATAGGCTTACGTGTTTGAATATTTGGTCTCCACTTAGTGGAACTGCTTGGAAAGATTTAGGGGGCATGGTCTTGCTAGAATGTTTGTGGCCTTGTTTGATGAGGTGTGTTATTGGGAGTACACTTTGAGATTTCAAAAGCCCACACCAAGTCCAGTCTCTTCTCTCCCTCTCCCTTTCCCTCTTCCTCCCCCTCCCCCTCCTTCCCCCTCTCCCCCCTCCCCCCCCCTCTGCTTGTTGTCCATAGAGCAGCATCTAAAACTCTCAATTACTGCTCCAGCCCCATGTTTCTCTGCTTCCTACCATGATGATCAGGGGTTAACCTTCTAACCTTCTAAAACTGTAATTAAGCCCTCTATTAAATACTTTCTTCTAAAGGTTGCCTTGGTCATAGTGTCTCTTCACAACAATATATAGTAACTAAGAGAACATTCCTGGCATGGCATATACATACATATATGCACACCACACACACACACACACACACACACACACACACACACACACAATATCTGCAAAACAGCAACAAAGCTGGAGCCAGAGAGATGGCTTAGTGGGTAAAGGTGCTTTCAACCAAGCTGACAACCTGAGTTCTATCTCCAACACCCACATTGAGGCATAAGAGAACCAAATCCCAAAAGTTGTCCTCTGACTTCTAAGTGCCCACCACGGCATGCAGATCAGTGTGCACATACATATGCATACTCAAACACACTTGGACATACACTTCCCTATACACTAATAATATAATAAATGTAAGAAAAGTAATGTGGTACCAGAAAAAAGTTGTCAAACTTGGCATGTACACGTAATATCAGTATTTGGGAGTTGAAAGCAGAAGGAACTGGAGTTCAAGATGTTGACTACTTAGTAAGTTGAAGGTTAGTCTGAGCTATATGAGATTCCTTTTCTTTTGGATATTTTATTTATTTACATTTCAAATGTTATCCCCTTCCCAGTTTTCCTTCTGCAAACCCCCTACCCAATTCTCCTTGCCCTGCTCCTATGAGGGTGCTCCCTCACCCACCCACCCACTCCCTTCTCACCACCTGGCATTCCCCTACATTGGTGCATCAAGCCAGAAAAGAGAAAGCAAAAGAAAAGAATTTGAATAATTGTATAAACAAGGACCAACATTGAAAATCCAGATGCTTTTCTTCTGATTCATAACTTGTTCTTTTGCTTCTATATCAAGTCATTTTCCTTCTTTTGAACTATCTGTAGTTTAAACAGTAACTAATGGAATATATGGATTCCTTATAAGGAATGTATACGTTGAAATGTGATCTTAAGACTTAAATGTCACAGCACTCAAGAGACTGAGGCAGGAGTATTACTGCAAGGTTAAAATCAATTTCCCCTACACCATGAATTCCGGGACAGCCAGAGCTACATAGTAAAGAGCATATCTTAAAAGGGGGGAGGGACTTCAAGGAATTAACTAATTTAACATTCGTATCAGTAACACACAGTAGCTCTATTTTAGGCATAAGGAATGAGACCTAGAGAGTTGTATAGGTTTCCGAAGCACACAGGGCTTATATTGGAGTTAATATTTAAAAACCAAGAGAACTGGTTTCAAGGCTAGTTTACTACATCATCTCAATAATAATAATAATAATAATAATAATAATAATAATAAACAACTTCAAATAAAGGCACAAGCAATATTGTTTCACTAGCAGAGCCTGGGTTCACACGCCTTTAATCCTAGCACTTGGGAGGCAGAGCCAGACAGATCTCTGTGAATTGGCTGCTAGCCTGGTCTACATAGTGAGTTCCAGGATGACAGGGCTACATACTGAGACTGTCTCAAAACAACAACAAACTAACTCAAAGTGAAATGTTAACCAACAGGCTCATGTGTTTGAACACTTGGGCCCCAGCTGATTGTGGGGACTTGTTAGAGATGGAACTTAGCAGACTATATACTAGGCTTGATTCTTGTCCCCTTTGACCCACTTTCGGTCTCCCAAGGTGTATCAAGCTGTGATGCAAGGGACAGAGCCAAATGAGCCACTGTGCCTTTCACTCTATGAAAGACTAATATTTCCTAAAATTGTGAGGCAGAGAAAATTCTTCCCTTAAGTTGCTTCTGTGTGGTGTTTTGTTATAGCAATAAGAAAGTAATCACTACTTCAGATCTTCCCCTAGCTCTTCCATTGGTGTCTCCAGGCTCAGTCCGATGGTTGGCTGTAAGTATCTGCATCTGTATTGCTCAGGCGCTGGCAAAGCCTCTCAGGGGGCAGCTATACCAGGCTCCTGTCTGCAAGCACTTCTTGGCATCCGCAATAGTGTTGGGGTTTGCAACCCCATAGGAAGACCAACAATATCAACTAACCAGACCCCCCCCCAAGCTCCCAGGGACTAAGCCACCAACCAAGGAATACACATGGAGGGACCCATGGCTCCAGCTACATATGTAGCAGAGGATGGCCTTGTCTGGCTGGTATCAATGGGAGGGGAGGCCTTTGATCCCATGGAGGCTTGATACCCCATCATAAGGTGATGCTAGCTAGAGTGGTGAGACAGGAATGTCGGGGAGCACCCTCATAGAAGAAAGGGGGAGGGGGAATGGGATGGGGGTTTGCAGAGGGGAAACCAGGAAGAGAGACAACATTTAAAATGTCAATAAATAAAATAACTAATAAAAAGGAATAAAATTAAAATATTAATTTTACAAAGGAAAGAAAAATAAATTATACAATTAAAAAAGAAAGTAATCAATACAATTGGCATGCTTGAGATTTATTTTAGTTTTATTAACTTTTTTCTTTTCTTAACATTTTCTTTATGGTTAAGATTTGCATGCTGGACAAAGTCTCAGTATGTAGCTCAGCTGCCCTAAAACTCATGATCTTCCCGTTTCAGCTTCTCTAGTGCAGGAATGTCCAGGTACCACTACACATGGATAAGTAGTGCTCTTAAAACATTATACATGAATGCAGGAGGGCACCATGTTGGAGGGTGTCCGTGGGGAGAAGGGGAAAAGGAATAGGGATGGCTCTGCTAAGGCAGCAGTTGTCAACCTGTGGAATGGGACTCCTTTAGGTGAGTCACATATCAGCTATCCTGCATATCAGATGTTTGCAGTACAGTTCATAAAAGCAGCAAAATTACAGTTGTAATGTAGCAAGGAGATAATTTTATCATTGAAGGTCCCTACAACATGAGGAACCATATTAAAAAATCACAGCACTAGAAAATTTGAGAACCACTGTGCTAAAGATACATTGTATCCATGTAAGAAATGAACAAATTTATTATTTATTATTCTTTGGGATGATGGTATAATTATATCATTTGCCCTTTTTCTTTTCTCCCTCCAAATCCTCCCATATAAACTGCCTCATTCTCTTTCAAATTCATTGCCTCTTTTTGCATTATTATTACATACATTTATGTGTATGTCTCTATACATGTATTCGTAAATATATAAATACAAGCTCATCAGTCTGTATAATATTGAATGTATGTCTGTTTTTAAGGACTGACCATTTGGTGTTGAATAATGCAAGGGTGCTTTCCCCCATCCAAGATAAGTGTGTTTGTTTGTTCATTTGTTTTAATAAAAAATGTTGAAGCAGTGTTTCACACCATAGTTCGAGACAATCCTGGAACTCACTTTGCAGTCAGCTACAAACACCTGCCTCACGTCCTGATCTTCCTACCTCAACCTCCCAAGTGCTGGGATTACAAGCATGAGCCATTACACCAGTAGCTCTTTACTCAAGTAATATAAATCAGGCAGGTACATATAATCCCAATACTTAGGTGTCTAAGGCAAGAAGATCATCTTGAGTTTTAGGCCATCCTGGAGTACATAGCAAGTTGAGTCCAGTATGGGCTACCTAATAAATTTGTGACTCAACAACAACAACAATAACAACAAAAAACTAACAAACAAACAAAAAATAAGGCCAATGGCAAATCCCTTATGACACATGCACACGGTCCTGAGTTCAGTCCCAGTCACAAGAAATCACATAAAGATGAGATGCAGCTCAGAGGCATAGTGCTTGCTTAGCATGCATGAGGTCCTTGGTTCAATTCCCAGTTTTTTTTTTAACTGTGTGAATATAAAACTGAAACCCATAAAAAGATTTTTGTTTCATTTCCTCAAGAAGAGGCAAAGAAGAAGGGGGAAAAACTGTGGGAAAAGACATTTCTGAAAATGTAAGCAAGGAATTCATTCACGGGAATCAGTAAGAATATACCTATATGCCTATAAAGGGCATGAATGACTTTGCATTTTCAGATGTCTGATATCAGGATGTGGTGAACAAATTTGCACAAGGGAAAATGTTGTGGTTTGTGTCATGCCGAGCACATGACACTCTTTAAAAAGCACATCTGTTTCTGGAGAAGACCGGGGCAATGGAACAATTGCTATATCACAACAAACCATTTTCTTTATTACTTACCACAAGAATTTAATCCAGGCATGGTGATGTACACTTAAAATCTCAGCTCCTGTGAGGCTGAGACAGAATTGTGTGTCCAAGGCCAGCCTGGGCTACATAGTGAAATCCTACAGAAAGAACTAAGGGAAATAAAGAAGGAAGAAAGAGAAATGAGGGGTGAGGAAGAGAAAGTAAGGAATTGGAGCAGAAAAGAGAAAATTACAGAAAATTTAAAAAGCTCCTCCCTCTGGCCATGTGTGGGGCTGGGAAATAGGAGTTCTTCCATGTTTCCTCCTTACCCTACAACCAACCAAGTACTCCAGTTGTACTTTCCCACCACACCTACATGTTGCAGGATTTTCCCTGTCCAATTATATTAGGGCAATAGGAGCCCTGTGATTGGACAGGGAACAGAGAGGCGGAGCTAAGAGTTGCACAGGTGAGGGCAAGAGTGTCTGGGGAGAGAGGAGAAGGAAGATGGCAACAGATGTGAACTGGCATAGCTCCACGAATAGTTATGATACCTTCAAGGTTAGAATTCTGGGATAATTTGTCTAATCTCAGTGGGCATCTTTTATCATTATCAATTGGCTCTGAAATTATTGCATTGGCATCTTGTAAATTGTGTTTTTATTGATACATAAATGTGGTTGGTTAACTTTATGCTTAAGAGTTTTAATTCTACCAGGTAATTGGGTGTTGAGATAGCTGACCGTGGGGTGGGCAGTTATTGTGTGGACCTGGTGGCAGAGATCCGCCAAGGGACTCAGGAGCTCCAGTACAGAGAGCCAGCTGGGCTGAGATCACCAGGCTAGAGCTCTGTGGCCGGGCAGTGCCAGCACTAGCGCGGGAACCAACCTGGTTCCTTTTTTTTTTTTTTTTTTTTTTTTTGGATATTTACTTTATATACATTTCAAATATTTTCCCCTTTGGAAACCCCTATCCCGTCCCCCCTTCCCCTGCCTCTATGAGGGTGCTCCCCCACCCACCCACCCAATCACCCACTCCCCTCTTCCCTCCCTAGCATTCCCCTACACTGGGGCATCTAACACCCTCAGGCCCAAGGGCCTCTCCTCCAACTGCTGGCCAACAAGGCCCTCCTCTGCCACATATGTGGCCAGCACCATAGGTTCCTCCATGTGTATTCTTTGGTTGGTGGGCCAGTCTCCAGGAGCTCCCTCCATGGGGCTGCAAAACCCCTCAGCTCCTTCACTCCCTTCTCCAACTCCTCCATCTAGGACCCCACGTTCATTCCAATGGTAGGCTGTGAGCATTCGTCTCTGTATTTGTCAGGCTCTGCCTGAGTCTCTCTGGAGACAGCTTATCATGCTTCCATCAGCAAGCACTTCCCAGCATCCACAATAACATCCGGGTTTCGTGACTGTATATGGGATGGATCCACAGGTGGGTAAGTCTCTGCATGGCCTTTTCTTCAGTCTCTGCTCCACACTTTGTCTCAATATTTCCTCCTGTGAGTATTTTGTTCACCCTTTTAAGAAACACTGAAGCATTCACATTTTGGTCTTCCTTCTTAGGCTTCATATCGTTTGTGAATTGAATCTTGGGTAGTCCGAACTTTTGGGCTAATAATCAGTCACAAAACAAACCTCAACAGAGACAAGAAGATCGAAATAATCCCATGCCTCCTATCAGATTACTACGGATTAAGGCTGATCTTCAATAGCAACAAAAACAACAGAAAGCCCACATACACATGGAAGCTGAACAACGCTCTACTCAATGATAACTTGGTCAAGGAAGAAATAAAGAAAGAAATTAAAGATTTACTAGAATTTAATGAAAATGGAAGTACAACAAACCCAAACTTATGGGACACAATGAAAGCAGTGCTAAGAAAAAAACTCATAGCTCTGAGTGCCTCCAAAAAGAAACTGGAGAGAGCATACACTAGCAGCTTAACAGCACACCTGAAAGCTCTAGAACAAAAAGAAGCTAATACACCCAAGAGGAGTAGAAGGCAGGAAATAATCAAATTAAGGGCTGAAATCAACCAAATAGAAACAAAAAGAACTATACAAAGAATCAACAAAGCCAGGAGCTGGTTCTTTGAGAAAATCAACAAGATAGATAACCCCTTAGCCAGACTAACCAGAGGGCACAGAGACAATATCCAAATTAACAAAATCGAAATGAAAAGGGAGCTATAACAACAGAAACTGAGGAAATTCAAAAAATCATCAGATCCTACTACAAAAGCCTATACTCAACAAAACTGGAAAATCCGGGTTCATTTTTAAATATTTCCCGCAACACCTACACCTTTTTCTATCCTCACATACAGACCCTCTTTGTTCCTTCTTGCCTTTAGGGTGGAGAGTCTCTGCAAGAAATAAAGGGGCTTGGGGAGCATAAATCCCCTTCCTCAATGGTCAGCAGGACTCACCAGTAAGTAAACAGGGAAGGGAAAATTCTATTCTGCATCTAAAGACTCCAAACATTTTAGCTTCTGTTTCTCTCTGTCTCTCTTTTTCCTTTGCCCCCTCCCCCCTGAGGTTTCAGTTCTGCTTATGCTGCCTTTGTGTTGTGGAGTTCACTTACACGTATACGAAGCATGTTTCTGTTCATCCTACATTGAGCAGATAAAGAATCCAGAATGTTCATCGAGTGTTCAGTGTGCCTGGCTGGATACCCAATATGTACTACATGTCACCATCAGTTACTCAATTTTCAACACACTCAAGACATAGGCATTCATAAAGATCCATGGTGTAGCTTCTAATGTTTGTTCCACCATACTCGTGGTATATCATACTCATAATTTATAATGTTACCATATTCAATGTATGGTACAGGACCCCAAACCCCTACAAATTTGCTTTTATATGACTGTTATTTATACTTTACATTGACCACATTAGAAGATTTGAAAGATCCATGTGTAAAGTAGGATATGATTGGGATTGCTTGTGTTTTTCAATGTACACAAGGTATATGTATTGAAATTCACTGTGTAGACCAGGTTGGCCTTAAATATTTGCTCTTCCATCTCTGCCTTCTGAATAATGGGACTAAAGATATGTACTATATAAAACTATATGCTACATACTGCTTACAGGAACTACCCAATTGTGAAAGCTTATTAAAGACTCTGCATATGGCTGCTGTTTCTAAGACTTTTGATTCTGGATTCTAAAGTCCCAGAGCAGGTATTTGGGAAAGAAACGTAACTGTGAGGTAGGAGAAACTTAAAAATAAAACAAAAGCTCTAAAACCTGAGGTTGTACTTCCCCTGTTCCAAGAAAAAAAATGTTCTGAAGACCCTGCTAGTCCTTCATAACTTTGAAACATCTAATAAAGATGTACTAACAGACTTACCCTTTTCCTCAAAGTCGGTGAATCTGGTGGAATATCTGACAGAAGCTGGTAGAAATGCCATCACTGTTTATGGCACATACAAAGGAGGTAGGTCAACAAAACCAGTGACACATGCATGAGCTTCAACAATACCTTATGACTCACTCCAGCCATCTGACCTAAGGCCTGAGACAGAAGTTAGGGAGACAACACCCTTCACAGTAGCCGCAAATAATATAAAATATCTTGGTGTAACTCTATCCAAGCAAGTGAAAGACCTGTATGACAAGAACTTAAACTCTCTGAGAAAGAAAGAAAGAAAGAAAGAAAGAAAGAAAGAAAGAAAGGAAGGAAGGAAGGAAGGAAGGAAGGAAGGAAGGAAGGAAGGAAGGAGGGAAGGAAGGAAGGAAGGAAGGAAGGAAGAAAGGAAGAGAGGAAGAGAGGAAGAGAGGAAGAAAAGAAAAGAAAACCTCAGAAGATGGAAAGATCTCCCATGCTCATGGATCAGTAGGATTGACATGGGAAAAATGGCCAGTTTACCAAGAGCATTCTGCAGATTCAATGTAATTCCTATTAATATTCCAACACAATTCTTTACAGACCAATTCTCAACTTCTTCTGAGAAAACAAACAAACCAGAATAGCTGAAACAGTCCTATACAATAAAAGAAATTCTAGATGCATCACTTCAAGCTATACTAAAGAGCAATAGTGATAAAAACAACATAGTATTGATACAGAAACAGGATGAACAGTAGAATAGAATTGAAGATGCATAAATAAACCCACACACCTATGGATACCTGATTTTTGACAAAGAAGCCAAAACCATACAATGGAAAAAATAAAGCATCTAAATCTCATAGAAGAGGAAGTGGGGAACTAGGTTGAACATGTTTGCATGCATGGGAGTCAAGTTTCTGAACAGAACCCCAATGGCTCAGGCTCTAAGATCAACAATTGATAAACAGGACATCATGAAGCTGAAAAGCTTCTGTAAGGCAAAGGACACCGTCACTAGGACAAAACAGCAGCCTAAAGATTAGGAAAAAACTTCACCAACCCTACATCTGACAGAGGGCTAATAGACAAAATTTTTAAAGAACTCAAGAAGTTAGACACCAACAAGTTATGTAACCCAATTTAAAAATGGAACACAGAGGTCAGAGAGATGGCTCAGCAGATAAGAGCATTGACTTCTCTTCCAGAGGTCCTGAATTCAATTCCCAGCAACCACATGGTGGCTCACAACCATCTGTAATAGGATCCAATGCTCTCTTCTGGTGTGTCTGAAGACAGCTATAGTGTACTCACATACATTAAATTAAAAAAAAACTTTTTAAAAAATGGAGCACAGAGCTAAACAGAGAAGAAAACAATCACAGAAGGCAGAGGGAGGAATCTGGGTGGGAGAGGGGAGTGGGAAAGGAAAAGGGGAACATGATCAGGTATGGGGTGGGGGAGACAAGAGATATGCACCCTCGGGGGATGAGAGGTGGGGGGGGGCCTCTAGAATATACCAGAGACCTGAGAGGTAAGAGACTCGGGACTCAAAGGGAGGGACCTGAGATGAAATGCCCTCAGTGGGGAGAGGAAACTTGTAGAGTCTACCTCCAGTAGAAAGACAGGGCATCAAGTAGAGGGCTGGGGTTGCCATCCAACAGTCAAAAATTCTAATCCAGAATTGTTCCTGTCTAAAAGAACTGCAGGGACAAAAATGGACAAGAGACTGAGGGAAAGGCAGGACTGAGAGAAAGGCAGTCCAGTGACCAGCCCAACTTGGGATCCATCTCAAGGGAATTCTCCAAGGCCTGACACTTACTGATGCTATGATGTACTTACAGACAGGAGCGTATCATGGCTGTCCTCTGAGAGGCCCTACCAGCAGCTGACTGAGACAGATGTAGATACTTACACTGAACAATTGAACTGAATTCTGGTACCCCTGTAGTTGAATTAGGGAAAGGCTGGAAGAAGCTGAGAAGAAGGGCGACCCCATAGGAAGACCAGCAGTCTCAACTGACCTGGACCCCTGAGATCTCTCAGACAATGAGCCACCAACCAGGCAGCATACACTAGCTGGTCTGAGGCTCCTGACACATATACAGCAGAGGACTGCCTGGTCTGGCCTCAGTGGGAGAATGTATACCTAACCCTAGAGAGACTTGAGGCCCAAGGGTGTGGGAAGGCCTGGTGAGGGGTGGGGGAACATCCTCTTGGAGACAGAGAGGAAGAGGAATGGGATGAGGAACTGTGGAAGGTCAGACCAGTAGGGGGGCAAAGACTGGACTGTAAAAAATTAAAAGTAATAAAAAAGAAAAATGAAAAAAAATTTCTCAACATAGGAATATCTAATGACTGATAAGCACTTAAATATTCAATGTCCTTAGTCATTAGGGAAATGCAAATCTGAACAACAGAGATGCCATCTTACACCCTTCAGAGTGGCAAAGATCAAAAACTGAAGTGGCAGCACATGCTGGTGAGGTTGTGGAGCAAGGGGAACACTCCTCCATTGCTGGCGGGAGTGCAAATGTGCACAACCACTTTGGAAAACATTTTGATGGCTTCTCATAAAGTTAGGAATCAATCTACCTGAAGATCCAGATATTCCACTCCTGAGCATATATCCAAAAGAAAGTCTACCATACCACAAGAACACTTGCTCAACTATGTTCATAACAGTTTTATTTATAATAACCAGAAACTAGAAAGAGCCTAGATGTCCCTCAACTGAAGAATGGATACAGAAAATGTGGTACATTTACACAATGGAATACTATTCAGATATTAAAAACAATGACTTCATGAAATTTGCAGGCAAATAAGTAGAACTAGAAAATATCATCTTGAATGAGGTTTCCCAGATGCAGTCTGGTCACCCAGATGACTAAGACACACTTAGTATGTACTCACTTATAAGTGTATAAAGTACAGGAAAATGATGCTATAATCCCTCGGACCCAAAGAAGCTTAAAGAGGGCCCAAGGAAGAATGCTTGAATCTTACTCAGAAAGGGAAATAAAATAGACATTAAAGGTGAATGGAGGTGGCTCCATAGCCACTTAGCGCCTTTGGGAGACAGCTAGCCTCCCAGGACCTCAGGACACAGAGTCTGAGGAGGAAAAGTCAGGGACAGGAACCTTCCGGTTTCGATCTGTGGCAGGAGACCTGGTGCCTGGGTCACCAGGGTTCCGTAGCCAAGCAGCACCAGGAGAAAGTTACTCTCCCAGGAGCGTGGAAAAGCTGTGAGTGGGGATAAGACAAGCATCACTGCTCACCAGGACCCGCCCAGAACCAGCAGGACACAGGGACTGAGGAAAAGTCAGGGACAGGAATCTTGCCATTTCCATCTGTGGCTGGGTACCTCAGCTTGTGCCACAGGGCTCCATAGCCAAGTAGCACCAGGAGAAACTTGCCCTCCCAAGAGCTTAGAAAAGCAGAGAGTGGGGATAAGACAAGCACCAGTGCTCACCGGAACCTGGGGACCTCAGCCTGGGCCACAGGGCTCCAGGAGAGAGCTGGTATCCTGACACACCTTCGAGCATAGGCAAAATCACCACTTCTGTTCAAACTCACTGGATCAAGAGGAACCCTTGCAGAGCCATCAGGACACAGGAACCAAGGGAAGCTCAGGACAAGATCCTTCTGGTTTCTGTCTGCATCCCAGAGCTGACCCTGTGCCACAGCTCTCCAAACCCAAATACCTCTCAGAGAGAGCTGGTCTTCAAGGAGTACTGATAGAGATGCCTGCAGGAGGGACAAGCCACAGCCAGAGAGAGTAAGATCAGCTAACATCAGAGTTAACAAGATGGCAAAAGGCAAGGGTAAGAACATAAGGAACAGAAACCAAGGCTACTTGACAACATCAGAACCCAGCCCTCCCACCACAGCAAGCCCTGGATACCCCAACACACCAGAAAAGCAAGACTTGGATTTAAAATCAGTTCTCATGATGATGATAGAAGACTTTCAGAAAAAAATAAATAACACCCTTAAAGAAATACAAGAGAACAGAGGTAAACAACTAGAAGCCCTTAAAGAGAAAACACAGAAATCCATTAAAGAATTACAGGAAAGCACAATCAAACAGAAAAAGGAAATGGACAAAACTATCCAGAAGCTAAAAATAGAAATAGAAACAATAAAGAAATCACAAAAGGAAACAACCCTGGAGTTAGAAAACTTAGGAAAGAGATCAGGAGTTATAGCTGCAAGCATAACCAACAGAATACAAGAGATAGAAGAGAGAATCTCAGGAGCATAAGATACCATAGATAACACTGACACAACAGTAAAAGAACACGCAAAATGCAAAAAGCTCCTAACCCAAAACATCCATGAAATCCAAGACAAAATGAGAAGACAGAACCTAAGGATAATAGGTATCGAAGAGAATGAAGATTCCCAACGTAAAGGACCAGTAAATATCTTCAACAAAGTTATAGAAGAAAACTTCCCTAACTTAAAGAAGGAGATGAACATAAATATACAAGAAGCTTACAGAACTCCAAATAGATTGGACCAGAAAAGAAATTCGTCCCGTCACATTATAGTGAAAGCACCAAATACACAAAACCAAGAAAGAATATTAAAAGCAATAAGGGGAAAAGGTCAAGTAACATATAAAGGCAGACCTATCAGAATTACACCTGACTTCTCACCAGAAACTATGAAAGCTAGAAGATCCTGGGCAGAACTCATACAGACACTAAGAGAACACAACTGCCAACCCAGGCTGCTATACCCAGCAAAACTCTCAATTACCATAGATGGTGAAACCAAAATATTCTATGACAAAACCAAATTTACACAATATGTTTCCACAAACTCAGCCATACAAAGGATAATGGATGGTGAACGTCAACTCAAAGAAGGAAATTACGCCTTAGAAAAAGCAAGAAAGTAATCTTTCAACAAACTCAAAAGAAGATAGTCACATAAAAGTAAAAATAACATCGAAAATAACAGGAACCAACAATCACTATTCCTTAATATCTCTTATCATCAATGGACTCAATTCCCCAATAAAAAGACATAGACTGACAGACCGGATCCATAAAGAGGACCCAGCATTTTGCTGCAGTCAAGAAACACATCTCTGTGATAAAGACAAACACTACCTCAGAGTAAAGGGCTGGAAAACAAGTTTCCAGGCAAATGGTCCCAAGAAACAGGC
>CM052722.1:36359674-36397061 GCA_028551405.1 Uromys caudimaculatus | reverse complement strand
ATTGGAAAGGAAGAAATCAAAATATCACTCTTTGCAGATGATATGATCGTATACTTAAGTGACCCGAAAACCTCCACCAGAGAACTGCTGCAGCTGATAAACAACTTCAGCAAAGTGGCCGGATATAAAATTAACTCAAACAAATCAGTAGCCTTCCTATACTCGAAGGATAAACAGGCTGAGGAAGAAATTAGGGAAATGACACCCTTCACAATTGTCACAAACAATATAAAGTATCTTGGTGTGACTCTAACCAAACAATTGAAAGATCTATATGACAAGAACTTCAAGTCTCTGAAGAAAGAAATCAAAGAAGACCTCAGAAGATGGAAAGCTCTCCCATGCTCCTGGATTGGCAGGATTAATATAGTAAAAATGGCCATCCTGCCAAAAGCAATCTACAGATTCAATGCAATCTGCATCAAAATTCCAACTCAATTCTTCGTAGACTTAGAAAGAGCAATTCTCAAATCATTTGGAACAACAAAAAACCCTGGATAGCAAAAGCTATTCTCAACAACAAAGGAACATCTGGGGGAATCAGCATTCCTAACCTCAAGCTGTACTACAGAGCAGTAGTGATAAAAAATTGCATGGTATTGGTAGAGTGACAGGCAGGTAGATCAATGGAATAGAACTGAGGACCCAGAAATGAACCCACACACATAGGTTCACTTGATTTTCAACAAAGGAGCCAAAACCATCCAGTGGAAAAAAGACAGCATTTTCAACAAATGGTGCTGGTTCAATTGGCGGTCTACATGCAGAAGAATGCAAATTGATCCATTCCTATCTCCTTGTACAAAGCTCAAGTCCAAGTGGATCAAGGACCTCCACATAAAACCAGATACACTGAATCTAATAGAAGAGAAAGTGGGGAAAAGCCTCGAACACATGGGTACGGGGGAAAAGTGCCTGAACAGAACACCAATGGCTTATGTTCTAAGATCAAGAATCGACAATTGGGACCTCATGAAATTGCAAAGCTTCTGTAAGGCAAAGGACACTGTCAATTAGGACAAAACGGCAACCAACAGATTGGGGAAAGATCTTTACCAATCCTACATCCGATAGAGGGCTAATATCCAACATATACAAAGAACTCAAGAAGTTAGACTCCAGAAAACCAAATAACCCCATCAAAAAATGGAGAACAGAGCTAAACAGAGAATTCTCAACTGAGGAAATTCACAGGGCTGAGAAGCACCTAAAGAAATGCTCAACTTCCTTAGTCATCAGGGAAATGCAAATCAAAACAAGTCTGAGATTCCACCTCACGCCAGTCAGCATGGCTAAGATCAAAAACGCAGGTGACAGCAGATGCTGGCGAGGATGTGGAGAAAGAGAAACACTCCTCCATTGTTGGTGGGATTGCAAGCTGGTACAACCACTCTGGAAATCAGTTTGGTGGACCCTCAGAAAAATGGACATAATACTACCTGAGGACCCAGCTATACCTCTCCTGGGCATATACCCGGAAGATGCGCCAACATATAATAAACACACATGCTCCACTATGTTCATAGCAGCCATATTTATAATAGCCAGAAGCTGGAAACAACCCAGATGTCCCTCATCAGAGGAATGGATACAGAAAATGTGGTACATCTACACAATGGAATACTACTCAGCTATTAAAAACAATGATTAAATGAAATTTGCAGGCATATGTATGGAACTTGAAAATATCATCCTGAGCGAGGTAACTCAGTCATGAAAGAACGAACATGGTATGTACTCACTGATAAGTGGATATTAGCCCAAAAGTTCGGAATACCCAAGTTTCACTTTACAGTAACCGCTGGAGTGAGAGTGAGGTCCCAGATGGAGGAGTTGGAGAAGTGACTGAAGGAGCTGAGGAAGTCTGCAGCCCTGTGGAGGGAGCAACAGTGTCAACTGGCCTGACCTCCTTGGTCCTCCTGGAGGCTTGACCACCAACCAAAGAATACACATCGAGGGACCCATGGTTTGGACCACACATGTGTGGCAGAGGAGGGCCTTGTTGGCCATCAGGGGGAGGAGAGGCCCTTGGGCCTGAGGGTATTAGAGGCTCTAGTAAAGGGGAATATCAAGGTGGGAATATGGGAGTGGGTGGGCGGGTGGGTGGGAAGTGGAATACCCTCATAGAGGCGGGGGAGGGGGAGGGGATAGGGGTTTCCAAAGAGTAGACCTAGAAAGGGGGAAACATTGGAAATGTAAATAAAGTATCAAAAAAATTAATAAAAGAAAGGTGGGAGGCAGGAAGTAGCTCTCTGAGGATGGAATGCCTGTGGACAGACTGTAGTGGGGCTTGAGCCTGGCCTGCTGGGTAGATCCAAGGTCCAGCAATGAATTCTTTGTGAGAGAAAACTTTTCCCTTGAGTGTTACAACTCAATATAACAGCCACTCTCTGATGAAAAAAAAAAAAAAGGTGAATGGAGGGAGGGAACTGGGTGGAAGATGGGGTGGGGAGGGGAACTTGAGTGGGAATCAGATGTGGGGAGTGAGGTTGGGAGAGAGCTGAGACAGAGAACAGAAATGGGGGGCACATCTCTGAGAGGAGTCTGAGACCTGGGATGGTGAATGCTCCCAGCCATCTATGGGGGTGACTCTAGCTGATGCTCCTAGCAGCTGGGGATATGAAAACTGAAGTGCCCACCTCCTGTAGCCAGGGGTACTTCCAGTAGAGGGAGGGGGACATCAACCAACCCACAAAACCTTTAACCCAAAATTTGTCCTGCCTACAAGATGCACAGGGGTTAAAGATGAAGCAGAGACTGAGAGAATAGCCAGCCAATGACTGTCCCAACGTGAGACTCACCACATGGGAGAGAGCCAACCCCTGACACTATTAATGAACCTCTGCTGTGCTTACAGATGTCATCTGAGAGGTTTCATCCAGCAGCTGATGGAAACAGATGCAAAGAGCAGACATTTAGGTGGCAATTGGGGGGAGTCTTATGGAAGAGTGGGGCATAGTTTTGAGTGAGCTACAGGGGTCAACAACTACCTGTAACTCCAGCTCTAGGAGATCGGATGCTCTTTTCCAGGCTCTGTGGTCGCCATACGTTCATGGTATTCACTCACATAGACGTACACATAAATAGAAATAAATCTATCCAAAAACATTTAAAACTGATATATGTTTAAGGTAGATTCACTGTTTGTTTTATTTTGTTTGATTATTAATTTACTATATGTGTAGAGGAGTTTTGTCTGTGTGTGTGTGTCTGTGTACTTTGTATGTCCTTGGTGTCTGAAGATGTCAAAGGAGGTAATTGAATCTCCTGGAGTTGGAGTTAACACATTGGTGGTGGAAATTGAACCTGGGTTCTTTGGAAGAGCAGCCAGTGCTCTTAATGTCTCAGACATCTCTTTAGCCCCTATTTCTTTGTTTCTGAGGTAGAATCTTACATTGTAGCCAAGGCTGGCCTAGAGCTCCCAGTGTAGCCTAAGTTAACTTCAAGTTTGATTTTGCTGTAATCCTCCTGTCTCAGTGTCCTGAGAGCTGGAGTTATAGGCGTCATGACTGGCTTTGTTCTTTCTCCTTTCAATCTTCTCTCCTACCCTGTCTGTCTCCTCCCTACCCCCTCCTTTCTTTGCATGGCAGGAGTGACATAGCTCAATGGATGTCAGAGGACAGCTTGTCAGAGTTAGTTCTCTCCATCCACCATGAGGGTACTGTCAGGTCCAAAGGAAACTCAGGACAAATGGCTAACTGTGGGACCTATTAGCATTCCAAAGCACATGCTGGCCTCCAGGCTCCCTCAGGATCACAAATACTTGTTCCAGAGTCCATCTGGCTGGCATCATTGCTTCTCTCAGCTCTTCTCACCCCTCCCCCTCCCCTAAACTTCTCTAGCTCATGGACTTCCCTTCCCATGGCTTCTGATTTCTATATAAGCCTGCCATTTCCACCATCTGCCCTCCTTGCTCTTTTGGCTCTCTCTTGGTCTCTTGGTCCTCTCTGTCTTGGCCCATCCTCCTAGTTCTCTCTCTCTCTCTCTCTCTCTCTCTCTCTCTCTCTCTCTCTCTCTCTCCCTCTCTCTCCCTCCCTTCCTCCCTCCCTCCATTTCCCTCCCTCCTTCCCTCTCCCTCCCTCCCTCCCTCCCTCTCTCTCCCTCCCTCCCTCCCTCCCTCTTTTGCTCTCCCTTACTTCTGTCATGGCCTGGCTCAGTCTACTGTTTAGATCTACTTTCTCTCTCTGCCCTGGAGTCTTCCACATGCCTCTGGCTGCAGTAGCTCTCAATATCTACAACACAAGTCTTCCACTCAACCATACCTGGAGCAGTCATGTCCTCACTTTATACATCTGATGCCGAAGCCCTCGCTGTATTTATATACCAAGGATTGAACTCTGAGTATCAAGACTGAAAGCAGATGACTTTATTCACTGGGCAATCTCTTTAGCTCAGTCTTTGTGTAATTAACCAGGTAGGAAAATGTCTCATTGTTGGCAAAGGATAGAATTAGTCTCTTGAATGAAAGTAGACTTCTTGCATTTCATCCTTTTGCCATTAAGTAAAGGTGGAGGCCAGTAGCAGGCTCTCAGCAAATATTGACTTCCTGCTTGACACATTTCTTCATCTAATATATTTTTCACCATGTTTAAAGCTGAACTACATCAGATACTGGAAGACAGCCTCTAAAATGTTGGGTTCTTAAGGAAATGGCTCAAGACAGCGTGAATGTGGTATGAGGAAAAGTCCCAGCTGGAACAGAAGGGGAAATCATGTGTGGCTCTGGGCATGTAAATACAAGGAAAGAAAGCTGAGAAACACATCATTATTGTGTCATTTTCGAGGCAATATAAAGAGCCTCTTTCATGTGCTAGGAGCTCCTTATATAATGTGGGTGTGGATGATTGATTGGTTGAGAGGACAATGAAACAGATAGGGAGCGTATTCATGACTTTCTCCTAGCAGACTGGTAAGAACATTTTTGTCATCTTTGCCTTCTTATCTTCCCATTCTACATACCAACAGGAAAGACAGAGAATGATGCAGTGTGCTTGAAACCTCCCTAAATAAAAGCCTGGTATCCACGTGGACTTTCCGTGGTATTTAAGTATGTTACTGCTGCTGCTGACGTACCCCAGGAAGGTTATGTAATCCGGTTATGAAATACCAACAAAGAATGGTAGTATCTTTACTGGCAGCTGGTATAAGATGAGTATCCACGCCTTTGCCTTTGCCCAAAGTTGAATATCAACTTTCCAGTTAGCTTTGGAATTCAAATGAAAGGGCCCATTAACAGAAAGACAGGCGTTTTGTGGGAATAAAATCCAAAACAATTATAACACCCCCAGTCCAACCTGAACAAAGCTGCCTTTCCTGAGCTAACTGATAGACACTTTAGTATTAAGATTGGAACAGTGCCATGCTTTCTCCTCCTTTTCTTTTAATTCATGGTGTATTTTTCCTATCTGTGTGTCCTTACTACTGGCGAAACTAAGTTTACCCTGTTGTCCTGACTGCTGATTAAAGGTAGTTTAAAGTTCCTTCAGCAAGGAAGAACATAGTGAGAAGTCACAAATCATTGCTCTGTTTATATTTCTATCATACATGTTAAATATTTCCGCTAAGGAAAGGGCAGTTAGTTGTGATCATCTTTTCATGAAGGTCATTCAGTGACGCTCCTTCACATTAATAATGGTTTAAAGCTCAGTTTGCTTTTTGTGGAGGAATCAAAGTTCAGACAGTTTTCTAGCTTGCATAGAGTTTTAAGTTAATGAAGGACTAGGGACAAGCAATTTTTTTTCCTCAACCGTATTTTTTTTTAATTTTATTAGTTATTTTTGCCTTTCTTTGCCAATGTTTTACAGATATGTTTGCTTTTCTTTGGAAACTAGGAGGCTGTTATGGAAGACCAGGTAAGGGGTGAGGCAAGCAATTACTTGGGTAAAGGAAAGTCAGTAACTTAGTTCTGTTACTGAAACTGAAGTTGTATACTGCTCACTGCTCGACTGAAAATCCCAGAGCAAGAAATATGTTAAAAGAAATAGATGTAGTCATGGCTGGTCTTGGGGACAAGATGGGGACTTTCCTGTCTCAAAGCTCCATCTTGGCATCTCGGAATGAAACTCAATGGCAGGGCATTTGCACAGTATGCTCACACCCCTGCTTCTGTCCCTACACTGCCAAAACAAAGAAAGTCTCCATGTAGGACAGACGTGGGAATAGTTTTTGTGGGACACAAAGTGGTTATAAGACAGTGAGGAAAACCAAACCTTACCTGGACTGAGTCTTCCTCTCCAGAGCACCAAGTCTTTCCTGAGCCTCCTACCTCAATCTGCTGAGTGTTGGAATTACAAGTATGTACTACCACACACCTGCTTTATGCAGTGCTAAGGATTGACCTCGGGGCGTCCTGCATTCTAGACAAACCACCAACTCAGCTAGAACCCAACACCTACCTATTTTTGAGATATAAAGTATTAATCCTTGTGATGTAGAACTACTTTGGTGCCATGATATTCTTTTTTTTTTTTTTTTTTTTTTTTTTTTTTTTTTTTTTTTTTCCGAGACAGGGTTTCTCTGTGTAGCTCTGGCTGTCCTGGAACTCACTCTGTAGACCAGGCTGGCCTCGAACTCAGAAATCCGCCTGCCTCTGCCTCCCAAGTGCTTGGATTAAAGGCGTGCACCACCGCCACCCGGCTCCATGATATTCTTAGAGAAGAGCTTGGTCTCCAACTTTCACAGAAACAGTTTGAATCTCGCCACCCTTTTCTTTAGCTCTGACCTGTTGCTTGCAGTACCTTACCATGAGATTTTTTGTGGAAGCGTACATAACGCCTCTTTTGATTTCAATGTCAGCTGTGTTCCTTCAATCAAAACTCCGTCAAACAGCAAGAGACATTTTTGACTGCTTCTCTTGCCACGACTCTTGCCTTTGCAGCTCAGACTCTGCCTCCACACTGCTGCTGCAAGATCAGACCTGCCATATGGAGAGAGGTGCAAGTTGTTCAAGACTCTGCTCTGGAAAAAAATGAAGAAAAAAAAGATCCTCTTCCTTTTTTTGACATAAGTTCTCATTACGGAGACCTCTCTGGGCTAGAACTCACCATGTAGACCAGGTTGGCCTTGACTTTTGATATATTCCTAGTCAGCTTCCCAATTAGGCCTGAATCACTGGAAATGGCAACTATTAATGTTTTTTATACACTTGTAATTGCACAACCTTATGGAGTCTAATATGATATTTTGATACCCATGTGAATTATGTAATGATCAAATAGCATATCCAACTGCTTATTGAAGCTCATGTTTTTTACTCTAGCACTCAGGAGACTGAGACATGAGGATTGTTTTGAGTTCTAGACCAGCCTGGGTTACAGAAGGACGCCCTGTCTTTAAAACCTAAACACAGGAGCAGATAAATTTACTCAGTTGATAAATACACAGGTCAGCAAGCCTAACAGACCATGTTTTCTCCCTGAGATCAACATGGTGGGGAAAACTGACAACTACAGGTTGACCTCTGATCTTCCCACGTACACCATGGTGCTCAGGAGTGTGTACACACACACACACACACACACACACACACACACACACACACATACACACACACACACACACACACACACACACACACGGAAAAAAGAAAAGGGTAAAGCAATTAAAGAAGGAATCTGTTTACTTCCTGGGCTCAATGTAGGTACAAAATAAATATAACAGACTTCTATTCAAATGGCACTGGGTTGAAGTACTGTCAGGATGAGACTTTGATATCACATTTGACCTCTCCAGATAAATCACTAGCATTCTATGCTTTCAGATTTGCACTAGAAGCTTCACTAGTCACTGAAGCAGCTATTATCCTTAGATTCCATGGTGGCAAAGTAATGATTTCCCCAAATGTCCAGATTCTAATCCCCAGAAACTATGAATACATATTCTTCCATGGCAACAGAAAATTAAGGTTTCAAATTTTATAAAGGCTAATAATCAGTTGAGTTACAATGGGGAAATTATCCTAACTTACTTTTGCTGGGCTCGCTGCAATTACAAGTGCACTGGAAAGTGGACAAAGGTGTCAGAAGAGCAGGAGGTGAGAAAGAACAGATAGACTGATGCCGACTCAAGGAATGCAGGTAACATCTGAAGCTGGAAAAGATAAGAAAACAACTCTCCCAAGGATCTCCCGCACAAGAATGTAATCTTACTAATACCTTAATTTTAGCCCAGTGAGAGTCATTTAGAACTGCTAACCACAGAATTGTAAGATTATAAATTGGTGTATTAAACAACAAAGTTTATGCTGTTATTGTCCTTCACAGGAGTCACAGGAAACTAAACACATCCCATATAACCAATTGGTGACATTTATATTTTAATTTCACTGAATTTTAAAAAATTGGTTATTTTATAATACATACAAGGAAAAAGGTGGTTTCCTGCCCTTTCTTGCCTATTATGATTGCGGAGGCAATGACTTTATTAGTCACACTTCTCCTGGTCCTTTTAATAAAAAATTTCAATTTGCAACCTAATTTTCATTTGAGATTTCATGAACCTCTTTAGGTTATTTCATATGATTTAACATATGTGAAAGTTGAAATACAATACTGTCATGGTGGTACATATCTACAATCTCAACAATCAGGAGATTGAGGCAAAAGGATTGTTACATCTTTGAGGCCAGTTTAGGCTCGTAGTAAGCCTGAGGACAGAGTCAGACATGTAGGAAGACATTGTCTCAGGAAACAAACCAAACAAAAAGTAGACCATGTTGGCATATGCATAATCCAGTGATTGGAAGACAAGAGAGTCAAGGGCTCAAGGCCAATCTAGGCAACATAATGAATTTGAGGACAGCTTAGAATATGTAAGATTCTCCCTCCAAACAAGGAAGGCAGACACAGTATTGTACATTTATATTCGCAGCACTTGGGAGGCTAAGGCAAGAGGATCATTGTAAATTTAAGGGAACCTGGGTTACATAGTAAGTTCTAGACCAGACTCAACCAGATACATGTGAGACAATGACAAAACAAGAGGTCAGAGCAGAAGCTAAGTTGGTAGAGAGCACTTATATAAAACTCATAAAGTCCTGTGATCCCCCAGCACCACATAAACCAGGAGTGGTGATGAACATGTGTAATCCCAGCAACAACATGGTAATACACAACTATAATCCTGTCGCTTGAGAAGTGAGGGCAGAAGAATCCGAAGTTAAAGTTCATCCTTAGTGTCTTTTACATACATGGTCTTTTAAAAATCAGCCTGGGCTATATAAGACCCTGTCTCAAAAAAAAAAAAAAAAAAAAAAAAAAAGGTAAGGAATTTTTGGTTGTTGCTTTGTTTTTTCCCAAAGGAAGGTCTGACATAGCCCAGGCTATATAGTATAGTACCTCTCTATGCAGTCAAGGCCAACCTTAAACTTCTGATCCTCTTGACTCCACCTTTTAAATCCGGGGGTCAGAGCTCAAAGACACCAAGCTTGGTTTATGCAGTGCTTGGAATCAAACTCAGAACTTTGTGCACACTACTTGAGCATTCAACCACCCGAGCTATGTTCCCAGACCAAAATATTTATATTTAAGTCTTTTATTTGTTAATTCTTTGGGAATTTCATACAATGTATTTTGATCCAATTCACATCTGACTTCTCCCAGATCCTCTTATACTTCCGCTCTCCCTCCAACTTCGTGTCTTTTTTTATTATAATAACTCATCAACTCTCATTTATGCTGCCCATATAGAGATCCCATTTGTGGCTGTATACTTCATAATTGGTTAGTCTCTACACTGTGACTAGTTAATTGTCATCCAAAGAAATTTCTCTGATGAGTTCTGAGAGCTTCAGTAATTAAATACAGGTATGATAATATCTCAGCATAGCTTCATTATTGGAATTTATAATTCTGGAGTTGTAATGACAGTGCTCTAAGGGTGATTCATTAAGATCACAAATTTGAGGCCAACGTGGTTTTTTCTTTCCTTCTTCTTTTTTAAAATTTTGTAAGACAAAGTCTTATATTAAAGCCTTAGCATCCTTCTACTCATCCAACCAAGTGCATAGCCATGCCCAACTAAATAGCCTTTTATTCCTAAAAGTAGATGAGTTAACATCTCATAGATGTTAACTATAGACACTCAAGATCTGTTAAGCTCTGTATTGATATTTTCAGTATCTCCAGAACTAGCTTGGCTGGTATTTAATTAATAAAATGCAAGGGTGATAAATTCAGTAATGATATTTTGAATAGACACATACATTTGTGTAATCTCTCTTTTTCAATAATTTATTTATTTATTCTCACTTTACATCCCGATTACAGTCCCCCTCCCTCATCTTCTCCCAATACCACCCTTACAAATTCCTCCCCACATTACTCCCTCCCCTTCTCCTCAGAAAGTGGGAAGCCCCTTTTGGGTACCACCACACCCTAGGACATCTAGTCCAGCAGAATTAAACACCTCTTCTCCAACAGAGGCCCAACTAGGCACACCTGGGAGGGAAAGAGCATCCAATGGCAAACAACAGAGACAGCCCCCACTACAATTGTTAGGGGACCCACATGAAACCAAGCTGCAGATCTGCTACATTTGTACAGGTGGCTTAGATCCAGTCCATGTATGCTCTTTGGTTCGTAGTTCAGTCTCTGGGAGCCCCCATGGACCCAGGGTAGTTGATCCTGTAGGTCTTCTTGTGCTGTCCTTGACCCCTTTTTAAAGCTCAATTCTATCTTCCACTATTCCACAAGACTCCCCAAGATCCACCTGATGTTTGGTCATGGATAGCTGCATCTGTTTCCACTCGCTGCTAGATGAAATCTCTCAGAAGACAGTTATGCTATGTTCTTGTCTGCAAGCTTAGCAGAGTATCATTAATAGTGTCAGGGGCTGACTCTTTCACATGGGATGGGTCTCAATTGGGACAATCATTGGTTGGCTATTCCCTCAATCTCTGCCCTGTCTTTAACCCCTGTACATCTTGTAGGCAGGACAGATTTTGGGTTGAAGGTTTTGTGGGTTGGTTAATGTTCCCCACCCCCTGGCTATAGGATGTGATACTTCACTCTCTATATCTCCTGCTGGTAGGAGTCTCAGCTAGGATCACCCCCATAGACTCCCCATAGCCTTCCCCACCCCAGGTCTCCAGCTAGTTCCAAAGATGCCCCCACCAATTTCCATTCCCACCCCCAGACCTCTCCCACCCCCCCACACCTGTTCAACATCTCTATACCCTTGCTCACCCCCTCTCCCACCCAGTTGCCTCTCTCCATCCACCTCCGATAACTGTTTTGTTTTCCCTTCTAAATAGGATTCACACTTGCTTCTTGGACCCTCCTCATTACACAGTTTCTTCAGGTCTGTGGATTGCAGTGTGGTGATCGTGTACTTTATGGCTAATGTCCAATTACAAGTGAGTACATACTGTGCA
Source organism: Uromys caudimaculatus (assembly GCA_028551405.1). Classification (NCBI taxonomy): domain Eukaryota; kingdom Metazoa; phylum Chordata; class Mammalia; order Rodentia; family Muridae; genus Uromys; species Uromys caudimaculatus. Next base: position 36,385,690 of record CM052722.1, on the reverse strand, counting down.
TGTTCTTTTGGGACTGGGTTACCTCAGTCAGGATGATATTTTCTAGTTCCATTCATTTGCCTGCAAGTTTAATGGTGTATTCATTTTTAATATCTGAATAGTATTCCAGTGCGTAGATGAAACACTTTTTCTGTATTCATTCTTCAGTTAAGGGACATCTAAGTTGTTTCCAATTTCTGGCTATTATGAATAAAACTGCTATGAACATAGTGAAACATATGTCTTTGTAGTATGGTGGAACTTCTTTTGGGTATATGCCCAGGAATGGTATAGCTGTGCCTTCAGGTAGAACTATTCCCTATTTCATGAGTGTATTAGTCAGGGTTCTCTAGAGTCATGGAACTTATAGGTAGTCTCTATATAGTAAGGGAATTTGTTAATGACTTACAGTCTGTAGTCAAACTCCCTAACAATGGTCAGCAGTAGCTGTGAATGAAAACCCGGGGATCTAGCAGTCGCTTAGTCCCACAAGACTCGCAGGCGAAGAAGATTGAATCTTCCTCCTTCCAATGTCCTTATGTAGATCTCCAGCAGCAGGTGTGGCCCAGATTAGAGGTGTGCGTACCACCACACCTGAAACTTGTGTCTTCCAGACTCAAGATGTAGATCACAGGTGAGCCTTCTAATTCTGGATTGTAATTCACTCCAGATATAGTCAAGTTGACCATCAGAAATAGCCACTACAATGAGAAACCACCAAATTGATTTCCAAAGTGGTTGTGCAAGTTTGAACTCCCACCAACAATGGAGTACTCCCCTTGCTTCATATCCTCTCTAGCATGTGCTGGAGAGTTTTTGATCTTAGCCATTTTGGCTGGTGTGAGGTCGATCTCAGAGTTGTTTTGATTTGCATTTCCCTGATGACTAAAGATTTTGAACATTTCTTTAAATGCTTCTTGGCCATTAGAGACTCCCATTTTTAATTGGGTCATTTGGCTTGTTATTGTCTCACTTCCTGAGTTAGTTCTCTGTTGAATAAAGGGCTGGTGAAGATCTTTGTGCATTCTGTAGGCTGCCATTACATTTTGTTACTGTGTCCTTGGCCTTACAAAAGCTTTTCAATTTCATGAGGTCCCATTTATTAATTGTTGATCTTAGTGTCTGAACTATTGGTATTTTGTTCAGGAATTTGTCTCTCGTGCCAATGAATTCAAGGCAATTCCCCACTTTCTGTTCTTTAGATTTAGTGTATCCAGTTTTATGTTGAGGCCTTTGATACACTTGAACTTGAGTTTTGTACAGGGTGATAAATATGGATCTTTTTGCATTCTTGTACATGCAGACATTATTTAGACAAACATCACTTGCTGAAGATGCTTTCTTTTTTCTATTGTATGGTTTTGGTTTCTTTGTCTAGGCCTGCAGGTTTATTTCAGGGTCTTCTCTTCTTTTTTTTTTTTTTTTTTTAAAGATTTATTTATTTATTATAGGTAAGTACACTGTAGCTGTCTTCAGACACCCCAGCAGAGGGCATCAGATCTCATTATGGATGGTTGTGAGCCACCATGTGGTTGCTGGGATTTGAACTCAGGACCTTCGGAAGAACAGTCAGTGCTCTTACCCGCTGAGCCATCTCTCCAGCCCCCCAGGGTCTTCTCTTCTATTCCACTGATAAACCTGTCTGTTTCTATACCAATACCATGCAGTTTTTTACCACTGTCGTGCTGTAGTTTGCCTTGAAATCAGGGATGGTGATACCTCCTGAAGTTTTTTGTTGTACGCGATTGTTTTAGCTATCCTAGGTTTTTTGTTTTCCATATGAAGTTGAGAATTGGTCTTTCAAGGTCTGTAAAGAACTGTGTTGGGATTTTGATGGGAATAGCATTGAACCTGTAGATTGCTTTTGGTAAAATGGCCATTTTTACTATGTTAATTCTACCCATCTAGGAGCAGAGGATATCATTTCATCTGATATTTTCCTCAACTTCTTTCTTCAGAGAATTGAAGTTCTGTCATACAAGTCTTTTACTTACTTGGTTAGAGTTACAGCAAGATATTACATATTACTTGTGGGTATTATATAGGTTTCACTAATTTCTTTCTTAGCCCATTTATCATTTGTATACAGAAAGGCTACTGATTTCTTTGAGTTAATTTTGTATCCAGCCACTTTGCTGAAGGTGTTTATCAGCTATAGGCATTCTTTGGTAGAATTTTGAGGGTTGCTTACATATACTATCATATCATCTGTGAATAGCACTACTTTGACTTCTTCGATTCCAATTTGTTTTCACTTGATCTCCTTTAGTTGTCTTATTGCTCTATCTAGAACTTCAAGTACTATGTTGACTAGGGAGAGAGTGGGCTTCCTTGTCTTGTCCCTGATTTTGGTGGAATTGCTTTAAGTTTCTCTCCATTAAATTTGAAGTAGGCTTTAATCCCAGCACTTGGGAGGCAGAGGCAGGTGGATTTTTGAGTTCGAGGCCAGCCTGGTCTACAGAGTGAGTTCCAGGACAGGGCTACACAGAGAAACCTTGTGTCAAAAAACAAAACAAAAAAAAAATTGAAGTAGGCTATTGGCTTGCTGTATATTGCTTTTATTATGTTTAGGTATGCACCTTGTATCGCTGATGAATCCAAGACTTGTATCTGAAGGGGTGTTGGATTTTGTCAAAGTCTTTTTCAGCATCCAATGAAAATCATGATTTTTTTCTTTCCCTTAGTTTATATGGTGGATTACAGCGATGAATTTTCCTATATTGAGCCATCCCTGCATCCCTGGGATGAAGCCTACTTGATCATGATCGTGGTGGATGATGATTTTGATGAGTTCTCAGACTCAGTTTCCAAGTATTTTATTGAGTATTTTTGGATCAATGTTCATAAGGGAAATTGCTCTGATGTTCTTTTTCTTTTTTCAGTCGTTGTTTGTTTAGGTATCAGGGTGATTGTGGCCTCATAGAATAAGTTTGGCAATGTTCCTTCTGTTTCTATTTTGTGTAATAGTTTGAGGAGTTTTGGTATTAGCTATTCTTTGAAAGTCTGGTAGAATTCTGAGCTAAAACCATCTTGCCCTGGGCTTTTGTGGTTGGGAGATTTTAATGACTGCTTTCATTTCCTTAGGGGTTATAGGACTGTTTAAATAGCTTACCTGATCTTGATTTAAATTTGGTAAGTTGGTATCTGTCTAGAAAATCATCTATTTCATTTAGACTTTCCAATTTTGTGGAGTACAGGTTTTTGAAGTAAGACCTAATGATTCTTTGAATTTCCTCAGTGTCTGTTGTTCTGACTCCCTTTTCATTTCTGATTTTGTTAAATTGGATACTGTTTCTCTGCCTTTTAGTTAGTTTAGCTAGCCGTTTGTCTATCTTGTTGATTTTCTCAAAGAACCAACTCTTGGTTTCATCAATTCTTTGTATTGTTCTCTGTTTCTAATTTATTGATTTCAGTCCTGTGTTGAGTATTTCTTGTCATGTACTACTCTTGGGTGTCTTTGCTTAGATTTTTGTTTTGTTTTCTGTTTTGTTTTTTTTTTTTTCAAGCTTTCAGGTGTACTTTTAAATTGCTAGTATGAGAACTCTCTAATTTATTTTTGAAGGCACTTACTGTTATTAACATTAACTTTCCTCTTAGCACTGCTTTCATAAGTTTGGGTATGGTGTGCCTTCATTTTCATTGAATTCTAAAAAGTCTTTAATATTTTTATCTTTATTTCTTCCCTGACACAGGGATCATTCAGTGGAGAGTTGGTCAGTTTCAATGAGTTTGTAGGCTTTTTGTTGTTGTTCAAGTCCAGCTTTTATCCATGGTGGTCTAATAAGATACATGGGAATTATTTCAATTTTCCTGTATCTGTTGAGGATTGAGTTGTAACCGACCATACGATCAATTTTAGAGAAGGTTCCTTGAGGTGTTAGGAAGAAGGTATATTCTTTTGTGTTTGAGTGAAAGGTTTTGTAGACATCTGTTTGATCCATTTGATTAATAACCTCGGTTAGTTTCATTATTTCTCTGTTTAGTTTCTGTCTCAATGACCTGTCCATTAGTAAGAGTGGGGTGTTGAAGTCTCCCACTATTAATCTGTGGGGTTCTTTGTATGATTTAATCTTTAGTAATGTATCTTTTATGAATGTGGGTGTGCTCTTGCATTTGAGACATAGATGTTCAGAACAGAGACGTCCTCTTGGTGGACTTTTCCTTGATGCGTATGAAGTGTTCTTCCATATCTCTTTTGTTTACCTTTAGTTGAAAGTTTATTTTATTAGATATTATAATGGCTAGTCCAGCTTGCTTCATGGGTCTATTTGCTTGAAAAACTTTTTTCTAGCCCTTTACTCTAAGGTAATGGCTATCTTCATTGCTGAGGTGTGTTTCTTATATGCAGCAGAATGATGGATTCTGGTTTTGTATCCACTCTGATAGCCTGTGTCTTTTTTTTTTTTTTTCAAAAGCCTGTGTCTTTTTATTTGGAAATTGAGCCCATTGATATTGAGAGATATTAATGACCAATGATTGGTTTTCTTGTTGTTGTTTTTTGTTTGTTTGTTTGTTTTCGAGACAGGGTTTCTCTGTGTAGCCCTGGTTGTCCTGGAACTCAGTCTGTAGACCAGGCTGGCCTCGAACTCAGAAATCCACCTGCCTCTGCCTCCCGAGTGCTGGAATTAAAAGCCTGCGCCACCACCGCCCGGCATGACCAATGATTGTTAATTCCTGTTATTTTGGTGTTGGTAGTGCTTGTGTGTGTGTGTGTGTGTGTGTGTTTGTGTGTATGTATGTATGTGCGTCTTTGTTTGTGCGTCCCTTATTTTTCCACTGGTGTGCAATTATTTATTTCATGTGTTTTCTTGTGTATAATTAACCTACATGGGTTTTTGTTTCCTTTCAATTATTTTCTATAGAGCATGATTTGTAGATAGATACTGTTTAAATTTGGTTTTGTCTTGAATATGTTGTTTCCCCATCTATGGTAATTGAAAGTTTTGCTGGGTATAGTCATCTAGGTAAGACATATGTCCAGACCCCTCTGGCTTTTAGCATTTTTGTTGAGAAATTGGGTGTAATTCTGATAGTTCTATCTTTGTATGTTACCTGCCCTTTTTCCCTTACAGTTTTAATACTCTTTCTTTGTTCTGTAGATTTTGTGTTTTGATTATTATGTGACAAGAGGATTTTCTTTTCTGGTCTAATCTATTTTGGTGTTTTGCAAGCTTCTTGTACATTTATAGGCATCTCTTTCTTTAGGTTGGGGTAATTTTCTTTTATGATTTATCTGAAATATTTTCTGGCCCATCAATCTGGGATTCTTCACTGTCTTCTATTTCTATTATTCTTAGGTAGGTCTTTTCATAATATCCCAGATTTCCAGGATATTTTGGGTCAGAAATTTTTTAGATTTACTATTTTCCTTGACTATGTATCAATTTGTTCTATTGTATCGTCTACTCCTGAGATTCTGTCTTCCATCTCTTGTATTCTATTGGTGATGCTTGTGTCTGTTTGTTCCTATTCTTTTTCCTAGGTCTCCCATGGCCATGATCTCCTTAGATTGTGGGGTTTTTGTTATTGCTTCTATTTCCATTTTCAGGGCTTGAACAGTTTTATTCATTTCTTTTACCTGTTTAACTGTATTTTCCTGTATTTCTTTAAGGGATTTATTAGTTTCTTTTGTAAAGGCCTCTACCTGTTTGATTGTTTTCATTTCTTAGATGAATTTATTAATCTCCCCTTTAAAGGCATTTATCATTTTTACAAGGTTGGATTTAAGGTCGTTTTCTTGTGCTTTGGTTGTGTTAGGATATTCAGGGCATGCTGTAGTGGAATAGCTTTGCTTCGAAGGTGCCTGTTAGCCTGGCTCTTGCTCTTTGTGCTCTTATGCTGGCCTTTAGCCATCTGGTTGTCCCTGGATGTTCCTGGTGTAGCAGGTATTGGGAAGGCAGACCTAATCTGGATTTTCCCAGTGCAGCAGGCCTCCAGTAGGTAGTCTTGGACAGGATGTTCTAGGTGTAACAGGCCTGGATATTCTTTGTGTGGGAGGCCTAGATGCTCCTTGTTTGGTGCACCTGGTTGTTCCTTGTTGGGTGGACCTAAATATTCTTTGTTCACTAGACCTGATGGAGACTGGAAGAACAATGGCCAAGACAATAGAGCTCCGGGGAAAGCCTGCCTGTAATATCTCTTTATCATGTTGTTTCCAACCCTCCCAAAAGGTATACATTTTTCCTGTGTTCAGATTTATCATTTCACTGTTACAGTAGGTACACATCTGTCTTAGTCAGGGTTTCTATTCCTGCACAAATATCATGACCAAGATGCAAGTTGGGGAGGAAAGGGTTTATTCAGCTTACACTTCCATGCTGCTGTTCATCACCAAAGGAAGTCAGGACTGGAACTCAAGCAGGTCAGGAAGCAGGAGCTGATGCAGAGGCCATGGAGGGATGTTACTTACTAGCTTGCTTCTCAGGGCTTGCTCAGCCTGCTTTCTTATAGAACCCAAGACTACCAGCCCACAGATGGTACCACCCACAAGGGGCCCTCCCCCCTGATCACTAGTTGAGAAAATGCCTTACAGCTGGATCTCATGGAGGCATTTCCTCAACTGAAACTCCTTTCTCTGTGATAACTCCAGCTTGTGTCAAGTTGACACAAAACCAGCCAGTACAACATCCCTTATAAATTATGTATCTCTCATTATATTAGTCCCTAAACAATACCATTATTTTATGTGTGATGGGTTCTCACTATGTAGTACTGGCCAGCCTGGAACTTGTAGCAATGCTTCTGCCTCCCTTTCCTGAGTTCTAAGATTACAAGTATGTGCTGCCACACCCTGAAATAATGTGTGTGTATGTGTGTCCATAATTAATACAATAATAATATAATTATATCTTATACACTTCTGGAGAATGAACCAAGCCCAGAATTTGTTTTATATAATAACCTAACATTCTGTAATTAAGACAGCATTTTCCATGTGTTATCTCCTAGAGATTTCTATCAGCCCTGTGAGATGAGTCTAGTTCCAAGCAGATGTCTTCATAAATGTAGATGTATAATAGGCTGAAGAGGTGGTATAGTGATTTTCTCACTGCTTTTCCAGAGGACCTGAGTTTTGTTCTCAGCACCCCTGTTAGGCAGATCATAAACACCTATAACTCCAGTTCCATGGAATCCAGTGCACCATTCTGGTCTTCTAGAGTACCTGTGCGTGCAAGTGTGCACGCGTGTGCGCACACACACACACACATACACACACGTTAAAACATAAAATATGTTACATATAGAAATATAGATGTTAAAATGTTAGCCCAAGATCACTCAGTCAATTAGTACTAGAAATTAGCATAAAGTTCCAGCCTCAGCTTGATGATTCACTCTCCACACTGGGAGGATAAAGCAGAAAAATTGACTTCTAGGCCATTCTGGGCTACTTAGTGAGAACCTGACTCCAAAGATAAAACCAACATACAAAACAACCCCAAAAATAAAAACAAGCTGCGGTAGCGGCATATAGCTATGATCCCAGAATTTGAAAGTTGGAGGCAGGAGGATCAGTAGTTCAAGGTTGTTCTTCTAGTTGTAGGTCAACCTGGGTTTCATGAGACCCTGCCTAAAACGTATTTATAAAATAAACTATTCATCATTTTTTCTGTCTTCTGCCTAGGATAAAGTATATAATGCCTGTTCTTTTACATTTAATATCTTGGTATGCTCTCTGTCTAAGGACAACAAATTAAACGGATTTTTGGAACTTGGAGATGGAATACGACTTGCTTCAACCACTCTGTGCAGAGATCTGATGTTTCAGTATCTCTAGGACTGGTGCCTTCTCTTGTTTGGGGTGAAGGTGTAGGTGGCAAAATATGAAGGTAACACTTTTTGTAACTCTTTGTTTTTGTACATTGTTTATTGCAGTGTGTCTGGTTTTACGCTACAATGTGTATGGAAGTCAGAGCACACTTGAAGGAGCTGATCATCTTCTATGGGATCAATCTCAGGTCTTCATGCTTTGCACTAAGTACCTCTACCAGCTGAGCAATCTCACTGGTCCCTTTTGCCATTCTTTGTTATTGAAAAACAATTTTATTAGAGATATATGCTTTAGTTTGAAGATTTATTCTTTTCAACACATAAGCAGTGCCTTGGACATTTAGAGCCAAACTGCTGAGCCAGTGAGATGGCTCAGCAAGTAAAATTCCTTGCTGTATAAACCTGACAACGTGAGTTCAATACCCAGAGCACACACAATGGTGAGGGAGACATCTGACTCTTCTGAGCGCCACATATGACCTCCACCATAGCAACATGCCCATACATGTAAACATATAAATACATTAATAATAAATAAGATAAGAATGTAGAGCTGGATGGTGGGTTGAGAGCACTTACTATTCTTATAAAGGCCTGTATGGTAGCTTACAGCCATCTGTGACACAAGTTACACATGATCTAACACTCACTTCTGATTCTTTGGCACTGGGTATAAACATGGTACACATAAATACATGCAGGAAAAACATAGAGAATAGAAATAAAACTTTATTTGTATTTTTTTTTAACTTTTCTGAGGCAGGGCTTCACTATATAGACCAGACTGGCCTTGAATACACAGAGATCCTTATACTTCTGCCTCTTGGGTGCTGGGATTAGAGGCATGTGGGTCACAGTCAGCAACATAAATAAATCATTTTCAAAAATCAATAAAATAAATACATCAAGTAAAAATTTTAGAGTCAAACTGCTAGTTAGCAAGTTCTAATCTGTGTCTTTTCAGTTAGGTATTTATCACAGGAAAACTATGACATCATTTCTTGAAAAAAAGAAGAAACCATTAGAATGCCAGTTTTCATTTTGATATTGTTATTTCTTACTCTAAGTTTCTTAAGATTATTAAAAGTTCAAGAAGGTCACATGGTATCATAACAAGCAGAAAACTGCTAGTCTGGTCATTTATTAACCATGTGATAATAGCAAATTTTAAACTGCTTGAACCTGAAATGAAGCCAGGCTGTCATGTGTACTTTGCAAGGTTTCAAAGGACATATGGACATAAAAATAGCTAAATATGTTACTATAATCGTCACCATATCTCCCTCCCTCTCCTTTTCAAGAGGACCCTGCCGTGTAATGTAGGTTGTGCCCTAACTCAGTGATTCTCCAGCCTCTGTCTTCTGAGTGCTGTAATTACAGACTGCACATCTCTCCATCTCTTCCTCCCCACCTCTCTATGTGCATGTACATGCACACACACACACACACATACACACACACACGCCACAGCATGGAAAGTCAGAGTACAACTCTGTAGAGTGGGTTCTCAGGTTATCAGACTATAAATAGCAAACACCTTCATTTACAGTGATCCATCTCACTGGTCCTTGTTTGGTTTTGAGACAATGCCTCACTATTTGCTTCTGGCTGACCTTGAACTCCTTATGTAGCCCATACTGATCTTGAACTGGCAGTCCTACTTTAGCCTACTGAGTGAATCACAGGACTATACTATCAGGTCTGTATTTAATATCTTTATTGTGTACTTATTTAATTAGCTACTTTGGTTTTTGGGATAGGGTCTCACTCTGCATCTAAGGTTGGCCTTGAACTCACAACAGTCACCCTAGCCTCAGCCTTCCAATTGCTGGGATAATATAGGCATAAGCTATGGAGCTGCAGAGCTACCATGCCTGACTTTTAACTTATTGTTAGGTCCCAAACAGATGGCTAACTGAGGTACCCACTAAAATATCAAAGCAGAAATTCAGGTTCTTCCTGAATCTTTCAGTACCTACCTGTTTCAGGGCCCTACTGGCTGGCATACCCCACCCCCTATCCTAAATTTTCCAGCCCAGGGGTTGGACAGCCCTTCCCTCAGATGCCTGTCCCTATATAATATGACAATTTTGGTTACCTGACCTTTTCATCTGTTTTCTTGGCCCAGGCTGCCCCTCTTGGTGAGAAGCTGCTCTCTCCCTCTTCTCTCTTCCTGCTTCCCTCTCCCCTCTCCCTTCTCTCCCTCCTCCCCATCCTCCCCCTCCCCTCTCCTCTCTCCCCTCCCTCCTTTCCTCACCTAGCTCAGCTCAGACTGGTCATATTCTCTCTGGACATTCCCAGATGTCCCTGCCGCTGGCTAAGCTCTCCATCTTATCTACAATAAACCTTCTCTGTCATAACTAGAAGTAGTTATGTCCTTTCCTTTTGAAAATTTTCTTGTTTTCACTCAGATAATACAAAAGAAAGTGCTGTCTCCAATGTTTTTTTCAACACATTCTATCATTTGAGACTGTTATTATATTTTAAAATACAGCATTATTCCTTGATAATTGCAATTTCCACTTCTTACTAAAGGTGGCAGTGCGGCTCTCTATAGAGACCCAAATTTTAGCAGATAAACAATCTTATTTTTTACATTTCTTTGAAAATATATATTGCCTGGTATGGGCCTTTAATCCCAGCACAACAGAGTCAGAGGTAGGCCTGGCCTACATAGAAAGTTCCAGAAAAGCTAGGGCTATGTAGTGAGACCATTTCTCAACAACAACAACAACACTAATAAATTTAATATAATGTATTTTGATCATATTTATCCCCATTACCCTTTCATATACCTCACATTACAGTTTTTGACAGATCCTCACCTTGTGGCCAAACAGCAACCTGTTTTGTGTTAGAGTATGGTACTGTCCTATTGTTTGGTGGTTGGTGTGTCAAAGGCATACTACTGGAATGATACTGGTACATAAAATAGAATTTCATTCAAATAGGCCAGTTTGGTGGTACACATTTTTAATCTCAGCACTCAGAGCCTCGGGCAGGTGGATCATGCATTTGGGGCCACTCTGGGTTACAGAGTGAGACTCTGTCCAAAACAAAACAGAAATAAGAAAGGAGCTTCAGTCAAGTGACTTGCACAACTTCTCTATGATAGTTCTTTATGCTTACTTTCCATGTTATGACATCTTTGTTGGATCCCATCCCCACCTCCATGTTCGTTATTTAAATAGGTTAGAAGTCATCCTGTTTCCCGCCTCTGCTTTTATTACCTATGTGAATGAATGGCAGTGCCAACCATAGAAAACAGAGAAGAGGTCATAGAAAGGAATGAAGACACTAATATACCTACTGAACATGGGATTTTGTATAGCTAGCTCTTTTAACCAGAATGTTCTTTAAAGCAGAAACTGTAAAGGTCTTCACACACACACACACCCCTCCCTGACCTCCCTGCAGTTCTTAACTTTTCTCTTGGAACCTCTGTTTGACCTTTTGCTCAATTCTGTACTATTAGAGAAAACCAGAGTTGAGAGGCAGAATGTAGAGGAAAGAGCACTTATTTGGCATCATAAAACTCATTTTGGCATCTCTGTTCTGCTGGTCTAAATTTGGATTTCTCCAGAATAGTCATTTAAACCCTGAGGCTTGGTTATCTCATTTATAAATTGAGGTTAATAACAGCTCATGAAAGTTTGCCAGAAAATACAATATATGTAAAAGCATTTGTGTAACTTATATATTTAGTTAATCAATTTATCAAGATCTAGACATGAATGCTTGATGTATTGGGTCTTTTGGCACTTTAAAAAGACAACCCAGGAAATTTGCTAGCTCTGCTGAAATGACTTCTGCCCTTTACTCTCTTTGTTAAGACTGTTTCGGGGCCAGGCTTGGTGGCTCAGGCTTGAAATCTCAGGACCTGGAAGGTGGAATTCAAGGTGACCCTCAGCCACTTAATGAGTTTTGGTTAGCTGGGCTACAGGAGACTGTTTTTAAAAAATAGTTAGTAATCCCTTTGTGAGACTTTTATAGCACCTATACTTACATATGTTTAGTTTTTACTAAATGTTGAAATTCTTATTTACCTAATACAAATCCTTCTGAAGCAACTTGAGTCTTTCAAGAGCAGAGGCAGTAAGAAATTTCATCTTATTAAGTCTAGACCACATACAGGATGCACAAAAGATAACTAGAAAAAGGGAAAGTGGGGAAAAGATAGATAAAACAAGCATTGGTAAATAATAATAATAATAATAATAATAATAATAATAATAATAACAATAACAACAATAATAATAGAAGCTGGGTATGGTTGGTACATTCCTGTAATCCCAACATTTAAGATGTATAGGTAAGAATATCACTGCAAATTTCCTTCTGAACTAACACCATTGTATATACCTAAAATCTCAATAGTCAGGGGCATAGGAAAGAGGATTACAAGATTAAGTACAGCCTCAGATACATAGTAACCACCAGGTGAGCCTCAGGAACTCATAGAAACCACGTATTGCTGAGGATGGTGAATATACCTGAAATCTGAGGACATTCAAGGTGCAGGCAGGAAGATGGTAATTCAAGGTCAGCAGCTACTTTGTTTAAGCCAGCCATTTGTACCTGAGACTTTCACAAACAAACAGCATTGAAAAGGAAATGGAGGAAGAATAAGAACAATTTGATTGACAGAAATTAGAAAGGCAGCATCTTAGACGAAAGGAGCATGAAGAACGCTCATTTGGCAGTGACTAGAGTACACATAGGGAAGTTGTGGGGATAGAAAGATAAATAGGAGCTTACTTTGAAATCAGAGATGAGAACGTTTAAAGACCTCCCAGTCCTGTTTGGCTTATGTTGATTTCTTCCCCTAAGTGCTGGGAGTTATCTCCTCCCCTATTTCTCCTAAGATTGCAAGGGAACTACCTCTTTTCCTCTAACAGGAACTAACTTGCATCAGGAGCTGGTCGCAGGATGATCAGAGTGAACCTCTGTGCCTTCCGTTTTTACCTCTTCCTCCTACTGTTATTTTGCACTTGCTGACTCTTCTGACTTCCTGGCTCCGATTCTGTTCCTTAAACAATCACGATCAATCATATAAACCAGGTGTAGTAGTAAAGTCCTGAAGTCACAGGAAAATAGCACTCTTGAAGTCTGCCTCAGCTACCAAGCAAGTTCAAGGCCAGCATAAGCAACTTCGGAAGACACTGTTTCAAAGTAGATGGGGAAAAAAGGTGCTGGAAACATAGCTTTTTAAAAAAAAAAGTATGGGACAGGGGTGTAGTTCAGTTGGCAGAGTCCTTGTAAATAATATGCACAAGTCCGGCACCATGTAAATTAGTGGTGCTGGGCTGACCTAGGATCTCAGCATCAAGGAGGTGGAGACAGGAGGGTTAGAATTGGCTACAATGGCAAGTTTGAAGCCAGCCTGGGACACATCACTTTGTCTCAAAAACAACAGCAAACAAAAGCTAGGTAGGTGGTGAACAACTGTAATCCTAGAGCTGCCACAATTTGCAAGAAGATCAGAATTTCAGTCATCCTTAGCAACACAGTGAGTTTGAGTCCACCTGAGCTATGTAAACAAAGCAAGCAAGCAAACCACCAAAAAGGAAAACAGGCCTACATAATAATATAGGTGTGGGGGTATTTTAAACTTAAAAATCATTTTATGTGTATAGGTGTTTGGTCTGCAATGTATGTCTGTGTACTACATAAATGTCAGAAGTCATCAGATCCTGTGTAACTGGAGTTACAGATGGTTGTGAACTACCATGTGGGTGCTAGGAATTTTACCTGAGTCTTCTGCAGGAACAGTCAGTGCTGTTAACCACAGAGACATCTCTCCAGCCCTGTTCAATTGTCTCTTTAAAGCATGATTTCATTGTGTAGTTCAGGATTTCCTGGAATGCACAACAATCATTCCTGCATTAGCCTCCTAAGCACACAGATTACAGACTCTAATCACTATTACTGGCTCTGTTCATTCATTTAAATGTCAAGATTTTGACTGTTACAAACCTTAAAAGAGACTATTACAAACAAGTCAGTTCTATCGCCTGGATCTATGGCTTCAATTTCTACCATTAGTCACCATGATTATCATCTGTGTTAGTCCAATGATGACATAAGTTATAAAAGGGGAAAGATGTTCTAGGTGACACTGTCACCTTGGATTCTTCAGGCTCACTTGCACGCAACCATGCCAAGTTCATATTATGGAGCATTTATACTTCTGCCCCTTGACTTTGTGAATGGACAATATAAGTTACTTTGGAGAATAAAATTTGAATGGAAGTATCAAGGTGCAAGTTTTGATCCTAGGTTGTGGTAGCTCATTTTCTTTTCTCCTCCTGTACTGTTCTTTTAAAGGGATCTTGCTATGTAGCTGTAGTAGTTTGAGTGATAATGTCTCCCATAGGACACATCAAATATCTGGTATTTGAACACTTGGTCCACAGTTGATGGCACTGTTTGGGGAGGTGGAGGAGATGCAGCCTTACTAGAGAAAATATATTGCTGGAGTCACCCTTTGAGATTCAAAGCTTTTTGCCACTTTCTGCTCACTCCCTCTGCTTTGTGCTTGCAGTTTAAAATGTGAGCTGTCAGTTTTCAGCGCCTGCCACAATGTCTTGCTACCAATGCCTCTCTAGCATGATAGACTCATCCCTTTGGGTTACCATCCAAAATAAGCTCTCTCTTTCTAAGTTGCCTTGGTCGGTGCATGTTATCACTGCATCAGAAAATGAACCAGTACAGAAGTTGGTACCAGAGAGTGAGCTCTTGTGTCGAGAATCTGACATGTTTTTAGAGGAATGTGGAAAGCTTTGGAAGTTTGTACTAGGAGAGTGGTTAAACGCTATGAGAGGAGCTTACAGGGCCTTTCTAGTATGTATCTAGAAGACAGTAGTGCTAAGAAAAATGTGGACTGTGGAGGCCCAGCTGAAGAGGTTTCAGAGGGCAACAATATTAGAAAGTAGGCCAGAGGGCAGTCTATGATGTTTGGCAATGAATCTAGTTGAATTCTGACCTTGCACTAAGGACTTGACTGAGGCTAAATTAAAAATTAATGGACTAGTTTCTTTGGTGGAAGCAATTTCAAGGCAGCCTAATACTGAATTTATTGCATGGTTTTTGTTAATAACTCTTCTGCAGGTTTACAGTGAGAAAGAACAAACGATGCTGAAAGAAATACAAAATGCACAGTTTGAAGAAAAATAAGGAGCAGGAGCACTAGGATGCTTAATGTTGAAGCCGAAGGCTTGTGTTGTAAGAAATAAAGGGACAGCCGGGCAGTGGAGATGCACGCCTTTAATCCCAGCACTTGGGAGGCAGAGGCAGGCAGATTTCTGAGTTTGAGGCCAGCCTGGTCTACAGAGTGAGTTCCAGGACAGCCAGGGTACACAGAGAAACCCTGTCTCGAAAAACCAAAAAAATAAAAATTAAAATAAATAAATAAATAAAGGGACTAGTACTATTAAGGAGAAGGTTCATGCTCAACACTGGGATAAAGAAAAGGGTACACCCAGGGAAAGACCCTGCTTAGTTAACTTTCTAACCTTTGAATAAGAATGTAAGATATTTTCTATTCCTGTAAAGCATAAAGATCTGTTGCTAATGTAATTCAAAGGAGGCGGGCACCCCAATCAAGCAGCCAAACTTAACAGTGTCATATACATGGTTCCGGCTTGAAGGAAGCAAGAATGAAAGGATTCTGTATTCTTCCTCCATTGTTTCAGAGAGGCACTGAGGCCAGACAGTGTGTGGCAGGGGATTCCATGCATGAAGGTTCTTTCCAGGAAAGAGAGCTGTGAGAGATCATTGCATGAAGCTGTTGAAGTGAAGTCTGGATTGCAGTGGAGCCCCCAAGATGTTGGACACGCCACAGTTGTGGGATGTCTAGCAAAAAAAAAAAAAAAGCTGCATATAGAGAGGGGAACCAGCCCATGACAGAGATGTATGCTATAAGCAGCAACGTTAGAGGGGCAGATCCAAGTAAGCTTTTAAAACTAAAGTTCCAGGCATACAACACAGAATCATGGGGTTTGATGCTTCCCTGCTGGGTTTCAGCCTTGCTGTGGTCCAGTATTTCCACACTCTGACCCCATTTCTTCACGTTGGAAAGGCAATGTATATTCTGTGTTATTATATGTTGGAAGTATGTAGCTTGCATTTTGATTTTTCAGTGGTGTTACACACTTAAGAGATTGCCTTGATTCTCAGAAGACACTTCAGACTTTAAGTAGTATTGAGACTGAAAGGTTACGGAGACTTTCAAGTTGGACTAAATGTATTTTGTATTATAATATGGCCATTAGGTCTACGGGCTGGGCATGGGAAGTAGTGGTTTGAATGAGAATGTCCCCCATAGGTTCAGATATTTGAAAACACAGTTCCCTATTGGTGGCACTGTTTAGGAATGTTTAGGAGATACAGCCTTGCTATAGGAAGTCCATCATTGTGGGGAGGCTTGGAGGTTGACAGCCTTGTATCACTTCCAGTTCACTCTCTCTGCTTTGTGCCTTTGACTCAAGATGTGATCTCTCAGCTTTCCACTCCTGCCATCATGCCTGTCTCTTGCCACTATACCTCTCCACCACGATAGACTGTTATCTTTCTGGAACCTTACACCAAATTAACTCTTCCTTAAGTTGCCTTGGCCATGCTATTTTATCACAGCAATAGAAAATTAACTGATAGAGTATCTCAGGATAGCTTTAAACTAGTGATCCTACTGCTTTGCCTTCTTAACTTCTAGGATTACAAGTGTGTGCCACCCTGCCCAGTTCCATTTGCTCTTTTGTTATCACCTGGAAAATATGTACAAGAGAAAACCTTCTCACTGACCCAAAGATGATGAGAACACATAGAGCAGAGCTATTCAACCCAAGACATCACCTGTGGTGATTACAAAGGTCAGTGCAGCTTCTTGGGCCAGAAAAAGGAACATCAAGCTGAAGCCAAACTAGACTAACAAAACTTCAGCCAATAAGCAGATACACAAACTTCTTTCCCACGCCATCTGTTCCATGCCACTGCAGTTGGCCAGATCAAAAGACCATTTCATGCTAAGAAGTCAGCAACTATTTCTTCCTAAGGTACTATTATTTATGGATAGATTGTAATCACAAAAAGATGATGCCTTGGGGACTTGGAGACTGAGGAATCCTTTGGAGCTGTGCATCCTGATGAATACTTGAGAAAACCCATCTTCAGAGTGAAGAAGAAAAATATAATAGATGATGAAAAGCGTCTGAGGAGGGAGGAGAGGTAGGGATGGGTGGGTAGGTTCAGCTGAGTCTAGTCCTAGCACTAGCAAAGATGAAACTTGCTTAAGCTGCAGGTCTTATGTCAAAAACATTGTATGTTTTGTCATCAAAGTCTTCCCTCATCTCAACTGGGTGAGGTAGTATATGTCTGCAATCTAAACTTGAGAGACTCAAGTAGAAAAATTGCCAATTCAAGATATGCTTGTACAATAAACACTAACAGGGCAAAATATAAGCACAGATGAAGACATTCTTAAATTCCCATGTTTTGTCCATGAAATAATAATAAAAATTCTAAAACTGCCATGTCTTAGCTATTTTCTCATACATTATTTCATAACATTCATTCTCTGCATCTTAGACATGGCATTCTACCCTCAGTACATGCAGAAACACCTCTCCTAAGCCTTAAAGTGAATCCTTATCACAATGAACAAAAGAAAATAAAATGAGATGGTAAGGTTGCTCAGCAGGTGAAGCCTGTACAATCCTGACAACCTGAGTTTGCTCCCCAGAACCTATGTAACCCTAGCAGAGAAACAAATCAGAAAGTTGTCCTCTGACCCCTACACATGTGCCATGGCCTACACATCACACACACACACACACACACACACACACACACACACACACACACACACACACACACACACACCATGCACACAAATACACACCATGCACACACTCCATGCGCACATACACACACACCATGCACACATGCACACACACACACACACACACACACACATCAATGACAGAACACTTGCTTAGTAGGCAAAATGCATGGAATTTGATCCCCAACATGACACAAAATTCACCTTATTTTCAACTTATTTCATGCACTTGTGTAATCTACATATATGTGGACACCTAAACCTTTGGTTTTAGCTACATTTAGTTGATTCTGTCCCTTGCAACTGAAACATTAAGATGTTTTCCACAAGGAAAGGAAGGGAATGGTTGGACAACCAGATGTGTGTTCAGTATACCCTCAAGTGGTAAAAAAGGTAAACTCACTGTATACCTAGGATGTGTAGTTATGTTTTCATATTAACAAAACATCTTGAAGTTTAGGAATTTAGACAATTTGGGGGGTTGTCTGGGATGTCTGTGATACTCAGGTTGCCCATGATAAGTCTCTGGTCTTCACTGACTAGGCTGAGGAAGGATGTTCTAGGGTGGGCTCACTCAGAGTTGTGACTGTCAAAGCTTGATACTCTGAGGAACATTCCAGGCAATGAATTGTCTCTGCTCTATGGGATCTTTGATTCTCTAGCAAGCTAGCCTAGGCTTCTTTACATGAAGGTCTGAGGATTCCCAATTGAGCAACAAAGAAGGTCTAACCCCATTTAAGAATCTTTAAAAAATGTTTTTAACATATGTTAACTATACATAATGGACTTCACTGTGGCATTTTCATACATGTACATATAGTATTTTATCATATTCTGCCCCCCATTACCCTTTCTTTCCCCTTCCCATTAATCTACCAGAGCTCTTTTTTTCTGTAATGCTATGAATCAAATTCAGAGCCTCACATTTGCTGTTAGAGCACTGAGCCACATCCCCAGTAAGAAGCTCATTTGAAATCTCTGCTCATATCCTATCAACTGTTGTCCCATTGGACAAACTTGGTCACCAGAATAAGCATGGACTTGGGGTGAATGGGATTAAGCAAAGGCTCAGATTTCTGGAGGTATAAACACACTAGAAGTTACCACTACTGGCACATAAAAGATTACATTCGACAGGAGGAAAGGAAATACTGATAAAAGAGGAAAGGCCTTTGAGCAAAGGCCAAAGACCAGTGGAGCAAGGTGTATTTAAGAAAACCACCAGTTTGTGGTAATTTTTGTTTTTGTTTCTGATGCTGGGGATTGAATTTAGGGGCTCACATATCCAAAGCAAGTCCTCTACAGCCATATGAGGCCTAAAATCTCGGCTTCCAGTTCTCTGTCCCTTCATTACCTCCCTCTTTTCCCATTCACTGCTTCTCTTCTTTACTTCTGGATTTAATTTTTTTTAAGATGTCTTATTGTAGCCTAGACTGGCCTCAAATTTAATATGTAGCTGAAGATCTCCTAGAAGTCCAGATCCTCCTCTATTTGCCTTTCAAGTGTTGGGCTAATAGGCACACACTACCAAGCCTAACTTTTTAATTTCCTTTTTGAGATAGGGTCTTTCTCCCTGTGGACTCTGGGATGGCTTTGAACTCAACATTATCTTTCTGGCTCAGCCTTCAAATTTCAGGGAGTATATGAGCTTAACTACCTTCAGCTTTCTATGATGTTATACATCTTTGGAGGATATAATATTTGAGTTCATAGAACTGTCATTCCAAAGCCATGAAAACATTGGTTTAAGCAGTTAATCCAAAATCAGATGTATCAGTAATTGGCTATAATCCCAGAATTCCTGGTACTGAGGGCAGGGGGATTTCTATGATATTGAGGCCAGCCTGTAGTACAGAGTGAAACCCTATTTCCTAAATATATAGTTATAAAATAAAATATAAATAAATAAACAAACAAATAAATAAAATAATTGGGCTAAGGGTGTAGTTTAAATGATAAAATGCTTACTTAGTACACAAGAGGCTCTAGCCTCCACTTCTTACACGATGAGATTACAGTTTTATGCAGTGCTGGTGAACATACAGAGGGCATTGTGGGTGGAGAAAATCACTCCACCAACTGAGCATATTTAGACCTATTTTCTAAGGTTTTTGTTTTTGTTTTCTTGAGAGAGAGCTCAGAGTGGTTTCAATCTTGCTATGTACTCAAGGCCAACATTAAACTCCTAATTATCTAGACTGGATCTCTCAAGTGTGCTATTATAAGCATGCACCACCACACCAGGATCTGTCTTTATTCCTTTAGAAAAACATAACAGAAATAACAAAGGAATATGAAGAGAATAAAAATAATTTCTTGAGTATGATCCATTATCATAGATTTTCTTTATTAAATAAATCTTTATTTATGTGTACATGTATGTACATATGCATTTGTATGTGAGTACATGTGTAAGAGGGCATCAAATCCCCTAAAGCTGGAGTTCCAGGAAGCTGTGAGCCACTCAATATGATTACTAGAAAACGAACTCCTTTCCTTTAAAAGAGCAACTAGTGCTTCTGATCACTGAGCCATCTTTCCAGCCTGATAGATCTTAAAATTTTGTTTTCTTTTGTTGGACATTGTAACCCTGGCTGGTCTGGAATTCATAATGAAGAATGAACTGGGTTCAAACCCATGCCAATCTTCCTACACTAGCATCCTATATGGTGGAATTAGAGGTGGGAACTATCATGCCTATCTTCCAAATTTTATTGTATTTGATAGAAGAAAAGACTCAC
The DNA here is from genome assembly GCA_028551405.1 of Uromys caudimaculatus. Classification (NCBI taxonomy): domain Eukaryota; kingdom Metazoa; phylum Chordata; class Mammalia; order Rodentia; family Muridae; genus Uromys; species Uromys caudimaculatus. Next base: position 36,365,362 of record CM052722.1, on the reverse strand, counting down.
AAACAATAAACATCACTGCAGAAGGAAAAACTATTCTACACAGAATGCTTCAATAAGGTATGAAACAAAAGAGGTGATAAGGTATGAACCAAGGTATGAACCAAGGTATGAACCAAGCCCGGGCAGTGGTGGCGCACGCCTTTAATCCCAGTACTTGGGAGGCAGAGACAGGTGGATTTCTGAGTTCGAGGCCAGCCTGGTCTACAGAGTGAGTTCCAGGACAGCCAGGGCTATACAGAGAAACCCTGTCTTGAAAAACCAAAAACAAAAACAAAAAAAGACACCAAGCACTTATTCGAGATGGACTTGTACCTTTATTACCATAGAGCTGTGAATCTCAAGTTCAAAGTGGTCAGTCTTTTAGGCAGACATGTGGATCTAAGTACCAATTTTCAGTGTGAGATTGATAAACTGGAGATTTCCAGGGATTTCAGAAATATGCACTCTGTAACCAACTGAATATGTAGACTATAGTGACACAGGAAGTGTCTACTCATGGATACTATCAAAGCAAGTCTTCAATAGGAAGTTGCCATATTACGCCATCCAGAGGAAAAGGAGTCAGGAGATGAGACACAAACTTGAGTTTCTGCATTGTGCACATGTCCATTTAGAGATAGAAGTTATTTCCCCTTTAACCAGGTTCCTCTTAGGATGTTGCTTAACTTCAAACCAATGATTGTGACATCACCTTCATTTCCCAGCAGCCAGATACAAACTGAATATGACAAAAATTTCCATTCGTGGGTTGTAGTGTCATTAATCAGCAATTAGGGGAAAGGCCATGAATGCTAAATACATTTAAACTAAGAAGGTGCTTGAATTTGTCCTGACTAGCATGTATTGGGAGGGTGGATTTTTATAGTATTCATTGGTTATATATGTATGCGTGCATGTCTGAGGGAGTGCTGCGTGTTCTATGGTGTGTCTGCAGAGGTCAGAGGACAACTTTCAGCAGTTTGCTCTCTCCTTTCTTTGTGGATCCCAGGGACTGAACTCAAATCATCAGGCTTGGTGGCAAGCACCTTTATCAACCGAGTCATTTCCCCAGCCCTATTCCTTTAGAGATGGGTTCTTCTTTAACCCAGGGTAGTCTCCACCTCTCTTGAACTTTTGAGCCTACTGCCTTCACCACCAAAGAGCTGATATGATGCATGTGCTTTACTACACTTGTTTGACATGGCTCTAAGAATACTAAGCAATCACTCTACCAACTGAACTAGATCCCAACCCAAGGATTAACCCTGGAGTTTCTCTTTTAAAAGGGGAAAAAAAATCTGTTCTGCATAAACTAGTGAGTTCATTTGTGCTAATAACTTATAAAATATTTGAAATTGCATCAGCCTTTTAAAAGCATACAGCTATCTAATAACATCACATATATTCTAAGTATGAAATAAATACCTTGTAAAGAGAATTAGATAAAGGAGAATGAGATTTCTAAATCAATAAACACTATACTACAGTTTAAAATATATGCTTTATTATATGAACATTATATGGAACCTTTTAGGGTTCACAGTCAAATTGAGAAGCATATATATGTATATATACATATATATATACATATATATGTGTATATATATATATACATATATATATGTGTGTATATATATATACATATATATATATGTGTGTATATATATATATATATATATATTCCTCCAATGTTGTAATATGCATGCTTCCCCAATTGACAGATCCCTACTTCAGAGTAGAGTAATGATTACAACTGGTAAACCTAAACTGTTATATCATCATTCAAAGCTCATATTTGCATTAGGGTCACTCTTTAGTTTTTTGTTTGTTTGTGTCCTTGTTTGTTTGAGACAGAGTTTCATGTAGCAAAATTATGCGATTATAGTTCCGGATGACCTTGAATGTCTGATCTTTCTGACTTTACCTTTCAAGTGGTAGGATTACAGGTATGTGCCCTATGCCAGGTGCATTATGATGACTCTTGGTATTGGACATTCTATGGCTTTGGAGAAATATACAATAAACTGTAGTCACCACTAAGTGTCTGTACTGAGTAGTTTCAATACCCTAAAAATCTCACATGTTCTACTCCTTTCCTTGAACCCCTGGCAATAACAAATACTTTAGAATTTAAAAAAAATGGAAATTTCATACCTGATTTCTCTTTCTACTACCTCCAAACCTATTTCTTCCTTCCCCTTCTCACATTCATGTCTTTAAACACACACACACACACACACACACACACACACACACACACTCCAATTAGAGCTGTTTCCATGTACACAGGTGTGGGGCTATTCAACATAGGTAACCTATGAGTATCCAAACCCCTGACAGAAGCAATGTTTCCTTTCTCACAGCAGCTATCAATTTCCAATAGATCCTAGGCTAAGAATAGAGCTTCATGAGCCCTTGCCCAAGCCAGCTCAGTCAGCCAAACAGTGTCTTAATGGAGGAAGGAGAACTGAAAAGAAAAAGGCAATTAGACAACATTATAATGTGACTCCAGCCAGTGCTGAGGCTGAAGCAACTTTATTTTCCAACAGTCTGCTTTTATACCATGCTAAGTACATGCAAAGAATAAGGTCAGTTCTAGGTCAAGGAACAAACAAAGCAATAAACAAAAATAGTCAAAGAACAAACAAGTCAATAAACAAAGTCCTTTGATGTTCAAGGACTTATCAAGATGATCAAGATCTTGAGCCTACCTCCCTTTCCTAGCCCAATGTCAAATTCCTGCCTGAGCCTACTTCCATGTCCTGGTCCAACGTCAAATTCTTGCCAAATTTCTAGAAGCTGCCCCAAGAGCTCTCTACATCTTCCCCTTTTTAGCTGCCCCAAGAGCTCTCCACATCTCTCCTTTTTTAATTTCATAAACAAGACTGCATTTGTCTTAGGTTGTTCTGACAAGAATGTCTTTCTTACCTGTCATGGAATATGTATTATAAAAAGCAATTCATTTCTGTCTTAGGTTGATAAGGCCAGAATTTTACCCATCATTGACTGCCAGCCTGTTAATGCACTGATCTTAGCCAGAAGAAGGCTGATAAGTGATCTTTTAAATTAATGACTCTGTCTGGGAATGCATTTTTAGTTTCAAGCCATGTATTTTGGCAGCCACCATGTTGATGTTGTTAAAAGCAAGTTTTATCACAATGGACAGGAATAAAAGTATTCCCAGGACAAGAATGGTTAACATGATCAAGCTATATAAGCCATTCTTGAAGCTTGACCAAGATGGAACTACTGACCTTAAGCCATGAATAATTTTATCAGCAATATCCGAAGCATTAAAACTCAGTAGAGCTGGGCGGTGGTGGCACACACCTTTAATCCCAGCACTTGGGAGGCAGAGGCAGTTGGATTTCTGAGTTCAAGGCCAGCCTGGTCTACAGAGTGAGTTCCAGGACAGCCAGGGCTACACAGAGAAACCCTGTTTCGAAAAAAAAGAAAAAGAAAAAAAAAAAAAAAACTCAGTGGAGCAGCATTTTTAAATTCATAATCTTGTTATGCAAAGCTAAAACATCCAGAGACATATTAGAATTATGCCATACCCTGCAAGTGTCTTTGAATTTTCTCCCAATTATGACTGTCATTGTAAATTTTAGAAGTGGCACAAATCCATTAGTATTTAGCATGACACTTGAGGTAGCTTCTTACTCTTAATCTCTGACCCTCTTCGCCAATAATTTGAATAGTATTATAAAGAGCATCAATTTGTTGTTCCAAACACCTATCTAAATCCTCTTGAATACTCAGAGCATTAGTAACATTTTTTGCTAAATGATTAACAAAAGTAGCTGTCTTAACTTCTTGTGTCAAAGTAATTGCAGAAGCAATGGTGCTAGCTATTAATGTAATCAAAGCTGCTATACCAGCAATAATCAAGCCTACTACCCTCTTGTTCTGCTTAAAGCATGACTTACTTCTTCCAGTATTTGCAAGCTTTTTTTCAGAATAGCAAGGTCCTGTAATACTCACAGGCAATAAAACAAAAGTTGCTTGATAGACCACCATAACAGACATGCCAGATTTCAATACACTAACACAATTAGAAAGTGTAGAATCGGTGGGTGGAGACCTTTGCCTGGGCCACCAGGAGTCCATAGCCAAGGAGCACCAGGAGAAAGCTATCCTACCAGGAGCTTGGAAAAGCTGTGAATGGGATTAAGGGGAGCAAAACCTCTCACCCAGACCTACCTGGATCCTGCGGGATCCAGGGCCTGAGAACCCAGGGTCAGGAAACCTCTGAACCTTCCAGTTTCCATCAGTGGGTGGAGACCTCTGCCTGGACCACCAGGAATCCATAGTCAATGAGCCACAGGAGAAAGCTACACTCCCAGGAGCTTGGAAAAGCCATGAGTGGGGTTAAGGGGAACAACGCCTCTCACCCAGACCCACCTGGATCCTGCGGGATCCAGGGTCCTGAGAACCCGGGGTCAGGAAACCTCTGAAACTTCTGGTTTCCCTCTGGGGATGGAGACCATAGCCTGGGCCACCAGGAGTCCATAGCCAAGGAGCACCAGGAGAAAGCTACCCTTCCAGGAGCTTGGAAAAGCCATGAGTGGGGTTAAGGGGAGCAACACCTCTCACCCAGACCCGCCAGGATCCGGCGGGATACAGGGCCTGAGGAGAACTCGGGGACAGGAAACTTCTGAACCTTCTGGTTCCATCTGTGGGGGGAGACCTCTGCCTGGGCCACCAGGAGTCTGTGCCTGGGGACCTCAGCCTGGGCCACAGGGCTCCAGGAGAGAGCGGGTATCCCAGAAGTGCTGACATACCTTTGAGCACAGGCAAAACCACCACTTCTGTTCAAACTCACTGGATCAAGAGGGACCCTTGCAGAGCCATCAGGACATAGGAACCAAGGGACAGCTGGAAATAAGATCCATCTGATTTCTGTCTGCACCCCAGAGTGGACCCGGTGCCACAGCTCTCCAAACCCAAACACCTCTCAGAGAGACCTGGTCTTCAAGGAGTTTTGACACAGAGGCCTACAGGAGAGGCAAGCCACAACCAGACAGAGTAATATCAGCTAATATCAGAGTGAACAAGATGGCAAAAGGCAAGGGTAAGAACATAAGGAACAGAAACCAAGAAAGAGTACTTGGCACCATCAGAACCCAGCTCTCCCACCACAGCAAGCCCTGGATACCCCAACACACCAGAAAAGCAAGACTTAGATTTAAAATCATTTCTCATGATGATGATAGAAGACGTTAAAAAAGAAATGAATAACCCCCTTAAAGAAATACAAGAGAACAGAGATAAAGAACTAGAAGCCTTTCAAGAGGAAATACAAAAATCCATTAAAGAATTACAAGAAAACTCAATCAAACAGGCAGAATTTCAAGAAAGCACAATCAAACAGACAAAGGAAATGCACAAAACTATCCAGGAGCTAAAAATAGAAATAGAAACAATAAAGAAATCACAAAGGGAGACAACCCTGGAGTTGAAAACCTAGGAAAGAGATCAGGAACTATTGATGTAAGCATCACCAACAGAATACAAGAAGTAGAAGAAAGAATCTCAGGAGCAGAAGATACCATAGATAACATCGACACAACAGTAAAAGAAAATGCAAAATGCAAAAAGCTTCTAACCCAAAACATCCATGAAATCCAGGACAGAATGAGAAGACAGAACCTAAGGATAATAGGTAGAGAAGAGAGTGAAGATTCCCAACTGAAAGGACCAGTAAAT
>CM052722.1:36332182-36359174 GCA_028551405.1 Uromys caudimaculatus | reverse complement strand
CAATGGCTTATGCTCTAAGATCAAGAATCAACAAATGGGACCTCATGAAATTGCAAAGCTTCTGTAAGGCAAAGGACACTGTCAATAAGACAAAACGGCAACCAACAGATTGGGGAAAGATCTTTACCAATCCTGCATCCGATAGAGGGCTAATATCCAACATACACAAAGAACTCAAGAAGTTAGACTCCAGAAAACCAAATAATCCCATCAAAAAATGGGGAACAGAGCTAAACAGAGAATTCTCAACTGAGGAAATTCACAGGGCTGAGAAGCACCTAAAGAAATGCTCAACATCCTTGGTCATCAGGGAAATGCACATCAAAACAACTCTGAGATTCCACCTCACAGCAGTCAGAATGGCTAAGATCAAAAACTCAGGTGACAGCAGATGCTAGCAAGGATGTGGAGATAGAGGAACACTCCTCCATTGTTGGTGGGATTGCAAGTTGGTACAACTGCTCTGGAAATCAGTTTGGCAGACCCTCAGAAAAACAGACATAATACTACCTGAGGACCCAGCTATACCTCTCCTGGGCATATACCCAGAAGATGCTCTAACATGTAATAAAGACACATGCTCCACTATGTTCATAGCAGCCCTATTTATAATAGCCAGAAGCTGGAAACAACCCGGAGGTCCCTCATCACAGGAATGGTGACAGAAAATGTGGTACATCTACACAATGGAGTACTACTCAGCTAATAAAAACAATGAATTAATGAAATTTGCAGGTAAATGGATGGAACTTGAAAATATCATCCTGAGCAAGGTAACTCAGTCATAAAAGAAGAAACATGGTATGTACTCACTGATAAGTGGATATTAGCCAAAACGTTTGAAATACCCAAGTTTCACTTTACAGTAACTGCTGGACTGAGAGTGAGGTCCCAGATGGAGGATTTGGAGAAGGGACTGAAGGAGTTCCCAGTAAAGGGGAATGTCAAGGTGGGAATATGGGAGTGGGTGGGCGGGTGGGTGGGAGGTGGAATTCCCTCATAGAGAGGGGGGGAGGGGAAAGGGATAGGTGGTCTCCAAAGAGTAGACCTAGAAAGGGGGAAACATTGGAAATGTAAATAAAGTATCAAAAAAAAGAAAAGAAAAAGAAAAAGAAAAGAAAAAAATAAAGGAAGTGTACAATCGCCAGGCAGTGGTGGTGCACACCTTTAATCCCAGCAATTGGGAGGCAGAGGCAGGTGGATTTCTGAGTTCGAGGCCAGCCTGGTCTACAGAGTGAGTTCCAGGACAGCCAGGGCTACACAGAGAAACCCTGTCTCAAAAAAAAAAACAAAAAACAAAAACAAAAACAAAAAACAAAACAAAACAAAAAAGCAAGTGTACAATCAACACAACTTTACATTAAATATTGTAGACGAAAGAGAAGTAATTTTAGCATGACTAATTAATAAAAGATTAGGAGCTTTAACACACGCACTAACACTTGTTCAAAATCCAGATCCTATCCCAACTTTATCCACTGCAAATGTAACTTCATACAAGGCAGCTGTCAATTTTCAAATACATCTCTAAAAATGTCCAGAACCAGCCCTCCAACTGAAGATTGTCTTTTCCTTTTTTCCAATATTGTAATGATTTCCAGATCAGTCAATGATTGAGTCAGAATAACTGGTCACAATAAAGGAAAGAGAAAAGTCATTATAACAACTTCTCTACTGGATTAATTTTTTACTTCAGTTTCCACAGTCACCATGTTCTCTGTCCCATAATGTCTAAAAGCTTGAGGCAAGGCAAGGCAACTTGTCCAATCTGGGATATAGGCAAGCAAATGTGGGTCAGGAACATATGCCCAATATAGCTTCCCTGTCACCACCATCAGGGCATTCAGCAAACTCACAATCAGCATCACTCCTTGTCCCAGCATCAGCATGTCTCAAGTTTTAGTCAGGGTTTCTATTCCTGCACAAACATCATGACCAAGAAGCAAGCTGGGGAGGAAAGGTTTATTCAGCTTACACTTCGACATTGCTATTCATCACAAAAGGAAGTCAGGACTGGAACTCAAGCAGGTCAAGGAGCAGGAGCTGACGCAGAGGCCATGGAGGAATGCTGCTTACTGGCTTGCTTGCTTCTCCTGGCTTGCTCAGCCTGCTTTCTTATAGACCCCAAGACTCCCAGCCCACAGATGGTACCACCCACAAGGGGCCCTCCCCCCTTGATCACTAATTGAGAAAATGCCTTACAGTGGGATCTCCTGGAGGCATTTTCTCAACTGAAGCTCCTTTCTCTGTGATAACTCCAGCTTGTGTCAAGTTGACACACAAAACCAGCCAGTACATGTCATCAATCACTCTGGCAGCTAGCATGCTCCTTCAGCATCCTGTAGGAAGAAAACACAAACATGCCCTCTTCCCCATATTAATACCCGATTGGGACCATGCCATATGCCAGTAAGTGGGTCCTTCCATTTCACCTAGGCATAAGTATGCCTAGTTGTAGTGTGCCATAGACACTCAGCAGAGTTCCTTGGCATCCAAATTAAAAATTTTTAAGATTAAAAAGAGAATGATTTAAATAATTTTGTGGTGTATGGCGATATAGTTTCCCTTTTTTTATTTTATGAAGATATTGTTTTAAAGTTCCATGGGCCTGTTCCACAATATCTTGTCCTAGAGGATTATAAGAAATCCCAGTAATATAGGTAATATTACATTGTTGACAGAAAGTCTCAAATGCTTGACTGCAATACCCAGTTCCATTATCTGTTTTAATCTGATTTGGAACACCTAGCATAGAGAAACAATGTAGACAATGAGTACTTACATTTTTAGTTGCTTCTCCTGTTAAAGCAGTTGCAACTAGAAAGCCTGAGAAGGTGTCAATAGCCACATGTACATATTTTAATTTTCCAAAGTAAGAAATATGAGTAATATCCATTTGCCATAATTGATTACGTGTAAGTCCAAGAGGATTAACACCATTATGTGGTACAGTTAGAAACTGAGGACATTCAGGACAAGTCTTTACAATTTGACATGCACATTTTCTAGAAATACCAAATTGTTGTCTCAAGCTATTACTATTTTGATGATGTAAAGAATTAGATTATTTGGTTAATGGTTCCTGTATAAGGCCTGTAATCTGCCTGGTATACAAATCTGCTGTGGCATTGCCCTCACTAAGGGATCCAGGCAATCGAGTATGAGCTCTTAAATGTCCTACAAAATAAGGAATAGTGAAATCTCTTAAATTGGGTTGTATTTGCATAAATAATTGCAAAATTTGAGAATTAGCAGTATCTAAAAGAGGAACAGTTTCAAGCAATTTTAAACCATGAGCTATATATTGGCTATCAGTATACAAATTAACAGCTTGATTTTTCAACATTTCAAAAACAGTGGCTACAGCATGCAATTCAATTATTTGTGCTGAAGCTGGGTGTGGGGATTCACGCAATGTAATACATTACGTGAACCATGAGCATGTGATCCAATTACATATGCTGTCTTCCCATTAGATGAGCCATCTATAAATACAGTAAGCCCATTCTCTTTGGGCTGCATGCATAAATTTACAGGAAATACAAAAGCAATGCATAGAGGCAAATTGTAGCAACTTGTCTTTTGGATATCAGTTTTGCCTTAAAAGTTTACACATGCAATAGGCCAAATATCAGTATTCTGCAATAACCAAATTAATTGCTGTTTGGAATAAGGAATAAATATTTCATCAGGTTCTTTCCCAAAATACTCTCATGGTACTATCCTATAATTCTGTATTAACATAGCAACAGCTTCATAATAAGGTGTTCACTTGGAGATGAAGAAAGATGAATCCACATTAATGGTCCCTTTTGCCAAAGGCTGCTGTGGGTGAATGAGAAGTAGCAAGAACACAAACAACCAACAGTTGGTCATAATTTATATAATGTGTTGGCTAATAACTTCCTCTACTTTCTGCAAAGCTATTCATCCTTCATCAGTTAATTATTGAGGGGAATTAGGATTTGTGTCCCCCTTGAGAATATCAAAAAGAGGTTTAAGTTCTCCTGTGGTGAGCTTAAGGTGAGGTCTTAGCCAATTAACATTTCCCAGAAGCTTTTGAAAATCATTTAAAGTAAGTAAATTATCTTTTTTTTTTTTAAGATTTATTTGTTTTATATATGTAAGCACACTGTCGCTGTCTTCAGACACACCAGAAGAGGACATTGGATCCCACTACAGATGGTTGTGAGCCACCATGTGGTTGCTGGGAATTGAACTCAGGTCCTCAGGAAGAGCAGTCAGTGCTCTTAACCACTGAGCCATCTCTCCAGCCCCCAAATTATCTTTTCTTATTTGAAATTTCTGTGCCACAACTTGTTTAGGATATAACTGATATTCCAAATACTAAAAGGGAGATTGTCTTTGAAACTTTTCTGGAGCAACAACTCATCCCAAAGATTTTAAAGCTTACTGTATAAGAGCAAAGGCTTGTAGTAAAACGCCTTCAGAGAGATCACCTAATAGGATATAATCAATATAATAAATAATATACAGTGAAGGATTCAAAGTCCTAACTTCTTGTATTGAAGAAATGACAAATTTTTGACATAATGTAGGGCTATTAGCCATTCCCTGTGGCAAAACTTTCTAATGATATCGCTTCATGGGTTCTTTAAAATTACATGCAGGCACACTAAATGCAAACCTTTTACAATCATCAAGATGCAAAGGAATAGTATAAAAACAACCTTTTAAATCTATAATAGTTTTACACATATTTCAAAATGGCAGTTGGAATGGGTAAGCCAGGTTGTAATGCTCCCATAAATTCCATAGTTTCATTAACCTTCTGTAAATCTTGCAATAATTTCCATGTGCCTGATTTTTTCTTGATCACAAATATGGGTGATTTCCAAGGGGAATTAAAATCTTGAGCTTGTGATTGAAACTGCCAATGTTCCATTAGCTTTATATATATTTAACTATAATTTTTAAAAGTTTCTTTTGCAATATCAGAGCATAACCATAATTTTGGAAAGCAAAACCAAATTTTAACAGTGTAAACAATCCATTTTCTCTAAAATCAATACCGAGGGCATCACTTTCATGTTAAAGTTTGTCTGCCAGTTCTTGTACATGAACAAATGAAATGATGGTGCAGCTTTTAATACCTTATTAAAGAAACATTGTTTTAAATCTTATCTTTTATAAGCCTGGTTTCTAGGACAAGAAGTATATAAAATATTATCCCAATTTAGAGGTATCTTTAGAAACCTGTTTCCCTGGGCTGACTCATAACTTGTGTTGTTGTCTAGAATGACTTCAACCCTGAGTTACCAGTTTTAAGCCAACTTTTTGTTACAAAAGTTACAATTTTTTAACCATATTCAATAATTTATAAGCCAATAATCTATACCAAAGACATGCAGAACATATGTATACATTTAGGATCAGTCAGAAACAAACATGAAGCTGCTACACACATCTTATATATTTAGACTAAGATAGATAGAATTTTCTTACTTTTTCTAGCTGTAATTTTAAGGGAGGAGCATCTTGTCACCTGAAGAACCCAATAATCACAATCACAGAAAATTTTCTAAGAGAAACAGCCATCAGCTTCCTTACCATAGAAGCCAAAAGTTGCTGGTCCCATTAAGAGCAGCTTGTACAGACAAGCAGCCCCTGGCAGGGCTTCTCTAGCTGTGCTAGACTCCTAGTTGCAGGTGCAGAGCTCCAAAGGCAGTTTATCAGTTTTTGTTGTGCCAATTCAGACTGCTTTTTTAAAAAATGAGTTAAAACTAAATCAAGTGGTGAATGACCAGCAGATAAAGTTTTAACCATTTTTTTCTTTTGAATACAAAACACAGAGCAACAATCATGCAACAAAACAAAAACAGACATAAATTGATAGACATGGACAAATTGGTGCACCAAGGACAGACAATAAATTGACAGAGAGGGAAGAGAACTAGATGTCCCAAAGAGACCCAGATATCCTACCTAAGGGACCCAGAACCAGAATTAAGCATTTCCCAATTAGGTCCCAGAGAGGAAGCAAGAAGTCTCCTGACCTCTTCCTGTCCCTAGAAGAGTTCTGGAACAGCTTATATTCATTTTCTTTCTCTTTCACCAAAGCATCCCTGGCACAGGGGAGGACAGGTTTTCTGAAACCCATTCTTCCTCTCATGTCTTGGGTCTAAACTATCTCTAATCAGGGTCTAAAGACTAAAAGCATCTGTGAGAATTATCTTTGCTCCTCTAGATTTCAGTATAACTCTAAACACATACAAAAACATTCTACCATTACCTCGTCCCTTTTTTGATTTTTTGATTTTTATTATTCAGACCATATATTGAAATATCAATTTTTAAAAATTTATAAATAGACTTAGCTGTAAACTGTCATACTAGATTTACGAGAAAATATATATAAAGGAGCAAATTAAATATTAGGAATTATAAGAGTCTCTCCCTTAAACTGAAGGAGTCTTCTTTAATAGTCTTCAATATAGCTCCCTGGCAATCTTAAGAAATTCAAGAAGCTTCATGTTGTATAAACCCTAAAGGAAAAAACTGAGGAAACTCATTGATAATTTTCACAGCTTCATTGTAAAGTTCAAGATCAAAGCGCTTATAGTGTTCCTTAACAGGCTATAAGATGAACATAGCATGGTTGCCATGGCTGTGACTTTTCGAACTAATTCTACGATTCCAGAGATTTCTTGTCAAGTGGCGCCATCAATTCAATGGTTCCATTTTTTCCTTCTCCATCTAAAAGAATAAACAGTTTTGACCTCCCCAGATGGGGCCCACACCCCGCCAGGCCCTGCTTTGCCAAGGGCGGGCAAGCTGGGAAATCTCATGGTCTCCTCAGTCCCACAGAACCAACCGTCACCTTGGCTTTCCTCGTGACCGCTGAAGCAATCTGCGTTCCCCTGAGAGCAGAGGTCTCCTGGCACCAGCAGAAAGGTCCCTACAAACTTAAGACTGTAGGTGTGGAGACGAGGTCATCAGCTGATCAAACCTGCGGGTTCCGGCAAGAAATATTCCTACAAGTTTGAAAGCAAAATGGAAAAGTATGAGACCCTAGGATTGGTTGGAGAGGGGAGTTACGGAATGGTGATCAAGTGTAGGAACAAAGACAGTGGAAAAATTGTGGCCATTAAGAAGTTCTTAGAAAGCGATGATGATAAAATGGTTAAGAAGATCGCTATGCGAGAAATCAAGATACTAAAGCAACTGCGGCATGAAAATTTGGTGAATCTGTTGGAAGTATGTAAGAAAAAAAAACGTTGGTACCTAGTCTTTGAATTTGTTGACCACACGATTCTTGATGACTTAAAACTCTTTCCCAATGGACTAGACTACCAAGTAGTTCAAAAGTATTTGTTTCAGATTATTAATGGAATTGGATTTTGCCATGGTCACAATATCATACACAGAGATATAAAGCCTGAGAATATATTAGTCTCCCAGTCTGGCGTTGTAAAATTATGTGACTTTGGATTTGCACGGACATTGGCGGCTCCTAGGGAGGTTTACACTGACTACGTGGCCACCCGGTGGTACAGAGCTCCAGAACTGCTGGTCGGTGATGTCAAGTATGGCAAGGCTGTTGATATCTGGGCCATTGGTTGTCTGGTCATTGAAATGTTTATGGGGCAACCACTATTTCCAGGAGAATCTGATATTGATCAGCTACATCATATTATGACATGTTTAGGTAATTTAATTCCAAGACACCAGGAGCTATTTTATAAAAATCCTGTGTTTGCTGGAGTAAGGTTGCCTGAGATCAAAGATACAGATGCAAAACCTCTTGAAAGCCGCTATCCTAAGCTCCCTGAAGTTGTGATCAGTTTTGCAAAGAAATGCTTGCACATCGACCCAGACAAAAGGCCCTTCTGTGCTGACCTTCTACACCATGATTTCTTTCAAATGGATGGATTTGCTGAGAGGTTTTCTCAAGAATTGCAGTTAAAAATAGAGAAAGATACCAGGAATAATTCTCTACCTAAAAAGTCTCAAAACAGAAAGAAAGAAAAAGATGATACCTTAGGTGAAGAAAGAAAAACACTTGTGGTACAGGATACCAACGCTGATCCCAAAATTAAGGAGTCTAAAGTGTTTAAAGTAAAGGGGTCAAAAATTGATGTTGAGAAAACGGAAAAAGGAAGTAGAGCTTCAAATGCCAACTGTCTCCATGACAACGGGACAACCCACAAAGGCTTGCCTTCCACAAGCCTCAGAGATTGCAGCAATGTCAACATTGATCCTCCAAGGAATCCAGGCACAGTGATTCCTCCCCTCACACACAACCTTTCTGCAGCTGCTCCTGGCATTAACGCTGGCATGGGGACTATTTCTGGAGTTCAGAATTACAGAGGGGATGAGAAAACTAAGAAATACTGTAATCCATTTGTTAAACCAAATCAGCCTTCTCCATCAGGGATTTATCATATGAATGTGAACCCATCTGTCTCGGGTGAAAAGTACCTCCTTCAGGCAAACAAGAAAAGGAAGGAATATTACAAAGCAGATGTGCGATTGCCTGAATTAAACTATAACCATCTTCCTGAACTGAGAGTTTTAGAAGGCATAGTTCGGAATTCTAGGCTAATAAAGAGAAAGAGCAAATGTCTTTCAGAATCTCGAATCCCCTCTCTGGCTGCCATTGACCTGCACTCGTCCAGTGTTGCATCACACCAGGGAGCAGGATCACCCCTGTCAGATGATTCTGAGGCAGATTTGCCTCGGATGGAACACCAACACTGAGACTCATTTTAATCCTGAACAGGATGCTGCCAGCACTGGAGATGACATCCTCTTGCATGAGAGTATTGATGCCCCATAGAAGATCTGTGGTTTGACTATTTCCTTCTGGAAACCTACGCTTTCTAAGAAAGGCTTTGCAGAAGAAGGGAAGACAGACTTCCAAAGACTTCAAAGGAAGACTGAACAAGTGCCCCTTCACTTTTCCAACCCATGATGCTATTTCAAGATATATCCATGGAGCAATAGTGACATAGCTCTTCTTACATGAATGCATATTTGAAACTAGTAGATTGTGTATTTAAAGTTATCTGAGAATATAAGTCAATAAAAAAGGAGAGACTCATTTAAAAAAAAGGTCATGATTTTATGCATTGAGCTTTGTGTATTATCTATATAAATGTTTAAAGTTGAAGAAAATGAAAAAAAAAGTTAGGATCTGTAAAAGAAAGGTTTTCTTTACCTTAACTATAAGAACACACTTTAAAAGCTTGCTTCTAGGCATGAGAATGGTGCGAGACTGTGGTCGGGGTTAGACGTGTGTCTTTGTTTTCTGTCATTGTTGACTGACAGGTCTCTGCTAATCTAAGAACGGTGCTATTGCAAATCTAGCAGAGAATTCTTTTGTTACTAATGACTGTGGTGTTGGCTAGTCTTCTGTATTGAAAAATTCTGGTGCTAATGTTCTGTATGGAAGGACAGGATGGAAGTGGTATGGGGAGAGTTTTGTGGATACACTTTTGAGTGAAGAACTTTTTCTCCTTGAGGAAAAAGGTATAAAATATAAAAAAAAAAAAAAAAAAAAAAAAGAGACGGGTACAAAGCCGGGCAGTGGTGGTGCACACCTTCAATCCCAGCACTTGGGAGGCAGAGGCAGGCAGATTTCTGAGTTCGAGGCCAGCCTGGTCTACAGAGTGAGTTCCAGGACAGCCAGGGCTACACAGAGAAACCCCGTCTCGGAAAAAAAAAAAAAAAAAAAAGGGAGAGAGACGGGTGCAGAGCTGCCTGGCAGTCTCAGTCACCACTGAGTCACCCAACCAAAGAGGCTTTTGGAGGCTTTGATGGAGTTGACTCTTGTCTCTGATAGTTTGAGGTTGATAGTGGATAACCCACAGAAGTTCCAATTGCCCTATTACCTCAAATACTTAGCATTACCCAAAGGCCTTTTACCAAGGTGGACAGGCATTTACGTGTATTCCACATATGCTTTCTGATGAATAAGTTTACAACCTCTTAGGAGGGAGGATTAGACCATTTTGATTCCAGAGTCTTAGTGTATGGGTTTCCAGCCATGTTCCCCATTTATTATTTGAGAAAACAGTTGTTCAAGGGGCCCGGATTTGCATAGTGTTTTTGCACTAACAACTAATGGAATCTCTTTTGTTGTTGTTCAAAGCTGTTGACTAGAACTTAGCCTAAGAATTGAACAAGATTTCTTCATTCGCCTGGGGGACTTAAAAATTAAATCCTAAATTTGAACACTTGGAGTAGACATTCAGGATAAGGCAAAATAAAGGGTTCTAACATAAAAAATATCTGTTGGTAATAATTGAATAAATATTGATTTTTATTTAAAAGCTGTATTTTAAACCTCTGACCAATGGTTTGCCTAGATTAGTAAGACTAACATGCTGATAAAACTCACTATATCAGTAGTAATGGGCTTTCTAGAAAAATAATGCTATTCATTGTTATTTCGAAACCAGCAGCTAGCAGCATGGCAAAGAGACAGTACTTGAAGCTGAGCAGCACCCAGCTAATTTCAGGGCTGTTCTCATGGAAAGGCCATGTGAGAATATCAGCCTGACAATGAAGGGTCTGCGCCAGCTACCTTATAATTTGTGTCCTTGAGTTTGGTATCTTTGGCCTATTAAGATACTTTATGAACCTTACTATTAAGAGATTAAAAATCATTTCTTAAGTCCTTATTGATATCTGAAGATCATATTTTGTTAGACCTTGGTGTGGAACTAAAGAAGTAAATGCTGTTCAAATGAAGTCTCTAGGTACTAAACCAACATAGTCTCTTTTTTCAATGTGTGGATGTTTATTCTCTTCCTACAAGAATGTGATTTATATAAACATGCTAATGTGAAATCAGTTTATGTAATTTTGGGAGATGGTGGGCTGGCTGTGCCCACCTGTGTTTTAATTTTTTTGGTTTTTTTTTTTCTTTTTCTTTTTTTCTTTTTTTCCAAGACAGGGTTTCTCTGTGTAGCCCTGGCTGTCCTGGAACTCACTCTGTAGACCAGGCTGGCCTCAAACTCAGAAATCCACCTGTCTCTGCCTCCCAAGTGCTGGGATTAAAGGCGTGCACCACCACTGCCTAGCCACCTGTGTTTTAAAATTAATAAATATTGTCTACCTAAGCACAATAAATGGTTTTAATTTATATTAAGAGATTATAAAGCTGGGCTGTGGTGGCACACGCCTTTAATCCCAGCACTTGGGCGGCAGAGGCAGGTGGATTTCTGAGTTCGAGGCCAGTCTGGTCTACAGAGTGAGTTCCAGGACAGCCAGGGCTACACAGAGAAACCCTGTCTCGAGAACCCCCCCCCCCAAAAAAAAAAGATTATAAATAATATACATACCAGTGTGTGGTATTAATAAATAAAATTGAAATCGTTATAAAAAAGAATGAACATTTTCCCAGTGGGATGAATCTTTTCCAGCTTCCTCACGAAACACACAGGTCGGTCTATATATTGTATGAATATGCTGGCACTGATGTGCCTTTGGGGAATTCCATTGTGTCCACCATGATTCTGCCACCAACACTCACAACCCACAGCAAAGAAGAATATTACCTTGTCCCTTTTTACAGGGTTAATTCACCACTGGTCCATCCTTTCCTGAGGTATCCTTCACTACACTGCTTGCACTTGAGCTCCAATGTTGAGGTGCCATCTGACCAAGCCAGCTCAGTCAGCCAGTGTCTCAAAGGAGGGAGGATTGAAAAGAAAAAGACAATTAGACAACATTATAATGTGACTCCAGCCAGTGCTGAGGCTGAAGCAACTTTATTTTCCAACAGTCTGCTTTTATACCATGCTAAGTACATGCAAAGAATAAGGTCAGTTCTAGGTCAAGGAACAAACAAAGCAATAAACAAAAATAGTCAAAGAACAAACAAGTCAATAAACAAAGTCCTTTGGTGTTCAGGGACTTATCAAGATGATCAAGATCTTGAGCCTACTTCCCTTTCCTAGCCCAATGTCAAATTCCTGCCTGAGCCTACTTCCATGTCCTGGTTCAATGTCAAATTCTTGCCAAATTTATAGAAGCTGCCCCAAGAGCCCTCCACAAGCCCCTTTCCCACCCATGCTAGAATATCAACTAGCTTGATTTTGTGCAGGCAATCAGAGCTGCTATGAGTTCATAAGTACAATGGCCATGTCATGTCCAGAGAACAGCATTTCACAAGGTTTACCGTCCTCTGGCTCTTCTGTTTTGTTCATTCCTCCTTCAGTAATGATCTCTGAGCTTTGGAGGGAAGGGTTTGATAAAGTGGTCCTATTTAGGGCTGAGCATTCAATGGTCACTTATTCTCAGCAATTTGACTATTTATGCATGTCTATGCTAATGGTCTGTCACTGCATAAAGCTTTACTAAGGTAAGAGTGTCACCAATCTATTGGTATTACCATAAATATGTAGAAGGCAGCTTAACAACATGCTCACTTAGTAAAATGACAGTAGTAGATTTCTCCTTAGTAACTACTAGAATCGGCTCCCTCATCCATCTTTGACCAGGTTAACAGTACCAGGCATGGATTCCTCCTGTGAAGTAGGCCTCCTATCCAATCAGAAAGCAGGTGGCTACCCTAATCTCAGTCATGCCAGTATTCCCCCAGTAGGCACATTTTGCCTGGGAGGCCCACATTATCACATTCAGGACCCACTTCTGCCTCTATCTATTGACTTTTTTTCCCTTCCCAGCAACATGCATAGAACTTCAGACATGAGGAAAGCTAGTCAGTGGGGAGGAGCTTTCATCCAAAACGTGTTGTGTCTTCAGCAATAGAGTTTGACTATGTAGCTATGGTGACAAGTTAAATTCTTTCTTAACTGTTTGGTGAACACGGTTCTACCTGACCCTTGTAGTGGTTTGAATGAGACAACCTCCCATGGTCTTCATCATTTAAATACTTGGCCCTCACTTTGTGGCAATATTTGTGGAGGCTTCAGGGGTATGGCCTTGTTGGAGAAGGTATATCATTCACTGGGGGCAGGCTTTGAGAATTTAAAGATTTCACCTTCTCTGGAGTAGCCTTTCTGTTTCATGCTTTCAGTTCAAGATGTAAGCTGTCAGCTGCTACTCCAACTGCCATGCCTTCTTCCTGCTCCACTATGACAGACTCATCCCTTTGGATCTGTAAGCCCAAAGAAACTCTTGCCTTGCCTTGGTTAGGATGTTGTATCAAGTAATTGAAAAGCAACTAATAGAGTCTCTGTGAACTGGGAATCATATAGAATACACTGCTATCCTCATCCCCCGTTCTTACAGTAGTACCCTGTCCATCCTCTTTTGTCTTTGAGCCTCTGAAATCCATGGGGACCTCTATTATTGATGATCAAGTCCCTCTAATAGCTTGTATGAGCTAGTCTGTCAGGGACTGATTGCCATTTTATTGTCTCAGATTATGTGACCTTTGTTTCTCAGAAAAATGGGTGGTTATACGGCCCAGTCTGTCTGTTTCTGAAGCACTCAAATGCATCTTATTGTTCCCATATCCCATAGTCTCACAAGCCTGGTGGAAAGAGGCTTCATTGATTGTTTAAGGCTTTTCCTTAATTCCAGGAATTTCACTGCTGAATAGTCTCTGATTCCAATAGCCTCTCACAGAGACCATGGTTAAAACCCCCATTGTCATTCTGGGTTGTGAATTATTATTTTCTCTGTATCAAAGACCTAAGTGGTGTCTTCTGTTACTTCTACTTTGCTATCTTTCTCTTTTCCTCCTTAGGCCTTCCCTGGGTTCCAGGCTTTGGAGACCCCAGAAAGACTCTTTAACATGGATAGCCATGAGAAATAGCAAGCCAATACCTCCAATTCCACATCTCTTTTGTACAATTCATCTACTACGATGGAAGCCAAACAAAGGATCCAGATGAATGCCTTTCTTATTGCCTTTCCTCCCTTTCATCCACAAGCTACTTCTGAGCAACCACTTCTGCCTTAGAAGTATTTATTACCCATTGTATAGCCAGGCAACTTCTGCAGTCTCTTAGCAATACTCTTGCTCCTGGAGTGCTACTGTCAAAGACTGTAATAGCTGCAGAAAACATTGAACAGTTCCCAAATAATTTTCAGACGTACATGGCATACCCCACCCATTGAACAAGCATGATACTCCATACCACTTAGAAGAAGCTACCACTCAGAGATTGCCACTATAGATACGCACTCCATCTTCAGGTGGCCCTGCCTTAGTTATATATCTCACTATACTCTAGACTGCCCATGCCACTGCTGCTACCCACAAAATGCAAACCATTACATGCCATATGGGGGATGGACAGCCATGTCAAAATTTCCCCTGGGGATGCTTCACCTTTAGTTGCAACTGCCTGTCTCACTATCCATAGCAGAAGCAATGCCATTGTTCTCAAAAACTCAGCTCTCTAGTTTTGTCATAGACTGCAGACAAATGAGAATTCTTGAGAATTCTTTCTTCAGGGAGACTTAAATGACTACTGTGGTGGTTTGATGGGATTGGCCCCCAAAGACTCATGTGTTTGAATGCTTGGCCATAGGGAGTAGCACTATTAGGAGGTGTGGCCTTGTGAGAGTAGGTGTATCCTTGTTGGATGAACTGTATCACTGTGGAGGTGGGCTCTGAGGTCATAAATGCTCAAGCTATCTCAGTGTGATACACAGTCTTATTCTGCTGTCTTCAGATCTAGATATAGATCTCTTATCACAGTCTCCATCACCATGTTGGCCTATATGCTGCCATGCTTTTCGCCATGATAATGGACTAAGCCTTTGAAACTCTAAGCCAGTCAGCCCCATGCAAATGTTTTCCTTTATAATAGTTGTCATGGTCATGGTGTCTCTTCACAGCAATGGAAACCCTAACTAAGACAGCGACCAAAGTATTATTCCACAAAGTTTACCCTGGGGAATCACTGAGTGTATTAGCCTTACTTCCATAACATGGGTGAAGAGTTATGGGGAAGAACTTAGGTGAGCCTGAAGTAGCTCAGTGTAAGATCAGCACCCAGCATGCACAATAGTTTTCCCTATGGTTACCCGTCCCACAGCCAATATACTCTAGTACTTCCCCTGGACCCTGAGGCCATGTGCAACTAAGACAAAATTGCATCCAAAATGGAAAAGTAGCAGGAATATTGAAGTTCCAGTGGCCCACCACTATTCCCTCCTTCTATAGGAGAATTATCAACAGTCTACAGGCCTGCTCCTGATAGACTCTTGCAAGCATGTACAAATGATATGAAGATGGTGGCTATTTTGGCCAGAGGATAGTCCTGGACAATAATAATAGGTTTTACCATGACATTTTCATATATGAACAAAATGTATTTTGACCATATTTAACCCCCATTACCCTTTATTGTCCCCTTCTCATTACTATTGACCCCTTCTTCTTTCCAATTAGACCCTCCCCCCACTTCCATGTATTTGTGTGTGTCTCAATGAGCTATATTAGGGTTGTTTACAGGAGCATAGGGAGGAGTTTAGAGGAGCATGTGTTTCTTACTAGTTCCTAAATCGCTGAAAATAATGTCCTTTCATCCTTCATTAACAATTATGTATATATGGATCTACAGGGAAAAGGGGGACACATGAATCCCTCCCTTAAAAACAAGTTTCCAAACTATAATGACTCAACAAGTACCAGTTAGTAATATTTCAAACATGTTGGAAGATGAGAAGTTCTCTCTCTCTCTCTCTCTCTCTCTCTCTCTCTCTCTCTCTCTCTCTCTCCCTCTCTCTCTTTCTGAAACAGGGCCTCATTATATTGTATTGGCAGGCCAGGGCCTCACTACGTAGACAAATCTAGCTTGTATAGAACTCACAAGGTTACAATTCCTTTTCAGTGCTAGGATTAAGCTGTGTGCCACCATGCCAGACTAGAAAGGGGGAAAATTTTGCATGCTCACATTAGTACTTTTTCAAATGATCTCTGACTTGGTTATAAAAAAATTAAGTGTTAAACTGCATAGAGATGACTCTAAAATACACTTTATGGACTATTTATTGTATAAAAGTTACTCTAAAACTCCATGGAGTGTGTTGCTTAAATAGCTCAGCATTTCAGACCAATTAATGAGGACTGGATTTTAGATCCCAGCACCCACATAAGTTGAATGTCTCACAAATCTCTGTAACTAGAGCCCTAAGGACTCTAACACCCTCCTTTGTCCTTCGACTACAAAGAGACATGCACTCTACACACACTAGCACATGTATAACCACAGATAAATCTTTTAAAATTCTAAAAGGAGTCAAAACAACCATTTATTACTTCTCATGATGCTTTAGACTAATTATAGACACAGCTAAATAAAAATTAAGTCCTATATAGAATTGACTAAAGTCATCCATTTAACTAGACCACTCATCCAGTAGCTTCAACAGCTGGAAACTTGCTGGGGCTACACTATCCAAGATTATTTTATTGACATCTCTAAACATTGTGACTGATAACATGGGGTTCCGTGGGTCTCTCATTTGCTGGCAGCATAGCTATCTTTCTCACAGTGTGGTAAATGAGTGCCTACAGAGAAGAGCTGACTTCTACACAAGAGCTTTTCTGCATGTATTGTGTTTGCTGATTTCCCATCACTTGTATAAGCCATATTGTCTAAGCACAAAGTCAGATGGGAGGGATCAAGAAAGTACATTATTGCTAGTAAACATGAGTCATTAGGAGCCACCTATCTAGTAGCTTACTGTATGCGTGTGTGAGTGTGTACCTGAGAAAGAACTACATTCATTCATTCACTCACCTGCAGGCCCAAGGGATATAACACTGTTCAGGGCAAAATCCCTGGTACCAAGCAACCTACCTGGTTACATTTGGGGGGATAGGATAAAAGAGGATGTAGCCCTTAGTTGCCTCTTAGGAGTGGAGGGTGGTTTCCTGTTGCTGAAGTGACCACACCACACACTTAGGATATATGATTTAGAGGACTCCAGATAGATATGACCAGAAAGCCTCTTTTCTGTGCCTTAGCTTTCATGGTTCCAAAACAAATACTGTGTGTGGTGGTTTGAATAAAAATGGCCTTCATAGGTATATATATTTGCATGCTTGGTCACACTTGGGAGTAGAACTGTTTGAAAGAATTAGGAGGATTAGGAAGCCTAGGTTTTTTGGAGTAGGTGTGGCTTTGTTGGAGAAAGTATGTCACTGGAGGTTGGGTTTGAGGTTTCCGAAAGTCCCCCTCCTCTGTCATTGGGCCATGTTATAAAGTTCTTAGCTACATCCCAGCACGACCATGCCTCCCTGCCTGCCATGATGTATCCCACTATGATGCTAATGGACTAAATCTCTAAAAGTATAAGCAAGCCCCCATTTAAATGCTTTTGGTCAGCAAGCACTTCTCAGCACCCACAACAGTTCTGGGTTTGGTGTCTGTATGTGGGATGGATCCCCAGGTGGGGCAGTCCCTGGATGGCCTTTCCTTCAGTCTCTGCTCCACTCTTTGTCCCTGCATTTCCTTTAGACAGGAGCCATTCTGGGTTAAAAATTTGGAGATGTGTGGGTGGTCCCACCCCCCAACCAGGGGCCTTGCCTAACCTCTAGATATGGTCTCTATAGGTTCCCTCTCCCCTGTTAGGCATTTCAGCTAATCTCATCCCTGTAGGGTCCTGGGAGTCTCTTGCTTTCCTGACATCTGGGCCTTTCTGATAGCTACCCCTAGTTCCCCATCCCCCACTGTTACATGGCTCTGTTCAAATTCCTGACCCTCTGTGTATCATCCTTGTCTTGTCTCATACCTGATCCTACCCCCCTTTCCCCCCTCCCCTCCTCTCTTCCTCCCAAGTACCTCCCACCCTCTACCTCCCTTGAGTATTTTGTTTCCCCTTCTAAGAAGGACTGAAGCATCTACATTTTGGTCTTCCTGGGAGTGGGTGGGTGGGAGGGGGAACATCCTCATAGAAGCAGGGGGAGGGGGTATGGGAAGGGGGTTCTAGAGGGGAAACCGGGAAAGGGGATAACATTTGAAATGTAAATACATAAAATATCCAATAAAAATGCTTTTTGAAAAGAGTTGCCTTTTTTATAGTGTCTCTTCACAGGAATAGAACACTGATTAAGGCAGAAGTTGGTACTGGGAGTGGGACATTGCTGTGACAGACCTGATCATGCTGATTTGGGGCAGAATATGGAAAACGTTGGACTAGACAAGGGTTTTATGCTTTAAGCGGAAGCTTAATGGGCCACTCTAGTAAGAGCATGCAAAAGAATGCTAAGGGTGATTTGAACTGTGTGTGTGTGTGGGGGGGGGGGTGTCCCAGCTCAAGAAATTTCAGAAGGGCAGAATATTAGTAAGTGGCTTGGGGACTAGACTATTCTTATGATATTTTGGCAAAGAATGTAACTGTTTTCCTCTGTTGTCCTAAAAATTCGCCAGAGGGACATGGATTAATGGCATTGACAGAGGAGATCTGAAAACAGTCTAGCATTGCCTGTGCCCGCAGTTCCGAGGAGTGAACACTCTTATGCAGATCTACAAGGAAAAGGTGTACGTGGGGCACAGAGAAACACAAAATGGACAGTTGGAGAAAAAAATGAGTACTAAGAAATGTAATGGAGCTAAGGCCAGTGCTCAAATAGATAAAAAGTTTCAAGAAAAGCCCGATGCCAAATGGAATGAAGGGATTGGTGATTTCAGGGTAAGACTCCACCCAGCTAAGCTTCCAATTTATGAAAAGGAATTAAAAGAAAACTTAAGCAGTGAAAGAAACATCAAAAACAGGAAGCTGATGCAGATGTAATTGAATGAGGGGGACAAAGTCCAGCCCCAGCAAGCAGAATGTGGTGGCCTCAACCACGTGATTCTGGCTTTAGAGTCAAGGATACAGAAAGATGTTGTGCAGTCTCTCTCCACAGCTAAGGAAAGCTACTGAACATGTGTCAGAGGTTTTCCTGCGTGGAGGCCCAGAGCCGCTATTATGTGAAGCTGTGAAGGTGAAACCTGGATTAGGTTGGAGACAGCAAGATATTGGAGATGCTAGGGTCATGTGATACCTGCCAAGGACACTTGAAGACCTGGTGTGGACTTAGCCCAAGAGAGAGGTGTGTTGTAGTCAACAAGGCTGAAAGGAATTGGAGATCTGAGGAGTGATTTGACATCAGACACAGATATATAGAATTTGGAGTTTGCCCAGCTGGATTTTAGCCTTGCTAAATTTAGTCCAATATTTCTTCACTATGCTCCCTTTCCTCTCTTTTGGAATGGTAATGCATATTTTGTGTCATTGTATGTCAGACATATGTGGTCTGCTTTTTTATTTTTATTTTACAGGGATCTGCAGTTAAGAGATTGTCATGCGTCTCAGAAGAGATTTTGGCCTTTGGCCTTTCGAACAACGTTTAGACTGTGGTAGTCTATGGAGACTTTTGAAGTTGAACTGAATGCATTTGTGCATTATGATATGGCTACAAGGCTATAGGAGCCAGGGAATGGAATGTTGAGATTTGAATAAGAAGCCCCCAATTACATGTTTTCTTTTATAAGAATTGCCTTGGTCATGGTATCTCTTCAAAGCAATAGAACAGTGACTAAGGCACTATGTAAGATGCTAAGGAAGTGGAGTAATTATATAGTCCCACTCAACTGCAATACCTATGGATCGTGACAATGACTACCATGCCAAAAATTGACACAGGTGCAATAAGTGGCATTTACATGTCAATGGCATCCAAAATCTGTCTAACTGAACCAAAGGCCCACTTGACAAGAGGGAAATCATGCCTAGTATTGGAAACCTAGCCAGGCTCTCAGGGCTACTAAGGTTATGGACTTCGTGTGGGTGGGGCTGGAGGGACTACCACTATCACTTTGTTAGACCAGCATAATTTCTTACTACATTCTAAATCTTATTCTTTGGTGGTAGTTTGAATTAAAATGACCCTCTAGACTTATAGGGAGTGGCATTATTGGAGGTATAGCTATGTTGGAGTAAGGGTGGCCTTGTTAGAGGAACTGTGTCACTAGAAGTGGGCTTTGAGGTTTCAGAAGCTCAAGCCAGGCCCAGTGTCACTCTCTTCATTCTGCCTGCTGATCAGGTTATAGAACTCTCAGCTACCTCTGTAGCACCAAGTCTGCCTGTGCACTGCTGTGCTTCCCACTGTGAGGATAATGAACTAAACCTCTGAACTGTAAGCTAGTCCCAATTCCTTTGGAAGAATTGCCATAGTCATGGTGTCTCTCCATAGCAATAAAACCCCTAACTAAGACACTGTTATACTGACAGATATGTATAGCAGACGAGCATAGCTATCCTCCTTCAAAAAAGCTATTCTTTACAACAAATGGAGATTAACATCAAAAACAAAAACAGACACAATACAAAGATCAAGAGAGCATGGGGAGCCTGGCCCATCGACATCCCAGCTCCTGCATCTGTGGCTCACAGAATGTCTTGGAAGAGTGGGTGGAGAAATTATAAAAACCAGAACATTCAGTAAAGCTGCTGTGAAATAGTCTCTCCTAGAAATTGCTGCATAAACAAGACCAGAATAATGTCAATTGTCAATAGACATGTTAATGTGAAAGAGGAAAGAAATCATGGGGTTCTGCTTCTAGGCAAAGAACTTACAAGCAACAAATGGCTGCTGGCAGAAGAACAATTTGCCTCTACTAGGGATTTGTCCACTTATTGGTTGTCCAATGAAGAGGAGTCAGCCTTGAAATCATATAAACATCACTAAAAAAAAAAACCAGACTCAGTAGGTTGTATTTATACATATTTGTGCATACACATACATGTATATACACATATTCATGTAACAATAATAGTCAAGGGAGAAAAGCTACCGACT
The DNA here is from genome assembly GCA_028551405.1 of Uromys caudimaculatus. Lineage (NCBI taxonomy): Eukaryota > Metazoa > Chordata > Mammalia > Rodentia > Muridae > Uromys > Uromys caudimaculatus. The sequence continues at coordinate 36,338,434 of CM052722.1, read as the reverse complement.
TGAGTGTTGGAAGGAATAGACATAGGAGGAATTTGAAGGAGGGGTGTCAGGAGGGCTGAAGGGAAGAAGCAGGGAAGTGATGTAACTTTATTTCAATTAAAAATAAAAAAAATCAGTTATCTTCAAAAACGAAGATGGCATTCTTAAACAAATATCCTAGTTAATTCCTTTCTATTGCTATATTCAGTCTTTTGAGGCAGGGTCTCGTGTAGACCAGGCTGGCCCCAAACTCAATATATAGGTGAGGATAATTTTGACCTCCTAATCCTCCTACCTCTACCTCTTGGAGTGCTGAGAGTACAGCAAATTGTGACCATGCCATACTTCCTTCCTTCATTCTTTTCTTCTCTTCTCTTTTTTGGATAGGAACTTGATGTGTAGTCTAGGTTGGTCTTGAATTTACCACCCTCCTCCATCAGTCTGTCCACATTCTGGGAGTAAAGGCATGTGATACTAGAATGATGGATTACTTGATTCTTAACAGAGACCTATCATTGCAAAGAAGCACTAACTCATAAAAAGGGCTGACATTTTAAAAATAATTTTATGTGTATAGATGTTTTGCCTGTGTGTACGTCTGGGTAACAGATGTGTACAATGCGGATGTCATCCAGAAGAGGGCCTCAGGTCCCCTGGAAATGGAGTTACAGATACTATGTGGGTGCTGAGAACTAAAACTGGGTCTTCTGGAACAATAGTCAGTGCTCTCAAATGTTGAACCATCTTTCCAGCCTCTTAAATATGTTTTATTAATTAATTTATTTAGTGCATTCACGTATGCATGTGATGGGTGGCGCTATGCGCTTGGAGATCACTCTCTACTTCCGTGATGTGGACTCCAGAGATTGAATGCAGGTGGTCAAGCTTGATGGCATATGACTTTACCTACTCTGCCATCTCCCCAGTCCAGAAGACTTCTTAAAATCTTAACAGTTTTGCAACACTTTTGTCAAACTACTCACAGAGAGTGGCCACAAAGGGTAGCCCATATACTAGCAGCAGTATCATCAGGAAACTTTCTAGCAATGCAGATTCTTAGGCTTTACCTAGAAAACATGGTTGCAATGCTCTCCCTCCCTCCCTCTCTCTCTCCCTCTGTGTGTGTGTTTGTGTGTGTATGTGTGTGTATGTGTGTGTACACGTGTGCGTGCTTGTGTGTGTGTGTGTGTGTGTGTGTGTGTTTTGAGAAGCTGGTAATGGAACCCTGGATTTTAAGTATGCTAAGGACATGCTTAGCACTACTGAAATGCATACTCAGTTAAAGCAACCTGATTTCTTTTGAGACAGGGTTTCTCTGTGTAGCCTTGCTCTCCTGGAAATCTTTCTGTAAACCAGACTGGTCTTGAACTCACAGAAATATGCCTGTCTCTGCCTCCTGAGTGCTGGGATTATAAAGGCATGTGCCACCACTGCCTGGCAGCAATTTGAATTTATAATAAATCCTCTAGGCTGTTCTGCTATAAGAAAAATTTGATAATCACTGCCTATCTTATTTTGAATGAGGATAAACTTGAAGAAATAAAACTAATGATATAAAGGATTTACTAAGAAACTTGCTTAGGGGTCAGGCAGTGGTGGTGCACGCCTTTGATCCCAGCACTTGGGAGGCAGAGGCAGGTGGATTTCTGAGTTCGAGGCCAGCCTGGTCTACAGAGTGAGTTCCAGACAGAGAAACCCTGTCTCGAAAACCAAAAAAAAACCAAAAAAACAAACAAACAAAAAAACCCTTGCCTAGGAAATGTTAAGTTACACAAAGTAGAATTTAGGCAAAGGACAGCTGACCCCATAAGTAGTATATTAACCAAGATTGTTAGAAATTGTTGGAAAGACAATTTTGTACCACAATTGAAGTTTAAGGTTGCTGAGAAAGTGTGTTGACTGTTCACCAAGATTGGCCTCCAATTAGGTTCTGTTCCTACAGCAAATGGAGACAACTCTGATACACAAATTTGTGGTTCTGTTTTGGGGTTGCCAACTATGGTTCTTCATCCTCTGCTTCCTCCCTCTCAAGGTTTCCAGAAGCTGCTGCACACTGAGCTGGAAGACGATGCAGAGTCCAGAATGTGTGGGGTTCTACAGATCCTCGTTTGGCTGAGACTGAGTGTCAGGATCGAGACGGTAGGGGGAAAAGGCTTTTTCTTAGGATCTTAGTGTTACAGATTTTTAAGGCGAAGTCCTTCTCTGAGTATCTTCAATGAAACAGCTCTCTGAGACAATGGGAGCTTGTGCATATACTTTATTGGGGTGGGCTAGTATGCATATGCTTTATTCGGGGTGAAACAAGGGTATGTATGGACCTTGGAGAGTGTGAAGGAGTTTTGAGGGTAAATGAAAATCCTTGGCTAGAGTTTAAAGCCCTATGACTGCTTCCTTTGCATGGAGTGGCTTCCCACTTGATGGGTGGGTTCTTATGGGAGGGAGGGAAATGAGGAAGTTGAACTTGTAGGTCTGCCAAGGACTATTCATCCTTCCCCAGGCAGAAATTGTGGGGGTTCAGGCTCCCCAGGCAAGGTCAGAAAGGGGAAACCCCTGCTAGTAAAGGGAGTCTTCTTTTTTTGCTCTGAGTTCAGAGAGCTATCCAGACAATGGGAGACTGTAACCTTAATTAACAAAATCCAACACAAATTGGCCATTAGGCCCATTCTCATATCAAAGACCATGCCTCTAAGGGGCTGTTCAAGGAGGCAGTGCAGGGTCAAAACCATCATTGTGTCCTGGTCTGCCATTAAGTCCCCTGTGCTCTAATGAGGAAAAGCATAATTCTGCAGGTGGGCAAGATGAACCTGGGTAACAAGTATTCGAAAAGAACTAGTGTACTTAAAAATAATTCAGGCAATATCTGTGCCGTGTAAGTCTCCTATCTACACAAGCGGTCAGACTTGCAGTCTCCTATCTCTGCATAAATTGTTCAAAATGTAACAACCTGGGGCTAGGACCTGAAGATTTTGGGATGACAGCATATGTGGAATATATTCACTTAAAGCCTATATAAGCTGGTAAAATGTTGTTTGAGGCTGGTTCACTTTTGTGCATTACCCAAAACCAGTTGCACACTACTATCAACGAGTCTTTTCCTTTAATAATCTCTAAGTGTGTAGGAATTATTAATTTTATCACAAGTTAGGCTTTCTGTTGTGGTGATAAAACACCACCATCCAGAAGCAACCTATGGAGGAAAGGGTTTATGTGACTTCCACTTCCACATCACAATCCATCATCTAAGGGGCTCCATGCTGAAACCTGGAGGCAGGAGCTTATGCAGAGACAACGGACCAGTGTTACTGACTTAATCCTCATGGCTTGTTCAGTATGCTTTCTTATAGTACAAGGAACATCAGCCCTGGGATCATCTCAAACACAGTGAATTGAACCTTTCCACTTTAAGAAAATGCCCCTCAGACTTGTCTACAGGCCAATCTCATGGAGACATTTTCTTTAATACAATTCCCTCTTCACAGATATGTTGAGGTTTTGTGTCAAGTTCACAAAAAACTGCTACTAGGTGTCTTAGTCAGGGTTTCTATTCCTGCACAAACATCATGACCAAGATGCAAGTTGGGGAGGAAAGGGTTTATTCAGTTTACACTTCCACTTTGCTGTTCATCATGAAAGGAAGTCAGGACTGGAACTCAAGCAGGTCAGGAAGCAGGAGCTGATGCAGAGGCCATGGAGGGATGTTTCTTACTGGCTTGCTTGCTTCTCCTGGCTTGCTCAGCCTGCTTTCTTATAGAACTCAAGACTACCAGCCCACAGATGGTACCACTCACAAGGGGCCCTCCCCGCTTGATCACTAATTGAGAAAATGCCTTACAGCTGGATCTCATGGAGGCATTTTCTCAACTGAAACTCCTTTCTCTGTGATAACTCCAGCTTGTCTAGTTGACACACAAAACTAGCCACTACAATTGACCCCTTGTCAACTTGACACACAAACACATCACCATTAAGCCTCAACCCTTACTTTCTTATTCATCCCCAAGATCTAAATAACTTTAAAAGTCCCACAGTCTTTGCAAATTCTTACATATTAACATTTCAGTCCCTTTTAAACATCCAATCTCTTAAAATTCAAAGTCTTTTAAATAATCAAAGTCTCAGGCAGATTTCTGAGTTTGAGGCCAGCCTGGTCTACAGAGTGAGTTCCAGGACAGCCAGGGCTATACAGAGAAACCCTGTCTCGAAAAACAAAAAAACAAAAACAAACAAACAAAAAGAATATATAAAAAAAATTCAAAGTCTCGTAACTGTGGGCTCCACTAAAATACCTTCTTCCTTCAAAGATCTTTCCATCTAACTTTAATTTGAGTGAGGGCCTTTCCTGAGTAATCTGTTGAACCCAATAAGCGTCTGAGGAGCCAAAATCACTTGCACCTCTGGATTGTCGAAAAAAATTTTGACCCGAATGATTAAAAGGAAACAGAAGTAACTGTGCAATCCTCTGACCTGATGCTATAGGTACCGGACCAGAGGTGGAAGAAGCTAGAATCTTTATCTCTCCTGTATAATCACTATCAATAACGCCAGGAAACACATGTAAACCCTGAAGAGTGGAGCTGGCACGACCAATAAGGAGGCCAAAAGTATCACGAGGCAAAGGGCCAAAAACTCCCGTATTTAATATTTGAGTGCCCATCTCAGGGGTTAACACTGAACTGGAGGAGGAACAGAGATCCAGTCCTGCACTACCTGCGGTTGTGCAGCAGAGGGAGGCAATGGTTGAGTGCTTGTCAATTGGGGGGCAAACCTGATAGCCCCAGGGGTTTGCCTGTTTTGCGGGGGCCGGGGGCAGGCCCCTCCGGGAGTTTCCCAGCACCAGAGCCAGAGGATTGCCTTGGGAGTCTGTCCTGGAACGACACTCTGCGACCCAATGTCGACCCTTGTTACAACGAGCGCAAAGGGATGGAGGACGGGGATGCTGATCTAGAGGGGCGTAGGGTGGCTGAGTCCCAGGCACTCTAAAAGGGCAGTTTCTAGCAAAATGTCCTGGCTGTCTACAAGCAAAACACGTGTTATTGGATGGCTGAGGGGGATGGATATCTTGGAAGGCTGTTTTGATAGCCACCCCAATTGCGTGGGATGAGCCAATTCCTGCACATTATCGGATGTAATCAGAAACTTCCTTGCCAGCACAGTGAGGTCTTATAGCGGCCTGACAAGCGGGATTAACATTTTCATAAGCTAGGTGTTTAACGAACGCACTTTCATTCTCATCATTTCCAATAATTCTTTCTGCAGCCTCATTAAGGCGACTAATAAATTCACTATATGGCTCGTCTGGCCCTTGAAGAATCTTAGAAAGGGAGGTAGTGGCTGACCCTTTAGAGGGCAGACGCTTCCATGCCTTAGTGGCTGCAACCTGTATCTGAGCCAACAAGCCAGGTGGAAAACATGCCTGCCTTTCGTTAGTATGGTAGGGATTGCGACCCAGCATCTTATCTTTGGTCCATAATTGCGAGTGCCTATGCTCTAGGTTTCATAATGAGGTCTCGCGACAATTTTCTACAAATTCTGTCTTCCATAAAACAAAATCACCCCCAGAAAGAGCAGATCGCGTAAGTTGAAACCAATTGTTCGGCGTTAACCATAATTCTGCTAAACTTTCGACCTGAGAGAGAGTAAAAGGTGCCACTGGCCCATAAAGAGACACAGCAGATTTCAATTCTTTGATATGATTAAAATTTAAGCAACGGTATTGTTGATCACCTCTAGGAACAAAACTCTCCTCATCAGCCTCTTACTGCTCTCTGTTACTCTCATAGCCTTCTCCCTCATCTGACTCCGGTAGTGGCGTTTTCTCCGCCGTAATCGCAGCGCCACGCTGTTCCTTTTTACTGGAAAGTGAGATTGCAATATCAGAATCATTTTCGGATTTAGTTTGAGAATGGATGACAGGAAAAGCCGCTTTTACTTTCCCTTTAGGGCGGGAAGTTGGGGCAGGCTTCTCAGTGGGAGGCTCAGTTTGAATGCTAGGAGGCTTTCCTGAATGGGAGAAAGTGCAGCACAGACTTCAAGGTCCAGAGAGCGAAGCTCCCTAGGTAAATTTAGATGCTCTTTGTGCTGGCTTAAGTAACCCTTCAATGCCTGATTTTTACGAGAGAGAGCAGTCATAGCTAAGTCAAGATTTTCTGGAACAACATCAGCACAAGCATTTGGGTTTATTTCAAAAGGAGGCTCAGAATCACAAGGCCCATTAAGGACTGGGGCGCACAAAGGATACGGAGGGGGCCAGTCAAGGTTATGAGTATTGGCCAT
>CM052722.1:36318988-36331682 GCA_028551405.1 Uromys caudimaculatus | reverse complement strand
CCGCTTTAACTTTATCTCATTCTATACAGCTCTCACACAATAAAATATCTCTGTTTTCTTTCGACTTAAATCTCTATTTCTCTTTTGTTCGTCTTTGTTACTAAAATTCGCAAAGACTCTACTCTACATAAACATCTTTTACCATGGGCTATATTACTTCCCAACAGTTTTCATATAGACCCATTGGCCATGGGGTACTGATTCATGGCTTTCCCACCGGCCAGATTTGTTCACCCGCACATCCTTTGTCCTGAAGGGAGAGCTTCCGTGAAGCAGCTCTTCCTATAATTTCCTTTTCTCTGGAAAAAGCATCTGCCTCTATTCATGCACTATCCCGGTCCATAGCCCATGTCTAGGCGCCAACTGCAAAGAGCTCGCTGCCCGCCTTGCCTTGGAGGGCCCTTCCAAGAAAGGCTATCGACTAGGTTCGAAGCTCCCGCCAGCGGGTGCTCCGTGCTGTAGAGAGAAACCGTCGGTTGGGGAAAGAAGCAGGAAACAAAGGACGCATTGGAGCAAGACGAGATTCCGTTCAAGCTCCGTTTAATCTTTAATGTTACGTATTTTTAAACACTTTTGGGCGGGAAATGGCAGAGGGAGGGGAAATTCCACAATGCGATCAGACATAATATACATAATTATATGCCATAGTCGTCCCTGAGTTGAAGGCCTACCTGGGGGCAATAACAATGGGGAGGAAACAAAGGGAGGCCTGCTGGAGCCAGAACACCTTGATTTGCTAATCAAGCCAAGCCTAAAAGTCAAGGCCCTAGATAATCTGATATCAGGCAGAAAGGAATCAAAGGAATGCCTGCTGTGAGATTCGAGACACTGTGGCTAGCAAGGTTAAGTCAAACCTGGGATCCTTCATCAAGCAAAAAATGCCAAGGCCAAAGCCTTTGTCTCCGACATTCCTTCAGGAGGGAAAATATATCAGGGCACAGTCATAATCAAAAGCAAAATCAAACTCCAACCATCCAATATCTGGGATCCACTCATGCTCTTCTGGATTCCTCCAAGGGCTTGAGTCACTTCTCCAGCTCTGCCCTTTGTAGCACACACCTTGTCTTCTAGGCTCCAGATGTCTGTACTCCACTGCTGCTGCTGTTCTTGGTGGTCATCTCATGGTACTGGCATCTCCAAAACACTGCTGTCTTCCACTGCAACTAGGTTTACCAACAGCCTCTCATAGGCTCTCTTCATGGTGCTAAGGCTCAACTCCCCTGTATGACCCCTTCAGTCCTGGGCCATCAAATGCAACTGAGGCTGCACCTTCACCAATGAACTTCCATGGCTTCTCACAACACCGAGCCTCAACTCCTTTGCATGACCCCTTCAGTCCTGAAATTGCAACTGAGGCTGCACCTTCACCAATGGCCTTCCTCAGCCTCTCCATAGCCAGGCCTCAACTGCTCTTCATGACTCCTTCATGCCTTCAAAACCAGTACCACCTGGGTGACTCTTACACATTACCAAGTTCAGCCACAGCACAACCCTGGCTATTTCTGGAATGCAGCCTCTGTGCTCTCAGAAAACACTTCTCAGAAGATTTCACCTTAGTGATGCTGGTCTCTTCCCAATCACCGCCAATTTCCCAACTCCAGCTAACCAGCATCAATAGTCCCAGTAATGCAATGGTTTTGCTTTAGTAGTTCTGGTATCTTGTTAATCACAGGCCCCAGCTAACCAAAACCACAGAACCTTCCCAGTCAAAATAGCAACAGCCCTGATAAGAGTCTTTAATCTTCCCTCTGAAATCTCACAAGTCAGGCCTCCATCTTCTGCACTGTTCTCAACATTATCTTCCAAGCTCCCACACAACATCCCACAAAGCTCTTAACACCTAATGGATCTTCTAGCCCAAAGTTCCAAAGTCCTTCCACAATCCTCCCCAAAACATGGTCAGGTTGTCACAGGAATACCCCACTACGCTGGTACCAATTTTCTTAGTCAGGGTTTCTATTCCTGCACAAACATCATGACCAAGAAGCAAGTTGGGGAGGAAAGGGTTTATTCAGTTTACACTTCCATGCTGCTGCTCATCATGAAAGGAAATCAGGACTGGAACTCAAGAAGGTCAGGGAGCAGGAGCTGATGCAGAGGCCATGGAGGAATGCTGCTTACTGGCTTGCTTGCTTCTCCTGGCTTGCTCAGCTGGCTTTTTTGTTTTGTTTTGTTTTTTCGAAACAGGGTTTCTCTGTATAGCCCTGGCTGTCCTGGAACTCACTCTGTAGACCAGGCTGGCCTAGAACTCAGAAATCCGCCTGCCTCTGCCTCCCAAGTGCTGGGATTAAAGGCGTGCACCACCACTGCCTGGCTTCAGCTGGCTTTCTTATAGAGCCCAAGACTACCAGCCCATAGATGGTACCACTCACAAGGGGCCCTCCCCCCTTTATCACTAATTGAGAAAATGCCTTACAGCTGGATCTCATGGAGGCATTTTCTCAACTGAAGCTACTTTCGCTGTGATAACTCCAGCTTGTATCAAGTTGACACACAAAACTAGCCAGTACACTAGGGCACTGTTATAGTCTCACTATGTTATGATTACAACATTGTTAAGTGATGCACAATTAGCAGTCAGGTTCTTTTGTACTGGATACTAAACAAACTTTCCCCACCTCTCATGGTAGGTAAGTGCTTTATTACTGAGCTAGATTCCTGTAAAAGTAACTTTCATTCACCTGGCGTAATCATTATCTCTGAGGCTTACTGCCTCCATCTGCTAACCTAGGTAAAGTCCTGGAAGCTTCTGGCCTCTGTACAATCTAATCTAGACCTAGAATGTTTTCTGCCTCTGAGACTTGTTGCTGAATAAGCTCACCCATTCCTTGTTGTGAGCTCTGGCTGGCTGGTTCAACTCAGCTGTTCTGGCTCAAACTCCTCTCCAAGCTAACTGACTTAATTTGGTTTCTCTCAGCCTCTCCTGAATTGCTCTGCTTGGCCCCAAACTAACTCTAGCAATCTGTTCTGATCCTTTGGCTCTTTCTCATTATCTGGATTGTTTTGTCTTTACCTGTGTCTAGCTTGTTCTCTCTGCAGCCTGTCTCTCTATAACTCTCCTGGGTAAAACTGCCTCTTCCCTCTCTGGGCTGCTTTGCTCTCCCTCTCAACTCTCTTGTTCTGCTCTCCATAAACTCTACTGTATTGCAGGGCAGTGGTGGCACACGCCTTTAATCCCAGCACTTGGGAGGCAGAGGCAGGTGGATTTCTGAGTTCGAGGCCAGCCTGGTCTACAGAGTGAGTTCCAGGACAGCCAGGGCTGCACAGAGAAACCCTGTCTCAAAAAAAACCAAACCAAACCAAACCAAACAAAACAAAACTCTACTGTATTCCTGTATTGTCTGTCTCCCCCTTTAGTAGCTTCCCTTTCCTCTCCCTTCTCTTGAGAGTTGGGCATATCCTATTCTGTCAAATCTTTCTCTGATTCGTCACTTTTTCTGTCACTCAACTAGACATCATTTTCAAACATGGGTGCTTCTTTTTACATTTTGTTTTGCTTTTCTTTCTTTCTTTCTTTATTTTTTTTTTTTTGGTTTTTCGAGACAGGGTTTCTCTGTGTAGCCCTGGCTGTCCTGGAACTCCCTCTGTAGACCAGGCTGGCCTTGAACTCAGAAATCCACCTGCCTCTGCCTCCCAAGTACTGGGATTAAAGGCGTGCGCCACCACTGCCCGGCTTGCTTCTTTCTACAAACTAGCTTTATTTACCTTCCTTGTTTGGGATTAAAGGTGTGTACTAAGAGTGTGTCTGTAGTCTAGCCGGAAGGATTAAAGGTGTGTGCTAAGGGCTGAACCACACCTTAATTAGAAATAGGTTCAAATACCCTGTAACATATTCTCACCACTCTTTTTACATTTTATTTTGAGACAGTGTCTCACTGAATTGCCCAGGCTGGTCTTGAACTCATTCTTTAGCCTAGTATTAATCTTATGACAATTAATCTTAATTAGTCTTGCAAATAGCTGGAATGGCAGGACTGCATCACGAGGCTAAATGCACATTTAGATTACTAACATGCATAAGAATAGATTCTGTGAGTTGTAAAGAGGCTAAAAATCTAGTATGTTTAAATTCCTTATCTGTTTCTCAATCTGGTGCCACCTTACACAAACCCTTGGCAGATCTGCTCAATTCGCCTAAAGTTGATAAAATGATATTTGCCTGTGCTTTTCAGTAAATAAACATTTCTAACACTGACTTTCCATCTTTTTATTATCCATATCGACCCATATACATCATTAAAACACAGGAGGTATTAAGAAAATAGTAGCTTTCCAAATAGATTAGGTTGAAAATTAAGTACAAAATTTTTGTTTCTTTCTTTTTTAAAAAACAAAAACAAAAACAAAACAAAAAACAAACAAACAAACAAAACCCACCAGGGTCTCCCACTGTAGCCAGGCTGGTCTCTAATTCTTGGCTCCTGTCTAATTCTTCCTGTCTCAGTCTCCTTACATCTGGGATTATAGGTGTAAGCCACCACACCCAACTAATAACTGCTAGTTATTAGGCAAACATGAGAAGATCAAGGAGTGTTACCAGAATATTCTCTAGGGAAAAAATAGGTTTTCTGTTTATGCAAAGTGCACATAAGTAAAGTAACAGCAGGAAAAACCAGAGAAGAAATAACTGAACCAACAGAAGATTCTCTAGCGGGGGTTAACACTGGTTTCCTGCTCTACCAGTCAGAAGTCATGACAGGAAGGACCAGACGTGGTGGCATATACCAGTAATCCCAACACTAGAAAGTGGAGGTGGATCTACCTAAATCCCCTTGACAAAATAGAGATAAAGGAGCTGGGCTGGGTTACCTAAAACCTGGTGAAAGAAAAAGGAAGGGAGAGATCGGGGAAGGAAAGGAAAATAACTCCAGTGTATGTATCCTTCAGATGACTCAGACTCCTTAAACTATTTGCATGAAGCACTTCCCTCCTAGCCTTCACACCTGGATTTCCTTGGCACAAGCCGACTTGACAATAGAACGACATGAATTTTGCCTTTCCTGCCTAGTTGTACTGCTCATACCATGCTTTCAGGGACATTACATCAGTTAAGTCTCGGTAACTCATTCATGTCACTATAAGTGACATTTTCCCTATTTTGCAAGTGAGCAAAAGGAAGCCATGGGTTACTTGAGGTCATGAAGATTAAGTGTTGGATGGCGGAGCCCAAACACTAAGGGTTTCTTCTGCTGCTTTGCCTTTACATATGTATTAGTGGTCGGGGAAGGATGATTGATCATGGAGGATACACTCTCAGCATTTCCTTTTCCCTCATTTTTCTTATCCATTTTCCTTTCTAATTCCCTTCAGCCTCCATTCCTTTCGGCTGTTATGAAGGACACTAATTCTCATGTCAGAATGAAATTCTAGTCTTGGATATGACACTGGAGGCTGGTTGGTCTCAAATACATAGATTATTTGTTCTCTCTGGGACTCAGCTGTCCTAGTGTTACTTTTAATAATATTTGACAATATAAAAACAGTCACAGTACGTATTATTCAGTTTTACATTTATACTGAATTTTTGGCAGAAGCTGTGGCTTGAAGGGATGGGAAAGGGTGAAGAAAAACAGAATAATTCTTTTCTTTGCCTTCCTTTTAAGAAAAGGTCTTGTTTTATTTTCTTTTTGTTTGTTTGTTTTTGAGACAGGGTTTCTCTGTGTAGCCCTGGCTGTCCTAGAACTCACTCTGTAGACCAGGCTGGCCTCGAACTCAGAAATCCACCTGTCTCTGCCTCCCAAGTGCTGGGATCAAAGGCGTGCGACACCACAGCCTTGCTGGTTTTTTGTTTGTTTGTTTGTTTGTTTGTTTGTTGTTGTTGTAGTTGTTTGTTTTTTTAAGAGGATGTTTGAGATATGAGTAGTTCGGAAACATTAAAATCACATCGTGGCTTTTCACATTTGATTTGATGACAGCAGTGAAGGTGTGAATTATACACTGTTATAAGAACCACAGTAAACATGAATTTAAGGCTCTTTCATGTGCTTCTACTTTCATTTCATCAGAAAGGACTGAATTCTGATCCCTACTGTGCTGCTAAACAAATAATTTGCTGTCCTGTTGGAATCTGAGCCACAACTGTGCTAAAGTTCAGATGTGGTCAGGATTTTTTTTAATGGTTCACCATAGAAAGTAAGGTCTGTGGCTTTGTTCTTACTGACTTCTAGAACTAAGGAAATCCTTACTCATATAATTTATTCAATTAATGCCTATCACAAATTTGGCAGAGAAGTATACCCAGTGTCTTAGTATTTGTCTATTCTGATTGTCTGCTTCTTATTCAATTCCAGGAAATTAAAAAATACAGACTTATCTGAAAGCTTATCAGTTCTCAGCAAGTATAGCAAATCTATAAGCAGTCCTCATCTGGAACACGAGGACAGGAAATTGTGCTTTAATAGCAAGCATGGAAAAACTATATAAACATACACAAAGTATACAACCAAATATGGATGAGTAAAGTGGTATAGAGCAAAGGAAATTCGTGAAAATTGTAGGGTGCTGCAAAACAGTGTGAGATTTGGGAAATGGATGGAAAGACATTGGGAATAGTATCAATTCTAGATGACAGACAGCATGGTAGCTTACAAAATCAATATCTGAGCTTCCTTGCTTGCTTCCTTCCTTCCTTCCTTTTCTTTCTTTCTTTTTGGTTGTAAGGTAGCCAAGGATGGCCTTGAACTCCTTTCTGCTCCTCCTCCATAGTGAGTTATAGACTTGCATTAAATCAACTAGCTCAATTTAGTGGACTGTTTTTTTCCAATCAAGATGTTAAAAAAAAATTGGCATGCCATAGAATGAAATACATAGAATGCATAGCATAGATAAAAGTGCTTTTAGAAAATATTTTAAAATATACACGAGTATACAGCATATAATTATTATACACAAAAAAATGCAAGTGCAATGAGCAGCCCACAAACACCAGTCCCAGGCGTTTTGAAAATTATTTTCCTCTGCCGGTCCAGCTCAAAGTTTGAAAGCCTTTAGTTACCAAGCCTCCAAAAGGATCTAGGCAAGGTAAATTCAAGGTCAAGTGAGAATCCCAATTCGCTCCCAACTAAGTCCACAGTGGTTAATAAAGAGAGCGGAAATGGCGCAGAGGGGAGGGCATACTCAGCGAAGCCAAGCGAAAAAGGTAAGGGCACTTCAAAACTGGGAGGTGCTGGTCAAACTGAGGTTCTTGGAACAATGGTTTGACACGTTTTCCTTACTTGATAAACCGAAATAACTTCCGCATTTCTTCTCTCTGACCTACAAAGATGAGGGGTTCGCTTGGCTCCCTCCGGCAGCTGGTCCCACCCCGGACTGATGCTGGTAGAAGAGCTTATTGTTATTAACAGGGGCTCAGCGCCTGGGGCGTGGGAAGAACGGGGATGAAAGGACCGGATCGTCCATCAGGCAACTCAGATCGCACTCTGCACAGCCTACCAGAGAGGGAAGAGGCGGCTCTGCACTTCAGGTTGCTCCTGCAGGCTTAAGTTTCAGGGTTCCGTGCAAGCCTCAGGGCCGGGTGCTGGGAGTGTTCTGTGAGGCCCCGCCCTCTGCTAAGCCTTAGCTTGGCTAAAGGCAGACGCTCCACCCGTCCCTAATCACGTGACCCGCCCCGGGGACCACCGCCCCCACGGTGCGCTGACCCCGCCCCCGTGACGTCTCACAACCCTTGACTGGCTTGCTACTGAGCCTCTTTCTGTATTCGCTCATTGGCCCGCCCGAAAGACAGCGCCCCCCCTTTGCCACGCCTCCTGAGGCCCAGGGAATGCAAGTCGGGGCGGGGCCTAAGCCGGAGGGGCGGGGCGACGCTGCCGGGCGCGAGTAAAGGGGCAGCCTAGGAGCCGCGCGAGCCTTCAGCAGAAGCGCGCTGCTTTGCCCTCCGCTCTCCCTGCTCCGCCCTCCGCAGCCCTCCACAGTCACCCCGGAGACCAGCCTTGTTAAGCTCTCCGCTCTGAAGCTGACTGATTTCCATGGCAGCCGCGAAGAAAGCAGTTCTGGGGCCATTGGTGGGAGCAGTGGACCAGGGTACCAGCTCGACACGTTTTTTGGTGAGCCCCGGGGTGACATCTTCTCAGCCCCCTGAACTAGGACACTAGCTGGAGGACGGAAAGGCGGGGTGTTGTGTCCTCAGTTCGCGCCTCTTGTTCTCCTGGGCCCTAGCTGCTGGAGCGAGGAAGGGAGGCCAAAAAGGGGACCTACCATGCTGGGATTGTCCCGGTCTAGGGGGGGATCTTGGCCTCCTAGGACCCCCCCACCCCAACCCCCCGCAGTAGAGTTGAGTAGTCTCAGCCTTGGTGGTGGAGCCAGGTCACATACCAATAAGAAGATTCTTTCCCCAAAGAGAGTGAGTACTCTTGGAGCATCCACGCTGAGCAACCCCGGTGCAGTAGGGGACAGGTGGTCACATTGACACTGCTGCGGTCTTCCCTAGTAGCTTTTGGCCTGCTGAGCACAGGACGTCCTTGGATGGAGGGAAAGCTGTGTCACTGCTGTGGTAACCCAACATAGCGTCCTTTCGAGCGGTAGAAGGAATAAAGTATTAGCATGCTGGTGCATTGTCATCCTCTGCCACAGAAACTGCAGAGGATAGACTGCTGAGGGGGTGGCAGAACATATCGGAAACGGACACGTTACAATTTTCTGTAATCTTTATTTCATTTCAAGAGCTGAATAATTCCAGTTCTGACACTGTGACCATTATCCTCAGATATTGTCCAATCTGCTCGACTATTTAATGTGACAGGGCAATTCTATTTAGTATGCACGATGAGAATTACCATAAAGAGGTGCTGTTTAAACATCTCTTTGCTGGATCGTTTTGTAGTTAAGAAGTTTAGCCCTTCTTTTCTTTTTCGTTTTTGTTTTGTTTTTGAGACGGGGGGGGGGGGTCTGCCTATTTACTCCAGAGAAGCCTGGAACTCACGATTTTCCTGCCTCAGCCAGGCAAGTGCTGGGATTGCAAGCATGAGCCACTGCTTTGCTCAGTTAGGAAACTTGCTCTTGAAGCGATCTAGCATTCAGCTCAATGAGATCATTTGAAAGTAATTTAAGTGAATAGAGAGCTGCTAAAAGCCCATGCTTCAGTGAACATTTGACGAACCTAGAAAGTTGATGTAAACATTTAGTGATTAATTGTCTCCCTCTTCATTTCTTTATCAAACATGAATTTTCCTCAATTATTTATTTACCTTGTACCCCTTAGGGGTTGATATCCTTGACAGTAGCATGGTAGGCAGGCAGTCTATCACTAAGCTACACCCCCAACTCTTCCTGTAGTATCTGATGCGTGTGCGCACATACACATGTTTGTATGAGCACTTACACCTTCGACTAGCACTTGGCTAAAAACTGCCTTGTGTAGTGATCATGGGAAGTCTTTTTTTTTGTAATTGAGAAATTTTCAGTCCACTTTCAATTTAAATATTCCTTAGTGACCACCCTGATTTGAGTTTCTCAATCACTGTTTCACATCTGCATTTTAAACTTTTTTGATAGCAAAAGGTAGGATTCATTTTGTCTTACATTCATATAAATGTTTATCAAGTAATCCTGAATCATAAATAAGTCTGCTTGGCTAGATTTAATTAATATATCTGCAACAACAATATAGCTACAAAATCATCATTTTTCTGAGCTTATTAAAACATGAACTGAATAACTGGGATTATTTTTAATGTATTTATTTTATGTGAGTGGGTATTTTGTCTACACATATATCTATAAGCCATGTGTGTGCCTACTACCTGAGGAGACCAGAAGAGGGTGTCAAATCTCCTGGAATTTGAATTATAGACAGTTGTGAGCTACCCTGTAAATGTTGGCAATCAAATGAAGGTCTTTTGGAAGAGCACCTAGTGCTTTCAGATGCTAAACCATCTCTCCATGAGCTGATTATTATTATTATTTTTTTAGGTTTTTTTTTTGGTTTTTTTGTTTTGTTTTGTTTTTTCGAGACAGGGTTTCTCTGTGTAGCCCTGGCTGTCCTGGAACTCACTCTGTAGACCAGGCTGGCCTTGAACTCAGAAATCCGCCTGCCTCTGCCTCCCAAGTGCTGGGATTAAAGGCGTGTGCCACCACTGCCGGGCCGAGCGGATTATTTTAAGACAGTATCTTGCTTTATAGCTCAGGTTGTTCATGACTCACTAGTAGCACAGGGTGGTCTGAAACTTGTAGTAATTTTGCTTCAGCCCCGTGAATACTACAATTATGAGCACAAGCCACCACAATCAGCCATGTTGGTTGAAGTTTGAAGCCATATTTGAGAATCATCACACTAAGGGCTGGAGAGGTGGCTCAGTGGATGGATAAAGGTGCTTACTGCCAATCTTAATGATCTGATCTTGGTCCTCGGGGCCTACATGGTGGAATGAGAGAAACAAGCTGTCCTGTAACCTTCACATGTGTGCTGTGACATGCACACACACCACAAAAAAATTTAATAATACGAATAATTTTAAAAATGATCATGCTAATGGTTGTAGGGGCCAGGCAGGTTGAAGGGGACAAGCACACTGGCAATAGTGTATCAGGCTAGATATTCCATCTATTCTAATAAAAGATGGTGTTTTACAGTCCTTGGCAACACTTTCCTCCTTTTTTAAAAAAATTCTCTTTTCAGTTTGTAAGTGGTTAATAACTATTAACTCCAAGCACTGGGGAAAGCCAAGCAAAGCATGATAACAGTTTCCACGTTTGTATAGCCTTGCCCTATATGAATGTGAGTAAAATAGTTTATATCTTGAAAGGTTTCCTTCTTAGCCAGCTTGATGAGCTTGCCTTCATTTGGGGTCTTCATAGTGCTACCTTTATAGGCCAGGCAGTCTTTTTTACACACTGCATGTTGTTGCTGGCCCTTAAAGGCATCTTTTTACCTTGATAGAGAAAAAAATTTATCAAGTTCATAATGCTATAAGGATTTTTTAGTCTGTAACCTGAACAATATTAAGTTTCACAAGGCATTTCCAGGTTTATATGCCTGGAATCCCCACACGTGGTAGATAGGTAGAGAAGGATGAGAAGGTCACATGCACTAGGTCAGCCTGGGATACATGAAACTGATCTAAAATAATACTACCCAGCGGTGCTGGCACATACCTTTAATCCCTGTACTTGAGACTCAGAGGCAGGCAGATCTCTTGAGTTGAAGGCCAGTCTGGTCTACAGAGTGATTTCAGGACAGCCAGAGCTACAAAGAGAAACCCTGTCTTGGAACAAACAACAAAAAACCCAAACAAAAATGATGTTTCAAACTGGGAGTGTTTGGTCATTTGTAGAGCACTACCTAGGATATGTAAGGCCCTAGGTGGAGATACTTCATACTAAAACCATATATGTTAACTTCAGAAGAGTCGCTGCTTGGAGAAAGATGTATAAAAATTAGAAGTCAGATGTGGTGGCTTATCCTTTTTAATTTGTTTTGTTTTAGATGTGTGTGTGTGTGTGTGTATGTATGTATGTATGTGTATGTATGTGTGTGTGTGTGTGTGTGTGTGTATTTCACATGTATGTGAGTCCTTTTGAAAGACAAGGAATCCCTGGAGCTACATGACACAGGAGTGCAGAACTGAAGTTGGGTCTTCTGGAAGAACCCCTAAACCATCTCTCCAATCCTGGTGGCACACATTTGTAATCCCAGTGCTTAGAAAGCTAAGGTAGGAAGATTGCTGTGAGTTCCCTGGACTATTCAGTTGTAGGCCTACTTGAGCTCCATAGTAAGACCATGTCTTAGAAAAGAAAACTAAATGGCAAATAATTAAAAATAAATGTTGATGGATAGTACTGTGTATTTCTTAAGAAACAACTAAGAAACCATGCTTCAAAGGCCAAGTGGGTAACTGGGAAAACTTGGGGAATGGTTTAGCGAGGTAATGTTTCCTTTGTTTGTAAACCACTCCCTGGGGAGAGCAGATAGTGGATTTGCTGACAGTGGTTCAGTCACAGGGTGATTCCCAGGAGCTGTTCCTGTGTCACTGTTCTTGTAATGATGACTCACAATTAATTGCTTGCCTTCTCAGGAAAGGGTGCAATGTGTAGGAACTGTTATAGGAAGCTCACAAAGGTAAAGATATTTACATAATCTAATTAGTCTTCATTTAATTTGCATATTTGAATTATTGGATGCCAATAGCCTCGTTAAAGCTTTCTTCCATTTTCTATTAGTAAAAATCTATTAGGAGTAAAAAATGTTTCTTCTCTTTCATCTAAGGTAACTGCCTCCTCTTACTTACTCTACGTTCCCTGTTTCTTATGGTTCCATTCTACTTATAAATAGTAGTTCAGCAGTGTTGTCTTCATAATTTCCCCTAAACCCTTACTCAGAGCTTTTTCTTCTTCCTGTACAACTTATTTATTTTTGTGGTGGTGAGGGTCAAATGTGGGCCTCACACAAACTGAGTAAGTGCTCTTTGATTCTCATAGTAGACCCTCCACTTTATTTCCTTTTGTCTTTACATGTATGGGTGTTTTGCTTGCATTCTTGTATGTATACCACATATGTGCAGTGCCCAATGAAGCCAGAAAAGTCTGTCTGATCCCCTGGACCCAGAGTTACAGATGGTTGTAACCCACCATATGGGTGCTTGGACTTGAACCTGGGTCCTTTGGAAGAGCAAGTGCTCTGAACCACTGAATCATCTCTCTATCTAGCTTTTCATTTCCATCACGTTTCTTTCTTTCAAATTCATTTCTTACATTTTTATCT
>CM052722.1:36126488-36316488 GCA_028551405.1 Uromys caudimaculatus | reverse complement strand
TATATGTGTCTGTGAATCCTGTAGAGGTCAGAAGAGGGTGTCAGATCACTTGGAACTGGAGTTATCCCATGTGAATATTGGGATCCCAACTCTGGTTCTCACGATTCAGCACCACGTGTTCTTAGATACTGAGGCATTTCTCTAGGCCCTGATTTCATTCAAAATATTTTTAAATTACATTTTATATGGTAAAGGTGTATCTCTATGTATGCATGTGTTTGTGCATATGAAGGTCAGAGGACATTTTGCCAGAGTTGATTCTTCAAGCATGTAAGTGCTAGGACTTGAACTCAGGTCTTCTGGCTTGGTAGCAAATGCCTGTATGTGATGGCTCTTCTCACTGGTCCCTGTAATCTCATTGTTAGTAAATGGTGTGATAATGCATGTCTGTAATCTTATGATACCAAGGCAAAAGGGTTGCAAATTGGAGGCCAGCTTGTCTAAGAAAAAAAAAAAGAAAAGAAAAGAAAGAAAAAAATATAATTTCTGTGTTATCTTCTGTGACATTAGGCCATTAATCTTTTTCAGGTCAGTTTTGCAGTGTAGTACATTTGTGGCTAGTATTTTTATTTTTGGACATCCAAGTTTGTGTAAAATGATTTTCTTTTTCCAATTTTGTTTTTGGTTTTTGACATAGTGTCTAATCTGCAGGTTAGCCTCAAACTGGCCATGTAGCTGAGGATGGCCTTGAGCTGCCAATCTTCCTGCCTCCAAACCCAAATAGTGGGATTATATAGTCCTGTGCCAGCACACCCCGCCAACATTCCTGAATGTCTTATCACATAGTAAATTTTAGTGTACCATAAAAGAGTTGGATGTGGAAGGATTGTGTGGGTAGGAAAAGGAGTATGCATGTTTATGATAATGTGGCTAAATTTGTCACTGGATGATGGAGGCAAACCCTACAGGACACTTAGGAAAGTGAAAATGTCCTTTCTGTTGCTCTTACAAGTCAGGGAATGTATACATCAAAATGTTTCAACAGATTATTTTAAAACTTTTAAAATAACTATTTTGATTTCATACTATCTCTGAAATTGAAAAGTAATTTAGTTGTAGAGGTAAATGAAATAGAGATCTAGTGACATTTTAAAGATTTTTTTGTGTGTGTGTTTGTTTGTTGGTTGGTTGGTTGGTTGGTTGGTTTTGAGGCAGAATTTCATATAGCCCAGACCTATGAATTTGCTACATAGCCAAGGCTGGCTTTGAACTCCAGATCTTCCTGCCTCTTACCTCCCAAGTGTTAGGATTCCAAGTGTTCACCACATTGCCCAGCTCAGATCTTGGGACATCGAATTCTGCTACTGTCATTTCTAGGTAATGCAGTAATGAGAGCAAAAAGGTAGAAGAAGGAGGGAGGAACAACTATAGTACTGGAACAGCAACTGGATATATACTATATCTGCACCATGTCAAAGTTCCCCTACATTAACTTTTATTTTTATGTACACGACAACTCTTGTAGTTCAGGCTAGCCTTGAACTTAGTCTATAGCTGATGATCACCTTACATCCTGATCCTCCTGACTTTATTGCCTGCATGCAGAGTTTATAGGTATGTACTGCCATTCCTGGTTTATTGTGTGGAACATCAAACTCGGGGCTTTGTGCATTCTTTTGTTTTGCTTTGTTTTGTTTTTGAGACAGGGTTTCTCTGTGTAGCCCTGGCTGTCCTGGAACTCACTCTGTAGACCAGGCTGGCCTTGAACTCAGAAATGCACCTGCCTCTGCCTCTCAAGTGCTGGGATTAAAGGCGTGTACCACCACTGCCTGGCTTCTTTGTGCATTCTTAGCAAACATTCTATCATCTGTGCTGCATCTCCAGCCCATATATTAACTTTTTTCTTGCTCTCTTTTTTACTTTTACTTTAAAATTTTTTTGTGTGTATGGGGATATGGCCTGCAATGCAAATATGTGGTCCCCAAGGAGGCCAGAAGAGGACATCAGATGGGGTTAGGCTTGTGAACTACCATATGGGTGTTGGACACAAAACTCTGGGTCCTGTGGAAGAGCAGCAGTGTTCTTAACCATTGAGCTATCTCTCCAGCCCCATCCCCTTATTATTTTGTATTATTTTGATACTGGGAATCTAAATCAGGACCCAAGCAAATGTTTTGCTACTGTTTTATACCCATAGCTTCCACAGACAATCTGGAATTGAGACAACATGCCTAGAGGTAAATGATTTATCTGTTTGTTATTGTGGGACTGGATCTCATTTAGCTCAGCATAGCCTCAGATACAGAATGATCTTGAACTGCTAATCCACCTTCCTCCACTTCCCAAATTCTGAGATTAGAGATACAAGCCACCATGTCTGACTATGACATTTTTGGTTTTTATTTATTGAGACAGAATCTTAGTCTCAGGCTGGCCTGGAACTCAGTATTTAACCCAGGCTAGACAGACTCAAATTCACAAGAATCCTGCTCTAGCCTCCCAGGTGCTGGGATTACACATATAACTCTCCATATCTGGCTTCCGGGGGTGGTTGTTGTTGTTATTATTTGTTTGCTTGTTTTCAAGACAGGGTTTCTCAAAGTAGCCCTTGCTGTTCTGTACTCACGTTGTAGACCAGGCTGGCCTTGAATTCACAGAGGTCCACCTGCCTTTGCTATGATCAAAGGCATGTGCCACCACCCCTGGCTTTTAGGTTATTTTTATTCAGACTGTTTTGGTCTTTTTTAAAAAAACAAGGTATCTTCCTATATAGCCAACCTTAGGTTGGCGTAAAGTTCTCATACACGGTGTGTTGGGATTACAAACATGCACCCCTGTGACCAGCTAGTCAGTCTTTTCACAGATGGAAAATTCATGAGGCTCAGAAAAAAATGAAAATCAAACAGCTGATGTGGGCAGGGCCTGGACTTACCTCCCCAAGCTTTGTGTGCCTCTAGGCCCTGTGCTTTTTGTGCCTCTGAATTATGTCAGACATGAAGTTCTTGTCCGTTTCTCTGGTCCACATGAAGTTCTGAGAATAGATATTTCTTTAGATGACCTGAAATAGGAATAACTGAAGGCTGGGCATCCTTATTCTGAGCCAGAGTAACGCCTCAAATGAACATTGTCTAAACTGAAACTTGCAATTTATTTATTTATTGAGACAGAGCCTTGTGGTTTCAGACTGCCTGGAACTCAGTATATAACCCAGGCTGGACTCAAGTTCACAAGAATTCTGCTCCAGGCTCCCAAGTGCTAGGATTACAGACAAGATCCTCCATATCTGCATATCTTTCTTGTTCTGTACCTGCCCTGCCCTCTCCTTTGTCTTGTAGTACTGTCTCCACAGGCTAGCCTGCCACCTGTAAAGTGCTCTCTGAGTGCTTCCTCTTTCCTTATTACAAGTCTCTCAGTCCCAACTGCTGCTGCTCTCCTGATGGAACCCTCAATGTGTCATGCTTGTTATTACGATAGGTGCAATACTGTGGCTTTCCTAGGCCCACCCTTGCCATGTTCTACAGCCATCATAGCAGTAGAGGTCATTGTGTACTCTTGCCCACTTATACAACCTGCACACATGTACTTCCTGCCTCACATAACCCATTTCTGTTCAACTAGTTTAGAATTTACCTCTTCTGGGAGCCCGTACCTAACTCTCACATGTCTGCAGGGGATATATCTTTTTCTCCTTATATCCCTAGACGTTGTATTGTGGAACAATTTCTCTGTATCACTACTATGGGATAGGTAATTAAAAGTAATAATTTTGGTAGTATGATGTCAAAGTAGGAAAGCACTGTGTTTGCTGTGATTAAACACTTGACCAAAGCAACTTGGGGAGGAAAGGGTTTATTCAGCTTCCACCTCCACTTTGCTGTTGGGAGAAGTCAGGACAGGAACTCAAGCAGGGCAGGAACCTGGAGGCAGGAGCTGATACAGAGACCACAGAGGCATACTGCTTACTGGCTTCCTCATCTTGGCTTGCTTAGCCTACTTTCTTATAGACCTGGGACCACCCAGGGATGGCCCTCCCCACAATGGACTGGGCTCTCACTCATCAATCACTAATTTATTTTTTAAATTTACACAGATGTTTAATTAGCTTTATTTACAGAGCAGGGATTTTTTTTTTTGCAGTCTCCAATGGTGCCTAGATAACATCATTAGGCAAGAATGCCAGTTTAAAAGAAATCTATGCAGAATCCTAAAAATAACAGGTGTTGATGCTCCTCAAGAAGAGGCGGGTGGCAGAGCGGCGTGGCTGGAAGCAGCTCCTGTGCCTCAGTTACTCAGAAGCAGTTCTGTTGCAGTCGCCACATCCCGTGATTTTGAAGACAAGGCCACTATTACTGCGTTCCTATCAAAATCCATAGCACAGAGGTTTTCTATTTTTTTGGTGTATTCTGGACTAGAAACTGGTGCTCCAGCATACACGTGTGCCCACAGTCGAGCTGTCTGCTTGAACATTTCAGGATTTTGTTTGTACTGATTCGCTACTACTGCATCTTGGGGGTCATCCAGTTTTGCAGCTGCCAACAGCGCTTGCAATGACAATGATACCGTGCTGCTGCCCGTTGATCTTTCAGGATATCCAAAAAAATAGCCCCTGTGACGGAACTAATATTAGGGTGCCATATTTTAGTGATAAACCGGACCTTGGGGGGGTTAAATGGATATGTTTCTGGTATTTTTATCTCTAGTTGATATCTTCCACCTTCATACGGTGTGTCTGGAGGTCCTGCTATTTCTCCTCTTAATTCTGTAAAATTCTCATCTACAAGATATACTTTAATTTGATTTTTGCTCGTCTCCTCGCTCTTCAGCACCTCCTTGAACTCCCGCTTGATTCGCTGCACCGCGATGTTGACCATGTCTCTGCCAGCAGCTGATTTGTACCCGCCTCCTCTGCCACCGCCATGATCACCGCCACTGCTGCCACCTCTTCCTCCGCCGCCTCCTCCCTCAGTGATCCATCAATCACTAATTAAGAACATACCCTACAGCCTTGCTGAAAGCCTGATCTTATGGAGGCATTTTCTCAATTGAGGTTCCCTCCTCCCTGATGACTCTGGCTTGTGTCATGTTGACAGAAAACTAGCCAGCACACACTGAGTTGGTATAGAGAAAGCTGACCCTTAGCCATTTGTCCCTTCTGTCTAATCTCCTGGATCTCACCTGATAACTATGAGTATAGTGTATTAGAGCCACGGATTCTAGTTGGTAATGTCTTTAGTTTCCATCTTAAAACTAGATTGTTAACTTCAGTTTTTAAAGAACTTGAATCGGGAAACTAAAGTCAGAATGTGAATTTAGTCTCCAGGACCATCTGGAAGTTTTCGTCTCTCCTTCCCAGCTCCTGAAAAGTCCTAGAGAAGCAATAAGCACTGTCTGAAAATGCTGGGCCACAGGTTCTCTAGCATGTCTTCTTACTCCCACAACCTCATTGAGCTTGGGTTTTGGTTGTTTTTCTGAGACAGGGTCTCCTGGAGCCCAGGCTGACCGCAAACTCAAGATCCTGGTCATCCTTTCAAGTGCTGGTATTACTGGTGGCAGACTTGGTAAAGGCTTCTGAAGTCAACTTGGAAAAAAAACTAACAACCAGTATGACCATGGTGGGCTTTGAAAAGGGGTATCTTCATTTCTTTTCACATGTGTGTGGTGGACACATTGGATGCATGTGGGTGTATGGGTGCATATGTCCATGTATGCACATGCACTTACAATATGTATCTTGCCCTATTGATTTCCAGCTTATTTCTTTAAGACAAAGTCACTGATATGGAAGCTTGCCATTTTGTCTGGGTTGGCTAGCCAGTGAGCCTTGTCTTCACCACCCAGTGCTGGGGTTACGGGCACATAAATTCATGGTTGGTTTTTAATGTGAGTGCTGGTGATTCTGACTGAGGTTCTCATATTTGCACATCAAACACTTACACCTCATCTCCCAAGCCCTTCCCCCTACTATTCTTTTAGAAAGATGCTCTTATTGAGCTATCCTCCCAGTTTCCTCCAATCTCTAGAAAGATTTCCATGGCCTGGAACCTACCTGAGGCTAGCTCAAATTTGGAAGGACTCCTCCTTTTTTTTTTTTTTTTTTTTTGGTTTTTCGAGACAGGGTTTCTCTGTAGCCCTGGCTGTCCTGGAACTCACGCTGTAGACCAGGCTGGCCTCGAACTCAGAAATCCACTTGCCTCTGCCTCCCAAGTGCTGGGATTAAAGGCGTGCGCCACCACTGCCCGGCTCGGACTCCTCCTTTTTTTGCCTTCCCAGTTCTAGAACTACAGGTATGAGTCTCCATAACTAGCTCCTGCCATTTCTGTTTGTTTGTTATTTACTTTGAAACAACTTCTCACTAGGTATCCCTTGCTATGTTTGGTACTTGCTATGTAGACCAGGCTGGTTCCAAACTCAAAGAAGTTTGCCTGCTTCCACCTCCCAAGTATTAGAATAAAAGGAATGTATCATCATGCTTGACTATTTATTTATTCAGAGTCTCATGTAGCCCAGCTTGGCCTTGAACTGTTGATCTTCCTGCCAATAGCTCCTAAGTGCTGGAATTGTAGGTTTATAGGTATATACCACTACATCTAATTTTATGCAGTACATAAAACCCAAGGTTTGTAGTACATGCTTGGCAAGCATTTTTGCTCCTGAACTGCACCTCCCTAGCGCTCTACCATCTCATTTTATCCATCTCTTCCTTCTTTCTCTTTGAGATGTTTATTTACTATGTTCCCCTGGCTGACCTGTAACTCAATATGCAGACAGCTAAGATCAAGCTAGTCTCAAACTTGTAGCAAGTCTCCTGCCTCTGCCTCCCAGTTTATTAGATTACTTATGTGAGCCACCAACCTACCTTGGCTATTCTTTTTTTTTTTTTTTTTTTTGGTTTTTTGGTTTTTTGGTTTCTCTGTATAGCCCTGGCTGTCCTGGAACTCACTCTGTAGACCAGGCTGGCCTGGAACTCAGAAATCCACCTGCCTCTGCCTCCCAAGTGCTGGGATTAAAGGCGTGGGCCACCACTGCCCGGCTGGCTATTCTTATCTAATAATTTATCTTCAAGTAAGTACTTATAGTAAAACATATTTTTTTCAGATCTTCAACAAATGCGCAAGGTACCATTCTGTGTCCTGGGGATATGTCAATAAATAAATTACAGCTAGTTGAGCCTACATCCTAGGCACATAACTTTAGTACTGAGTTGTAAATCATAAGATATGTATGACATGGAGTTCCGTCAGGTTTCTTTTTATGATGTTGAGTTAACCTTTGATTTATAAGATATTTTATCTCCTCAAAGAACTTTAGAATTTGCCTTCTTGCCTTATGTTTATCACTTCTCCAGAAAAATGGGTGATGTTATGACAAGGGAAGGAAACAACTGGTCAGAGAGAGTATTCTCATTTTACTGTTGCTTTGTTTAGTCTGCACTGAGCAGGTAATTTTCTCCTATAGGAAACTGAGGTGTGACACTACTCTAGGAACTGATTAGAAATGGCTTTTATGCTGTAATTATAGTGATTTGCAAAGTAAATTTTAGTTAAGTTATTCATTCTTTTTATGAAACCATTAGAAAATTGATACTCAAGTACCAGAGTACTTACTGGTAGAAACAATGTCTAACAAAGAGTGCTGCTAAATTTTTAAACAGTGTTGCTTTATTTCCTTGAAATTATGCGGATTTTATATATATATATATATATATATATATATATATATATATATATATATATAACTTCTTTATAGCTTTTGTCCCCTGTCTTTAATGGTTTTTTTTTTTTTTTTTATCAAGGGTTTGCAATTTATGACACAGATACCCGAGAGAGTGCCTAGGTGTGTTGGGCCTCCAGTTAGCCATTTCTATCTCTACTGCCAGGGCGCTATTTTCCTGTTCTAAGAGCTCAATAAAGGTACCACTGTATCTCCCTGCAAAGCATCCTTCATGGGCATCTTCCTTTCTTCTCAGCCAAGATCAATGAGTACATATCAATTTTCTTACTAGTGTTGGTTTTCTATTCTCAAGGAAATCCATGCTATTGTTTATATTATATTTCCATTTTGTAGAGAGCAATTTAGGTTTATTTAGAGGCAAAGAGCTGCTTTTTTTTTTGGACTCAGCCTTGCTATGTAGCTCAGGCTGGCCTCAAATTGTAGCAATCCTCCTGCCTCAGTCTCCAGAATGCTGAAGTTACAAGTGTATACCACCACTCCTTGGCAGGAATTTCCCCATTTAAAAAAATGCTTTATTACGTCCCCTTTTCTCAGGAGAAATTCTGTTAAATATATTTTGTCATTTAGTGTTGAACATAGTCAATCCTGGGGACAGTGGATTTAGTTGTCCTCACCCCATTGCCCTCTCAACTCTTCCTCCATTTACCACTGAAACCCTTCTCTGCCCAAGAAGACCTACTTGTACTTTGCCTTTTATTGTATCTGTGACCTACTGACTTTAGAGTGGCACTGCCAAAAGTGTGTCAGGGAGGGCGCTGCCCCGGGAGCCCCTCTCTCTATATGATGAAATGCAGAGTGAATCTGTGTAGGTTCTGTGCAGGGAAGCACAGCTGCAGTGAGTTTATGAGGGCAACAACCATGTCATGTCCAGAAGACATTTTGTGCCATAGCTACTCATCCTCCAGCTCTGGCATTGTCTTCGTCCCCTCTTTGATGCCCCCTGAGTCTTAGAGGGATATTTGGAAGGCAGTTTAATAACATATCCATTTAGCAAAACAGTACTAGTTGGTTCCCTTCTGAGCTTATACTGTTCCCAGCCACCAGGTTTCCATCTATGATAAATTCTTTGACTTGTTTTTTTTTTTTTTTTTTTTTTAAATATTCTTATTTTGTGTTTGGGTGTTTTGCCCATACGCATGTCTGTGTAGCATGTGCATGCCTGATGTCCATGGAGGCTAGAGGTGTCCAGTCTGGAACCGGAGTAACAGGGTTGTGGGTGTTGCAAATGGAACCCAGGATCTAGACAGCGGAGTCATCTCTCCAGCTTTTTTTTTTTTTTTTTTGAGATTTTTGTTTTGTTTTGTTTTGTGATTCTGTCTGAAGAATAAGCCAAACATCATTGGTCATCATCCCACCTGATTCAGTCTTTTCTGTATGTTAATAAGAACCTCATTTGCTCAGTAACTTCAAGCAGATTTGATACCAACTTGCAATTTTCTACTGATGTGTTTTTCAGGTTTTCAATTCAAAAACAGCTGAACTTCTTAGTCATCATCAAGTAGAAATAAAACAGGAATTCCCAAGAGAAGGGTATGTTTCTTAATTTAATATGTAAACACATATCACATTTATTGCTTATGTCACCCCATGTATGCTGTGGATTGGTATAGTAGACTTAGCCAGACACATTCTGGAGACAACCTGAGAGAATGGGAGTGGTCAAGAAATGAAGCTATGGTGTAGTAATTCAACAAAAATAGCTGAACAGTGGGTGGCTTAGGGATTCATTGACAGAAAGCAAAGTATAAGTAATGTAACACACACACACACACACACACACACACACACACACACAACTGTAATACAACAAAGGAATATTAACTATCAGAAACTTATTAAGTCTGAGGTGATTTCTTTCGGTGTCCCTGTTAGCACTGCTAAAATGATTACTTTCTAGGAGTTTGTTCTGTTTTACTTTTGTTTTTGGCTTTTGGAACCAAGATAGTATCAGTCTACACACCAGCCTAAGACAGTCATCTTGCCTTAGCCTCTCTAGTGCTGGGACTTGAAGTGTGAGCCACCACACCTGTTAATGACCATCCTTAGAAGGGTGGGTTGTTGTTAGTCTGTGAAGAATAAGAAAAATGTATGGGAAATGGTTTTTTCCTTCCTTTAGAATGTAGAATACAGATATGCTTTGTTTGTTCTAATTTTCTCACTTACATTCTAGGCACACCTAGTAAGTTAATGTATTTATGGAAACATGTTAGATTTGTACTGAATTCTTGGAAACTAACACATTTATCCTTTTATTCCAAAGATGGGTAGAACAAGACCCGAAGGAAATCCTGCAGTCCGTTTATGAGTGTATAGAGAAAACATGTGAGAAACTTGGACAGCTCAATATTGATATTTCCAACATCAAAGGTATTTTCATCGAGTCTTTTCCTCATATAATCCAGCTCTGCCAATCCCATTCATGAATTTATTCTTTCAGCTTATAATTGAGTCGTTATACACTGCAAGCCTTTTTTTTTTTTTTTTTTGGTGGGACTTTGTGGGCAAAACAATAAAGAAGAGTCACTCCCTGTTCACTCTGACATTTTATTCTGATGCACACGAGGAACAATAAAAGAGCCCTGTACAAGTTTCTCTTACATACTAACAAATGCCATGTGGGAAATTAAAAACTGAGGGATACGATAGGGTGTACCTCCGTGGCTTAGACACAGCAGGTGGCCACGGGAGGCTTTCTCTTCTCTGAGAAGGTGATTTTTTTTTCTGAGATTTCAAGGGACTTGAGGGGTCAGTCATGTGACTGTTTGGAGAAAAATATTTGAAGAACAAATAAACAATCTATGCTGCCATGCTTTGTTGATGCCATATTTGGTTGAGGCCCCCCCTTTTCTGAAGGGAAAGGAGGAGAGTAGACCTGGGGGAATCATGTGAGGGAGGGACTGGGAGGAGAGGAGAGAGGGAAAACTGCATTCAGGATGTAATATATGAGAGAAAAATCAATTTTAAAAAGTAATAAAATAAAAATTTTAAATTAAAAAAAATTAAAAATAAAAGTTAGTCGGTGGCTTTCCTGTTTATATATTAGACATTTAAATTGGGTTTTAGTCATTTTTTTTGTTTTCGTTTCCCTTGAATTTCTTTATAGTAATGCCCTAAAACTGTCCAATTCAGTAGAATAGATAGTGCGTTCAGACGTGTTGCCTGAGAAGGTGATGCTGGAGCTCAGGTGGCACTTGAGGGACATTGAAACAACACAGTGGGAGAGATTTGTGGTCTCCTTTTCATTCTTACACTTTCTGGTGCAATTCCACCTTCCTGCAGCGTTAACTCACCTTGTTAGCTTTATTCCCTTTCTTACATTTCTCTAATTATGCATATGCCATTTGTCATTGTTGGACAATTGTTTCCTTTCCTATTTTTATTTTACTTTTCTTTATTTGGCTTCAGGTACTCTTTCCCTATTTATTTTTCTAATATTTAGTAACATTTGACTTTGTCTTTTTAACTATTGAGTTTTGAGCTTTATTAATGAAATTTATTCTCTAACAATATCATAAAATAAACATCCCATGCAAAGATCCCCAGGTGGGAATATAAATTGACACAGTCTAGCGTCATGAAGAAGACCACAATGTTACATGCACAGTAAAAACAAGTTGAGTGGACAGAGTGGGTATGTAAGGAGTTTCATAGAACTGAGATTGCAGAAATCAGGGGAGACTTGTCAGCCATATTTAGGAGTTTGAGTGTTAGTTTTAGTATCAGAAGGGACAGATCATGACTCACAGTTTAGAGACGGTTCCATACCTGGTGAAGAGAAAGCATATTCTGCTGGCCTAACTAACGTTAGACACAGGGAGACCAGTGTGAGGCTTCTGTTCAACTGTTGAGAGGGTATGGTGTCTTTTCTGATAAGTAGTAAATAGAAGCAAGGAGAAAGGATCAGTGCTTGCTGATTGGTTGGCTATAAGGGTAGTAGAGAGTAGTGAGTAGTCGGGCAAGGGGAAGAGCTGGGTCAAAGGTGATGGATGCTTCAGCTTCTTGTAGTGTCTGTTTTCTTTTGTTTTGCTGTGTCTGGATGTGTATTGTTACTGGGCAGACAGGGATGGGCAGACAGCTTTTATTGAGAAGAGAAATACTAGAGGGAGGAATAGTTTGGAAGAATAGTGTATGAAGTCCAAGTACTTTACATATAGAATTTCTATGAAATCGTTTCCTGAAAGTATGAGTTTGTTGTAAATCTCCCTATGAATTACTGGTTTCTGACAGAATACCTATGCCTGGCATTTTATTACTTATATAGGGAGACAAAGTCACTTAGCTATCCAAGGCTGCTGGAACATTGTGTAGTGTGCAAACTACACATGAAAAATTGCTGTCCCTTGTCTCTTATAGCTTGTATTATGTTGTTGTGTTTTCTGTGTTTGATATAGTTTTTTAAACAAGGAGTCACTAAATAGACCTTTCTGACTTGTAAACTATTTACTTATTTGCTTAGGTAGTTTGACTATTCATAGAAGGAACCACCATACGTGTCTGTGTGTGTGCGTATGTGTGCATGCGTGTATGTGCGCGTGTGCATGTTTTGATTGTTTTGATATCATCTTGGGTCTAAGACTTTTTCCCAACTGAATTTTTTCTTTCTTTCTTTGTTTTTGCTGTTATTATAGATTTTTATGTTGGTTTTGTTTTTTAGACAAGGTCTGTTTTAGATAGGGTTTCTATTGCTGTGATGAGGCACCATGACCATGACAACTCCTATAAAGGAAAACATTTAATTTGGGCTGGCTTACAGGTTCAGAGTTTAGTCCATTATCGTCATGGCAGGAAGCATGGTGGCACACAGGTAGACATGGTGCTGGAGGAGAGTTCTGTTTCTGCCTGCCTCTGCTGGGATTAAAGGCATGTGCCACAACACCTGGCTATTCTTTAGTCAAATTAGAAGTGCATTCACCAAATTTATGTCAGCTATACATCAAGATGGTTGTTCTCTTTTCTTGGGGATATTCTCGAGGTCTGAAACAGTATAAACAACAGTTGCTCAGTAGTGCTCAGTTGCTCAGTTGTCAAGAGTCATTGCCTCAGATGCATAAAACACAGCTCAGATGTTTAATGTAGAGTCCAGAGTAACTGGTCTTGGCATTGACATTGTTCTACCTTCCTGACAGATAAGTGGGATGCAATATGGTGGCCTTCTGAACCATTGGTATACCAGTCTTTCTGGGTTGTGTATTGCCTATGAAGACACACAAAGTTCTTCACCAAGGGACTTGCCTTGCACTTCCAGTAATTGACCTGTAAGACTTAAACATGTATCTGCCTTTTTCTTCTCTTGCTCCTAATTCACGTGCCATCTTGGATCTCTCTATGGAGACCAGACTAGCCTCAGACACAAAGAGACCCACCTTCCTCTTCCTCCCAAGAGCAGAGATTATAACAACTATTTTTTGACACACCCATTTGTCCAATATAAAAGTCATACCAATCCAAATGATTCCTTCTGTGAGCAACAGCCTGTAGCCAAGGATGAAAACATCTCTTACTGCCTGCCATACCAGGCTAGTCATGCTACTGCTTTGCCCTGATAATTTACTGAATTGGCATCTGAATGGAGCAAGCTTTTGCTTTCCTATGTAGAATTCTAGGTAACAAAATTGTAAAAGCTATAAAGTATCAGTAGTTGCCTAGACCAACTTCCTGGTTGCAATGGGGTAAGAGGACTTAGGATATGCACTTGTTTATTTTATTTAATTTTTAATGGATATTTTTTTATTTACATTTCAAATGTTTCCCCTTTCCAGGTATCCCCTTTGGAAACCCCCTATCTCAGCCTCCCTCCCCCTACCTCTATGAGGATACTCACCCACTCACCCACCCACTCACGTCTTCCAGCCCTGGCATTCCCCTATACTGGGGCATCTAACACCCTCAGGCCCAAGGGCCTCTCCTCTCACTGATGGCCAACAAGGCCATTCTCTGCCACATATGCAGCCGGAGCCGTGGGTCCCTCCATGTGCACTCTTTGGTTGGTCCCTGGGAGCTCCTGGGGGTCTGGCCAGTTGACACTGTTGCTCCCTCCATGGGGCTGCAAACCCCCTCAGCCCCTTCAGTCCCTTCTCCAACTCCTCCATCTGGGACCCCATGCTCAGTCCAATGGTTGGCTGCGAGCATCTGCCTCTGTATTTGTCATGTGGCTGTTTGTTAGCGGAGGGCATTAAATACCACTCTTATAACTCTCGAACCATTTTTCCCTGGGCCACATTGATAATAATTTCACAAAGCTTTTACTTTATATTTCCTATGCAACATAAAATCAGCTTTGTCAGCTGAGAGCAAGACCATGTTGTTTTACTTGGTGATCATTAACAGTTCATCATACCTGGTTATTATACCTTTCATAAATTCCTAATTTGTTCACTTTAGTTGTCTTCATCTGTCAAAGCGTATTTACTTCAAAGTTGGGTTTGGTCATGAATGTCTATATTCTCAGCATCTGGGAGATGAGACCCCTTTTCAGACACCCTCACCATAAATAAATCTGAAATGTGTTTTTTGGTTTTTTCTTTGTGACAATGACCACCTATTTAACTAACTGGCTTTGATCTCACAAACTCCATCTTTCTGTCTTAGCTCCCTTTTTATCAATAATTTATTTATTCATTTTACATTCCAACTGTAGCCCCTCCCTCTTTTCCTCCCAGTCCTGCCCTTACAAATCCCTCCCTCCACTAACCCTTCCCCTTGTCCTCAGAGAAGAGGAAGGCCCCCCCTCGAGTAGCACCCCACCCTGAGAAATCTAGTCCCAGCAGAACTAGGCACATCCTCTTCCACTAAGGTCCAGCCATACAGTCCAGGTAGGGGAAGGGGATCTAGTGGCAGGCACCAGAGTCAGAGACAGCACCTGCTCCAATTGTTAGGGGACACACGAAGACCAAGCTGCACATCTGCTTCACATGTGTAGGGAACCTAGGTCCAGCCCCTGCATGCTCTTTGGTTGGTGGTTCATTCTCTGTGAACCCCCTGCCTCAGCTTCTTTTTTTTTTTTTTTTTTATTTATTTATTTTTAATTAATTAATTTATTTATTTTATTTATTTATTATATACAAGTACACTGTAGTTGTCTTCAGACACCCCAGAAGAGGGCATCAGATCTCATTACGGATGGTTGTGAGCCATCATGTGGTTGCTGGGATTTGAACTCATGACCTTCGGAAGAGCAGTCGGTGCTCTTAACCACTGAGCCATCTCTCCAGCCCCCTGCCTCAGCTTCTTAAGTGCTCGGTTTATAGGCATCTTACCATGCTCAGCGTGGAGAGCTTAATGCATCTTTCCACATAGTGCTTGTAGTAGCAAGAAAGCTTTCTTTGTAAAGCTTTTGATTATTTTTCTCTGTGTATTTACAGTTTTTATTCCAAAATATGTTGCAACGATAAAAATAGAGCATTATTGACTTATTTCAGTGCTGGGGATTCTAAACAGGGCCCACACGTAAGCACTGGGCCGTATTCCCACCCATTTTTTGAAAGGATTCACATCATCCACAATATGGCCTCGATACTCATTACTGGGACTTTTAAGTATTTGCAAAACCCCTTTCTAAGTATATTTTTCTTCATTGTTATGTTTTTTTTTCACTTACAAATGTGCATTTTGTTTGTGTGTGTGTGTTTGTCTTTGAGATAGGAGAGAAGATCTGGCTATGTAGTCCAGACCGGTCTGGAACTTACTATGTGCTGAGATTAACCTCAAACCCATAACCAACCTCCTATCCAGCCTCCAAAATGTGCTGGGACTATACTAATGCCCCACCATGCTAGGCTTTGGTTATTAGATCTTAAATAGTTTAATTTTGTTACGAACAGTCAATGAAGAGAAAAGAGCCCCTACAAATATTAGGTAAAGTCTGAACCGAATTGATATAAGACCAACACATTGGGTTTTATTTATATGAATGATTATATCTCTAAATATATTCCCATGAGGGCAAGAAATGTGTATCTTGTGCATGTAACATTCAGATGCATCTGAATGGTACAGGTAAACTATGGTGGAGAATTAATAAACCTGAATGTGGTTTTCTGCAAATGAAAGAATGAAAACCAAGAGCAATTAATGATTTGGGCAGGTAAGATGGCTCAGTGTGTAAAGGTGTTTAGTCTTACAACCTGAGTTCACTCCCCAGACCCTACATGGTGGAAGGTGAGACCTGTTTTCAGCAAGTTATTCTTTGACTTCCACATACAAGCACCCCCTCCAATGTATGTAAATAAATGTAATTTAAGAGAAAAATAGGACTTTAGGATAAAACAAGAGGTTGGAACACTGGGAAAGCCCAGTGGCATTGTATGAGGCCTGTTTGCAGTCATAAAAATTTCTATGGCTGAGAGAGAATCCTGAAAAGCAATTTTCTGGACTTCGATTGTCTGCAAGAAAAGCATTTTCGTTTCACTTGGCACGAAGGAATAGAATAAAGATACAGGAGAAAGAGGGAGTGGTCAGGGAGGAATCCTAGACCAAGAGTCGGATGGAAATAGCTCCAGATTAGATTCTCAATGAGTCAGAGGAGCCAATAAAGACGGTAGGATGACAGACATGTGACCTGGATTGTGACTAAAAAGAGCAGCCAGCTGATTTACTGGGAATTTAACAAAGAGGAAATGAACTCTTAGCTGTGAATTCACTGTGGTTCCACATTGTGAAGTTTTCGTTTTGAAACAAGAATCACTTTCACAATATTCCACTGTCGCCACCCTTGCTAAGCTCCTGCTGGTGTACCCTCTGAGATTCCAGCAAATTCTCTTATCCTGCTCGATTCAGTCTCATTGTCTGCAACTGTCACTGTATTCTGTACTCAGTGGTGATGATGATGAGAGCTGCCCAAGTGACATTTACCCAATACTTCATAGCTCCTAGACATCTGCTTTAATGTATAGTGACTTGTTTTTGGGTGGAGACTTTAGTCTCCTCACTTTAGATGAAATAAAATTCTAAGAATACAGAACAAGGGCACTCAAGATTGGAATTTAAACACTAGCTATTTGGCTTTGGTGAACCTAAGTGCTTCTGAATATTTTCTTAAGATTTCTTTCTTTTTTTTTAAGACATGGCCTGGCTGTGTGTTGTGTGTCTTGGGGGTGAGGGTTTGTATATGGCATGGCACGTGTGTGCACAGCACAGAGTACAGCTTTGTGGAGTCTGTGTCATTCTCTTTTTATCTGCATGGATTCCAAGGATCAAACTCAAGCCATCAGTCCCATGTGGCAAGCACCTTTACCTGTTGAATCGCCATCTTCCTGGCCTCTTTTGTGTTGTGTTTTGTTTTGTTTTTAGGAAAAGTGCCTCATATAGTGCTTGAACTCTCTATGTACACCCCCCAACTGACCTTGCCTCCTGGTCTCCTTCCTTACTTAGCCTCCCAAACCCTGGGATTACAGGCATGCATTCTTATTGTCATGCCTGGCTGTGGCCAGTTTCTAAAAATGCAGATATGCACATATGTGTACACACAGGAAGGGAAATTTCACAGAACAAGAACTAAGCAAACTAATGAGTTTATTCCTACTCAGCACAGAATAACCAAATGTTCATTGTAAGCTTGAGACAATCTAGAGGCCTTTCCTCAATGATATGGCTTGTCACTGTGTGCTTGTAGTGAAGTAGAAAGAGTCTGTAGAATTAAAAACTTTACATTTCTTGTTAACATCATCCAGGGACACTTGAGGAAAATAAACCAGATACCACCAAAAATATTCCAAATGGAAGGCTAGTGTGCTAGCATATGTCTTTTACTCATAGCATGCTAGA
Source organism: Uromys caudimaculatus (assembly GCA_028551405.1). Lineage (NCBI taxonomy): Eukaryota > Metazoa > Chordata > Mammalia > Rodentia > Muridae > Uromys > Uromys caudimaculatus. The sequence goes on along the minus strand of CM052722.1, from coordinate 36,299,055 downwards.
GGCAGAGGTGGTGGGGTAGTGGGGTCCCTGTTAATTAAGGCCAGTCTGTCTACTACATAGGGAATTCTAGGCTACCTCAGAAAATTGCAAGTTTACAATATTGTTTAGTTGTTCCTTTTATTCTGAAGTAATAGTCTACATGTTTAATTTGTTTTCCTTCTTTCTGATTTTCTTTCTTGTTAAAGCCATTGGTGTCAGCAACCAGAGGGAAACCACAGTGGTCTGGGACAAGCTAACAGGAGAGCCACTCTACAATGCTGTGGGTAAGTCATTCATGCAGAGAGGTCCGGCACAGGGCCTTGTTCCATTTGCCAGGGGTGCCACACTAAGATATCTGACTGAAAAACCGTATGTTCATGCTTCCTATCTCAGCAGACTTCTCTTAAAGATGAGCTGTTGTATACTTACTATTTTCAGATCATGTTTATTCATATATTGAATGTCCCCTCACCCTTGCTCGCCCTTTCTGCTGACTCTTTGTATTAATATAAATGGGTGGATATTGCCAGGATGCTTTGTTGACCCCTCACTGTGTTTTGGACATCAAAAAGAGATCTTTCTCCCTCCTACCCTGAAAAATAACAATTGCAAGTGCTCAAAAATATCTATAAAACTATTTGTATATTTGCTTTTTAATCCAAAAAATGTGAACTTGTTAAGACAAATTATCAGATTCTTAGCTGCTTCTATTACAGATTTAACTATTCTATCAGGGCACACAAACCACAAAAATCTCGAGTCTTACCTTTAGGTGTCAGGTCTTAGGTGTACTATCCTTGGGTAGATACTGGCATCATCAGTAGCGCACGGCAGTTGCAGAGTACTATATGATAACGCCACTTCCTAAAAGGAAAATTGTGTTCTACATCCATAATCCTTAAAAGATGTCTATGACAAATAGCAAATCATGCTGGCTATGATAGCACAGGCCTGTATAGTTCCAGTGCTAAGGCAGGAGGATTGCCTCAAGTTAGGAGCCAACCTGCCTTACATCGCATGTTCTAGATCACCTAGGGCTGTAGAACAAAACTCTTGTTTCAAAAAATATGAGAACAAAAGATAAAAATATATGATAATCATAATAAGTTACAAAGAAGGGTAACAATGAATTTCAAAAAGAAGGAAAGGAATATGAAACAGGAAGAGGAAGCAAATAAAAAGCATGTAAATCTAATGTGTGTATGTATACAGGACAGGATGTTTCTGGGCAGCAAAGCTATGAAATGAGTGACTTACTGAGATAGTTGCCGAGATGTCTCAGAGGATAGAGCCAACTGTGTGTTTGTACACTGAGGGACTGATTCATAAGAACGGAGGAGGTGACCATTCCTTGAGAAGCCCACACCTGTGTTTGAGGTTGTGTGATTTGTTCTGAGTGCCTCTTTTCCTCTTGGCACTGTGCTTAAGGTCTATATTACACCATTAACTAAACACCAATGCTCTTTCATAAAAGAGATGAAGGAAAAATAAAGCGAGGTTGTAAGAATTGAGTAATATTAAGGGAGGAAAATAGCTTTTTGTTTTATATGAGATATTAAACTTTTGATTGAAACTATTCTAGGCAATTAGAAATTAGATTTTTTTGGGAAGCTTTTTATTAGTTAATTTTGGGAGAAAACAGGGATACTTTTTATGGCGTGCATGTGGAGAAGGGAAGCTAACCGGCTGGAATCAGCTTTCTACTTTTACCTTGTAGATCTCACGGGTCAAAGGCAAGTTGTCAGGCCTGGCTCCAAGCACCTTTGTCCATTGAGTTGTCCCAGTGTGTGTTTTTGATTTGGAGCCAGTGTTTTATGTGCATCGAGTTGGCCTTGAACCCACTGTGTAGCTAAGGATAACTTTGAATTCCCGACCTTCCTCCCTCTGTCTCCCAAGGGCTTGGTTTACTGCTCTACACCATCACATTTGCCTTTAGATTGCAGACTTGGAAGTTTGTAACAGATGTGATCATCTCAAATTACCATAGATGACCTCACTATAGAAATGAATGTACACTTAAATCATAAACCTTGGCTAGATGCCTTTGTGTGGTTCCTGTTCCACCGAGGAGGCCTGTCACTTACCATTCTGTCCCAGAAATTAAGAGTAGGAAGTTGGTAAGCTAAAAGAAGAAATGGGAAGAGAACTAGAAGGTAGACAACTGGACAAAGAACTTGGTTAATCATGACAAGGATAGACTCTTCTAACTTCATTTCTTCCAGAAAAATATGGAACTGTCATCCATACTTGTGGGTTTCATTCAGTTGAGGGTTTCATCACGGTATTAAATATGTGGTAGTTTTATTACAAAGGAAGAGCACATGGGATCAGTGGAAACACAATTAGATTGCCCCACGGCTGTGTGCTCAAGCTTCTGTGGCTTGTTTGTATCAGGATGCGATATTTGAAGTTATAATTTTCTCCATCTTAATTCAGACTGCTAGAGCCAAAATACCATAGATTCGGTAGCTTCTCCAGCAGATATGTGCTTATTATAGTTGTAGAGGCTAAAAGTTTGAGACTGAAATCAAGATGCCAGTTGATTGGGTCTGGTGAGGGCCCACTGCCTGTCTTTTGTTTTCATATGGTGGAGAGCACAGTGTAAGAAAGCAGTCTTTCCAGTGTTTTTAGAAGTGTATAAATCCCATTTCTAAGACTTGGTGGTGCTGAGCGAATCATTTCCCTAAGGTTTCTCATCCTAATTCTTTCAAAATTGGGGTTAGGAATTCACAATAAATTTTTTTCTATGACATATTCAATCTATGATGGGACACACCTTTGATCCAAGCACTTGGGGCTTGGAGGCAGGAAGATCAGGAGTTGAAGTTCACCTTCAACCATACAGTTGCTCCGAGGACAGCCTGGGATACACAAGACAAAGCAAAGAAATCAGTTCATAGCACGCCTTCCTTTTCCTCTTCCCTTTGTAAAGCTCTGTCATTCTAGCCTATTCTTGTCATTTTCCCGGTTTTACTTAACTATAACTGATGGGTAATATGTATCATGAACAAGCAAATGAGTAGAACTGTTTGTGTTTGTCTCTTTAAAAATTCCCTGAGACGGCTCATTGATCATGCCATCAAGCCTGATAGCTTGAGTTGATCACCTGGGATGGACACGTAGGAGAGACTGACTGCAAGTGTCACATGACCTCCACACACATGCCAGGGCAATGTACACACAGTCACATGTGTACGTACACACATGCACTCATACTGAATGAATAAATGTAATACATAATGAAAACGATCCCTTCCATGTGGCCTTTTTTTTATTACATGTACGTGGTATGCACTGAATATATTTACTCCTAGAATACTAACGTAAAATAAGATACAAGAGTCTTAGGATGGCATAGGTTAATTGAACAAATTGAATCCTGACAAAAGCTATGCTTACTTGCAATAAGGCTGTGTGCTTACTGGTATCTATTCCAGTTGTAAACAGATGTGAACGCTCAGTGGGTCCCATAAGTACATATGACATATGGCCCACTTTTAGACGTACCGTATATATAATTAGTGGGTTAATTCTGAGATTAATAAGGTAAAGTCTTGTGTAATATCTAAGGAGGAGCATCACTTGCTTCACTGCTTCCCAAACACTCAAGTCTGTCGTTAGCGTTTTGGCTTTTATGTACTAACAGCTAAAGTTGATTTCAGATCCTACTTGTATATGCACTTGTATGCACACACGCACACTCACAGTTCAGGAGAGATGGGTTTTAATTTTCCTGCCTTCTCGTTAAGAGCCTAACTATTGGCATTTACAATTATTATATTATTGAAGGGAAAGAAATCAGTAGCGTTTTGTAAAACTCTGGTGGTCTTTGCTTATGGTGTGTTGGATAACATGGAGCCTCCTCTTCATCTTATTACACAACAGACTGCTCAGGACAAATTGTCCGAGCAGATTTACTATGTGCTTTGTGCTTAGCTAACCAGATGGAGATGGTCCCTAGGGATTTTTTTCCATTTTTTTATATGTGTTTGCTTCCTGTTGTGATGGTTAGCCAAAATCGTACAGACTTTTGTGATTTATTACTCAGTATCCTCTAAAGATGATGATTTCTTCTGTACTGTGTATATCACATAACTATCTGGTCCCTGAAGATTGAAGCAACTAAATTTCTCTTCATTTGTAAAACTCTTTTATCTGGACAAACTAAACATGCTACACATATATTGGATGTGACTTTATTCACACTATCCAAATTATCTTTGTAAACTATTCATTGGATCATCTGGACCATTGAAATTCTAATTTACTTAGTCTAAATAAATGTCATTAATACCTTCTAGAAGGAGTCTATATAGTATTTTGCACACCCTAGAATTTATTTCCCTGCTATGTATTACTTTATAACCTTGGAAGCTAGCAGTTAGTTATGTCCTTAGACAGTGCAATTGCTGTCTGTGAAAATGATTTTACTTCCGGCTACCCAATGAGGAAAGTACTTTCTCGGGATTGTACTTTCCCTAAATAGCTCTTCCATGTCCTGTGGCACATAACCATGGCAGGAACTATATACCATGTTCTTTGGTAGCATTCCTTTTTAACAACCCCTGAAGTTGTGCTCCTGTAATATATAATGCATGATTTCAGTTGAGTGGTTTTTTTGAATTACGATTGTACATATGTTGTCAAGTAGAGAAGAATCTTTCTGAACAAGAAACACACACTTACACGGTCTTCATCCAAATGGAAGTACTAGTGAACAAGACAATCAAACTGGACTTTCTTTGTTCCCCTTCTTCTTTATATCTCTTCCATTTCTTTTTTCTACATTCATGTGTAGAAAATCATTCATTCTAATGAACTTCCCCAAATATCTGCCATCTCAAAACAAGTGTACATCGACCTTAAACTTGGCTATCTCTATGAATTGCCATTATTTCTCCTAATGCTCCAGCTGCTCCAGTTTCTCCTGGCTCTTCAGTTCCAGTTGCCGTTGTCCCCTCTGGCTCTTCAGTTCCAGCTGCTGGTGCTTCCTCAGGTACTGGTGCTCTGGCTTTGCTCCCTCTCCAGCCTTCCAAGTCAGACCTGTTGGGGGAAATTGACTACTGCCATCCATCAGATCTGGATCTTGCACTTCTTTCGATCTCAGTCCTCCAGCTTGGGGAATCTTCTCTTTGGCTTTTGGTCTCTTAGTCTGCAAATCTAATTCTGCCGTCTCAGCTTCTGTAATGAGTTTTCTAATTGTTTTGTTCTTAATTCAATTAATTTTGAATCTTTGTGAATTGTTTTGGTAGTGTATCAACCACTGACATCTTTTCCTTTGTAATTTGTACTAATTCATTTTGTGTACTCTAATTGCCATGAACTTGTTGATTACACAAAGTAAATATCATGGCAGCCTCCTGAAGTCCTGGAACAGTTGAAGGAAAGGACTTTAGATGCCATCTACTCTAGCACCCTTATCTTATATTTAGGGAATTCAGGTTAAGAAGGCTTTAAAAATTGCATGAGCCACAAAGTTTGATGGTAGTGAAGGCAAGCTTAGAACTTTGGTTTCATGATTTTACATTCAGTGCTTTGACTCTTTGTGGAGAGGATTTTGTTCTGTGGATGGATACCACTGTAGTCGAGCATAACTACAAATCTGGTTAACTTGTCTTTGTTGAAGAGCAATAAAGTCATAGGACCACCGAGACTCCTAGTGCTGCTACCTTGTTGACAGTGTTTAGTTTGGTTTTGAATTAAGTAATTGGAGCACATTACTGCTCTAAAAAACATACCCTATAAAAGACATACACATTAGTATTGTTTTGGATAACTTGGAATACTCACAGAAAAGTACATAGGCTCAAGATTTGAGCCAGAATCCTGCAAGGTAGGTTACAGTTAGATAAATTCAAAGTTTTCTAGGTGGTTTCTTTATGCTTCCTAAGAAAGAACCATTGCTGTGAATTGTTTCTGGAAAGTAAGACACTTATTTTAAGACAAATCTGTGTCCTATTCACGATCTCCCCTATAAGTGTTGCATCCAGTGAGATGTGAGCAAATAGGGAATGCCGGTGTAGAGTCAGTGGAAGAACACTTGCATGGCCTTTGTAAAGCTCCCTGTTCATCTCTACCTACCCTTCAGTGAGAAGGCAGGGAGGTAGGGAGGAAGAGGGAAGAGAGAAAGAGGGAGAACACTAGTTGTAGGAGGCTTACATGATTGAACAGGAGGCTAGAGAGCCAAGCCAACGGATTTCAAATCTATTTGTTTAGACCCCTCTTTATGAAATTATTTTATGTGATAATTCAACAAACTCATAACTGAAACAAATGTTTCCCAAATCTACCTTTGTCCTACCAAGTACAATGAACTCTAATATTTGCTACTCTAATCCATCCTATTTAATGTTTTGAAGAAGTAATCAAAACTTAACTACATTGAATTTTAAACTCATAGCTCATTGCAGTTCAAAGCACTGAGGATTAAGATGTGCTTGTTCATCATATATATCCCAGATCTAAAACCTCTTCCATATTCCCCAGTTATTCCTGTTACTCCAATAACATCTGCTAAGGCTGCTTGTCTAGGAGGAAAGTCTACTTTTTGCCACCATCACACAAGGCTGTTCCTTGTAAAAAATAGCTGACTCTTGTTCCTTTGGTGTGGGAGATGTTACTATCTCTGATACTGCTAATGGTTTGTGTCCTGACATTGTGATAGAAAACTCAACTCCACCTAAGTCAGGTGGGAAAAAAACCCGATTTATTTTACTAATGGATCTAGCCACCCCCTGGTAGCTGAGTTTAGGTTTTGATTCATTCTGAATACAGGCGAGATATAGCTCCTGACATGACAGACTGATAGCCCTTCCCTCATGAGAACAGCAGGCCCAAATGACACAGCCAAATGCAGCTGAGAGAAATGGCAGTTGCAGAATGAACATAATTCTCAGTTGGGTGATTTGGCCAAGGGATCTTTTGTGTAAAAATTTAGGGTTCATACCCAGCCCTGGAACTTGGGGTAGGATGAATTCTTTGATAAACCACTGGCTGAGGATTATGGAAATCTAAATCCCCAAAGGGAATTTGAGATGATGCTTCTGGTGTAAAGAGGAGTAGGTGCTGTGTACCATATGCAGATCTTACCAATAGGCCGGACTGGTTTTGTGGGTTTTACTCTCCTATTTTCTTGGTTGTCACGTGGGTAATTTGCTTGCTGCTTTTTCTACCTGTGAAAATCAGTATGGTATCGGGAAGTCTCCAGTTAAAATCTCATGAGAAATAGTCTTATCAAAATGAAGCACACAGCAATTTAAATAATTAGAATTTGTTAAAATTTACTAAAGGAAACTTATTTTAAATGAAGAGAACACAATAACACAGTTAAGTGAGGCAAACTAGGTATCTGTCAGCATTAAAAAAATATAGTGTGCAAGCTTGCTTTACCTCCCCCAGAATTCTTTAAATAGACTATGGGCCTTGATTATTTTCGGGAGGCATCTGATCTGAGCATAGTTAGTATTTAAAAATACAAGATTAAAAGCTATAAAACTTCAATACAATAGACCTTATCTTAAAAAAAAGATAGCAAATCTGGTTCTGCTTATTACTTATGCAATCTATTATGTAGTTTTTAGTGCTTTCTATTTCCCAAGCTTCTGCCACAAATCAAACTGAGATTATTTTCTTCCTGGGAATCAGAAAGCAGGTACCAGTAATTTAGTAAAGAAAATGGTAGTTCATAAGAATTTTCCCCATATAATCCAGCAAAGAAATGAATTGTAATTAAATTAAATTTGATTTCATATCTTGCATCCTTTGAAAGACTTTAATGTAAAATAAACATCCCAAACATGAGACTGAATCCTTTATTACTTCAGTAATGGGATCAGGTTCTCTCCTTAGTCTTTGTCATAGTCTTCTCCCAAGGTTTCTAAGATATATATTTTATCCTGAGCTGAGTGTCTTGCACTGCCAACTAGCCTGCCCGGGTTTCAAGTCTCGGTCCATTCATGTGTGTTTAGAAAATCTCTACTCCAAATACTCTTTAATAGCTTTTATTTTTTTTCCTATCAAAATAAAAACCCTAAGGTTTGTATTGTTCTTATACTTTTGATCTGTAATTTTGCATAAAAGCTTTCAATTCTCCTTTGTAAATATATTTTCTTCTAACAGTATGCCCATTCATTTCTAATCTTCTAATTTCTGTCCTTTAAATTTTAATCACTTCTGGAAACTAATCAGTCTCCTATCTGTGACAGTGATTTCACTAGGTTCTTATTTTTATGAGGTTCTTCATATATATTATTATGTTTTGATCTATAGTGTGGCTTGACCTGAGAACCCAGTCTACTGTTGAGAACCTTAGTAAAAGAATTCCAGGAAATAATAACTTTGTCAAGGTAAGAAACCTTTTCAGAAGTACACTGTAAGAATGTTTAAAAAAAAATTCACAGATTTTATGAGACAGACTATCTTGGTCTATGGCAATGTGGTTATTTTATACAAGTTATAGAATATTTCCTTCAGATATATGAGACCAATTTGGTTCTTAACCTTTCTGTCTTTCGTGTTCTGTTAAGTAGCTGGAATAATAATACCCCAAGAGGAAAGACTGGTAGAGATTGTATTTATCCCAGTAGCTTAAATCATATTCCCCAAAGGTATTTCTTTAATTTACCCATAGTTTAAGAATCTATCAGTATAGTTTCTTATTGAAAGTTCTGGGTAAATTTAGGTTTTTAGGGATTCAGGGAGAAAGAAAGATTAGGCAGTATTCTAGACCTTCACTAAAGACCTTAAAAAAAACTTTCTTCACACAAAGAAGAATAAAATAAGTCTACGTTTAGATCCTCATTTAGATTCTTTCTGTTTAGGTAAATGAAATTAATTTCTTAGCAAGTTCAAGTTATTCTAGAACTCCAAAAGGTGTTGTTTTTTCTTTCTGGTGCTTTCTTTAAATTTTATTTTTGGTGGGGTGTGTCCCCTTTTTATTTGCCAGTGGGACACATTGGTTCTTAGATCTGAAATTAATGTTCAAACACCATTAATAATTACAGGCTAGCAAACAATCCCATGTCTGTGACCTTCCCTGCCTAAGTAGTTTCCGTCTTGTCCTGCCCATTTATTACCTATTCTTGATTGTTTTGTCACCCTGCAAACCCTCCATCTGCAATCTCCTTCAAGAGTTACATAGTTTTCTCTGCATTGCTGCTGCAGGCAACTCTTACACTCCCTACCTGCATCATTTTAAGATGTCTATTAGCTTTGCAAAATCTTCGTGAGGATATCCTTTGGGATGTCCCTCTGTGGGATGACCCTGCTAAGTCCAATAATATGTCCCTATGTTAACGTATTTGTGATATGTTATTTTCTTCCATTATTATAATCACAATCTACCATAAAAAGAAAACTGAAGTGCAGAATTATGGTTTAGGATCTACAGATGAGCAATTTATTGCACCATGGCATATCGTCACTATCTAATTAGAAGATGGTGTATTGCTTAGTTTTCCCTTTACCTTGCTTACGTGGCTGCTCTTTGAACTGCCAACATAATCGCTCTGATCTTTGTCCATGAACATGCTTTCATGTCCCATGGGCTAGAAAAAGGGCTTTCATTCCAAAGTCCTTCAAATAGGGTTCCCATTAGAGCTACTAACCAGTTTACGTTTTGTTGGGTCCTTTTGTTTAGAGGCCTTGTTTTCAACTGTGCTAAGTATAATTTACTGACTGAACTTCCTGTTTTAGTCCAAGACAGGCCTTCCACTTAGCACTTACTTCAGTGCAGTGAAACTTCGTTGGCTCCTTGACAATGTGAGAAAGGTCCAAGAGGCTGTTGAAGAAAATAGAGCTCTTTTTGGGACCATTGATTCGTGGCTTATTTGGGTACGTTTAAATGTGATGTATGCATAGAAACTGTTTTGGGGGATTTTTTTTAACTGTCCTATTTTCTACTAACATTTTGGACTTTATTCAGCATGATTATTGGGAAAAACTACTCAAAAGGCAGCAGAATGGCTCAGCCTCCATTTGAGAGATATTTTTATCTACTTCTCTTTTTATTTTTCTTGTTTGATTTGAGTGACAGTGGAAGATAATTACCAAAACTATATTTGATAACTCTGATCTTTTAAGCAAGTCACCTAGGTAGCTTCTTTCTCGTGCCTATCATTTCCTTCTAGCCCACTAGCCATTTCTAAGAAGAAATAACCATTTCACACAGTAAAATACCTGTACTTCTTTTCTCCTTCACTGTCAACATTTGATAACTTTCTCTTGTGAAATCATGCCAGGATATGAAACTAAACCATAACAGAATTTTATATTAAAGTATTTTTTTTATCCAGGGCTGAACACAGGTCAGTAATAATTAACATTTTATATATTTATATGACCCATTGTTTTTCTGGTTTTGGCTTTTTGAGATATGATCTCAGAATATAGACCAGACTGTTCTGCAGTTCACTATGTAGACCCTTGTCAGACTTAAACTTCTGCCAATCCTCTGACCCCTGTATCCTAAGTCTTGAGATGCACACAAGTGTCACTACATCCAGCCATTTCCAATCTGTCTCTCTGTCTCTGTCTCTGTCTCTGTCTTTCTCTCTCTGACAAGATTTCACTATGTAGCCCTGGGTGACCTAGAACTTGCTGTGAAGACCATAGATATCCACCTACCTCTGCCTCCCAAGTTCTGGGATTATATGTGTATGCCATCACACCTGGATTGCAATGTAAGTTTTTTTTTTATTTTTAAAATCATTTTATTATTTGTGTGCATGGGTATTATGCCTGCATTTATGTACACCATGTGTATGCAGTGTCCTCTGAGGCCAGAAGAGGGTCATATTTCTTGGGACTAGACTTGATACAGTTATGAGCTGATATGTGGGTGCTGGTGAGTGAACCTGGATTAATGCCCTTAATGGCTGAGCTCTCTCTCCAGCTCCACAGTATGCATCTTTATAGTATATGTTCTTTTGTGGCTTATGTTCTCTCTCCCTTTTTATCCCTGTTACATTTATTATGGGCATTGCAGTACTGTAGCCAACATAGACAATACATACAGTAACCCAACTATAAGATCATAAACCTTTGTGCCAATCTTGCTTCAAATATGCTCACATAATTCCATTTGTAAATACTTTAGTAACCATGTGAGGAACGTTTGGGGGAATGTCAGGCTAGTCTTGTCCTTATTCTCATTTATGGAATCCATATAGCAGGTCTTTAGAACAAGTCCTGGAAGAGTTAGCCACCTTTTCCACTCTTCTGTAGTTGGCCAGGGAATGTATACTTTGTGCTTTATAGAAGCCGACTGTTTTCTTATATGTCAGTCACAGATGAATGAATGGCTCTAGTAATGGCCTTGAAGCAGAATGATGTAGGAAATGGGAACCATGACCTTCAGGAGACAGGAGAGAACGGGATGCTATTTTTATCTACCTTTGTTCTTTTCTTGCTTCCTTCTTCTTACACTTGAAGGAAGGTGCCATTGCTTTCCGAGGTGTTATAGAGAGCTTAAAATTCTGCTTTCAAGATATATGCAAAAAGAGGTGTTGTTAAATAAAAAAAAAAAAAAAACAGGAATAGACAGGTTTCCTATAAACCTTTGAAGAGGTAATTTCCACCCAGTCAAAGTTTGTATAGCTCTGTATTTTCCAAAGATAGAAGATTAAAAAACAAAACTGAACTTTTGCTTAACCAGGAAGTGACTACAATTTCATGAATACAATAGCCATAAGCAAGGCTGTGAATATTTGAGTGCTGTCAATCTGAACTGAGATATATTACAAATATCAAATGCATACTGGATTTCAGATTTAAGACCACAGAAAGTAAAGTGTAGTAATAATATTTTTATTGATTACATGTTCATATGTTATTTTAGATATGGTATAGTAGCTAAAAAATCAGATGAAATATAGGAAATCCAGTTATATTTTATAGTTTTACTTGTTTTATTACATCTGTGGGACCGTGAGGGTGAATGCCTGTCATGGCATGTGTGTGGGGGTCAGAGGAGCAACTTGCGGAAGTCAGCTCTCTTTTTCTACTCTACGGGTCCCAGGGGTTAGCTCAGGCCATCAAGGTTAGCAGCAAGTGCCTTTACTTGATGAGCCACCTTGCAGCCACAGCTACTGGACATTTTAAAATTATATGTGTAGTCACGTTATAGTTTTGAGTGCTGCTGAGCCCTCAATGAATTGAAATGTTTGGTTGTTGTGCTTGTTTTATGTACCCTGCTGCTGACAATTGCCCTTGACAACATATAAATGAAACTGCAGGTTAGCTCAGACCTCATCTGTTCCTTTCCTTCCATCTAGAGTTTAACAGGAGGAATCCATGGGGGTGTCCACTGTACAGATGTAACAAATGCAAGCAGGACAATGCTTTTTAACATCCATTCTTTGGAATGGGATAAAGAACTCTGCGAGTAAGTTATGCCATTCCCCTGTGCATTCTTCTGTGCTTTTAGAACCCGAATTGTACTGTTTGAAAATGGTCATTGTATACTAGCATGTATTGTGGATATTTCAATTACAGTATGCAAGTCTGTATTTGTATGAAGGTTTTTGTTTTGTTGTTTGGGGGGCATTGTTGTGGCATAATATCTCACTGTCGCCCAGGCTAATCTTGAATTTGTGGTGATTCCCCTGCCTCAGCTTCATGAGGTCTGGGATTATAGGTATGAACTACCACACCCAGATTCCATTGTCTATGTGTATTTTAGCTTTATATATTATGTGTGGGTGTACACACTCACATTCCAGAACACAAAGGCTAAGGTTTGTGTATGTAGGCCGGAGGGCACCTGTACGAGCCAGTTTCTTTCTGCCCTTTGGCTTTCATGTATCAAACTGGTCATTCAGTTCCGTGGTAAGTGTCCTTACCTGTTGAGCCATCTCACCAACCATGAATAAATACTGCACATAGAATAAACAGGTCATATTAATTATTCTTTATTGGTTAGCATCTTTTAGAACAGTTCTTTGCTTCCTGAGTATGCTTTACAATTTATACGGATTGGGTTCTTTAAGTTTGGACTGTTAAATACCCAAAAATACAGCTATGTTCTCTAGACCCATGGGTTTGTCTCTATTGAATTCTGTGATCAGATGCACCTATTTTCTAATTATGTATATTTAAACTATTTCTACACGTTTATTCAAAATAGTGTTTTATACCACAAGCTATTCTTTTTCAGATTTTTTGAAATTCCAATGGAAATTCTTCCCAATGTTCGGAGTTCTTCTGAGATCTATGGCCTAATGGTAAATAGAAGGAGGAAGGGATTTCATTAAAAAAGGAAGACCTTTGCCATTTAGAATTCAGCAGTTAACTTTATTATGTTTTATAGTTTGGGATTTGGGACTTTCTGTGAATGTCGGTAGTATGTAAAATAAGAATTTAATGTTTTTAAATGGCTTTATAACTAAAAACTTCAGAGTCCTTACTACCAATTGATGTTCTATCTATAAACTTTAAATTGGCTTTCTTTTCAATAATATTGGTTGTGTCATTTGAATATTAATATTTTAAAGTACTAGAGATAACCTAACTCTCAACAGTGGCGTGGGAATGTTTGGGATAGTTTATCGTTCCATATAACTGTAGTAGCTGTGATGTCTGCTTTTAATTTGGAGCAGGTGCTATTCACATCTCAATAGTGTTCTCTTTCCTAGTTAATCCCTTCCAATGGCTAAACCATTGTTATATATTTCCTTCTTTGTCAGTTTGGAACAATTTAACAAAGAAACTGAAAGCAAAGAATCTGTTTTTAAATTAGGTTACTAATTAAGGTGATTTCCTTAGTGGGCATTTTCCTTAAACCCAGAGGGAGAAAAGAAAGTGTGGTTAGCATCTTTGAAAATCTGTAGTCGTGTATCAGGAATAGAAACCTTTAGGAGAGTATGAACTAGTATTTGAGCACACAAATTTGAAATGCATGATAAAAAAAACCAGTTTAAGGAAACTTCAAAAGTAGCCATTTCATGAAAAATATTAGGAAATTCATTCGTAGTGTTAATAAAAATGAAGTGAGTGCCAAATGTTCTAGTTAAGGGCTGAGCAGGAAATTTTAAGTGCTCTGTGTGAAATAAGGCTTTTTAAGGCAATGCACAATTGCTTAAGGCAGGCATAGCTTATCAACAGTGCTTTCATAGTTTCAGAAAGATCACAAACTCACTTGGGTCAGAGCAAAAGAAGCTATTTTTGAAATGGCTTCAGAGAAGGATGAAAGAAAACATTAAATTGGCCTACTTTTCTCCTGCATTTAAAATATTATGCTTGTGTCCCCCTCTCTCCCCTTTGCTGACTATAGAAAATCTCTCATAGCCTGGTGAGTAGGCTGTCCACCGATTATGCTACTCATTCATTTCGAAAAGATACAGTGCATTTCCATTTCTTTTCAGACAAGCCTAAGTCCATTCACTAAACAAAAGTATTTAGAAACTCCACGACCTTCCAAAATATTATAAGCTCTAATCATAGTTTAGGTTTTTGGTTTTTTTTTTATAGGAAGCAGAATCTTGTTTATTCATTTATATTTTCCATAAGTTTAAAATCAATGCTTCTAAAATTCTGGGATATTCAGAGATTTGCATGCTGCTCATTGCAAAGTACAGTTGTGATGTACTTTGGCCTTTAACATAGTAGGGGCATTCAAAGTGATTTTTAAATAGCCTGCGTATGTCTTCTATATCTCACTCAGTGTTTCAGACCAGTTAGTTGGAAATGCACTGTCACTTTTTCTGCATGCTTCCTCAGAGGACCCCCCTGGAATCCTCCAGAAGCTTGTCCCAATAAAGAAAACAGAGCGCTTTATATGCCTGAGCATTCCTTAGATTGTGTTAAAGGTTTGATAATTTTGGAAGTATAAGCAGACTTTTTATAATAAATGTATCAAAATCGAAGGCCTAGGTTTCATAATGATTCATAGTTAAGCCTTTTATCTAGTCTAGCTTTTATTAGTATCCAGGCTCATTTTCAAAGAATATAGACAATAAGTAAAAATATCAGGTCTTAGGCAGGGAGTGTAGCTCAGTAGTAGACCACTTGCTGACTTTTTCGTGGGCTCTGGATTTGATCTCTAGTACTAAAATCCAGCCTTGAAAAAATAGCCAATCTTTAAAACTAACCAGAAAGCATGAAAGAAAGCAAGTCATAGTAAGAATATACAGGGCATTTTCTATTTTGCTATTGGACTCCATATATAAAAATTCATGAGGATAAGATTATTGCTGTCTTCATGTTAATGCCTAGGGCACTAGGGGTCCCGGGGCCATTTGCTAACAAATGGTAAGCAAAGGAGTCAATGTGATGTTTTTTACTTAGGGTTCTTTCTGGTACGTCATCCTTACTTTAGGGACCACATTCCTTAATTCCTCTAATCCCTTAATGTCCGCACAAATTGCTCTGTGGTAATGTTTTCCCTACTGTAGCCTCTGGGAACTAGACCCAGGGACCAGTAGGCAATAGCTGTAGCACTGAGACATATCCTCAGCCTTGTAATATGTTTTTTCAAAAACTGTTTTATAAAGTTTTGTCAACCAGCCACTTAAATCTCAGTTTGCTTCTTGTTGCCCATTCTGGTTGAAGTAAAAAAAAAAAAAAAAAACGTCAATATTCATAAATTAATTTTTACTTGTCTAAATTTAACAAACATCTGAAATCCAAGCACTCTTATTTCTTAAAAGCAGTTTGAGTAGAAAGGAGAGTTAGTAGATAAAATACAGCCTTCCGGAAACTATGTTCCCTGCTAGATTGCTAGTTATTTAAAAACGTGTTGGTTGTTCCATAAGAGGAGCAACCACATCAGAGCAGTAACTTTGATCTGCGATCACATAGGCCAGTTGTCATTTTGTAAATAAATAAATTGTGTAGCATGATTCAGCAGCCTGCTTATGGCCTAACACTAACTAACCAGGAGAAGAGCCTGTGTCTCCTGACTGCCAGGCTAGTGGTTTATGTTCCTTTCCCAATGCCCTATCTCTTCTTCTTACTCTATGAATACTTCTAGTCCCTGTCTGTGTCCTGCTCATGTGGCTGAATCACTTGCTTTGTCTTGTCTGCTCACCTCCTTTGGCATGTTGCTCTTCGTGTTCATTACTACTGCAGTTATGTTACTAGAGCCAAGTTTTTGTGACTGTTCCTAATTCCGTTTTAAAACATTTTATCAGAAAGCTGGGGCCTTGGAAGGTGTGCCAATATCTGGGGTAAGTATCAGCACCAATTATCTTCCTGTCACTCCCCCACCCCCCACCCCTAGCCTACATTGGAGTAGCTCACCTCTTCTATCTTAATCCTTCTACCTTTTCTGAAGGGGGTGGGGTGAGGATGGGGACGAATAAGAGTGGCAACACTGGCCACTTCTTGTTCTTCTGTGACATAGGGTGGGTCAATGAAAATATTGTAAGGAAATTCTAAGCCTGGCATGGTGGTGTACTACAGCCCAACCCTTGGGATCCTAACTTTAAGTCAGTTACATAGTGAGTTAGAGGTCAGCCTGGGTTACAGGAGGCCCTGTCTGTCTCATGAAAGGGAGAGGGGAGGGGGACAGGGGAGAAGAGAGGGGAATGAGGAGGAAGAGGAGGAGGTGGGAGGAGGGAGGGAAAGGGGAAGATGAATTCTAACTTTCCCCTTTGTCTTATCTTGATTAATAAATGGGTGAAATCCTAATGGGAGAAAATGTAAGGCATAGATAGTTCATTCCTTGTTAAATTCAAATAAACCTATGGCTCATCAGGAAAGGAAATTCCTAATGTCTCTATTTTTGACTTTTTACTATCATTTATAATTTTAGTGTTTGGGGGACCAGTCTGCTGCTTTGGTGGGACAAATGTGCTTCCAGGATGGACAGGCCAAAAACACGTGAGTTTAAGAGACCTAGCTTAGGAAACAGGGTCGTTTGGTTTCCTTCTCTCCGCTGGCGCTTTAAAAGCTTACCCGAGAGGCAACACTTTAGTCACTTCAGCATGGAGATACACAGCGTGTTTGCAATTTGTTTTGACCTTTCTCCTCCTTTCACCCTTTTTCTCTTTGCCTTCAATCTTATATGGCTAAGGCTGGCCTGAAATCCCTGATCTTCCTGACTCAAATACCAGATTTCAGTCATATGTCAGGGCATTGGACACCTGGTTTTACGCCACACTGGGGGTTGCACCCTGGACCTCATGCATATTTGGCCAAATCAACCACATCCCTATGTCTGATTTTTGTCTTTTATTTTTACTTTGATTTTGGTGTTTTTGAGATAAGACCTGACTCTAACCTACAGAAACTCAAACTAGGTAGCTGAAGACTGTCCACAGATTTCCTGGAAATTCTCCTATCTCGGTGTCCCAGGTTTTAGGGCTTTGTTTTGTTGTTTACCACAAGGCCATATTCTTGCCTTTTTTAAGAACGCCAGATGGATGGGAATTGATGGGTGGGGTTGTGAAGAAATGAGGAAAAGCCATAATAAAAATAGTTTTCAGTATATTATCCTCCTTAGGTTCTCAAAAGTATATTTTTGTAGGATATTTAATGCCATTCACTGAATAGGAGCAGCAAGAATGAAAGAAAAGAAAACTTGATAATGTTTTTCTCCTATTCTTTTCTCTTAATTTGTTTATTAAAAAGTGCTTACCCTATTCCATATATTGAGTGGCAGAAACAATATGTTCCAAGAGCTGAAATAATAGTGACAATTAAAATACATGCTCAGACAATGTCAATGTGTTATATGTAACGGTCCATATACTTGAGATATCACTCAATCTCTATTAATTCTATTATTTGGGAATCCTATTATTCCTATGTTATAAATCATGTAACCAAGATTTAGAGAGAATAATTAATTCATGTAATTTCATGAAGCTAGTTAACCAGAAGCATATTTGTACATTAATTCATTGTGTTCCTTAGTTGTGGCTCTAGATGGCTATGCTTTACTGTCTGCCCCGTATAAAAAATATTTCCAAAAATTTACAATAAGACTATATCTTTCCTCACCCTTGTTTTATATTTTTTAAATATTTGTTTGCTTTTTAAAACTTTTTAATATATTTATAACTTTTTAAAAAGATTTATTTCTTTCTGTTGCTGCCTTCAGACACACCAGAAGAGGGTATCAGATTCCATTACAGATGGTTGTGAGCCACCATGTGGTTGCTGGGAATTGAACTCAGGAACTCCAGAAGAACATCCAGTGCTCTTAACCACTGAGCCATCTCTCTAGCCCAGCTTTTTTTCTTTTATTCTTTTCTTATATATTACATCCTAACTATGGTTTCCCCTTCCTCAGTCTCTCCCTCTTCCACCTCTCTCAGATCCTCCGCTTTCACCCCACCACCCCCACCCTCATCCTGCTCCACCTCCCCTCAGAAAAGAGCAGATCTCCTAGGGGCATCAACCAAACAGAGCATAACAAGCTACAATAAGACCAGGCACATGCCATCATATCAAGACTGTACAAGGCAACTCAGTAGGAGGAAAAAGGTCACACAAGTAGGTAAAAGAGTCAGGGACAATGTCTCTGTCTCTCTCCCCTCCCCCATGTTACTATTCCCATAAGAACACCAAGCTAAACAGCCATAACATGTATGTGAAGAACCTAGGTCAGACCCACACAAGCTTCCTGATCTCTGTGAGCCCCCATGAGCCCTGGTCACCTGATTCTGTGGACCAGAAGATTCTATCCTTAATGTTTTGTTTTGTTTTGTTTTTTTCATGAGGATTTCCTAATTCTGTCATCAAGGATTTTTTAGTTGGTTTAGATTTGTTGTTTTATTTTTGAATGTTTGTTGCTTTTGTTTTGATTTGTTGTTGTTTGGAGATAGGGTCTTGCTGTGTAGACCCTTTGCCTGGAGCTTGCTCTGTATCACAGCCTGCTGTGAACCCTCATCTGTCTACCCCAGTCTCCCAGCTCTTAAGATTATAGGCGTGTATTAGCACACCCTTTCAAGCCAGGTCTCATGTAGCTCAGTCTGTCCGTAGACTTGCTATGATACTCCTGTCCTTATCTCCCTAGTTCTGGGAAAATAATGCTGGGATTGCAGGCATGCGCTACTATGATGACTTCATTATTTTTGACTTAGGTCATTAAGTTCTTTTTCTACAAACAATGAAAGATCTAGCAGCCCTAAAATAAATGCTGTTGTAATTCAGCAGGACCAGCCACCCTTATGAGAGAGGGTGAACTTATTGGAATGAAAGTTTGTTTGGAAGAGGATATATGAAAATTCTTTGTAGGTTGTGATGACCTCAGGTTATGAAGGAGCACTTGAGTCAACACAAGTGTGGAAACATTTTCTTTGAATCAGGGTTCCAGCAACCGATTCAGGAGTCACAGAAAAGTAGGCTGTTGTTTTCCCTTTCCTCCTCTGCCAGGAACACTAATGCTAGTAAATCAGATGCTATCTCTGTAAGCCCATTACCTAGCACAGTACACAGTATATAATAGGGACCCAGTAAAATAGCTTTTATGTCCCTCTCTTCTGTTCCTTTCTCTCTTTACGATTGTCTGCCAAGTGTATGTTATTAATTGAAGCTAGGTAATAATTATTTGAGTACCTATGACATAAGAAACATTGCAATAATGTCATGGGCTTTCAAAGTAAGGCCAGAAAAATCACTGGTGATCGCCCTGGACTTGATTCAAGCAGTATGAAAAACCATGATGCTAGTAGTGAGATGTTTCAAGAATGAGCATTGCTGGAGAGTGCAGCAGACACTTAGTAAGGGTACATATAGGAAGAGTTAGTATAGAGAATGAAGAGAACACTGGGGTAGGGAAATGGTCGAAAATAAGACAACATGTATTCCAGGCACTTGGGAGACAGTCTGGGCTAAGTGGTGAGTTCCACATCAGCCCGAGGTACTTACTCAGCATTAAAAACAAACAAACAAACAAACAAAAAAAAACCCAGAGCTGTGGGAGTGGGTGGTATTTAGAACAATGTAGTGGCAGAAACATGTCTTGGAGAAATTCCCATCCTGGCAGACAGGAGGAAGGATCAGAGGGCAGTATATTGAGGACTTAGTATAACCCTCAAAGGCACATACCCAGTGACGTATATCCTCCAGCTAGGCCTCATCTCCCAAAGCATCCACAATGTCCCAAAATAGCCCCAGTAGCTGGGGACCAAATGTTCAGATCATGAGCCAATAAGGAATATTTCATTCTCACCATAAACATTCTATAAAGCTGTAAATTCCAGGCCAAGATTTTTGTTTGTTTGTTTCCTTTTCTTCTTTTCTCCTTGATAGGTAGTGGATAACTTCTGAACATTTATGAGCTGGTGCTTAGGTGTGACTGGAGTTGTCATTTAATATGATGTTAGAGGGCAGGAACCCGTGGTATAAGCCATTGTACCCTAATACTACAGGCTCCGAGGATGAGGACAGAACGGGAGCCTACGGGGATACATAGGGCACTGCAGAGAGCCAAGGGAGAATTAGTTGTGAGGTCTAGACAGACAGAGGATTAGGATTACTCAGTGTAGGGGACTGGTCCAGTAAAACAATGTGTGTTTGGACCATGTTTGTGGTACTGTTGAATTATGTATTATACACACAAAGAAATGTGAAATGAGTTAAGTATAAGTGCTTTTGTGTGTTTTCCCCACATTTATGTTTGTGCAACACATGTGCTTGGAGCACATGAAGGTCAAAGGAGAGCATCCGATAAGCTAGAACTGGAGATGTAGATGCTTGTGGGTGCTGGGAATAGAAACCTCATCTTCCAAGAAAGAGCAACAAGCACTCTTAACTGCTGGCCACTTCTCCAGCCCGTTGTCAGGTGTGTCATCACAACCCTTTAATCCTAGTACTCTAGAGGCAGAGGCAGGAAGATCCAGCATAGGAGCAAGACTTGTGGGGCAGGAACTCTAAGCTTAGGCAGTGGCTTAGGGTTTTGTTGCTGTGAAAAATACACTGTGACCAGGACAACTCTTACGAAAAGAAAACATTTTATTGGGGCTGGCTTACAGTTTCAGAGTTCCAAGGCCAGCCTAGTCAACACAACAAGAACCAGGCCAACACAATCGAATAAAAAAGCATAAGATCTGTGTTTAAAGTGTATTTCAGTAAACTGCAACTCTCTTCTTTGAAAAGCCCACATCCATATTCTTAGGTATGGCTTTATTTTTTTTCTTGAGTGCCTTTCTTTGTACTTTTAATAAAATCCCAACTCAGCTTCATTAAAAGCATGGAGAGATAATAAGCTTCCATTTTAGTGATGAGACAGTAAAAATGTACCGTAACTCGTGTGCTTTAATTTGTAAATGCACTGCCTAGACTTAGTGTATTTGACAAGTGTTTCTACAAACTTAAGTATTCAGTAGTTCCATACCTCTTGGGTGTATCACCTGTTCATTTACCAAGCCAAAAATCCACTTAGAAAGAAATGGAATATTTTGAGATAAACCTTACTCGTAATAATGTTGTATGAACAAAATATTTATCAGGAAAAATATCATTGGCTTATGTTTGTTGCCCAAGAACAATGAATCCAGTAGGATAATAGTAATGGATTCTTCCATCATCTTTCTGCCAGCATGGAGATTAGGCACTATTAGAATGTCACCAACACAGTTGCACCATTGTTGCGCAAGGCATAGGAGCAAGACTTGTGGGGCAGGAATGCCAAGCTCAGGCAGGGTCTTAGGGTTTCTATTGCTGTGGAGAGACACCAAGACCATGGCAACTCTTAATAAGAAAAACATTTAATTGGGGCTGACGTATAGTTTCAGAGGTTTAGACCATTATTGTTATGGTGGGAAGCGTGGTGGCACATCGGCAGATGTGCTGGAGAAGGAGCTGAGGATTCTATATCTGGATCTGTAGGCAATAGGAAGAAAGAATGAGCTACTGGGCTGGTTTGAGCTTCTGGAACCTCAAAGCCCACCCACAGCGACACATTTCCTCCACTAAGACCACACCTCCTAATAGTGCCACTCCCTATGACCAAGCATTCAAGCATTATCAGTCTATCAGCAGGGTATTCCTATTTAAACTATCACAGGCAGAATCAATTGTGGCTGTAGCTGACTTGTTATCCCTGCTCAATTTAAAACTGTTTCTCTGTGACCCTTGCTAGTATCTGTTGGGGTTAGTATCTGATCTTCCATACACAAGTCAAGACTATCCATTATGTTCAAGTGCTAGGCCTGTGGCTGAGTCCAAAGCTTATACTGGTAAGACTGCCATGAAGTCCAGTTCTTTTATATATCAACCATGCTAATTTCTGATTTTGATGATCCCACCGCTGTTGGAATACATGAGCCTGCAGAGAGAATGAGATCAGTAAGGTTGAATAGCTTTTCCCTTGGATGTTGCTTTTGTCTTAGCTTTCGCTCTACCCTTTCTGCTATTCCATGCTCTGCCTTTCACCCTGCCAGAACCTAGTGATGTTTCTCAGTCTATAGCTATTATTAGTAACAGAGCTAAGATAGCCAATTCTATTGCTGAATGGCTGTTAGTCATGATGCTTCACCCTGTGTAGACTGGTAGTAAGTTAACTGCAACTGGATGTGTAATTGGTTGTAATATTTTACAAACACAACCCTTGGCCTATGACTGACTAAGTGCTAAATTCTATACCTGCATTTCCCCCATTAATTGCTCTCAATATTTCTTTCTAGACTTACTTTTTAAATACTCTTAAAGAGAATTTAGTGTGTGATGTTTGTTAGCTTTCAGTACTTTTCATAAAATGACTTTACTTGTACTAAGTAAAATGTCAGTATTGATCATTTGTAGTACTGAGGTTTTGCTATTTGCTTTTGATAAAATTGTCAAGCTGTTCATTCTGCCTCCACCTATAGGTATGGAACAGGGTGCTTCTTACTGTGTAACACGGGCCATAAGGTTGGTTTTTCTTTTGAATTCTGATTGAAAGTCTTCCTTACATAATGTTTGAATATAATTCATGATTGATGTGATTTCGGAGCCTTCATAGTTTACTTAATCTTTATCTTGGTTTAACTTGGTCCAATAGAAATGATGGGAAAAAAATCATAAAATTTGAGTGATTCTAAGAAGAGGCCTTCTATGCTTTTAAAAATTTCAGATGTGTTTTTTTGATTGCATTAATGGAAAATATACACTTAGTACCATGTCAGATTCTTAGTGAAAATCTAGTTTGAAACAAAAAATAATGTTTTAGCAGTCTGAGTGTATTCTTATTACCAATGACTTAGACTTACTCTTAATCATTATTATTTTATTGATAGAATTATTATGAATAAATATAATCTATCTTAACTGGGCGTGGTAGCACACACTTTTAATCCTAGCATTTGGGAGGCAGGGGTGGGCAGATCTCTGAATTCAAGGCCAGCCTAGTCTAGTGAGTACTGGGCTAACCAGTTTAACACAGTAAAACTTGGTGTCAAAAACAAAAAAGTCTTTATACTATCCTTCACATTTTTTTCCACACTAAAATCTTTGTTTTCTTTTCTACAGTGTGTATTTTCTGAACATGGCCTTTTGACTACTGTGGCTTATAAACTTGGCAGAGACAAACCTGTGTATTATGCATTGGAAGTAAGTTCTTTTCAATCAGTCCAGATGTTATGATATACATTTAAAGTTCATGAAAATGACCATGCATTCTAGGGGGAGAGGTGTTATTTTGAGACAGGATCTTGACCTGTATCCCTGGCTGGTCAAGTACTCTGTATTGTTTTTCAAATTGGCCTTAAACTTATTTATAGCAACCCTTCTCCCTCTGCAATTACGGGAGCAACCACTCCTGGAAAAATTACCATGTTTTCTAACATCTTTTCTCACACATTTTAATATATAGGACTCAAAAATTCCAGTTTTTTGAACTTTGATTGGGTAGAAAGAACCTTGGATTAGACTAGGGGTCAAGGCTCCCATGAGACAAGGTGGTAATCTCCTCTGTTGTGGGTACCAATTGATGTTTTCACTTTGGGGATATTATTTACCTGCCGTACAACCTGAAATTTTCTAGCCTTAATGTTTATTGATGAGATTGGCAGACTCTAGTGCTTCTTTCACCTTAAAATTTTCTCTTAGTGACTAAAACACCCCAGTGTTCCATAGTGAATCGTTGGGCACAGAAAGGCAGAACACCTCTCTTCACTTGTGTCTCCATTAGGATTGTGTTACATATGGATGTGGGGAGCAAAGAGAACTGACTTGTCCCGTTTATCCTGATAAACATCTGTTTCAGATCCATTTACAAATTGTAATAGGACCATATTGGTGTAAAGCTGTAGGACGTGATGACAGGTTTGTGCAGAGCCATTAAAGGAGTTGGCATAGAGCTCAGTGATAGAGTACGTTGTCTAACACCCTCACAGCCTCCAGTGTCGCAAAAAGAAATAAACAGAGATCAAAACGTTGATTTAGAGTCACAGAAGCAATATTTCTTGTAAAACCAGATACTTGGCTTGGGCTCATATCTATACCGTTAGTTCTGGATCTTTTTAAATAGACTATTCAGAGATTGGATCCATGTGCTCTAGGAGGTGTCTATCACTGAGCTACGTGCCTAACCCTTTGTCCCCAATGTTGGAAGGACTATCTGGGAACTTACTGGGACTCAGTTCTTAGGATGCCTGATAATAATTTACTCAAGGGCTTTGACTGCTAGTCATTATTAAAACATTGTCTCTGCTGTTAGGCCTACAGCATGATGAACATTAATCCATTTTCTCTACCCCTTCCTGTAAACACTGCAATCTTTCTTCCCAGACCGTGCACCCTTCTTCATAGCACTGATGGTTGAGCCTAGGGCCTTGAACCTGCTCGGCAAGTGCCTGACTAAACTATCTTTACAATATTTCAACCCCTTTTCTTTACACAAAGGCATCTGTATATTAAAGTTATCTTAACACTTCTCAGAATTTAAAATCCCACGAACTCCTTTTCTCCTTTAGTCCCCAATTTGGAGACCACTCAGGAACAGCATTGCTCATATAAAAAATGAATTGTTTTTTTGGGGGGGTTTACCAGTAATTGTAGCAGCATCTGCAGTGCTATTAATATGCTTGATTTGACCTTGCATGAGAAACAGAACTTTAGGTATTTTAGATCTTCTCGAGCAGGCCTAAAATTTGCTATATAGCTAAGGATGAGTAACTTCTCTTCCTCCTGACTTTCCTTTTTGAATGATGGGATTATAGGCATCACCACCATACCTAGTCATAAACTGTTTCTTAGGAGCATCCCTAGAAAAGGACCTAGGACATCTGTCCTATCTCCAAGTGCTAGGAGGCAGCTTTCAGTTTCTGTCAGTCTTCCTTATCCAATTAAACTGCCTGAATGACCTGGCATCAGTCATAAGCTTGGTAGCTTTGAACTTCCATTCCAAATCACCCAGCTTTTTGGAGAGAAAAGGGATATTCCCCATGTACTCAGCAGTGTGATTTGTGCTTCTTTTACCAATAAGCATTTTCCTACTAATCTGGCCTGAAAACATATTTAATTTAGTTTAATAACTTCTTTATACTGTTGGTCCTTAGAGCATATGCTAAAACATTGTCTTTCTCAAGCCAAGCCTGCTCCATTGTGTGCTTGTACGAAACTGTTTAGTTCATCTAATCTAGGGCTTTCTCTCTCTCTCTCCTCTCTCTCTCTCTCTCTCTCTCTCTCTCTCTCTCTCTCTCTCTCTCTCTCTCTCTTTCTCTTCAAGATAGTTATACAGGGTCATTCTGCTGTTGTCCAAAGTACTTTCCATTTGCCAGGATATGTATACACACCCCCTTATAGAAACCAGATTTTTCATACATTAGTACATAGGATTCTCCCTTTCTATCTTTTCTGAAATGTTTTGACAGTTAACAAATATTTTAGAACATTTTAAGAAATTAAAACAAATAGGAGTCATGCTACATTGATAAAACTTGGTAAATTCATACTAATTCTTTTGTCAGTTTTCAACCCATATAATCTTAATGCCTTTAGTTTGCTAGATTGTTAGTAGGCTTAGGAATCAAAACTATTACAGCTTTACTTTCTGCCCTCTTCAGAAACTAAAACTATAGCTGCCTGTCTTTACCCTTCTAGTCCCCTGCTCCTTGTTTTTGGTTTTGATTCTTGAGCTAGAATGTCCCTGTATAGCCTAGAAAGGCCTCCTGTCTCTACCTTCCAAGTACAGGGCTTGTAGATGTGACCCTCCATGGCCAGGTTTTTGAGTCTTCCTTCATTCTTCTGCTGATTTAACAGTAGTATAGATTAGATTTTTTCCAACTTACTGATTTTTCTTTTACATTTTAAAAATACTATTCAACTAAATAGTTTTCTAAAGGTATATCTAAATATTGCATAGTTTTAATTTCCCAGCCATGATGAGGACCTCAATTTATTCCTAGAAACTCTGCCAGCAGTGTTGAAGTCTGTTGTTGAAATATTTTATTTCCGTTTTCCTTCAGCATACAATTATTGGCAGTCTTCTTTGCAATTGCGAGTAACTAATATTGATTGATCCATTCTATACATTTCTGTATCCAGTGTCATTGTTTTGAGGCTTACTCTTGCTGTGTATTACAAGCTGGCCTCTGGTGTACTTGTCACAGCCTGCCAAATGCTGGAATTATGTGTATTTGCCACCACACCCAGCCTCAGTAGCATTTCTTTGCTCCTATGCCTTTTATGTCCCATATGTATGTATGTATGTATGTGTATACATATAGATGGTGTTCTTGATGAGGGTCATCCTTTTGTAATTCTTTTAGTAAAAATGCATTTGCTTTTAGGCTTTTACTTATTTTTTTCCTCATTTGGGGAAAGTATACATTTCTAGATTAGCAATTATTTTTCCCACACCCCCTAGGGTGCATTTAGTTGTTTGAGACACGGTCTTGCCGTGCAACACAGACTGGCCACAAAGATTTTTTTCCTTCTGCCTCCCAAGCATTGGAACTAGCACAGCTGGCCTTTGGTAATCATGAGACCCCCTGCTGTCATTTTAAATGTAGTTTCTTTGCAGATTGTTTCTTTCCTTGCCTGAGAGCTTTTAACATTATCTCTTTATCATTGGTGCTCTAGAGTTTTGCTGTGCTGTACCTGGGTTTGGATTTATTTTTATTTGTCCTGTTAGGTACTTGGATCCCAGGATATCATCAGATCTGGAAAGTTCTCAGCAATTATCTCTTCAAATATTACTCTACCATTACTTCCATCTGCTTCTGGACTTGCTAGTGGATGACTGTTGGAACCTTTCAGACCATGCTCCATGTCTGTTACCTACCCTTGTTTATATATATATTTAATCTCTTTGTTTCTCTGTGCTGCATCCCTGGTGAGTTGCTCAGTATCTACCTTACATTTCCAAATTATTTCTGGAAAATAAACCCAAATGCATAAGATCCATTTGTTTTGCATTGTGAAATGTTAAGACACCTGAAGAGATATGAATTAGGGCTGGAGAGATAGCTTAGCAGTTTAGAAGAACTCACTTTCTATTCCCAGCACCTACATGGTGGCTCACACCTTTTGCAACTCCAGACCCATGGAATCTGACACCCTCTTGTGGCCTCCACGGGTACTGCATGCATGCCAAATACCATACACATAAAATAAAAATAGATCTCCAAAAGAATATGGCTAGGGAGAGTTGGAGATTATAATAAAATACATTTAGGTTTAACATTTGCTTTGAATTAAAAAATATACAACAAAAATATGAATTAAATCACTGTACAGCGTACCAAATAATTACAAAGAGAATATGATGTAATCTCTGCTTAGGTCAGGTCGCAGAACACCACCAACTTTCAGGAACCCCTTTATGTCACCCACAGTCACAGTGGCCTCTGTGTTCCCTGAGAGAAACAGTGTCCTAACTTTTAGCATAAATTGTTTCCATGTTTATTTATAGTTCTAAGGCTCAAATCTGTAACCTTAAACACTATACATGTTAATGATAGGTTAGAGTAGGCAGGGAGACAGAAAAAACCATGACCATGTGCTTGTGAGTTTCAGCCTGAATCCTTTGGTCTGGCTTCTTTCACTCAGTGGTATTCTTATGACATCTACCCTGATCTTTAGAGACAGCTGATTCTTTACTTCTTCTCATTGCTGCAGTTTCGAATTTAAGTTTTGATTGTATATGAATTGGCTTTAGTGTCTTCATATTATAAAAAGTGAAGATATAACATTTGTATATATGCCTTCTGACACACACACACACACACACACACACACACACACACATTCATATGCCAATATATACACATTTTATAAGAGTAGATTCTCTAGGCCATAGATTGTGTGTATTGTCTCTTTGAGTACATCTTGCCACCACTTTGTCACAGTAGATTAGGGAGCTGTACCCAAGAGCAGTGTAGAGGATTACTAATGTCCTCATCTATGTGTGCTCCAGAGCTGAGCCCTTTCCTTTCTTTTCTTTTTTCTTTTTTGGTTTTTTCGAGACAGGGTTTCTCTGTGTAGCCCTGGCTGTTCTGGAACTCACTCTATGGACCAGGCTGGCCTCGAACTCAGACATCCACCTGCCTCTGCCTCCTAAGTGCTGGGATTAAAGGCGTGCGCCACCTCTGCCCGGCCCTTTCCATTCATTTAATATTTGTAGTTATAGGATGTTTGTTTGTTTGTCACATCTAACTGATTTTATTTCCTTTTTCCCTTGAGTCACCATTTCCTGTTTGTAGTTCCAGCAGGACTCAAACTTGCCAACTTCCTACTTAAGCCTCCCCAATCCTTGGATTAGAAATGTGTGCCCCGTGTGTGCATTTGTTGTGCTTGTTGTTTCTAATGGAAGCCATGCCCGGGTTTACCTCTCCAACTATTCTAAGCACTCATTTGAAGGTCTTTGTCAGTCTGAAATGAATTCTATTGCAGATGGTAAATTTGGTGGCTGAACTTTTATTATGGATTTCTTCATGAATTTAAAAACATTTTTCTGCATCTTCTATTGGGCATAGGCTTAGTCAGTAAGTTGACAAGTGTTTATTTTTCCATAGCCCTACACAAGCAGAGCTCTTCCTAAGCCTCTGGCTTCAAGCATTGCGCCTGACTATTCCCTGTCTTGCACAAAGCATTTTGGACTCGTTTCCTCTTGAGGAAGCAATTTCTGGCTTCCAATCCTACTTCTTGTCACACGCAGAGAAATAAATCGAAGGGGCTGTGCTTGCAGTGCATGCTGACTATATTGCCATTTCCAGACTGTCCACATGAATGTCCTTTTGTATTCCAGTCAGTGTATGCTACTTTATAGTTCTTTCTTCATTTGCCCGTGTTTAAAACAAAACAGCATTTTAAAAGTACAGACTATGTTTATGTAAGCATCTGCATCCTCTTCATTGCCAAGAGGATTTTTCCTGTTTCTCTCCAGTGATTCTAGGCCTAGCATTTTTAAATCTCTGAGTTCTCACTTCATTGTATGTGGAAAGGAATCAGGGCACATGATCTTTATGTTATTCTAAACTGGAGTCTCGCGTCCAGCTGTTTTACTTTGTCCTGCCGTTTCTGGTTGGAAAGCGTCTCTCCATGCTGGAAGAAAATCGAACAAAGGAAGGCAGTTCTGTGCTCTGTGTTCCCTCTGTCGTCTGTCCGTAGGACACTGTCATCCTGAAGCCTGCTTTCCCTTTCCTTGTTCCGCTTCTTGTTTCTAAGTATTGTTTCATAAAACCAGCCTCTATTTGGGGGCTTGTAACGTAGTCATGGACTTGATCTTCCTTAGGCCTTGAGACTTCCATGTTCTGTATTTTCTTATTAAGACATAGGCTATGTGTGTATCTGTGTGTATGTGTGCGTATGTGTGTGTGTGTGAACACATGGCTCTATGAGCATGCCATGACATGTGTCAGCTCAGAGGACAGCGTGTAGGAATCCTTGCTGACTCCCGTCATAGGCTTTCAGAGACCAGACTACCTGTCCATTTTGTCCATCCCTTCGTCCTAACAGCCCATCAAAGTGTATAAGCAATACTAAATTGTATGGTAGGATGTATTTTTCTCCTTTTAAATATAAGCATTACAGGCTTCTATATTCTTCCACTAGCATCTTTGATTGTCTCTTCGTCCACCTTGTCTAAACTGGTATGATTTAGGATTACCATGTTAACATTATTTTTAGAGATTTTCATTCTTTTTTTTTTCTTTTTGGTGTTTTTTGAGACAGGATTTCTCTGTATAGCCCTGGCTGTCCTGGAACTCACTCTGTAGATAAGGCTGGCCTCGAACTCAGAAATCCGCCTGTCTCTGCCTCCTGAGATTTTCATTGTTGTGCAGTGATTTGATATATAGCAGTATCAGCACAAGGTTGAATGACTTAAAATAATATTCATTGCATCTCAGTGCTGGGTATCTAGCATCTCAAAGGCTATAGTTAGATGTGGGCTGAGGCTCCGGGCTTATCTGGCATTCCATCTGCTTTCAGCCTGATCCAGGCTTTTGGCAGAATCCACTGCAGTTCCTTCACACAGGAAGGGATTCTGTTTCTCTCTAGCTGACCACTCTCAGCTTCTAGAGGCCACATATAGTGTGTAGTTCCTTTCCACCCGGGCCTTTTCTGACTTCCTCAAAGGATAAAGGGGAGGGGAGTGCCCAGCAGGACAAGAACAGTGGTCTGAGGTCACATGATCACACTCATCATTGTCATAACCTTTAATTAGAAGCAAGTCATTGATTCCACTCTACCAGGGAATCATAAGAGAGCATGAATATTAGGAATTATGAAAGCTATGTCAATTAAGAATCTGAATATATGCTACTAGTAAACGTTTTGTGGACTTTCGTAATGTACATTCTTGTAGGGGAGGAAGTGTAGCTCAGTTTTAAAGGTGCATTTTTTTACAGGCATGAGGACCTGAGTCTGATCCTCAGAACACAGGTGAAAAACAATTGAACATTGTGATTTGTACTTGGCAGAGATAAGTGGATTTGTAGGGCTTCCTGGCCAGCAATCCCAGTCTAATGTAACTGGTAAGCCTCAGACCCCAATAACAGAAC
This sequence comes from Uromys caudimaculatus, assembly GCA_028551405.1. Taxonomy (NCBI): domain Eukaryota; kingdom Metazoa; phylum Chordata; class Mammalia; order Rodentia; family Muridae; genus Uromys; species Uromys caudimaculatus. The sequence continues at coordinate 36,268,204 of CM052722.1, read as the reverse complement.
TTTTTCACAAATAACATCTAAGAGAAGGGCTTGCCAGTGTGAGACACACACACACACACACACACACACACACACTCACGGGGGGGGGGCATGTATAGTTTTTTGGTTTTTTTTTGAGACAGAGTTTCTCTGTGTAGCCCTGGCTGTCCTGGAACTCACTCTGTAGACCAGGCTGGCCTCGAACTCAGAAATCCACCTGCCTCTGCCTCCCAAGTGCTGGGATTAAAGACGTGTGCCACCACTGCCCGGCTACATGTATAGTTTTTAAATAATACATTCATCTTGTCTTGTTATCATTTGATTTTTTTTAATACCCTCTCATTTTCTATTGAAGCATGCAACTGTTGATGCTTCTATGCTTATGTACACTATTACCAATGTATTAAGTTTACCATCTTAAAATTAAGAGTTAGAACTAGGGCTAATTCCTATCTGTAGATGATACATTGAAACACTGGAGCTTTGCATTTAGCATGCAATTTATAGTAACTTGATGAATAGACAAATATGGTTCCTTCTGTAGTCTTTTCCTGTCCAGCCTCAAAACATTATATTATTTTCTATTTTGTCTCCTGCCTCTGAGTTCAGATGATGACATGTCTTTTTAACTATTCATTTTTCTGAATTTACTTATTTTTATTTATGTCCATGTGTGTTTGTCTGTGTGGGTGTTTGCAGATGCTTAGAAGACCAAAATAGGGCTCCTGACAGATCCCTTGGAGCTGGAGTTGAAGGTGGTTATGAGCCACCTGATGTGGCTGCCGGAAACTGAACATGGGTCCTGAAGAGCAGCAAATGCTCTTAGCCATCAACCATCTCTCTAACCCCTACAGGATTTTTTTTTCTATCAAGAGCTTTATCTTATTTTTATGAAATTCTTGAAAGTCTAAACCATACTGTATATTATATCCAGATATCATATCTATATCCTTGTTTCAGATACATCTTTTAGCTACCTTTTATTGTTGTTGGTTCACTGTATTCCTTCAACAAAACATTCCTTGTCTCCTGAAACCCAAGTGAGGCTTTGAACTCACATGCCACAGTGCAGCTATGGAAGTCGGGAGGACAGCTCCGAGAGTCAGTTCTCTCTTCTGTGGGTTTCTGTGGGCGGGCTCAGGCTTGGTAGTCAATGCCTTTACCTACTGATCCATGTTGTAGCCTTGTGGCTCTGTAGTTTGTAAAGCATTTGCTTTAATTGAAATAATTCTCTATAGTTGCCACCTTGTAATCAAAACCTCGGTTTTTACCTTCTGCTGAAACTCTATTTGTTGTCCTCTTTAGTTGATTTCGCTGTTTGTTACTGTTTTTGTTTGTTTTTCAACAAGATCTCATGTACCCCAAGTTAGCTTCAAACTTACTATGGAGCTGTGAGAGAGGAGTTTTAAGTATTTTATTTTTTGAGACATGGTCTTATTATATAGTTCTGTCTTTCCTAGAACTCACTCTATAGAGCATGCTAGCCTCTAACTCCAAGATCTACCTGCCTCTGTCTCCTAAGTTTAAAGGTGTGTGCTACCACCGCCTGTCAAGAGGAGTCAATTCTCACCTCCTGCCATGTGACTCACATGGGTGGAGCTCTGGTTAACAGGCTTAGTGGCAAACTGCTTTACCTTGTAAGCCATCTCATGACTCCATGAAGTGGTCCTTTGACCTCTGCTCCTACACTGTAGCAGAGGTGTATGAACACATACACATAATAATAATAATAATAATAATAATAATGATGATGATGATTTTTAACTCAGCACAAAAAGAATACAGTCACTTTAATATTAATTATATATTTAAAATTATATTAATGTACCAAGTTAAATGTTTTAATTTTACCCATTTTACTTTGCTTTTATTTATTCTATCATTTACTAATTCTACCATTTAATAATTAATAAATCTACCATTAGTAAAATATATAAAGTTACTGTATAAAGAAAAATTGTGTTATTCTTTGAGGGGACTTACAATGACTTTTCATAGAAATTGTTGGAGTATGTCAGTATATTCTGATTCAGTTGCATTTTGGCAACTGATAGCAAGAAGGGACAATTTGGCTGGTTGATTTGGTTTGTTTGTTTTACTTTTTTAACCTTTATTTTTATTTTATGGCTATGGGTATTTTGCCTGCCTATAGGTCTGCAGTGCCCAGGGAGGCCAGAAGAGGGCATTGGGTCACCTGGGAGTGGGGTTCAGTTGGTTGGAAGCTGCCATCTGAATGCTGGGAATTGAAGCTGGGTTCTCTGGCATAGTGGCCAGTGCTCAAACTCTGAGCCATCTCTCCAGCCTTTGTTCTTTCTTTGCTCTTTGTTTTTTGTTTTGTTTTTAATTTAGGGAAGGATCTCATATAGCTCAAGTTCCAACTCACTAAGTGGTCCAGGATGGCCTTGAACTCCAGATCCTTCTCTCCCTATCTCCCTTCTAGAATTATAGATGTGTAACATGATTACCAGTAAGATAAATTGAAATTCATGTAACTGATCTGGAGACATGTTTCTATTCAATAGAAGTAATTTTGTGAATAAAACTTCAGCATATTAAGAATCCTTAATTATTGTTTTTGATACACATTTGCCTTTAGGATCTGTTTTTTTTGTTTGTTTGTTTGTTTTTGTCTGTTTTTGTAGGACTGGAGATTGAACCCAGGACTTTAATCATGCCCGACAAGTTCTATGACACAGCTAAACCCCTAGTCTAATATATTTTTCCTTTTTTGTGATGCTGGGAATGGATATGTGGGCCTAGTTAGAAAAATACTCTACCGTCAAGCTACAAATCTAGCCCCAAATTTATCTTTGTTGTGTGTACATGTTTCATAACCCCAAAGCAAAACCCCATTTATAGCTCTACCTCACGCTATCCTACCCTACCCATTCAGACCTGAGCAGCCATCAATCTTCCTTTTCCTATGGATTTACTGATCATGGACATTCCATATACATGTAATCATAGTATATGATACTGACAATTAAAGATCAATGAAGCTAGTGTTTATGTTTAGTAAGAACCTTGACATGTATTCTTTTTTTTTTTTTTTTTTTTTTGGTTTTTCAAGACAGGGTTTCTCTGTGTAGCCCTGGCTATCCTGGAACTCAGTCTGTAGAGCAGGCTGGCTTCGAACTCAGAAATCCACCTGGCTCTGCCTCCCAAGTGCTAGGATTAAAGGCGAGCGCCACCACTGCCTGACTGCCTGGCTGACATGTATTCTTTTTTTCTTTTTTTTTTTTTTTTTTCCTTTTTTTTGGTTTTTTCCAGACAGGGTTTCTCTGTGTAGCCCTGGCTGTCCTGGAACTCACTCTGTAGACCAGGCTGGCCTCGAACTCAGAAATCCGCCCGCCTCTGCCTCCCAAGTGCTGGGATTAAAGGCATGTGCCACCACTGCATGGCGACATGTATTCTTAATAGTAAGAGTCGTGATAGTTTGTTCAGATAAGTATTGTAATAGTAACCAGCATTCTATAGGTTAAAAATGGAGCTCAGAAAGCCTATATAATTTATCTGAGATTAGATAGCAATTAAGTAATGAAATTCGGATGCAAATATGACTACAATGACATGTATCCACCCTTATTTCTCCCTCCCAATCCCCTGGAGACTGGTTGAGTGTGGAAGGGATCTAACCCAGTGCCTTACCCTGTAACATCTGAATAATCACTTGGGTCTTTACTGGGGTTTTTTGTTTTATTTTTTTTTTTTTCTGTGCGATTAGCTATATAAAGCATACTTAAATTTTTAGTGTGGCTCATTGCGGTAGCTTTGTGGATGATGTAAGGTTTGTTTTTAATAGGTGACAGACACTCTGCCTAAGTAGCTTACCAAATTGTACAAGATCAAGCTGCTTAAAAGATGAGTGGCCACCTATTGGGATATTTTCAAGGGTATGCTGTAGCGTTCACTTCTTTTCCCTATCCATAAGGTGGTCTAGGTAAAATTGTTCATATTAGAAGTCATAGTATTGCTGTTGGTAGGGATCCCCAAATTGAATTGCTTGAATGCTCTCTACTTAGAAGTAGCATACATAGAGAATACCCTTTCTAGTGGCAGCGCACATTCTATTTTTGATTCTTTTTTCCCTGCAGGGTTCTGTAGCTATAGCTGGTGCTGTAATCCGCTGGCTAAGAGACAACCTTGGAATTATTAAGTCCTCTGAGGAAATTGGTGAGTACATTTTAGTAAAGAGTTAAACTGTCTAAAGAAAGCCAGGTATTCTGATGCATGCCTTTAATCCCAACACTCAGAAGGCAGGCGTAGGATCTCTGCGAGATTCAAGCCAGCCTAGTCTACATAGAAAGTTCCAGGCCTGCTACAGCTATATAGAGAGACTCAGTATCAAAAGAAAGAAAGCTATAGAAGAATAAAAAAATGTTAATATTTTGTTTCTGCAATCTGTCAATATTAACTTTTCCCCTAACTTGATTTATGAATTAGGTGGGCCCTTCTTATAAATTTGATTTGTCCAGAAAAGACTGTTTTATGAAGATTTATTACACAATCAATGGACATAATTTGTGGTAGTTATTAACAAACTGGTAAGATCAGGCATAAAAATTACCGATGCGTAAAATTGAACAGCAGGGAGTACCCAAATCTCCAGGTTAAGCAGTGTAACTGCATGTTATCTGATGAGAAAGAGCTTTAACTTCTGGATTATAGTGAACATTAGAACTCTGGTACCTATAAATTAAGTATTAATATGGATGCATTCAGCCTATGGATAATTAGTTTGAATTCAACTATTCACATTTTCATCTGCTTGTTTAACTTTGCCTGAAGGTAAGACAATCAGAAATGCATTTATTTCTGGTTAGGCACAGAGGAAAGGCCACCTCATGTCCTAGTCAAGAAACTTAAAAATCACAGAAATGAGAGCTGGGGAGATAGTTCAATAGGTAAAATGTTTAAAACGCAAGTACAGGATCTGAGTTTGGTCTCCAGAAGTACATAAAAAAACCAAAACAAAGCAAGCTTCCACATCTAACCCCAAGGTTGGAAAGTTGCAGTGCATTAATTAGTCTTGCCTTTGTGGCATATCCTAGGCCACTGAGAGACTTTGTCTTAATGCATAAGATGGACATCTGAGGAACAACTCTCAAGGTTAACTTCTGGCCCTTAAATGTATGCACACCCTCACCATGTACACACATACAACACACATACACATGGAAATGAACTAAACTGGCTAAAGGAAATGAATGTAGGTCCTTGGTTTCTTGAACCCAGTTCAATTTGTGGGGTCTGTGCAGTGTAGGGGAAATGTTCTTGTTGCTCTTAGCATTCTACTGTAATTAGTAATACTTTGATACTAATGAACTAGAAATCAAAAATTCTGATCTAACTTTGAAAGTATATATGCTTATTTAACAAAGTCAGATATTGGTTTGATTTTCTTTTTGTTTCTCTTTCTCTTTTTTAATACTAGAAAAACTTGCTAAAGAAGTAGGTACTTCTTATGGCTGCTACTTTGTTCCAGCATTTTCAGGGTTATATGCACCTTATTGGGAGCCCAGTGCAAGAGGGTAAGTATTTCTTTTGATACAAGAAATTCACTACCTATTTTAAAACAGCCAGAAAAAAGGATATTGAATGCTCCTTTTACAACAATAAGATAAACGCACGGGGTGGCAGATATCACATTATATCCATCTCTCCAAACATCACAGAGCATGACAGTAATATATACAACTATTATTTATTAATTGAAAAGTAAATGATGATAAAAGACATGAAAATCGAAGGGAGGCTAGTTGGGAAGAGAATAGGGATTATTAGTGAGAGTAATGAGTTGATATGTTCAAAAGCGTTATGTAGATATATGAAGATGTCATGATGAATCTCATTAGGTTTAGCTAATAAATGCTAATAAAAATAAGGAACAATAATGAAAAAGGAATAACTAATCATTTTCTATCTATTAACTAATCTATCTATTTTTACCTGTACATTGTAGACCAGATTACTAACATCTAAGTGAATGTGATTTGAGCTTGTGTTAATATCGTGTGTCCTGTTAGATCACAGATACCTCCACCTGTGGGTGTCAGGCTATGGACTATAAAGACATTCTGAACTACTCAGTGAATGAATCCACTTTTCTTTCCTGCTTACATTTCTGTCTAATGAATTAACTTTTTACATATTTAGGACATAGCATCAATGACTTAATCTCAGGGCTGGGATGTGGAGGAGTGGTAGGCATCTCTATGCCCATAGAGTAGTTTAACTCTCAGTCCTCATCAGAGAAGAGGTACTAAATCCTGACTCACAAATTTGCCAGAGTGCAGAAAATAAATGTCAGTAAAGTGCCCCGTTGTAAATGGGATAGCTACACCGCCTATCCCAAAGGGCAGGGACCATCACAAGAGAGAGGACAGAAACATTGGAGGAGCCAGAGGTTAGGGAAGAAAAAGAAATCCATGGCCTATTTATACTGTTCTAGTCTGAAAATCTTTGTGTCATTTTAGGATCATCTGTGGACTAACTCAGTTCACCAATAAATGTCATATTGCTTTTGCTGCATTAGAAGCTGTTTGCTTCCAGACCCGAGAGGTAATGAACAAAGGCGTGCGCATGTGCACGAGTGTGTGTGTGTGTGTGTGTGTGTGTGTGTGCGCTTGATCTATTCTTATCATTCTTAAATATTAAGTATATATTTATGCCTGAAATTTATCAAGTACCTAAACTGTAGCCTACAAAAACACTACTCTAAATACAAGTATGCCCCCCTCCCCTGCCAACTATCATGATCTTATAAGTACATTTATCACCAACCACTGGGCATTCTATGTTAGAGAGAAGACTGGGTAGTAGAATAGTACATATTAGGCAAAGGAAAGAACACAAACACAGGCATCAAGGCAGGAAATGAAGATGCGAAATAGAATTGCTTAGCTCACTGAATAGTAGGGTGAATATGGATGTATGAGTCCGGAAAAGGTTGACTGCAGTCAGACCAAGGAGGGCTTGGAAGAGCAGAATAAGATGTCTCTATGTCACTCTTTTGGCTGTGAGAAATACTTCCAGGTTTGTGTATGAAGGCTTGTGCCACTTTTAGACCTGATACTGTGAAGTCGTTTCCTGATGATAATCGCATTTGCTTTATTGAAGATTTTGGATGCCATGAACCGTGACTGTGGAATTCCACTCAGTCATCTGCAGGTAGACGGAGGAATGACCAGCAATAAAATTCTTATGCAGCTACAAGCAGACATTCTGTATATTCCAGTAGGTTAGTAACCCTTCACTCCTTTAAACCCCAGAAGTAATAATGTTGGTTTGGGAAGAACTGATCAATCCTTCAGGCATACATAACTACACAATTGTTGACATAGCTCTCTCCTCTCAGTGAAACCCTCCATGCCAGAAACAACTGCTCTAGGAGCTGCCATGGCAGCTGGGGCTGCAGAGGGGGTTGGTGTTTGGAGTCTTGAACCTGAGGATTTGTCAGCTGTCACAATGGAGCGGTTTGAACCTCAGATCAATGCTGAAGGTATAGTTAAAAGAACTTGCAATGGAATATAATGAAAATGGCCTTGAGGTGTGGGAGGGTATTTCTACCCTTTACAAGGTACATTTGTTTACAGGTTAGGGAGCAAAATCATTTGGCCGCTAAACACATTGGGTTTTGCTGAGCAAGCATGAATGAAAGAAACGGGTTCCATCTACACCCTTCAGGAGAACGATGCTCCCGCCTTGTCAATCAGCTTGTCAGCCTAGGGTTTTATTGTTGTTTGTTTGTTTGTTTTAAGTGAGAAGGAGAGCCAGCTGTCGTGGCACTCACCTTTAATCCCAGCACTCAGGAGGCAGAGGCAGACAGATCTCTGTGGGTTCCAGGCCAGCCTTGGCTATATAGCAAGTTCTAGACCAGCCAGGGCTACACAGTGAAACATGGTCTCAGAAGAAAAGAAACTCTTAAAAAATGCAAAGTGAGAAGGGAGATATACTCAAGTCAGTAGTCCTGTGCAGGCTTCTGCATCTATAATGGGGCAGCATCATTGTTCACTTTTGTGTACTTTTCATAATATAGATTTTCACCTTAAAAATCCCATTTAAGACGTTGGTGATGGGGCAGTTATGATTTGAACTTTGCAAGCAACCAGTACTTGCTACTTCCTTCGATCCTGGTTTTTCCACATCACACTTCACTTCTCTGCCTCTGTCAGCCCTCCCCATCCCCAACCCCCGCAAAGAAAGAAGAGAAAACAAATCAAACAGGATTTTCATTTTGGACTCACCACCACTTTCTTGTGAATGGTCCCATCTTCATAGCAGGTAGCCTGTCTCCCAGTGTCCCCCAGCCTCACACCAAGTTTCTATTCTAAATCATCCCTCCAGCTTCAAAGCATACCCCCCACTCCCTGCCAGGCACCACCAGGTGCGCATTCCCAAATCTATGTTCCAGTAAAGCCTCACTTTGGTTTAATGCACGCAAGGGTTTGTTAGGAGTGCTGAGTAATCAGTCGAAAGTATTGAACTTTAAGCACCTCAATTACCTGCATCTCATAGGTGTGTTTCTCCCAATTCTAATTTCAGAAAGTGAAATCCGTTACTCCACATGGAAGAAAGCCGTAATGAAGTCAATTGGTTGGGTTACAACTCAGTCTCCAGAAAGTGGTAAATTGTTCTTCATTGGCTAATATTGACAGTTTGTTTGTTTGTTTATTTATTTATTTATTTATTTATTTATTTATTTATTTATTTTTAGTTTTTTATTTATCGGGGACCTTTTTCTTAGCGTGTTAGTTTATTCAAGTGTATGGCTGTTTACACTAAGCCAGGCTGCTCTGAAGAAAAGCATTATGCTATTTGTAACATTTCTTAGATTTTGAAAACACTTCAGAGTTCTAGACATCAAGTGGAATTTACAGGTTCCTAAGTGTCCTTCCACGCCAGCCTGCCATATGAATCCTTATTGATTTATTCCTGGCATCTCAATGAGTAACTGAATTTTCCAAAAGTAAAATTATTTCTGGTTCCTTTCTTAATGAAAAAAAAAATCAACCGGACTCTTATTTTCCCTCTCCTTGATCATGTCTACCTTTTTGGGAGGCTTTTTTCATCATGAGAAGCAATCAAGAAGTGTATTAACTTCCACATCTGATTCTAGACACTTCCAGAAAGTACTCAGGCTGAGTAAACCATGATGCAATGTGAATTCCTATGAAACCAGACAGGAGGAAGTAAACTAAATATAGTAAGTTTATAATTGAGAAATGCCATTAGCAGAAAATAACTATTTTAGCTTTCAAATCACTTAGGTAGAAAAGTATTCAGGTTTGGTAAACTATTCAGGTTTAAATAACTGTAGGCTGCATTTGAACACATGGTATTATAGTCTTTATCAAAATTCAAGATATGGAGTAGAATGAATAGCACACTTTATTGAGAAGGGTTTATAAGTGAAGTATTACACAGTTTCCAAGCCTACACCATTAATGCATGTGGCTTCTACTTCATTGTGAGCTGTAGTTTTAGCATCGGGTGTTCCTAATTAAAATTGTACCTTTATTTTCCCAAATAAATTTAATATGCCTTTGCTTTGAGACTGGGCTTCTTAGTTCTCCCTTTTTTCTTTTTTAAATATTTGTTTGCTGAGGCTCAGCTTCTTTTTCTAAGATGGTGGGTTGGCTAATTTTTGCTGTGACTGCAGTTTTGAGACCCTGGACAATTACATTTCTCAGTCATAAGTACCACTTTCCTAGCACACTCCTGGGCTCTGTGGAAGCTATAACAAATGTGGACTCTGATTTCTTTGCTTATTCCTCTAAATCAATGCAATGTGAAGTTGTGTCTGTGATTTCTTGGGCTAGCTGATTTTTTGTTGCTGTTGTTGTTAATGAAACAACCAGCCTGGCTTCTTCCCTCCTCCCCCACATTTAATATACACATTTTCTCTTCACCATCTTAAAGATATAATGTTAACTTCAAATTTTCATAAAAGCAATTGATCATTTTCCATTTATATTCTTTATTGGCAACGAATCTGTAACACTTGAAAATCTTGGTAAAAGAAAGCGAAAATTGAATTTCTTTTTTATTTTTTATTTTTTGTTTCATTTTTCTTTCCTTGTTTGTATGTGGTATCATCTAGCCCAAACTGGCCGGTAACTTATTTTATAGAAGTGTGAACTTCTGGTCTTGTCACCTCCACCTCTGCTGGGATATATCCCACTATTTCCAACTTTCCATTTTTATTTTCTTTATTTTTTGCTACCGGCATCAGTAGTAAAGGTTTAGATTTGTAATTTGTTTTCAGTCCTAAAGATTGAACCCAGCATCACACACGCAAGGCACGTGCCGTATCCCAGCCCCCTTTTCTTCTTATATATTTTTATTCATTTTTAAAATTAGCTTACAGTGTAATAGGTTTCTTTATCTCCAGCCATCTTTTACTTTTTGTCTTGAGTAGGGCTTCATTCAATTGCTCAGGATGCCCTGGAACTCAGTTTGTAGTCCAGCCAATCCTTCAACTTCCTGACTGCCCTGGTCCAGACTCCCAAGAAGCCAGTATTAAGGTCTGCACTGCCAGATCCAGCTCTTCATTTTATTCTTGTTGAAGTTACAGCAGTCATTAAGCATATTTAATAGTTTTATGAAAACATTGAAATGTGTAGTGTCTAGTGGGATCTCTAAGCTGTACAATTAACTCAGAATAATATTTAAGGTTTTGCTAACTATATTACTTTAAACAATATAAACTATATAATGGCAGTTTACATTCTGTGTAAGCTATATGATAATAACAATACAGATAGAGCCCTAACCTAAGAAAACCAAAAAGATATTAGAATTATTGCCTTGAAGCTCACTCACTTTAATTTATGAAAAAGATATTGTATCACTTAATTTCCAAAGGAGTTTGTTAGTATTGAAGCACATGTATTATTTGGTTTGTAAATATATTTGAGTGCATTGCAAACAAATTTAAAATATATTAAATATGATTAATATATATCTAACTATGAATTATATAATCACATATATTAATAATGCTAATATTATAGATGACATTAGACATTGCTTTTATTTTTTACTTTTTTTTTTTTTTTTTTTTTTTTTTTTTTGGTTTTTGGTTTTTTGAGACCGGGTTTCTCTGTGTAGCCCTGGCTGTCCTGGAACTCACTCTGTAGACCAGGCTGGCCTCGAACTCAGAAATCCACCTGTCTCTGCCTCCCAAGTGCTAGGATTAAAGGCATGCGCCACCACTGCCCGGCTTTTTTTTACATTTATACCATGTCCAGCATAGGAGTTTCATGGTTTTTAGAGTAAGCCTATTATAATGACTTGGCTTTGGATTTTCAACATACCAAACACTTTGAAAGCAATTCAAATTAGTTTGGATATATTGAACAACTATATGATAAGTGTTCATAAAATATAAATTCACTACATATGAATATATGAACACCTATGTACCATATATGTGTGTCCAACCCATTAGAAAAGAAATAGCTTCATCAAGTGGGTACCACCTAATTGATAGGAGCTCTACACATCTTCCTTTTTGTTCTTATTGGTGTTTTTTCTTCTTTTTGAAACACAGTCTCATATAGTTTAGGATCACCTCAAATTGACTATGTAGTAAAGGATGACTATGAACTTCTGGAAATTCTACCTCCATCCCCACCACCCAGTTTTTGTGGTATTGAGAAATTGAACTTGTGAGCTTTGTGCATGCTAGGCAAACATTCTATATCCCTAGCCACAATCCCGCCAGAACTCCCTGTAGGGGCATCCGAAAAATCAGCTATTGTAAGTTAGAACTCTTTCATTTCTAAAATCAAATAAAATTGTGATCTTTATAAATATGGATATAAAAAGATTTGCCTTTCACTTAAGAAAAACTAACAGTAACAGAATAGGGAAAACAGTTTCTTGAACTCTTTATTGAAAATCCAGTTTTTAAGGGGGAAAGAAATACATGGTGAGAGAAAGAAAGTCCTTTTGCAAAATATAAACAACTACCTTCAGACCACATAGCATAAAATACGCTCAGGACAATCTGTATCTGGCATGTTTGAATGATGCTCTGTAGAATGGCTGTATTTTTGTAACATTTGGGCATTACCTTATATTCTAGAGTCTGGAAGTGTAGCTAGAAAGCCCTAGGTTTAATCTTTAACACCTCCAAATGTGCTAAATATTTTAGATAAACTGTGCATAGAGGAATGTCTGTGCATGCACATGTATGTGTATAGGTCAGTGTGCAGTTGATTTTTCTCCTTCCAGCTTGGTTCTAGGAATCCAACTCTGGTTGCCAGATTTGCACAGAAAGTACTTCTACCTGCTGACCCATTTTGCCACCCCTTGGGTACATTATCTTTACATTTGAGGGAAGAGCATGTGCAATGCATATACTTAGTAACAAATATAATCATGTTCTCCAGTAATTAATAAAATTTAGTTTACTTCTGTATTTATTTCATTATACACCGAAGTCTGTTTTGCATACAAGACCAAATCAGTCTTTAAAACAAAAAAAGACGTGAGTGTTGGAAAGGGACGTATAGGGAGAAGGGGGTGCTAATAGGGTACGAGGGAGATTAAAGAGGCTATAGGGATTATTTAGCTTATTAAAGGTTAGAGTGATGGAAATGCACTTCATGTATGTATGGACTTGCCAAATAATACATTTAGTAAAAATTATATGTACAAAGAGTTTCAAGCTCATCTAAAGTAGATTAATAAAACCTTTCTAATATATTCTTGGGTGAATTGCATTGCTCATTTACTATCACTGGGAGAAGAATCTAGAAAGCCCAAACCAATAGCCTCCCAAAAAGCTCCCCATAGCTCTCTTTGGCTTTGCCAGTGGAAAGCTGATGTTGGGTTCTGTGTGTTATGCTCTTGGCTACTTCCGGCATGCTATCTGTATTGTATATTAACTTTCATTAGCCTTGATATTGATTATATTTTTGATTTGAAGTAATAACTCTTTGCCAGCTTTGATGAATATGCTGTTTTTATAACTTGTTTTGCTATCATGTGATTCTTAACATAAATATTGTAATTATGTGTCTCTCTTTTGGTTTGCTTGACTGGAATTCCCTTCTCCTTGGATGACCACAGGTGACCCTAGTATCTTCTGTAGTCTGCCTTTGGGCTTTTTTATAGTGAGTAGCATGGTAATGTTAATCGGAGCAAGGTACATCTCAGGTTAGTTACTCTTTAAATTAGACAACTTGTATTAGTTAGCTTTAATGTGTTTATTTGTAACTCAGCAGAAAACTGTAGTGTTTTTTCATTCTTCCTATGTTTGAAAACCCAGAAAATCAATTAAAGGCTCAGTTAGATATACCAGTTCGTCTTTGGGGACAGTTAGAATTAAGGACTATGACTTTGCTTAAGCACTTTCAAAATTTTTATCAGATGATTTCTTTGAAAGTCTACATGCTGCCGTCAGCTGCAGCAGTAGCCAAAAGTACAAATGCTAATTTTTAACTGAAAGAAATTTCAGAGTGACTGATAAAAGTTAAAGTGTAATTATGACATTAACCACCTTAGTTTTAAATGTGTATAATTTTTTGAGACTTCTAAATATTTTCTCAGTATGTCTTACTAGATCCATTCTTGAAAGAGAAAGAGGTTTTGGTCGGAGCTTGTTAGTTGAGTTTCTGTAAAAATCTAAAACTCAATCACTTTTCTTTTAGTGAAAAGAATACGTTTTGTGAAGTTTTTTAAATTATTAATTAAATGAATTCAGGTTGAAATAAAATGGAAATATTCTTTGCACAATAGCTTCTATTGAATATCCATACGAAAATGGCTTAGCATAATATGAAATGCATAGCACCACCAGTACTAATTTAAACATAATTGCCATTTTGGAAGCTACTTCTGACTTTTCTTCAGATTTTTACCTTAAGTGGAAAGTATTGGTTTCTTGTTGCATAGTTTCCATGAAAGTGAAACATGCTTTTATTTTTCATGCTTTACATTTAGAGAAAAAAGGGATTAGTTCTTGTATTTAATATGATGATGTCTGACCTTGGTTTAAGATATAAAATTCAAACTTGAATCATGTAAAGGAATATCTGCTTATGGAAAGCTGACAAGCATTTCTTTAGGTTGGCATTGTCAGTTTAATGTCAAATATAAATATGAAATAGCTTTTATCACCAGAACATGGAATTATATTTTAGGTAATAAAAGTAGAATTATTTGCATGAGAATTTAAAGTTAGATTGTATTACCTTTTCCTGTATTCTTCATATTCAATTATACTCAGGATAAAATTGTTTAATCACCTACTTCTGTACTAAGAACACCTTATTTTGGTATTGATGCTAATATGCTAAAGACTATGTCTACAAAAATATAACAGAATTATTAGACTTTTGTACTTTTTCTTTTCCTGAGAAATGTTTAACAGAAAACTCAACATTGCCATGAGAACTTTAACTTTACAACAATAAATACTGTTTTAGAAAATGTTCTATTACTTTCTTATTATCCTGAGTATTTTTGCTATATGCTGATGACCTAGAAAAGATAAGGGGAAAGTAATAGCTGAAAACCTTTATTGATTTTTGTTTTGTGTTTTCTCTTTGATATTATAATAGCATGAAAAGTCCCCAACTCTATGGAAACTGAGACATCTAGTATGTCTCTAAGTTAAATGATATATTTAAATATCAAAAGTAGTAGGCATCCTTTCAGGTCACCATCTTTAGGCTTTCTTTTTGGTGACCTCTGCTGAGATTCAATAGTAGTAGCCACTGCTTGCCTTAGCAAACAGTTATCAAAAGTGGTAATATTTGCTGATTTTGAAGTCGGCCCAGTAACATGTGTTGCTTCTTAAGCATTATATGTAAATAATGGAATGTGTTATATAGAAAGTATAGAATTTATAGCTTAAAATAACTGAATATTTTTTATTGTTTTAACTCCTGAAATGCATATATGCCTTATTGACTGTTATGGTTTTCGTCCCCTTTTAGGTATCCCATAAATAATACCACCTCACGGATTCCCAAGATACAAGCTTTTAATGTGATATGAAAATCTGACTATTCTGTCTTATAATAATGCCATTCATAGACTGATTTTTTTCATAAGCCACTTGCTGCATGATCCTCCAAGCGGACCTATGGCTTGAAATAATGAAAATGCAGCAGAAAGAATCCTCCAGAAGCAGTTAATATTTTTTTAACATTGACAGTTACGATTGGGTCAGTCACCTTTGGGGTGACCCCTGCCCCCACTGGCGTGACGTCCTACGCTCTTCCCATTAAGCTCTAGGATGAATTTGTGTGCTGTCCACTGAAATGTGCCACCCAGTCTATTCAGATGCTGGGTACACATGGCTAAGGACGGGCTTGTCACTAACCTCTTCAGAATGACTGGCTGCTTGCTCGTTTGCTTTTAACAGCTCAGATGTCTTCTTTTCTACATATTAGAAGACCACAACATCACTGGATATTTTAATGGAAATGTCTAAAGAATTATTAGATAGTGATTTGCTATTCTCATTGCTTAGACATTTTCTGTACTGTGTTTGCCAAAATTGACCACTGTCAGGTGTTTTACACTGTCCGACTAATTATCATGGCTTCATGGCTTTCTGTCTGGCTCTTACAGGCTAGAACACTTTCTTTTTCTGCTTTTTTTCATTTCTTCTTTTTACATTTTTATTCCATATGTATAACATACATGCCTATATATTTTATATGCTAAGGGTAGCCCATTTATAAATTAAGAGCACATTATATTCAGTAAGTTATAAGAGGGCTGGTCTTAAGTGGACTACTATGTATATAAATTTGAGGGGGGGCAAGCTGTATACATTTTTGGGCAACGGTTATGCATATTATTTACCAAAAGAAATTTTTCTTATAAAATCAAACATTTGAAATTTAACTATGTATTTAGTGTCAATCAAATAAAATGTACTATATTGTAATTTCAACTATATTTCTTATACTCTACCATTTAATTTTCTCAGCTGGAAAAAGAGCAACTGTGGCATGTAACAGTAAATACTCTTCCCAAACATGATTCTAGTCCAAATAAAATTTTTCCTTTGAATTGATGTTTTCCATATTTGGCTCCTATTGAGGAATTGTCAAATTCAAAAGCTAAGTGGAAAAAATGTGTGAATAAAGCCAATAATGTCTATCAAATGTTATTACCCATTAATAAGATGTTCTAATTTTCTGGTATGATAGAAAATTATCTCTACTTAATGTCATAACTGGCAAAAAAAAAAA
This sequence comes from Uromys caudimaculatus, assembly GCA_028551405.1. Lineage (NCBI taxonomy): Eukaryota > Metazoa > Chordata > Mammalia > Rodentia > Muridae > Uromys > Uromys caudimaculatus. Next base: position 36,252,005 of record CM052722.1, on the reverse strand, counting down.
CCCAACTATCATTGCCAATGCCAATAACTTCTCAAATATTTAGAATTATTGGTTATAACTCATTAACCTAGCTTCCTAACATCAACTTAAAAATATATTTGTTTTATAGTAAAGAAATAAGAAAATGATAACTTCTAATTATTTTGTTTTGTCATTTTGAAATGGAAAATATTGATATATTAATAGAAAAGTTTTATTTGGAATTAATGGTAGATTGTATTTCCTGTTCTGAATGTGCTACTCCTAACGATTGAATCTGCTGGGTTTTACTGATACAGCTGCCACTTAAGTGGCATAAATATAGAAAGGTACTGTGAAATTATTATGGCAGTGATACTTTTAAACTTAGTTATATATCTACAAAAGCAGGTTGGGTTCATTGTAAATAATTGTGTAAATCACTGTTCCAATAATTTTAAAATAACATTAATTTTTCTACAAAATGCAAGATTTATAAATGTTTGAAATTGTACCCATTGATAATTAATGGTAAGTTTACTTAAAATAAATATGCCCCTTATTTCTTATTTGCATTTCTCATTTTCAGATGGAAGTTCAGTTAACAGAGATGTTTCAACAGACACAAAAGCTACTTTTTAGCACTTGTTCACATACACCGATGAGCTAATTAGCAGCAGAAGTGATTTCTCAAATGATAGACACCTTAATCACTCTGTTAGAACAGACTAGACAGTTTCTACCTCAGCATTTTCAGAAAATACATTTTCAGGGCTAAAGGACATTATCAGTAGAGTCTCACCTGGCTGAGACTTCATATCTATAGCCTTCATCCTTTGCCTCAGCTTCTGTCTAGCTCGGTTAGTCAGTGAGGTCTGGAACACTATTGCTCTTTCATACTAATGCCAACATCTCCACCTTTTGTTCTCAAGTTGATCCATAAAATAAATGATGCATTAATGCTTCCTCATTGGTATCCCCTTTTTAGGAGACAGGGTCTTGCTATGTAGGCCTGACTGTCCTGCAACTCACTATGTATATCAAGCTGGCCTTGAATTCATAGAGATCTGCCTGCCTCTGTCTCTTCTAACTGATGGGATTAAAGACATATGCCGCCATGCCCAGAACATCAAGTCTTTTAAAATTTTTCTTGTGAAGTATTAAAATTCAGTATCTTTTACATTTTTTTCATGTCTCTTTGTCTTTCTGTCTCTTGTCTCTACCCGCCACCCCCTGTGTGTCTTGGTTTCATTGCTATGAAGAGACACCATAACCAAGGCAACTCTTACAAAGACTGCCACTAGGAGAAACTGTCTCACAGGCAGCTAGGAGGAGGGTCTCTTCCATACTGGGCGAAGCCTAAGCATAGGACCTCAAAGCTTGCCTACATAGTGACACACTTCCTCCAGCAAGGCCACACACACCTACTCTAACAAGGCCACACCTCCTAATAGGCCCACTCTGTGGGCCAAACAAATTCAAACCACCACTGTGTATGTGTGTGAGTTGTCTTCTAATGTAGACCATACTCAGGTGAACATACAGTTATCCTCCTGCTTCAGCCTCCACTGTATCAATTTTTATTCTTCATTATTAAACATGATAAATCTTATGAGGCTTTAACTGTTACACAATTCATTCACAAGTGAATTTTGTTAATGCAAAATATTTAAACTGTCAAAACACATATGAATGAAAAGAAATTGAATAAAATATAATCACGAGAAAATGTGTAGCTTTGGAAGAAAATGAGGACACTGACTATAAACAAATGGAAACATTTAGAATGTATAGAAAAGCAAGTTGCAGAGTCCCGGGTAAGTGTGCCACCTTTCCTTTAGAAAGTAACATGAAACATGTAACTTATGAACAAGTAAGGGTTTAATTGAAAGGAGTATTTTCACATCTTTTGTGTTATTTAAAAATGCAAATGCTTAGCACGTTAAGTGCACATTAATGTATATATGTTGCTTATGTTTATTTTAAACTAAGCCTCTAATTTTAGGTTTATTTTAGTAAATACAAATATCAACTATCAATTTTTGGTTATTCCTTCTAAAAAAAAGTCTTAGAAGTAAAAATTACACTTGACTGGGAGCTGGAGAGATGGCTCAGTGGTTAAGAGCATGAAGTATTTTACAGAGAATCCAAGTTCACTTTCCCAACAGCTGCACCGAGCCACCTACAGGTGCCTGTAAGTTCAGCCCAGGATCTTATGCATGCTTATTACCTCCGCAGGCATTTGCACTCAAATGTACCATCCACACAAACACAAAATCAAAACTAAAATATTGTTACACATTATTGAAAAAAAAATGGTGTTTGTGTGTTGACCAGCAGGCATAGACATGGAAACAAAATCAAATCACTAAAGCATATCAAATCCTGAACATACCAATTACTGAAAACCCATAATATATTGTGTAAAACATTACATAACTCACACAGTTATTAAGTATGCCAAGCCAATTTGAAAATGCTATTCATTGCAACACTAAACCATTGCCCCAATTTTCTTTTTTGCTTGTCTGGGTTAACATACAAAGAATAGGGTTAAATTGTCACATTAGTTCTCTAGTTTGTCACTTCTGCCAGATGTGAGCCCCTGTTTGCTTTTGTGTGACATATTGTCGCCCTCTACAAGTCTAGCCTTTTTTTTTTTTTTTTTTTTTTTTTTTTTGGTTTTTCAAGACAGGGTTTCTCTGTGTAGCCCTGACTGTCCTGGAACTCACTCTGTAGACCAGGCTGGCCTCGAACTCAGAAATCCTCCTGCCTCTGCCTCCCAAGTGCTGGGATTACAGGCATGCGCCACCACTGCCCGGCTAAGTCCTGCCTTTTAAAAGACTTCTCTGTCATCCCCAAAGTAAATAAAAAATAAATTACAATGTATTGAATTGTATTTTCTCTTTGGTTAAATAACGTCATTCTCATGTGGTTAAAAAAAAAAGTGACTTTGACAGCGTTCTCTTTTGCATATCCATAAATAAATGTTCTCTTGATAGTCTAAAGAGCTACAAACAATACCTGACAACAGTAGTTTAATGTCTGTTTTAGGAGAAAAGCATTAAAGTCCTCCTGCATTGTAAGTTTAGTTTTCTGGTGTGAGTAAGGTCTACATTAGCCTTTAGTAGAACAATGTAAATACCAATAAATGTATGTCTTAAATTTGATAGGACATAATAGAATGCAATCATCAATTCAAATGTAACAACAACAAAAAAAAAAACCTAAATATTTTAGCCCATCATTTGGTAGTGGGAAGTCAATGTCAACTTCACAAGTCAAGGTCAGCACAGTCTGAAGTTTAAGAAAAAGACATTCAGTATGTCATAGTACTAGGGCTAAAGATATTTAGAAAACTGTTACCTTCTTGCTTAAAGAAATGATAGAACCAGTATCAATCCGCTATTGTAACTCATTTAAGCTGGTGTACCATGACACCATGACTACCTTAGGTTATTGAGATTTACAAATAATTTTAGAGGTTGAGTTCATGGCCATCATTGCAGGTAGCAGGCAAGCATGGCGTTGGAATAGTAGCTGAGAGCTTGCATCCTTATGTAAAAGTAGAAGGCAGAAAGAGGTCGAAATGTAAGATTTTGAAACCTCAAAATCTGCCCCAGTTACACATCTCCTCTAACAAAGCTATACCTCCTGATTCTTCCCAAACTGTTTCACCCACTGGAGACCAAGAATTCAAACATAGCCTATTGGGCCATTTTTGTTTAAACCACATTCCACTTGGCTCCCATAGACTTGTAGCCAAATATACAATACATTTAGTTCAACTTCCTAAGTCCCTGTAGTCTACCTCAGTCTCAACACAATTTCAAAGTCGAAAGTCTCTTCTAAAACTCAACACTCTTAATTATAACCCCTGTAAATTAAAAAAGCTAGTTACACACTTCCAACATAAAATGGCACAGGATATGCATTACTATTCCAAAAGGGATGAAAGGGAACATAGTGAGGAAATGCTGAACCAAAACAAGATTGAAACCCAGACTAAACTCCAAGTCCTGTAGCTTCATGTCTGATATCAAAGAGCTTAGATAGCCCTACTCTTCCAGCTTTGCTGACTGCAGCACACTTTTTTGGCTGGTTCTACTCTCTATATGCAGCTCTACGTGGCAGATAAACCAAAAAGCAGACATCTTCAACATATTGGCATCTCCAAAACAATCTATGCTTCACTTTCACAGCTTCACCCAATGCTATATTTGGGCCTCAGTGCAGGGACTCTCCTGACTCACAAGTTCATCTTCCTACTTGGCCTGGAACCTGTCCCTCTCCTGGGATTACATTTACACAAGCTTTGATTGATTGATGCTTTTAAGGACCAGAAAGTCCCTCAGGCAGGAGGCAGAGAGAAAGCTAACTAGGAACAAGGGTGTTTGAAACCTCAGAGCCCACCCCTATTGACACGCCCCCTCATCCTTCCCAAACAGTCCCACTGACTGGGGTAAAGCATTCAAATATATAAGCCTATGGGGCCATTCTCATCCAAGTGATCACAGTGACCTTATGGTACATATGTGTCCTATCTTTCTATTAAAAATAGACAAGGATAAAAAATTAGCTCAGTGACAGGACACTTGGCTAGAATTCATGGAGCCCTGTGTTCACCAAGCAACACAAAAATATGCAAATAAATTGAAACTGCTGAAAAAACACAAATTCCCCTTTCCTTTTTTAAAGGAGGAAAGATTTTGTTTTGGGTTTTGGCTTGTAACTACAAATTACATTGTTTTGGGGAAGTCAAGGTAGGAACTAAAGCAGTTAACCACAACACATCCACTGTCAAGAGCAAAGAACGAATAAAAGACATTCTTGCTTGCTTAATGCTCCAGCTTGATTTCTCTTCTCTTATACAGTGCAGGGTTCAGCCTTTGAAATGCCCACAGTAATCTGGGTCTTCCCACATAAGTTAACAAGACAAACCTCCATAGACCAACTTAGTCTAGACAATTTCTAGATTGAAACTCCCTTTGAAGGTCAAAACGCAAATGCTTATTTGTGCTGATCTTTTGGATACAGAATAAAATGATACTCTGGCACCGAAAAACATGTTGAAAATCGTGAACATGCACACACACAAGCCATTTTAAATCTTAGAATGCATACTATCTGTTGTGGCTAGCCTGGGGCTGTTTGTACTTTGATACTAATTCTGCCCCCCTGGAAGGGGCTTCGGACAAGGAGTGAGTTACATACTCATGTGACTTCTTGTGAACCAATCCCCTAATGAATAAAGGAGCCAATAAATCACTGGGCAAGTAGGAGGGATTTCTGGGTTGGAGTGATAAAGAGAGAAAGCAGGAGAGAGTTAGGCTTTTTTGGAACAGGGACAGATAATGGGTAAGACGTAGCTGATAGGGTTTCCTGGTATCATGGAAGATCTGTAAGGATTCACCACCAGAGGAATCAGATTTTAATAAGGCTTACAAGATTAGGTTTTAGTTGTTGCACCCAGAGATTGAGTTACTATGGTTTCTGAACTAAGTTTGTGTTGCATTTTCCTTTGTGAGGTGGCTCGTCTGGGCTCAAGAGAGAAAGGTACGGCAGCAAAGTGTGGGTTTGCTTGATGTGCACCACTAAGGCCATGGGGTATTGAAGCATGGGGCTGGCATGGTAGTGACCTGCCAGTGGGGACCTAGCGAGCTGGGTAGAGAGATCAGAGTGCCACAAGAGAAAAGCAGGTCGGCCATTGCATGGCCAGCCAGTCCGACGGGGCTGAGAGAACCAGGGCTTGGTGCGGGAACATGTTATATATCTTCTTTTTAAATTTTCCTGCAACAACTATCAATACTTCTTAAAATACTAATTACAAAATTTAAAAAGTTTCAATCCAAGGCCATTGTACATGAATTTTTATAGAAACATTAATCATAATAGCTACAAAGAAAAAAGCAGAAATGATCTATCATTGTTGAGTCAATAAGCAGAAGTTATATATGTATATACAAAGGAATATTCATCAAAAATATTAAAAACATCTTGAGTCTTAAAATACTATGCAAAGTGAAAGGAGACAGACAAAACTGCCATGTGTAGTATGACTGTTTATATGGAACGTCCAGAATTGGCAAATGACTAGAGACAGAATGCAGTGTTTTATTTAAATTTCTAAGTACTATATTTATATCATTTCTGTCTCACCCTCTCCAACACCCTCCATATGTCTCAACTTCACTCATCCTCAAATTAATGACCTACTAAAACCATTTAGTTTTGATTATATGCGTGTATGTTTCTAGGGATGAGAGCTTGGGATTGGACAGTTTACCAAAATAGATTCTTGTCTTAGCTGGCATTGCTTGCCTACAGTTTTTTACCTAAAGGTAGGGCCTTGTGAGATTTTAGCCATTCACATTGCCATGTTGATTGGTGCTGTCATTATGCAGATGCCATTTAGGCAACCATATTGTTGAGATCACATGGCTGCAGCTTCCCTGTCATAAATAAAACACAGTATCTAGCAGCAGGCTTCCAGGTCTTTTGTCTCTTAAGATTTTTGGCCTCCTGTTCTGAGATGTCCCCCGAGCTATTGGTTGCAGTGTAGCTGTGCGGGTGTCTGTGATAGTAACCATCAGCTGTTAAATCAAGTTCCTTTAATGAGTGGTGAGAGCTACATTTCTTTGTGAGTAAAAGGATAAGTATTTAGAATGCAGTTAGAAATTAAATTGTTTTAGGAAAATGGTGGTTGTAGTTTTTCCTCTAAGGTCTATGCCCTTTCCAACTATGAATTCCTCCCTGTTGATCAGGCCTTAATTTCTTTTTCTTTATGTTTTTAATTTTTATTTTTCTCCCCCATATTACAACCTGACTGCAGTTCCCCCCTCTCTCTTCCCCCAGTATCTCTCTGCCACCTCCCCTCTCCCCCAGACCTACCCTGTTCCGCCTCCCAGGGCAGGCCTTAATTTCAATTAGGAAGATATTGGTTACCTCCAAAACAATAATGACACTATTATACCATTGGCAACATCTTGCCAGGCTAATCATTGGTGTGGTTCACAGATTCTATAGCTGGTGCTTGCGATAGTACCTTCTTGGTACCATGGGAACTAGTCCTCAAGAAGAAAGTTTCCAGGTCAGTGGGAATTAGAGTCCTCTAAGTCCTGTGCCCAGCATGTGTTTAGTCTTCAGCAAATGGGTCTTACTTTCAAATAAGGCAATGGGAGGTGTCAAAGGCAATGACAATAGCCCATATTACATTGGAAGTCTCTTGGAAACTTCTGACCAACAGCTTGAAGAGAGGTTTCCCACGACTGGCACTGGGGTTGTTGTTGGATAATCTGTGACTCTTGGGGATAGCATTTGTCACCCTGTGTGGCATACTTCTATTTAACACACACACATGTGTATGCATATATATTATATTAAAAATGTACTTTTAGTAAGCTTATAAATAATGTTTTCCTATAGCAAATGTTCTTAGTGTACTTTATCTATCTTTTCTCTTTCTCCTTTGCATTACACTTCCTCAGTCCCTGGCAAAAGTTCATCCCAACATTTCCACTTCTCCTACTTCATATCATATGTGTCCTACTGTCCCCTTCTCTAGGGAGAGCTCCTCCCTCCCTTACCCACCCCCCCAGCAATGATTCTTTTCTACTTTCCTGGTTTCTGCAGTTACTACAGGTTCTTTACTCAAATAAAAAGGTTTAGAGTGATGGTCCACCATAAGAGGGGGCCTGCAATGTTTGTCTTTCTGGGACTGGTTTCCTCCTTCAGTATAATATTTACGCCAGTTAGAATGTGTAAGATCAAAAAATAACTGACAACAAATGCTGGCAAGGGGGTGGAAAAAAAGGGACTCCCCTAGTCACTGCTGGTGGAATTAAACTGGTGTAGCCATTTTGGAAATCAGTGTGGAACACTGTCAAAAAAAAAAAATACCAAAAAAAACCAACAACAACAAAAAACCCTAAAAATAAAGCTGCCGTATGACCCACCTATAAGACATTTTGACATAAGACCAAAAGACTTGATATCCTGCACCACTGATACTTGGGTAGCCATATTCAACACTCTGTTTACAATAGCTAGGAAATGGAAACAACCTCAATGTCCTTCAGCTGATGAAAGAATAATGAAAATGTGACACATATACATAATGGCATACTATCCCACTGTAAAGAAAAATATAAAATCTGAAGGTTAATGGATGGAAATAGAAAGTGGTTTTATTGATGGCCAGAACTGGGGGGAGGGAGGGATGGGAAGTGAAGCTTAATAAGTACAGGGCTTTTATTCTGAGATGATGAAAGCATCCTGAAAGTAGATGTAATGATTGCACAGCTTTATGATGATACTGAAAACCAGTGACATACTTAAAAGTATGCATTTTATAGCTTGTGAATTAAATTAATTAAATGTAATTTACATCTTCAGAGGTCATGAATTAGTGATCCAGATTCACCTCTGGGATTGTTTAAAACAGAATTATCTTAAATTTGCATATACATAAAAGAAACTTAAAGGCCTAGTCTCTAATGACCTGTGAGTTTGGGATCCCAGAAATAAAATTTATTACTCCTTGAAAAATGAATGTTAATAAATGTTAGCTCTTTTTTACTGTACTGAAGCACTTTTTTGTGGGGATAGGAGAGGTATTTGGCTTGCATACCTTGATCACAGTCCATCATTGAAGGAAGACAGGGCAGGAATTCCAGCTAGAGCTGAGGCAGGAACCCTGGAGGAACAGAGTACTGGTTTGCTCTCTCTCTCTCTCTCTCTCTCTCTCTCTCTCTCTCTCTCTCTCTCTCTCTCTCTCTCTCTCTCATGTGTCTTTCTGCAAATAATTTTAATTAAAAAATAATTATATTTTTTCCTTCTCTCTTCAAGCCTCCCCTCATGTCCCCCTCACTCCTCAAATTCCCAACCCCATTTCTTTAATTATTATTGTAATACCCAGGCGTGTGTGTGTGTGTGTGTGTGTGTGTGTGTGTGTGTGTGTGCGCGCGCGCACGCGCGCTAATGCAGAGTGTAGAGGAGGGCTTTAAGCATCCTTCATGACAACTTGCTGAGTCCATTTAGTGTTGCTTGCATGTATATGACTTCAGGGCTGACCAGTTAAGGGGCTCCTGCCTGGGGACCACTAATTCCCCCTCTCTCAACATTCATCAGTTGCCTAGAGTTCTTTGTCTAGGAGTGGGTCCCATGAGAGTTCCCCTTTCCATGATAGCATGTCTATTGGTGCTGTCATTATTCAGGATTTGTGACTGTGGAATGACCAACCCCAGTGATCATTCCACAACATCTACAACACAACCATAAAACTCAAGGTTCAGGGAACATTTAGGAAGAGGGGACAGAAAGATTGTTAGAGATCGAGGACTTGAAAGTCTGTTTTGTAATTGTGTCTCCTAGAAAAGAAAGGGATGCTATTCGCATGATACCTCAACAGTATGGCTGCCTAAACGATCTGAATGCTGTGGGAATGCCTAGTCCATTTTCACTAACGTCTTTCAAGTGTTTAACGCTGAAAATAAAAATATTTTTGCTAGGCCTCTTAGCATGTGTCCATTATCCCAACTACTTAGGAGGCTAGCAGAGAAGATCTTATGTTTAAGATCTGCCTGGGCTATAGAGGAAAAAAAATGCTTCAGTTGGTAATATTAATGCATAAAATATTATGAAACAAACTCTGTCTTTCCTCTCACATTCCCAGGGTCTGTGAAAGTATGCAGCCAACCCACACCCACTCCCCCATTACACTCAGATACTACAGGGCAGACGAGAACAACTTGATAAATGAGAGTAGTCTTATGAAAAATATAATTAACAGCTAGCTCACTGTTCTCCAAGTGGAAGCTTTTAACTGTTTCTTAATTTTCCTAAATAATTTCATCTGGGACTGGAGAGATGGCTCAGCAGTTAAGAGCACTGAATGCTCTTCCAGAGGTCCTGAGTTCAAATCCCAGCAACCACATGGTGGCTCACAACCATCTGTAATGGGATCTGATGCCCTCTTCTGGTGTGTGTCTGAAGACAGCTACAGTGTTCTTATATATAATAAATAAATAAATCTTTAAAAAGAAAAGAATTTCACCTGTTCATCATCTTTCCAAATTTCAATAGAGGCTTTCAGCATTTAATTTTCCACAAAACATCCTCTGCAAATTTTACAGGATAAAGCAATGTTTGTTTGTGAACTACTGCTTTCATTAATTATCAACAAATACCAAGTAAATCTAATTGAAATGGTGATGAATGTTTGCCAATTCACATTATATATCTGCTTTCTCACCTGACAGAGGAGTTCCTTGTAAAATGAGTATTTCTGTGTAGTTTTTATTTAATATGAATCTATTTGAGAATAAAAGTAATACTACTCTTAGAAAATCTGGACAACCAAAGAGGTTAAAAAGGGTTGAATCATCACCGTGGCTATCATTTTGATCCCCCTTGAAACACAAACTCCAAATCCTTCTGTCCTCAGCTCACAACTGCTGGGATTACACATAAGTGCCACTAAGCTTGGCTGATAGCCTTTCATTCTGTAGATTAAATACAAGTCTTTATGTCCAGCTGGTGTGACTACAAGGGACACTCTTAAAGTTTTCTATGAAGCCTGCACAATGAGAAGTATACTCTAAGCTACTCTTCTGTGGAACAAAACAGTAAGAGTAGGAGCAAGTTTCTGACAGATATCCAATTTCCTCATGCTGTGTTCTCTAAGGTGGACACAGAGGCTTCTTTCCTTCTCAGAGGCTCATACCTATCCCATTGCACACCCAGCTTTGCATGCTCTAGAGCTTGCAGATTCCAGCAGCTGTTTCCTAATTAACATCAGTAACAATACTTGGCTAGTTGAAATGCACCCATTGCTTGCTGGGTGGGCCTCCCTGTCAAAACTGATTGCCTTCAAAACTCAGGGAAACTGAGGGCTCCATACCCAGCTCCAGATTCTAGGCTTGAGCCAAGAAACTTGAATAGCTTAAGTCAAGAATTTCTGACTTTCACTCAACGAACCAGTGAAGGCAAAGTGTGAGGACTGTTTGTCTTTGATTAGATCATAGTAGACAGATCTTTGAAATTAATGGGTTTTTTGTTTTCTTTTGATTTGGCTTTTTTCCTTTCTTTTCTTTTTCTTTCGTTTTTCTCTTGAGAAAGGGTCTTACTCTGTAATCCAAGCAGGCCTGCAACTCATAACATCCTCCCTTCCCCACCCTCTTACACGCTGGGGCTACAGCACATCCAGTGAGGGTTTTTTAAAGTTGTTTAATTTTATTTTTTATTCCAGATTTTTAGCTCAGGCTGACTATGAACTCACTGTGTAACCAAGGCTGATCTTGATCTTCTAATTCTCCTGCTTCTGTCTTCGATCACCGGGCCTGCTCTGTGTAACGCTGAGGATCAAACCCACAGCTCCATTGATTCTAGGCAAGCACTCTACAAAAGGGGCTACGTGCCAAGCCACATTGAGCTTTAATTTTAGATGTTATAAAGCCCAAGTTAAATGATCACGAAATGCACAGATGTTGAACTATTTCTTTCTATGTATATAAAACATAATATTGCAACAAATTGAAGGATGCACCAGTAGAATTCTGCGCTCTTTGGCAAGTGCACTTCCTATCACCTAAACTATTTTAGCAGTCGGCTAATGGCCATTTAAAATAGAGTCTTTTTTTCCATTACCATATTATTTTTAATTCCAAGCATTTCTCATAAGTCCACTCTTCTCCATGTGCCATCCACTATCATAGTTCAACTCTTTCACATCTTTCCTATGAAAAGTCACTTCTCTGTAGGCTTATGTTTTTCAAAACCTACTTTTTTTTTTTCTGGATGGCCAACTCCTTTATTTATTTATTTAGCATTTTTTCTTTTTTATTGGATATTTTATTTATCTATATCTTAAATGTTATGCCTTTTCCAGGTTTCCACTGCTTCTATGAAGGTGCTCCCCCACCCACCCACTTACTCCTGCCTCCCCTATACTGGGGCATCTATCGAGCTTTCACAGGACCAAGGGAATCTCCGCTCATTGATGCCTGACAAAGCCATCCTCTGCTACATATGCAGCTGGAGTCATGGGTCCCTCCATGTGTACTCCTTGGTTGGTGGTTTAGTCCCTGGGAGCTGGGGGTGTGTGTGTGTGGGGGGGGGGGGTTGGTCGATGTTGTTGTTCTTCCTATAGGGTTGCAAACCCCTTCAGCTCCTTCAGTCCTTTCTCTAACTCCTCCATTGGGGACCCCAGGCTCAGTCCAATGGTTGGCTGTGAGCACCCACCTCTGTATTTGTAAGGCTTTGGCAGAACCTCTCAGGAGACAGCTGTATCAGGCTCCTGTCAGCAAGCACTTCTTGGCATCCACAATAGTGTCTGGGTTTGGTGACTGTATATGGGATGGATCCCCAGGGGACACAGTCTCTGGATGGCCTTTCCTTCAGACTCTGCTCCACACTTCCTTGGTTACTTTTAGAATAAAAACAAAAACAAACAAACGAACAAACAAACAAAAACGGCTTCTTGGAAGAAACGAGTTTAGCCACTAGGTGGCACTGCTACCCAAGGTCAGGCTTCTTTGAAGACTCCTAGCCCTGTGTGTTGTCAAAAGTTGTCTTTAGTAATCACAGTTAAAGAAACGCAGGAGAGTATCCCTGAGATACAGAAACACTGCTACCATAGTAGGGTAATAGAAACCAACGGCTTAACGGAAAGCTTACGAATACTGACACTTTCATGGGTCGTTGATTTTCTATGGGTTTTTGAACTCATTATAAAAGTCAAATATATCCAACTTTTTGTGTTATTGCTGCTGTTAATCGTCTGTTTATTTGAGACAGAGTCTTGAGGTGTAGGACTGAGCTGTAATATGGTAGCACAGGCTAGCCTCTAACTTGTGATACTACTGCCTCAGTCTTCCAAGTGCTGAGATTAAAAGTGGCGTGTAACACCACTTCCAGCTCAATATTTCTTTTCATACCTTATAATTTAACACTTAGCAATTGAAATATATACTTTCCTAAATTCATGCAATTATAAATAAATTCTTTTTTAAATAAATACATTCTTAGTAGGTTGACTCTTCTTGGGATAAGATAAGACAAATTAATTTCAAGGCCAAATGCTGTCCCCTATTAAGAGTCCCAATGCACAATAAAACATTTTCACCCTTCATTGTTTTGTTTGTAATTTTCATTTATTTGTATAAAATTATAAGACAAAACAATATATTTTTTCTTTGGGTGTCATAGAGAGGTCTTTTTCATGAGTGTTACTTTCTGGTTGTTTCTGCCCAATAGAAGGTTATATCTGTGTTATTTTGTGTATTGTGTTTGTGTTTCTCTTTATGAGATGACTTTGACGAGGTAACCTTGATGAGGTGACTTTGACTTTGATAGGCGTATGAACAAGAGACAGGCTATCTGTACCACATTCTACAGGTTCCCTTCACCACAGAAGAGGCCAGGAAGCTGGTTCCTGTCTCCACAGGGGAGCCCACCAGTAACTAAGCAGCTATTGGTGCTTTCATCCCCCCTAACTTGCCCAGACTGGGACTTTAACACTGTTGAAGGTAAGAGGAGGCTCTTGGTCTACCATCAGGTTCTGCTGGCAGGTCTTAAGGTGGTCGCAAGACGGCTGACAAATTTGGCCAGAGTATATGACATTAGGCAGGCAGAAAATGAAAGCCCTGCAGCTTTTTAAAAATAAGATCATGGAGACATTTCGACAATACACTCCCATGGACCCTGCATCACCAGAAGCAAAGGAGGCAGTCGCTCTAGCTTTATTAACCAGGCAACACCAGATATGAAGAGAAAGCTCCAGAGGGTTGAGAGGTCAGGAGAAAGGAGTCTGAGGGACTTAGTGATAGTGGCAGAGGGAGTGTTTAATGGAAGAGAGACTACAGAGGAAAAGCAGATGCGAGGGCAGAGGCAACAGACTTGCAACCTGGCAAAGATCCTGTTGGCAGTCACGGCCAAACCAGAAGACCATAAGAGATGCCTAAACAGCCTCAGAAGGAGGAGGTAAGAGGGGGCCCAAAGATTGAGAATACCCCCACTTGAAAAAGAACCAATGTGCCTATTGTAAGAAGGAGGGCCCCTGGTCCAGGGAATGCCCTAAGAGGAAAAAGGCTATCCAAACCCTGCCCTTAGAAGATAAAGATTAGGGGGGACGAGGTTTGGATCCCCTCCCGGAGCCCAGGGTAACCCTAAAAGGGAAACCCATCAACTTCCTTGTTGATACGTAATAGAGTTCAACATTATGTCTTGCTGAAACCTGAAGATAAAATCTATCGAACAGTTTATAAATAATTTCCTGGTAGCAACAGAAACAAAACAAAAATGTCTAAAAGAGACCTAGGGCCTCTCGGAGGCCCTCAAGAGATTGGACTATTAAGCCTCCACTAAGACAGCCTTACTCTGTCAGGTAACCTCCCTAGACCCGGGGGATGCATCCTCATAGTCTGGACCCTGACATCAGCCAGTGGCCAATCTGTCACCAATTGCCAGAAGCTGCCCCCAACCCCTGTTTCCACATCAGTGCAGCAACAACCTCCTGGTTAAAGACAATGCCAGAATGACTCATTACGAGCCGCTCTTCTTGAATGCCCCCAGCATAACTTTTCAGCTGCCCTGCTGCTTGATACTGACCTCAATGAATGGATCTCTGCATGACTTCTCAAACATTTTGACCCACATCCATGGGACCAAAATGCCCCCTTGATGGAGGCAGAGGTAACATGGTTCACTGACAACAGCCTCATTCAGGACTGACAGAGGTATGCTGGGGCAACGGTGGTCTCAAACACCAAGATCATATGGACAGAGCCACTCCTGGCAGGAATGTCAGCCCAGAAAGCTGAACTTGCAGCTCTGACCAAGGCATTAGAGCTGAGAAAAGACAAGAAACATAGATAACCAGTATGCCTTTGCTCTTTATTTAACAAAGGCCACATTTCTTTCTCCTACAAAAATTAAAGCTATTACTATAGCACTAAGGAAGTTTTAGTGATTCCCCAAAAAACCAGTCAGGAGCTGATCTGCTGCAATCACAGTAGGGCCTTTTTATTCAAGATAGCACCATCACGCAGGATGGTTTGGATGATGGGGAGCCCCTATCGGGGCAAGACTTTCTAGTAAGCAGCAAGCGTGGGAGGGGATGAGTGTGCAAGCATCTCATTGGAAAGCTACTGTGGCCTTTAACATAACTGGCTGGTGCTGGGAGTCAGATCATAAACTTAATTTCTATTTCCCGCTGCATTGGTGTTGTTCGGCAGGGGATGGGCTTATAACCTGGGGGTACAGATCTATTGGGGTAAGAACCTGGAGACACTGGTCTTGTTGGGAGTGAGCCTATAGAGACTGCAGCTAGGTTTGGATTTTGTTGGAGGGTAACTTGGAAACTAATGCTAGATACCAGCCTATTCATTTACCTGAGTTCAAACTTAGGTCAGGGTCTCTAAAATGGAGTCTGAATTTAAAAGATTTGGCCTCTCATCCCACTCTATCTCTTGTGACTAGAGGACCCAATCATGGAACTTTCTGAAGCGTCATGAAAACAGTTAGTGACAGGGCTGTCTTTGTGGTGTCCCTGGGGCATGGGTAGGGGCCCATCAGTGGGAGACAGGAGGGAGTCTTGAGGCTGAATTCTCCTCCTGCTGGTCAGGGTCTTCTTCATTTGCAAACAGATGTGTGGTGGATCCACGCTATAACTTTGTAGCACAGGGACCCTTTCAGTGAGGCTCTAGTGACCCCTAGCAGTGTCTCTTGACTAGGACCCAATCTCCAGGCTAAAGTTGGCAGAGCTCTGGAGGTGGACCTGTTTTATGGAAAGCACACACATTAAGCCAAACACATTTGTGTGCCCATTGGACACCCTCGAGATCGTGTAATAATTAGCAGTCATCTGTTTCTGTAATAACTTCTGTCAGTAGAAGAACCAAACATAACTTCAAAAGGGGTGAGTCCCATCTGGCATGAGGAATTCTGTATCCAATAAAGGATGAAGGGGAGAAGAGTCACCCAGTCACTGTCAGTCTCTACAGTCGATTTGGTTAAGGTCTCCTTTAGGGTTCTATTTTTCTTTTCTACCTGTCCTGAACTCTGGGTTCTGTAAGCACAATGAAGTTTCCAACCAATCCCAAGAATATTAGTTAATATCTGTCTTACCTAGGACACAAATGTGGGTCTCTTGTCTGACCCTATAAGCTTAGGAAAAAAACATACCTTGGAAGAATTTCTTTTAGTAGTTTCTTTGTTGCCATCTGCACAGTCTTATGCTTAGTTGGGAAAGGCTCAATCCATCCTGAAATGGTATCTATAAATGTCAGCAAATATTTGTATCTGAATTTTCTTGGTTTTACCTCCATGAAGTCTATCTCCTGATAGACTCCTGGCTTAGTGCTCAGGTATTGAGGACCAGGGTTCTTCTCATTGGCAACCACATTAGTCAATTGACAGGTCTTACAGTTTTTTAAGAATTTCAGCTATTTTCAAATTGGCATCTCTATTTCTAATGTGGTTCTGGCAGACTAAGTCATGCATTTTTTGGGCTCCCATGTATGAAGAACGATGGATCATTTTCAGTATGTGTAGACTCATTTTCTCTGGTACAATTACTTTGTAGTCAGCGGTCCTTTGTGACACAGAGACATGGGCAAGGTTTTGGCCCAGATCACATCTTCTGTAGTATAATTAGGCTGATCAGAGACTATGGAGTCCCCTGGGTCTAGTGCAATTAAGGGCATGAGGGGCAAAATTTCTAGGGCCACCCACCAGGCTCTTTCATCTACCTTGTTGTTGCCCTCTGAGATGGAGTCTCTTTCCTTTTGATGTTCTGGACAGTGAATGATGGCCAGCACTTTAGGCCCCCACAGAGCCCTTAGCAGGGAAAAGATTTTCTCTTTATTTTTGACAGACTTTCCTTCTGCCATCAGAAGACCCCTCTCCCTATAAATAGCCCTACTGATATGAGCGACAGAAGGAAGAACCAGAACAGGCTGGAAAGTAGGCAGCCTGAAACCACATGGAGAGACACAATGGCAGAGAAGTTATGTTCAGTTAGAAGCCAGATGAGAGACTGCCTCAGCCAGAAAAAGTGTTCAACAGCCTTAAACTCTATAGATGTCTCCATGACTTTATTATCAAACCTCAAGCCAGTCATCGAAGAAGCCCCACAATAAAAAGAAAAAAAAAACCTTAGCTGTAAAAGGAGAGACTGTTCTAGTGCATTGGGAATGGGATTTTATTTATTTTTACTTTTAATTTCATTTTATTGGTTCGGATAAAGTCTCATTCAGTAGCCCAAACTGCCTTTAAACTAACAATGTGGCCCAGTCTGGCCTAAATTCTCAACAGTCTTCTTGCCTCAACCTCCTGCATGTTGGAATTTCAGGTCACCGTACCCAGAAAAAAAAAAGAAAAAGAAACATTTTCAAATGCCACTTCAGTGCTAGTGAGACTGACTACTTGAGTTCAATTTCTGGAACCCACGAAAAGGTAAAAGGAGAGAACTAACACAGCCAAGTTGTCCTCTGACCTCCATATGTATGCATGTCATGTTTGCTTCCCATCATACACCCAATACTAATAAATACATTTTAAAAAAATAAAATAAGGTGCCATTTCATATATAACTGATGGCTGTCATAGTGTGTATCTAATGCTTTTGCATCCCATGTTTGAGAATTAATGACTTGAGTTTGGGATTAAAGGAAAGGTGGTTAGCCATTTTATCCCTTAGAAGTTGCTCCTAGAGTCACTTTTCTGCTTTCCCATTCTCCTTAAAGGTTGAGGCAAAATGAGAAAAACTTAATGGAAATGATTCAGCTATAAGTGTAATTCTGAACACAGTTTCTACATGATCAACCTATTAAAAACTACACAGTACTAGCTTTCTTCTAATACGGCCACTGTGGTATAAGTAGAGAACGAAGTTGGGGTTCACATGAAAGCTGCCACCAGACTATTAATAGCACTTTCTGTTAGCTTACAGGAAATCCCATTAGGCTCCTCCCAGGGACCTAACAATAGCTTATGTCATCACCTGCCTCCATAGCCAGGTGCTTCAGGTGTGGGCTGCCCACTACGCCAGCTCGCTCGCTCGCTCGCTCGCTCGTGCTCTCTCTCTCTCTCTCTCTCTCTCTCTCTCTCTCTCTCTCTCTCTCTCTCTCTCTCTCTCTCTTTCTCTCTCTCTCTGTTTCCATATGTTCCCATTGGTCTCTCTGTCCTCTGCTCACCCCCTTCTCTGCCTTGATGGCTCTGCCCCATCTGTCTGCTTGTTTATATGTCCGCTCATCTACCCCTTCCCAGGCCCTAACCTATCTTCCTTCCCCGCCAAAACCTCCTTTATATCAGATCTGTTGCAAGGGATAATTACTCAGGGGCAAACCCTGGCACAGGCTTGGCAGGTACTCCCTCGCCACCTTATATTTCATAACACTTTCTTAGTGGATTATGAACAACTAAGCTTTTGGTGTCTAATGAATATACACATACAGTTTGGTGTTTAAAAAGCTTCATAAAGAATTGTGCTACTAGGGGTCAGGTCCACTTGAGGCATAGCCATCAGAGGTGAGCTGTGCACTGTCCCTTGACCTCCATTGTCTGGCCCACAGCTCTCCTTACCATCCCAAGGAACCTTGCAGGACTCCAGGAGCATATGGCTTCCCTTGGGAGGCCTTCTGGGGCCCCGTAGCAACCAGCTTAGACTCCTCCCCAACCAATCCCCTGACTGCTGGATCCAACTGGGGCACAATCAGCAGAGGTGAGCAGTGTCCTGTTTCCTGAGATCCATTGTCAGGCTCTGCCTGTCTCCCAGAAAAGTCCTGCTGGCATCAGGAACATTCAGCCAACGCCAGGGACAACCAGATGGTGAAAGGGCAGCATATGAACAAACTCAACAAGAGCCAGGGCAATATGACAACACCAGAGCCCAGCTATCCTGCTATAGCAAGGCCTGCATACCCTAACACAGCTGAAGCACAAGAAGATGACCTAAAATCCAATCTTAGAAAGATGATAGAGGTCTTTAAAGAGAAAATGAATAAATCTCCAAAAGAAATACAGGAAAATACAATCAAACTGATGAAGGAAATGAATAAAAAATTTGTGTAGGAGCTGAAAATGAAAATGAAAGCAATAAAGAAAACACAAGCAGAGGGAATCCTGAAGACGAAAAACCTAGGGAAGAGAACAGGAACAACAGATGCAAGCATCACCAACAGAATACAGGAGATGGAAGTGAGAATCTCAGGCGTAGAAGATATGATTAAAGAAATTGATACATGGGTCAAAGAAAATGTTAAATCTAAAATGTTCATGACACAAAACACCTGAGAAATCTGTGACACTATGAAAAGACCAAACCTGAGAATATCATAAATAGAAGATTCTCAGCTACAAGGCCCAGAAAATACTTTCAGCAAAATCGTAGATTTCCTCAACCTAAAGAAAGAGATGCCTATAAATATACAAGAAGCTTACAGAACACCAATTAAATTGGACCAAACAGAAAATCCTTCTGCCACATAATAGTCAAAACACTAAATGTACAGAGCAAAGGAAAAATATTAGAAGCCACAAGTAACATATAAAGGCAGACCTATCAGAATTACACCTGACTTCTCAACAGAGACTCTAAAAGACAGAAGGTCCTGGGCAGATGTCATAAAGACCCTAAGAGACCGTAGATATCAGCTCAGACTACTATACCCAGCAAAACTCTCAATTACTATAGATGGATAAAAAAAGATATTCCATCACAAAACCAAATATAAAATATATCTACAAATTCAGCTCTACAGAAGACACTAGAAGGAACTCTAGCCCAAGGAGGCCAATGAGTGGGATGTAAAGTGAATAAGGAAAAAAAATGAAAATAAAATAAAACAAAAAGATAAAAAATTAAAAGACCAGATACTTTATTTGAAGGGGGATTAGAAAATGTAGCCTCTGTTGCAAGATCATAATTAGCAGAATACTATACACATATCAGCTTCCAATCATTACAACAAATACAAAGGTAAGTTTATAAAGAGA
The DNA here is from genome assembly GCA_028551405.1 of Uromys caudimaculatus. Lineage (NCBI taxonomy): Eukaryota > Metazoa > Chordata > Mammalia > Rodentia > Muridae > Uromys > Uromys caudimaculatus. The sequence goes on along the minus strand of CM052722.1, from coordinate 36,232,052 downwards.
AAAAGTCTATTGTTGCTCAGTTCTGATTGTTTCAGTCCATAGTTAGTTGGCCTAATTGTGACAGGAAGACTTCACACTATGTTAACCAACAATCAGCTGTGTTATACTGGAGATCAAGCCTTTAACACTGAAGATCTAAATTGCAATGGCACACAAAGTAGCCATGGGAGAAGTAAAAAGAGAATGCATATTAATTTTGGAATCTCTCTGGAGGTAAAAGGGGATAACAATGCAAGAAAAACATTGACTGTTCTACAAAAGAAGGTAGAAGTTCAGTCCAGATACCTTACTTTATTTCTTTCCTGCCTTTTGGCTGTTAATTACTCATTGGTGACTTCTTAGATACATACAAATATATTTTGATCACACTCACACCTAAGACTCCCTCACAGACACTTTCCAACTTGTCTACCTCTTACCTCATCCTTTACTTTTTGGCACTACACTGAGTTCAATTAATGCTGCCTCCTGGAATGCTCACTAATCTTGTTGGCTTGATATTGTGCAAGTCACCATAGCTGCAGTGAGTTCATGAGTGTATGGCTATGTCACCCCTAGAAGACAGCAATTCACAGTCTTCCTTCTTTGCCTCTGGCTCTCTTCTACTACTTATCCAGGAATGTTTTAGGAACCATGTGTGTTGAGGGTTGTGGGGTATATGTGGGGGGCGGTGGCAGGGGGATGTTGGTGGGTATTTTTTCTTTTTTTGAGACATAGCCTCAGATCTCCCAGGCTGGATTCAAACTTGCTATGTTGCCAAAGATGATCTTGAACTCCTGATCCTCTTAGATTTTCTTTCCAAGTGCTGGAATTTCAGATACAGACCACCAAGCCTAGCTTATTTTTTTTTATTACTTTTGTGTTTTTGAAACAGTGTCTCCTGTATCTCAGGATGGCTTAGAACTCACCAGGTGGGGTATTGAATGTCTAGTTTGTCTGCCTCCATATCCCAAGTGCTAGGATTGTAGGTGTATGCCACCATGCTCAGTTCATATGGTACTGGGAATGAAACACAAGGTTCATGACTAGTAGAGAAGTACTTTGTCAACTTAGCCACATCTCCAACTCAATTATTTTTGTTTGCTTTCACTTGTGTGTTTGCTTGATTTCCAGAAAAGGTCTCCCTATGTATTCATAGCTGGCATGGAACTTGTATCAATCCTTCTGCCTTTCAGGTGTCAAGTGCTAGAATTACAGTCATGAATCATGATTGACATACTTCTTCTAATTTTTGATTTAAAAGTTAATTTCATGTAAAAATAATGGATCTCCGTATGAAACATTTATGACATACAAACTCATTGTCTGCTGCTCTTATTTCCTGTCCCCACTCCCTTCCCCTGTCCCATCTTACCACATCCTCTCTTGTGTCACCCCTTTATTACCCTTAAATGGTAGACCCCTCTACAAGAGATATACTGTCTTCCACATTTGAAAACATGCAATGTATGCCTTTCTCAGTCTAGTCTGTTTTATTTACGATGCTCTCCAGTTCCATCCATTTTCCTAGATATGGCACAATTTCCTTCTTTATGGCTGAACAAAATTCCACCACCCTTTCTCAAAAGGAGAAGTACAAATATTAAAGAAGTATTTGAAAAAGTGTTCAACATCCTTAGATAGCAGGGAAATTAAAACTGCTTTGCAACTCTAACTCCAGGGAGAGTGGCTACCATCAAGAAAACAAACGGCAAGAAATGCTTGTGGGGAGACAGGGACCCTTACACACTGTGAATGCGAAGGTAAAATCTGCGGCAGCCACCGGAGAAATCAGTCTGACAGTAAGGAGACTCCTCAGCTCCACTCCCCTCCCAAGCACCGAATCACATGATTTAGCCATACCACTCCTTGTTGTGTATTTAAAGGACTCTAAATCATTGTTCCACACAGATACTTTCATATCCACGCATACTGTTGGAGTTCACAATGGCCAATATAGGGGACCAGCGTAGATTTCCACCAAAAGATGAATTGACTTAGATGTGTTACTTTAAAGCAAACGTCTAAGAGTTTAAATGTAAAGTACTGGCCCACTGGTTTATAAACTGATGCTCAGGAACTGCCAAGATGGCCGAGTGGTTAAAAGAGCTTACCTCACTTGTAGAGGATCCAAGTTTGGTTCCACAGGCTAGTCTATCACAGATGTTCTTTGTAGAAGTGTGGTCATTTACCTTTTTAATTCAATGAGGTGGTCATTATGAATACTTGCAGCTCTATTTATTTCAAAGCTTTTATTTTCTACTTCAATCACTTCTGTCATTATTATTTATTATTAATCCATGAAGCCTACATAATTGTACTTAAGTAGGTAACCTTAAATTAGAAAATTCCTATGCTATCAACCAAAGAAGATTTATTCCTTCTAAATGTAATTCATTTTTTACTGCTAATTCTCTAGGGGCATTTCAGAGCTGCTTTTCATGGCCATTGCTTCTCACCTAACTTGCAAAATAGCTTGAGCAGTCTTTGAAAGTGCTGGATGTTTGACAAATGTCTAGAGCTTTAAAGAATTTTTTAAAGATAAGAGCAAAAGTGATACTTTGTCTGTTAATGATTAAAATATATACTCCAGTAAAGAAAATACTGTTTTGATGTGCTCAGGATAAAAAGGGCATGGTTGGTGATACAGTTGATATCATAGTTTATTGAACTCATTCATATCTATCTGATTTGGCAACTGACACTTTTAAGAGATACTACATAAAGCCAAGTGTGTTGGTGCACACCTTTAATCCCAGCACTTGCTAGGCTGTAGTAGGAAGTTCGAGGTTTTGAAGGCAACTTGAGCTACACAGTGAGTTCCATTCTAGCTGGGATACTTGGCAAAACCAGAGACAGAGACGGTGAACAAATAAAGTCTTTTTTTTTTTTTTAATTTTTTTTGTTTGTTTTTGTTTTTTGAGGCAGGGTTCCTCTGTGTAGCCCTGGCTGTCCTGGAACTCCCTCTGTAGACCAGGCTGGCCTCGAACTCAGAAATCCACCTGCCCCTGCCTCCCAAGTGCTGGGATTAAAGGCGTGCGCCACCACTGCCCGGCTACAAATAAAGTCTTAAGGGGGAACAATGTAACAGGAAGTATTGAATTGTGGTGGAAGATGGGAAGGTAAAGGAAGAAATACAGAAAGTGATAATACTAAAGGTCTTTCAAAAAATTGTATGGAGACATACTACTTCCATATAGAAGCTTCCATATATATACTATCTTATAATTGATCAACAATACCACTACTAGATACCACAGGCTAACATATAAAAAGCTTAATAATGGGAATGAGTTTTTAGAGTTGTTGGCCAGTTCCCATAGACCTCCAAACTTTACAGGCTGTTACCATTACTTTTGGTTACTCTCCAGAACTTGATAAGACTCTACTGCTGAAGTCATTGTACATTTGAGCCATAGATCAAGTTGGCGCTGACCTGGATACTTCATCCCTTCTGGATAGCTTTTATAGTACTGGAAGGTGCTATATACACTATCAACACAGAGAAGTAATCTTTTATCATGCCAAGCTGTGAACCCTGTGAGCTACAACAATGACTGTCCTAGAAAGGCATGTCAACTGGTACAATAGTGGCACAAGCACCATGCCACTAACCACTTTCTAATTGGATTAAAATACCACTCCAGGAGATGGTAGCTAGACAGGCCCTAGGCCCTAGGGTAGAACCTATTTCTACTATTTTGCTAAATGGATACGGTATTAAATTGACCTGTAATGAGTTATCATTATACCCATAAATAATACATCTCTCAACCCTCGTCACAGAAGCTTCTAAATTTCTATTTGCAGTAGAGGACAGTTAACAACACAAACCCACAATTGCTCAAGATGCATATGTTGCAGTTAGGGGGCAAAAGACTGTAACAGACAGAAGTGGTAGATGACTCCAAGGAAAGAGTATCTTCCAAACACAGAAGTGGTAGATGACTCCAAGGAAAGAGTATCTTCCAAACACAGGAGTGCACTTATGAACTTACAGTCATTTTGACAGCAAGTACAAGTGCTATGTAAACCCAAGACAGACCAAACACCAGAATGTGGAGGGCAGATGGACAAGAAATGAATCCTCTAGCTGAGGAGAAGTTGGCAATTGACAGTTACTGGGAAAGGGAGAGTAAGTTTTCTTTAAAAATGTAGTTCTTGGTAGATCAGCCACTCCATAATAGAAGGTCACACATCCAGGAATATATGGGCATCACAAACTGGATTTGCTGGGTGTATAAAAAAGAAGATACAAAATTGAGTGGGATTAGAAAGTGAGAAATTGGGCAAGAAGTTGAATAAGACCAAAACTCATTGTATGAATTCTTAAAGAACTAATGTAAAAAAGTTGAAGAGAACAATGTTTCAAATTTATACATATAGAACAGGTACACTGAAATGTATGTATAATTTTCATAAATAAAGTATATAAAGGAACAGGTATATACATTCAACAAACCTCTCTGTAATTTATGGTAGACATCAGAAACAAAAGACTAAAGAAATAATTGTCTGTGTATCAAAAATTTTAAAGTATATCTTCTTGTACTTTGGCCATCATTATAAGACTAACCTGTTTTGGCCAATGGTTTGGACCAAGGACAATGAGAAATACATGGAGCTAATCATCAGCATTGATCATCAGAATCTTTAGCTAATCCACAGACATGTGGGCATAATTAATGTTTATTGCAGTTATATTAGTTTCTATTCTTTTGAAAAACAGTGCCACCAAAAACAACTTAGTGAAGAAAAAAATTGTTTTGGTTTATATTTTCAGAAGGATAAGAGTCCTTCATGGTACAAGAAGGCGTGGTGGCCAACAGCAAGCTTAGTGACAGAAACAGGAAACCATGCGATTCCATCTTTAACCACAAATAAGAAACAAGGTGAGAACTGGAAGTGGGGGAGTCTGAACTGTCAAAGTATAAAGCCAGTGACATACTTCCTCCAGCAAGGCTACACCACCTCCTTTAAAAATACCACTAACTGGGGATCAAGTCTTTACATATCTGAGCCTAGGGGAGACATTTTTCCTTGAATCAAGATACAGTTCTTATATGAAAGTGGCTTGTTTCTACCTCTAAGTAGCAGTGAAAACCTTAATAAAGATAATATTGAGACTTCATTGTCATTTACCTGCATATCACTATCACTAAACTCTTGTATTTATTTCTTATTAAATATGAAACCCATTTCCTTTTCTCACTTCCAATAATACCATACTAGCTCAGTTAATAATTGGACTATTAATTGGAAACCCCTTATCTCTCTACTTTCACAGAGTCATACTTTAAATACTTCCAGATAAAATTTAGAGCAATCATACTTAAAGAAAGTTGGACAATATCCTTCTTTAAATTCTTCCAGTCACTCATTTGTCTTAACATAGAAACTTACTCATGTACCATGATCGACAACCATTCACTGCATGTGTTGACCTCAACTCTTGCCTTCAGCTCTCTTATGTTCTGTTTAGGAGTACTGTCCCCACCTGCTATGGGAGCATTTTTATACTATTGTTTTTATCTTTAATTATATGACTCATCTTCTACTGACTTAGTAGTGGTCAGAATAAAAAATGGCTTCCATGGACTCAGAGGGAGGTGTGGCCTTGTTGGAGGAAGTGTGTCACTGTGGGGGTGGGCTTTGAGATTTCAGAAGCTCAAGCCAGGCCTAGTGGCTTGCTGTGTCTTCCTGCTGCCTGCCGATCTAGCTGTAGAACTCTCTCTACCTCTCCAGCACCATATCTGCCTAAATGACTGCCATGCTTCCTGCAATGACAACATACTAAATCTCTGAAACGTAAGCCATCCTGAATTAAAGGTTTTCCATTGTAAGAATTGTGATGGTCATGTTGTCTGTTCATATCAATAAAAACCAAACTAAGGCAGACTTCTTCCAAACTTCTGATTTCATTACCCCACTTGCTCAGGGAAGCCTTTTCTGGACCCCTAGCCCAGGTTATTAATTTTTCTTTCACTATATTTATCTCTTAACTCTTATACTCACATCGGTATGATATCTAGATTAATGTCTTTATAAACTGAGTGACAATGAAGAATGACAAAACTTTGATCAGATATAGAAACATAAAGCATAAAGCCTACCACATAACTGAAAATACATATTTGTCTGCTCCTTGCCCGCAGGTCCAGGAGAGAGGAGAGAACCCAGTCCAGCCAGGTCTGTCTGGGGCTGAGCAGGGCCCAAAAGAAACACGCCAGGCCTTGTCAAAGCAGGAACTCACTTTATTAAACTAGGCACTTGCTTATATAGAGAAGGCAAGGAGGTGGGCACTTAGGTATGGGAAGAGATGACATAGGAGGCAGGGAAGGGTCATGGAGAGTAAGGGGTAACTGACCGGGCCAATGGCAAAGCTTCACATCAGAAACAGCAGGGCAGAGGCAGGGCCAAACAGGTCTTGCTGAGTCACCCCAATACAGAAGTGACTGAGACAAGTCTCAAAGCTAGAGCCAGGCTTAGGCTCTCCCACAAGGCTGCAGAAACTCAAGCCAGGCTCAGGTTTGTTCTCAAGGCCCAAACCAGGGCCAAAATGGGGCCCAATGCATATTTTCTGGTGACAAAGTGAATGGGATTGATATGCAGAGCTGCCGGAGACAGGTATCTACAGCAACAGCAAGCAGAACTTTTTAGAAATCATCCTTAGCTCAATCCAAAAAAAACAAAAGAAAAAAACAGTACTTCATCAAGCATGGAGAGTTTGAATGTCGTGAGTTTATAATAGCTTGTGAGCATAACTAGCTAATATTTATATAATGTATATAAGATGAAATTTTCTAGGTTAATTTATCATTAAATTCATCTAAGTATAGAAATGAGTATAAACATAGTGAAAGTTTCTTAAATATAAATAGAAATTGGAATAGAACACATATTAACCCATCACCATTTGCCCTTTTTATTAATCATGCTTAAAAATCTCATTAGCTCTTAAATGTACACACATACAAAAAAGTTACAAGCACCTAGATAATCTACTACAGGATTTATGGTTGCTTTGTTTGAGAACAATTAATGGAGATAAAGAGATATAAATTAGGAAGGAAGAAGTCAAAGTCTCCTTCTTTGCAGATATAATATTGTACAGAAGTGACCTTAAAAATTCCACCAGGGAACTCCTACAGCTGATAAACACCTTCAGCAAAGTGGCTGGGTACAGAATTGACTCAAAAAATTAATAGCCTTCCTTTATACAAACGGCAAATGGGCTGAGAAAAAAAAATCACAGAAACAATTCCCTTCATACTAGCCACAAATAATGTAAAATATCTTGGGGTAACTCTAATCAGGTAAGTGAAAGACTTCTATGATAAAAAATCAAGTCTTTGAAAAAAGGAATTGAAGAAGATCTCAGAAGATGGAAAGATCTCCCATGCTCATGGATCCATAGAATTAACATAGTAAAAATGGCCATCTTACCAAAATAATCTACAGATTCAGTGCAATCCTTATCAATATTCCAACACAATTCTTTAGAGACCTTGAAGGACAGACAATTCTCAACTTCATATGAAAAAAAAAAACTGGAAGAGATAAAACAATCTTCAATAAAAGAACTGCTAAAGGTATCAGCATCCCTGATTTCAAGTTGTACTACAGAGGTATAGTGGTAAAAACAAAAACAAAAACCTGCATGGTATTTGCATAACAGACACATCGATCAATGGAATTGAATTGAAGACCCAGACATAAATTCACATACTATGGCCACCTGATTTTTGATAAAGAAGTCACAAATACACACTGAAAGAAAAGAAAGCATCTTCAACAAATGGTGTGGGTCAAACTAAATATCTGCAAGTAGAAAACCACAAATATATCTATATTTATCACCCTGCTCAAAACTGAAATCCAAGTGGATCAAACACCTTAACATAAAACAAGACACACTAAACCCCTTAGAAGAGAAATTGGGGAAACAGCCTTAAATGTATTGGCACAAGAAACAACTTCTGAACAGAACACAAATAATCTAGGTTCTAAGATCAGCAATTAACAAATGGGACCTCATGAAACCAAAAAGCTTCTATAAGGCAAAGGACACTGTCAGTCAGACAAAGAGGCAGCCTACAGAATGGGAAAATATTGTTGTATTTTTCTTTACCAACTCCACATCTCATAAAAGTCTAATTTCCAAAGTATATAAGGAACTCAAGAAACTAGACATCAAAAAACAAACAATCCAATTTAATATAGGCGTACAGATCTAAACAGAGAATTCTCAACAGAGGAATCTCAAATGGATGAGAAAGAAATGCTTAAAGAAGTGTTTAACATCCTTAGATAGGGAAATACAAATCAAAACCACTTTGAGATTCCACCTTACACCTGTCAGAATGGCTAAAATCAAAACCACAAGTGACAGCAAATGCCGGTGAGGATGCAGAGCAAAGGGAACATGCCTCCATTGCTGGAGGGAGTGCAAGCTTGTACAACCTCTCTGGAAATCACTATGGCATTTCCTCAGAAAGCTGGGAATTTATCTATCGTAAGATCCAGCTCTACCACTCTTGGGCATGTAAAGTAACTTTTATTTGCCTGCAGTAATTGGCTTCTCAGAGGCTTACTGCCTCCATCTGCTAGCCTAGACCTAGTCCTGAATTCTTTTAGCCTCTGTACAATCTTATCTAGGCCTAGAATGTTTTCAGCCTCTGAGACTTACTGCTGAATAAACTCACCCTTTCTAGATCAACTAATTGTTGATCTTAGTGCCTGTGTGTGTTCAGAAAGTCTTTTCCTGTGACAATGCACTCAAGTCTATTCCCCATTTTCTCTGGTACTATGTTCAATTTGTATGATTTTTATGTTGAGGTTTTTGATACACTTTGAGTTGAGCTTTGTGCAAGTTGATAAGTATGTTTCTATTTGCATTCTTTTCTGGTCTCTTTATCAAATAGTAACGCAAATTATTTTTTATTATATGGAGAACTTTTTAAAGATTAAAAAAAGAAATGGGACAGATTCATTTATAATTTATCAGTGACTGTGAACTTTGTTGTTGTTCAGGTTTTTGTTTTGTTTTGCCACCAAGCAAGCATGTGAATTTTTTTCTATCCAGGATATTCCTCTATAACCATTCCTAATATTCCAAACAAAATTTAAATGGTTTTTCAGTCAGTTCTTATTTCAACACACAATGTTTTAAATAAGTTCTCAATGCGGGCCATAGTTAAATCAATTTGCGGTTTTCAGAAATGTTAACTTTGCTTCGAAGCTATTAACAAGATTAGAATCTATTGGTGAAACATGCTTGAGAAGCAATCTGCTGAGATGCTTAAATTGCTCAGCATGAGGATGCAAGCTCCTATTATTTTCCTGATTGCAATATTTCTCTACTATGGATATATTTCAAAATTGGGATGAAAGATATTAAATGCAAAACATCTATTGGAAAAGCCATATAAAACTCAGTCCATTTTCAGGGCAATCATTTGAATGTCTATAAACAGCAGATAATTTCCCAACATATTTTGTTTACATTTGCCTCCCCAACAGTTCCTAGGAAAGAAACATTAAAACATGTTTAAGGTATAAACAAATAATCTGTAAATATGTACAAAGAACTTAAAGTGCACTTATTCATCTTTATTGGGACATAATGTTAATAGCATTTGCATTTTCCATACAACATAACCAGCAGGTGCCTGGGCCATATAGTTTCAGTAAACATGCACACTGTATATCATATATATATATATATATATATATATATATACATATATATGATATATTAATATATAAATATATATTAGATATAAAAACTAAGTGGCATGCTATGTTTAATAGGAAATTAGTAAATATAACAGAAGCAAAGACTTGTAAAGTGCTGGATGACTTGGTATTGTTCTTTAGGCACTTTGAAAAAGACTGGACACCATATGGGACAGAAATAAGCCTTCACAGTTGAGGTATTTTGAGATATACTAGCATAAAAGCCACTAGACACATGAGTGAGGCTATACCAAATAATTCTGTTTAAATCGAGTGTGCAATAATTTCAGAAATTAGATGAGCTAGCCTGGACCAGAACTGCCTATAATAAATTATATACTCAAGAGAACCAGTGTGTGTCTACTGTTCTAAGCCATTAAATTCCTCAGTCATCTATTGTCTATAAAAATCTATGCCATGAGCACATGTGAATTTGTTTTTTCTTCAACAGAAACCTTGATGTCTCCTATTAGACACCACATAGAGGCTACAATTCCTGTTATTTTTCATACTGATAAATGGGATATTCCTAACCACAATAACTAAGTGCAAGTGACTGCACCGTATGCATGTGTGATTTATATTCACTTATATATAGTTAGTAAAAAGAGAAAAGCTGCATTATCAATTTCTTCAGAAAGGAAGAATGATGCGATTTCATTTGCAGACAAATGAACACACTGGAGATAATCACATTAAGTTAATTAAGCCAGTCTCAGAATGACACATATTATGCATTTTCTCTCATTTGTGGTTCCTATGTTTTATATAGTTAGATAAAATCATTCATGAATATATAAAAGGGAAGTTGAAATTAAATTGGAAAGAAGAAAGGAGGACAAGTAGGAAGAAACGGGAGAAAAAAGAGTATAGAAATATTATGGAGATATTTTTAACATATAATCCATATCTATATGTAAATTTAAACAATAGTCAGCCCATGAAAAGTAATCATATTGACAAAATTATGCTTCAGAGCCAGTGAGATGGCTTGCCGAGTAAAGTTGCTTGTGGTCACACCTGGCAACCTGAGTTCAATTCCTCAGAACCCAGATAGTGGAAGGAGAGAACTTATTCTTGCAAGTTCTCCTCTGACTTCCACTGGAACACATATGTGTGCAGACACCCCCCCACAGTAGTACAAATACCCCTATGCACTGCATTCCCAAAGTTGATACAGGCAAACAATAGGTATATATCCCTGATTGAGAAGAATGTGATAAAGGAGATAGAAACTTGCAGACTGTGACTGAATAGATTCAATCATATGTGACAAACTGCGAGAGGCATTGAATTCATCAGAATTAAGCTATGCCTCATTCTTAGAAAAAGTGATGAAAATGTCTCAAAAAGTAAGCCAGTAGTAAAAGAAAGAAGAGATAACAGATGATTGTAGCCATTTAGGAAAGAAGCCAGATATGGCTCCATTGATGGAAAGCATGTTTCTGAATCAAAGCCTGTCGCAAAGCTGAGCTGTCAACAATGACTGAATAGAGGTAGAGGATCAAGGCTAAGGAACTAATGGGGAACTAATAATTTGAAAAATATATGGAAGAATAAATAATGAAAATAGCTTATGACTGCTCTTTGCCAAGCAGTTTTCATGGTTTGACTGCTTTATTCTATTGTTTGTTTTGTTTTGAAAGCAGGATTTCATGTGCCCCAGACTAACATGGAGCTCACTATGTAGCTAACAATGGCCTTGAATTTGTGATCCTCCTCCTCCAACCTCCAACTGCTAGAGGCACAGGTATGTGCCACAATATCCAGTTGATGTGGTACTGGATATCTAAACTGAGGGACAGGCAAAAACTACTGACAGAGCTACGTCCCCAGCTCCTTTATTTTGCATAGCAGCCCTAAAGGGTTATATAAGTGTGGGGGAAATATGGTTAGAAAAAATGAAAATTATCAATGAACAGTGAAGCTAGATTTTGGAACCAAGCATGTGTGACAACTAGTTGGGAAACAAGGTGGTGTCTTTATGAGAAGTTTGGAAGATGATTTGTTTAGAGCTTGAAAGTTACAGCATTATAGGCACTGAACAACATTCAGGTGTGATATTCTGCAACTAAAACCTTGTGACTATCCAGGGCCCTGTTAGAGGGAAGATGCACCATTTACACAATGGAATACTGCTCAGCTATTAAAAACGACATAATGAATTTTGCAGGCAAATGGATAGGACTAGAAAATATCATCCTGAGTGAGGTAAACCAAGCCCAAAAGAACATGCAGGGTACATATGTACTCACTGATAAGTGGGTATTAGCCAAAAAGTACAGATACCTAGGATACAACCCACAGATCATAAGCAGAAAGGTACAAGAGAGGATGCGTTAGTTAATCCTACTTAGAAGGGGGAACAAAATGGTCATGGAAGGCAGATGGAGGGAGGGATCTGGGTGGGAGAGGGGAGGGGAGAAAGGGGAATAGAATCAGGTATGGGGAGGGGTACAGGAGAGAAGCCCAAAGGGCCACAAGAATGAATGGAAATATGTAGCCTCAGAGGTTGGGAGGTGGGGGGAACCTCTAGAAAGTACCAGAGACCCAGGAGGTGAGAGATTCTCAGGACTCAATGGGGGTGACCTTAGTCAAAATGCTCAACAATGGGGAAAGGGAACTTGAAGAGTGCACCTCTAGTAGATAGACAAGGCCTCAAGTGGAGGGACAGGGTTACTAACCCACAGTCAAAATTTCTGAACCAGAACTGTTCCTGTCTAAAAGAACTCCGGGGACAAAAATGGAGAAGAGACTGAAGACAGGAGCCTAGCATTGCTGTCTTCTGAGAGGCTCTACCAGCAGCTGACTGAAACGGATGCAGATATTCACACCCAACCAATGGACTGAAGTAGGGGACCCCTATGGTTGAATTAGAGGAAGGATTGAAGAAGCTGAAGGGGAGGGTGACCCCATAAGAAGACCAGCAGTTTCAACTAACCCAGACCCCAGGGAGCTCCCAGAGACTGAGCCACCAACCAGGCAGCACACACAGGCTGGTCCAAGGCCCCCAGGCACATGTATAGTCGAGGACTGCCTGTCTGGTCTCAGTGGGAGAAAATGTACCTAATCCTTGAGAGACTTGAGGCCCAGGGAAGGGGGAGGCCTGTTGGGAGAGCACCCTCTTGGAGGCAAGGGGAAGTGGGATGAGCAAATGTGAGAGGGAGTACTGGGGGTCAATGACTGGAATGTAAATACATAAAATAGTTTTTTGTTGGATATTTTTAAATTTACATTTCAAATGTTATCCCCTTTCCCATTCTCCCCCAGAAACCCCCTATCCCATCCCCATACCCCTTCTTCTATGAGGGTGCTCTCTCACTCACCCACCGACTCCCATCTCCTCACCCTGGCATTCCCCTACACTGTGGCATTGAGCCTTCATAGGACCAAGGACCTCTCCTCCTATTGATGCCAGACAAGGCCCTCCTCTGCTACATATGTGGCCTGGAGCCATGGGTCCCTCCATGTGTACTCTTTGGTTGGTGGCTTAGTCCCTGGGAGCTCTGGGGGGTCTGGTCGGTTGATATTGTTGTTCTTCCTATGAGGTTGCAAATCCCTTCAGCTCCTTCAGTCCTTTCTCTAACTCCTCCATTGGGGACCCCTCTGTATTTGTCAGGCTCTGGCAGAGCCTCTCAGGAGACAGCTAGCAAACAACAACAACAAATACAATGACAAAGAAATCCTCAACATCTTTAGTCATCAGGGAAATGCAAACCAAAGGGCCCTGAGATTCCACCTTACACCAATCAGAATAGCTAAGATCAAAATCTCAAGCAACAGTCCATGCTGGTGGGGATATGGAGAAAGGGGATCTCATTATGTAGTCCAGGATGATCTTTAACTCAGGATATCTCTACTTCAGTCTGTGGAGTGTTGATATTACAGGCCTGCACCATCTTGCATTACAGACCTGGTTAACTTTCGTTTCTTTGCTATTCTCTACCTCCCCACACACACTAGCCTCATGATGATAGCCAGGTATTATACAAGTTAGATATACTCATAGCATATAATTCCTTTGTTTGAAATACAAAACAAGCAAAACTAATTTGTGATAAATAAGTTCTTTTTTATAGAAAAATAACATTTACATGTCATAAAACAACTGAAGTTTCTGAAATATTCCATAGTTTAATCTTTTCAGTTGGCACATGAATATATGGTCCTATGAGGTGGTGTTCTGGCTACTGATTCAGCAGTGGCACAATTGTTTTGTGGCATCAATAACAAATCAGGAAACATTCTATTCTTAGAGAAACTTTTGCTTTCTATATTGTTTTTTCTACATAATTTAATACTTGTTTGCACATGGATATTATTTTCACATACATCTTGAATGTATTTGTGTGTGTGTGTGTGTGTGTGTGTGTGTACATGTGCATATAAAACCTAAAACCCAAGGTCAGTATTTAGTGTTTTTCTCAGTCACTCTCTACCTTATTTTTGAGACAGGGCTTCTCACTGGACCTGGAGCTCACTGATGAGCACTGATTAGGCTAGGCTGTCTGGCGAGTAAGCTCCAGGGATTCTCCTATGGAAGCTTCCCCAGTGCTAGGATTATAAGTGCACACCACTGTGGTAGACTTTTTAAATTTTTTATGCTTAGTTGCCATGTATTTTAGTGCACCACATGTGCACCGTTTCTAAAGAGGCCAGAAGAAGATGGATGTTCACCTGGAACTGGTGTTATATAGGTGGTTGTGAGCCACCATAAGGGTAATGGGTGCTAGGTGTCTAATTGGCATCTTAGTACGGCTGGACCATATTCCCTTCATTCGTATGCCACAGTTTTAAGAAGTATTTTTGTTTTTATGTCTTATAAAAGCAACCCCACAATTTTTTGTGTTAAAATGCAACATAAATATTAAATATACTCCCATTATTTTGCAACCAACATCCAACACTTTTTCATCTTGCAAAAGAGAAACTCTTTATCTGTTCTGTTTCCTCCCTTGAATATTTGACTGGGCACTTCATGTGAGTTTTTGCCTTTTTTTGTGACTATCTTATGTTACTTAGCAACCCTCCTCAATGTCTGTCCACATTCCAATATGTGTGAGAAATTCCCCCTTTAAGGCTGAGTGGTTCTTACTATACATATGCACATAGTTTGTTCTCTATTCATCTGTGATTTTTGGCTATGGTTAGTAATACTGCAGAAACTAGGTGTAGAAATACCTTAGCTTACTGAAAATAGCCTTTTTCCTCACATAATATATCCTGATTGTAGTTTTTCCTCCCTCTACTCCTCCCAGTTCCTCCCCACTTCCCCACCCATTCAGATCTAACTCTCATTACACAACAGATTGATTTTTAAAAGATAATAATAAAATAAAATTAATTAATTAAAAATAAAAAAGGCACCCCAGAAGTTTTGGGCATGGGTTTCATCTTGTGGGGTAATCTCAATGTCAAATCAGAAGTTGGTTGGTTACTTCCAAATAGCTCATGTCACTGTGGCCCTAGCATATCAGGACATCATTGTAGATCAGAGGGTTTGTGGCTGGGTTGGTGTTCGTATTTCTCCTTTGGTAGCATACATTGTATCTTCCTGTACCGTAAACACTAGTCAGTAGGTATGAAGGTTATCATAAGGCACCAGCTCGACGTCTCCAACCAGTGAGTTGTATAGATGTTGTGTTCAACAGTTGGGCCTTGACTTCACTTTGTGGAGAGCAACTTAATAATTTTGGCAATAGCCTGGGTTGGTTCAGGGTTTCCATTGGCCCCCTTTGGCCAACAATTTAATTTAATTAGATGTAAACCATTCTCAGTACTAGAAACTTTATTTGGTGACAAGAAAGGGCCAGTTGGGGCTCTGTTTCCCCTATTATTTTCATGTGTGTGTGTGTGTGTGTGTGTGTGTGTGTGTGTGTGTGTGTGTGTGTGTGTGCGTGTGTGTAGGCAAACTTGTAGAGTATTTTCTTAATTAGTGATCGATGGGGGAGGGCTCAGAAGATTATGGGTGGTGCTATCCGTGAGTTGGTGGTCCTTGGTTCTATAAGAAAGCAGGCTAAATAAGCCATAGGGAGCAAGCCACTAAGCAGCACCCCACCACTGCCTCTGTATCAGCTCCTACCTCCAGGTTCCTGCCCTCCTTGAGTTCCTGTCCTGACTTTTTCCAACAGCAATGTGGAAGTAGAAGCTGAATAAACCCTTTACTCCCCAAGTTGCTTTTTGGTCATGGTATTTTATCACAGCAATAGTAACTCTAACTAAGACAAGTGGTATAGCTGGGTCTTGAGGTAAATAGATTCCTGTCTTTCCAAGGAACACTCATGGTGATGTCCATAGTGGATATCCAAGTTTGCACTTCCACCAGCAATGGAGGAGACTCCGCTTACTCCTCCACACACTCGCCACCATGAGCTGTCCTTCTTTTTTGATCTTGGACAATGTGTCAGCTTAAGGGTGAAATCTCAAAAAGTTTTGATTTGCATTTCCCTAATGGCTAAGGCTGTTGAACATTTCTTTGAGTGTTTCTCAGGTATTTGAGTTCCTTCTTTTGAGAATTCTTTGTCTTGATCTGTACTCAATATTTTTAATTGTTTTCTGGATTATTTTGAATGGAAATCTGAAACTGACAGGGGTGAAGATGTGGGGGCATCTCTAGGACAAGACAGAGACCTGTGATAATGGAGGTGCTCAAGAATCAATAGGGGTGAACTTAGCTGTGACTCATTACATTAGGGATATGGAATCTGAAGAGGCCACTTTTTCTAGCCAGGCAGAAACCCAAATGGAGTGATAGGGACACCAAACCACCCACAAAACTTTAAACCCAAAATTTATCTTGTCTACAAGAAATGCAGGCACTGGGAATGGAGCAGAGACTGAGGGAATGGCCAAATAATATCCAGCCCAACTTGAGACCCATCCCATGGGCAAGCACCAATCCCTAACACT
Organism: Uromys caudimaculatus; assembly: GCA_028551405.1. Lineage (NCBI taxonomy): Eukaryota > Metazoa > Chordata > Mammalia > Rodentia > Muridae > Uromys > Uromys caudimaculatus. The sequence goes on along the minus strand of CM052722.1, from coordinate 36,215,426 downwards.
GTTAATGAGACACTGTTATGCTTGCAGACAGGAGCATCTTGTTAGAGGCTACACCCTGCAGCTGACCCAGAGAGATACAGACACCCACAGCCAAACAGTGGATGGAGCTTGAGGACTCTTATGGAAGAATAGGAGGAAGTATTGTGGGCCATGAAGGGGATATGAACTCCACAGGAAGACCAACAGAATACCCTTGGGGCTCTCAGAGTCTGAACCCCCAACCAAAGAACATACATGGGCTGGACCTAGGCCTCACCACTCATATGTAGCAGATGTGAAGCTTGGTCTTCATGTGGGTCCCAAACTACTGAGACCCGGGCTATCTCTAAAGCAGTTGCCTGTCTGTGGAATATGTTCTTCTAGCTGGGCTGCCTTGTCTGGCCTCAGTGGGAGAGGAAGCACATAGCCTTGCAGAGACTTGAAGTGCCAGGGTGGGGGGGATAAACAGGGGGCACCCCACCCACTCAGAGGAGAAGGGGAGGTAGATGTGGGAAGGATTGTGTGTGTGGGTGACCAGGAGGTGGGCAGTGAGTGGGATGTAAAGTGAATAAGTAAAATAAAATTAATTAAATTTTAAAAAATCTTTATGTATTTTGAATATTGGCCCACTTTTGGATGTGTAGTTGGTAAAAATAAATTTTTTTTCATTTAGTTGGCTGCCATTTGGTCTAAATAAGTGTTCTTTGTCATGCAGAAGCTTTTCAGTTTCATGAGGTTCCACTTATTAATTGTTGATCTTAGTTCCTGTACTAACAGTATACTGTTCAGAAAGTCTTTCCCTATGCCAATGAGTTCAAGGATATTCTTTTTTTTCTTCTATCAGGTTCAGTTTATCTTGTGTTGAGATCTTTGATCTACTTAGAGTTGAGTTTTGTGCAGGGTGGTAAGTATAGATCTATTTGAATTCTTCCACAGATAGCCATCCAGTTTGACCAACATCATTTGTTGAAGATGCTGATGTTGTCTTGTGTGTATTTATGTCTTTATCGAAAGCAGGTGTCTCTGGATGTATGGATTTGTATTTAGGTCTTCCATTCATTTCCATTAATCAATGTGTCTGTTTTTGTGCCAAGAAGATGTTGAGTTTCTTTTGCTATTGCTCTGTAGCGCAACTTCAAATCGGGCATAGTGATACCTCTAGCAGTTCTTTTATTATTCAGGTTTGGTTTTGCTATCTTGGTGTGTGTGTGTGTGTGTGTGTGTGTGTGTGTGTGTGTGTGTGTGTGTATTTCCATATGAAACTAAGGCTTTTTCTTTTAAAATCTGTGAAGAATTGTGTTGGAATTTTAATGGGGATTGCATTGAATCCGTAGATTGCTTTCGGCAGGATGGCCTTTTGGGGAATATCCTTCCATCTTCTGATATCTTCTTCAATTTCTTTTTCAAAGACTTGACATTTTTATCATACAAGTCTTCCATCTGCTTATTTAGAACTACCTACATCAGAAGCTATTGTAAAAGGCTCATTTGGGTGAAATATTCTATAAATATGTGTTAGGGCCATTGGTTTATAACTTTAGTTAGATTCAATAAGTCTCTATTTAGAGTTTGTCTGGATGGCCTGTCTATTTGGCATAGTGGGGTATTGAAGTCTCCCACTCTCAGTGTGCAAAGGTCAATCAATATATGATCTAAATAGTCATAACGTTTCTTTTACAAACTTGGGTGTCCTTGTATTTGGTGCACAGATGTTAGAAATATCACTGTCCTCTTGTTGTGTTATTCTTTTGAATATGTATTGCCTTTCACATCACTTCTGATTAGCTTTGGTTTGCATCTGTTTTGTCATATATTAAAATGGCTACACCAGCTTACTTCTTAGGTCCACTTGCTTAGAATATAGTTTTCCATCCTTTTATTCTGAGGTGGTCTATGCTTGATGTTAAGGTGTGTTTTTTGGAAGCAGCAGAAAGATGTTTTTGCATCCATTCTGTGTCTGTCTTATTTTGGTGAGAGGGAGAAGAGCATTTCTGTTGAGAGATATCAATGAGCAGTGGTTGTTACTTCCTGTCATTTTGTTGTTGGTAGTGGTGGTGGCGGTGGTGATGTGTGTGTGTGCACGCGTGCACGTGTGTGTATGTATGTCTGTGTGTGCATGTCTGTGTGTCTGTGTGTGTGTGTCTGTGTGCATGCTTCATCTCTTTTAATTTGCTGGCCTGAGCTTATTTATTCTTTGTGTTTTCTTGAGTGTAGTTATCTCTATAGGTTGGAGTTTTCCTTCCAGCATATTCTGAAGGACTGGAATTGTAGATAGATTTTGGTTAAATTTGGTTTTATCACAGAATATCTCATTTTCTTCACTATTCTGATTAAAAGATTTATTGGCTATAGTAGTCTGGGCTGGCATCTTTGGTCTCTGAAAGTCTGCAGTGTATCTGTCCAGGCCCTTCTGCGTTTTAGTCAGCATTAAAACATAAATTATAATTCTAATAGGTCTGCTTTTTTATGTTATTTGGTCTTTTCTCCTTGAAACTTTTAATATTCTTTCTTCAGTATATTTACTGTTTTGATTATTATGTACCAACAGGACGTTCTTTTCTAGTCTACTTTAATTGGTGTTCTGTATGTTTCTTGTACCTGGAAAGGCATCTCCTTCTTTAGGTTTGGGAACTTTTCTGCTATGATTTGGTTGAAAATATTTTTCTGTGCCACTGACCTGGATTTCTTCTTCCTCTATTTCTATTATTCTTGCATTTGGTCTTTTCATAGTGTCCCAGATTTCCTGGAAGTTCCAGTATGCTCTTTTAGATTTAACATTTTCTTTGATCAAGATATTCATTTTTCTTTCTTCTTTTTCTTTTCTTTTCTTTTTTTTTTTTGAATTGGATATTCCATGTATTTACATTTCAAATGTTATCTTCCAGGTTTCCCCTCCAGAAACCACTCTCTCACCACTCTCCCTCTGTTTCTATGAGGATGCTCCCCCTCCCAACCACCCATTCACACCCCACCACTCTGGAATTCCCCCACACTGGGGAATCAAGCCTCCACAAGACCAAGGAACTCTCCTCCCATTGATGCCAGATAATGCCATCCTCTGCCACATATGCGGCTGGAGCCATGTGCACTCTTTGGTTGGTGGTCTAGTCCCTGGGGAGCTCTGGGGGGAGCCTGGTAGATTGACATTGTTGTTCTTCCCATGGGGTTGCAAACCCCTTCAGTTCCTTCAGTCCTCTCTCTAACTCCTCCAATGAGGACCCCTTGCTAAGTCCAATGGTTGGCTGCAAGCATTCACATCTGTATTGGTCAGGCTCTGGCAGGGCCTCTCAGAAGACAGCTATATCAGGGTCCTGTCAGCAAGCACTTCTTGACATCCACAATAGTGTCTGAGTTTGGTGTCTGTATATTGGGTGGATCCCCAGGTGGGGCAGTCTCTGGATGGCCTTTCCTTCAGTCTCTGCTCCACACTTTGTCCCTTTATTTCCTTTAGATTTCTGGGTTAAGAATTTGGAGATGAGTGGGTGGTCCCATCTCCCAACCGGGGACCTTGCCTAACCTCTGGATATGGTCTCTACAAGATCCCCCTCCTCTTTATTGGGCATTTAAGCAACTCTCATCCCTGTTGGGTCCTGGGAGCCTCTTGCTTTCATGGCATCTGGGACTGGGACGTGCTGGTGGCTACCCTCAGTTCCCCATCCCCTATTGCGAAACACCTCTGTTTAGTTTGCTGACCCTCTATCATCCCCATCTCTTCTCATACATGATCCTGCCCACTTTCCCCCCTCCCCTCTTCTTCTCAAGACCCTCTCACCCTCTACCACCGGTGAGTATTTTGTTCCCCCTTCTAAGAAGGACTGAAGCACCCACACTTTGGTCTTCTTTTTTCTTGAACTTCATGTGGTCTGGGAATTGTATCTTGGGTATTCTGAGCTTTTGAGCTAATATTTACTTATCAGTGAGTGCATACCATGTGTGTTCTTTTGTGACTAGGTTACCTCACTCAGAATGATATTTTTTAGTTCCTTCCATTTGCCTAGGAATTTCATGAAATCATTGTTTTTCATAGCTGAGTAGTACTCCATTGTGTAAATGTACCACATTTTCTGTATCCATTCCTCTGATGAGGGACATCTGGGTTCTTTCCAACTTCTGCCTATTATAAATATGGCTACCATGAACATAGTGGAGCATATGTCCTTATTACACGTTGGAGCATCTTCTGGGTATATGCCCAGGAGTGGTATAGCTGGCTCCTCAGGTAGTATTATGTCCATTCTTCTGGGGGCCCGCAAAACTGATTTCCAGAGTGGTTGTACCAGCTTGCCATCCCACCAACAATGGAGGAGTGTTCCTCTTTCTCTCTTCCATCTCTTGTTTTCTGTTGGTGAGGCTTCCTTCTGAGATTTCTGTTTAAATTCCTAAATCTTTCATTTCCAAATTTCCCTCAGTTTGGGGTTACTTTATTGAATCTATTTCCTTTTTCTGGTCTAGAACTATTTTATTCAATCCCTCCCATGTTTGTGTTTTCACAGATTTCTTTAAGGGATTTATTAATTTCCTCTTTAAAGACCTTGTGATGCTTCGTATATGCTCAGCCCAGGGAATGGCACTATTAGAGGGTGTGGCCCTGTTGGAGTAGGTGTGTCACTGTGGGGGGGGCTTTAAGAACCTCACCCTAGCATCTTCTGGGTATATGCCCAAGAGTGGAATAGCTGTGTCCTCAGGTAGCATTATGTTCATTTTTCTGAGGGTCTGCCAAACTGATTTCCAGAGTGGTTGTACCAGCTTGCAATCCCACCAGCAATGGAGGAGAGTTCCTCTTTCTCCACATCCTTGCCAGCATCTGCTGTCACCTGAGTTTTTGATCTTAGCCATTCTGACTGGTGTGAGGTGGAATCTCAGGGTTGTTTTGATTTGCATTTCCCTGATGACTAAGGATGTTGAACATTTCTTTAGGTGCTTCTCAGCCCTGCGAATTTCCTCAGTTGAGAATTCTCGGTTTAGCTCTGTTCCCCATTTTTTGATAGGGTTATTTGGATCTCTGGAGTCTAACTTCTTGAGTTCTTTGTATATATTGGATATTAGCCCACTACTGGATGTAGGATTGGTAAAGATCTTTTCCCAATATGTTGGTTGCCGTTTTGCCCTATTTACAGTGTCCTTTGCCTTACAGAAGCTTTGCAATTTCATGAGATCCCATTTGTCAATTCTTGATCTTAGAGCATAAGCCATTGGTGTTCTGTTCAGGAATTTTTCCCCTGTGCCCATTTGTTCGAGACTTTCCCCCACTTTCTCTTCCATTAGATTCAGTGTATCTGGTTTTATGTGAAGGTCCTTGGTCCACTTGGACTTTAGCTTTGTACAGGGAGACAGGAATGGATCAATGTGCATTCTTCTACATGCTGACCACCAGTTGAACCAGCACATTTGTTGAAAATGCTGTCTTTTTTCCACTGGATGGTTTTAGCTCCTTTGTCAAAGATCAAGTGACTGTAAGTGTGTGGGTTCATTTCTGGGTCTTCAATTCTATTCCATTGATCTACCTGCCTGTCACTGTACCAATACCATGCAGTTTTTATCACTACATCACTATGGCTCTGTAGTACAGCTTGAGGTCAGGGATGCTGATTCCCTCAGAAGTTCTTTTATTCTTTGTCAGGCCGTGATTGGAAGTCAGTGTTTCTAGTCAAGCTAAGGTTTGAACGTTGCAGGCCCAATGGGTTGTCCTCAGCCTACAAAGGATGGCAACTGTTTGCCCAAGCTCCTAGAATATAGCTTCTAACACATGGCTACATCTCTCCATAGGTCTGTGACATTTGGTCACATAAAAAAGGGTCATGCCCCCAGCCCCTCCTCAGGTAGAGACGTGGTCATGCGCCCGAGCCTGCCAAAGGTAGAGGCATGGCCACACAGCCCCAAGTTATCCCCAGGTTAATGAGACACCTGGAGACTTAGCCACACCCCTTCTTAGTTACTATATCTGCCTCGCCCATCCCAGAGATTGGGGGGGATTGGGGGGTACAATTCCATCCACACCACTCTCTACAATGAAAATAAATGTCTTAGAATTATGGACTGTCTCTTCATCTGGACCAACAATGGGAAGCAAGGGATCCAGCCCTCGATTAAGGAGCCGTGTCTAATCTCTCACTGAGTCTAATCTCTCGCCGAGTCTAATCTCTCGCCGAGGGCTTCCCAGCGCTCCCAGACGGTACCCATTCACCCAAGCCTAAGCAGCTAGCCCAGCACCCCAAGCCCCTGAAACCTGGTCCTGGCAGGAATCCCAGCTGTGCTCCAGCTAGCCTGTCTGTGGCACCCTGCAGTGACTGTGATGAGAACCCATGGAGACGGCTGCCGTGTTCCCAGGGAATGGTCCCCTTCCCAACCCACAGGCAAGGCCCTCAAAGGCTTCCCATAGCCCCTACCTGCCCGTCGGACTGTGTGGGAAGACTTGTGGCCACTTCCGTGTGTCTCCTGTCCCACCCAGAGCCAAATCACCCGGGACAGACACGTGGGGCTTCTTTCCACCACGCCAGGTTTGTTCCAACAATTCTTGAGAATAGTTTTTGCTATCCTGGGTTTTTTGTTATTCCATATGAATTTGAGAATTGCTTTTTCTAACTCTATGAAGAAGTGAGTTGGAATTTTGATGGGGATTACACTGATTCTGTAGATTGCTTTTGGCAGGATGTCCATTTTTACTATATTAATCCTGCCAATCCATGAGCATGGGAGATCTTTCCATCTTCTGAGGTCTTCTGTTCATAGCAGCCATATTTATAAAAGCCAGAAGCTGGAAACAATCCAGATGTCCCTCAACAGAGGAATGGATACAGAAAATGTGGTACATTTACACAATGGAATACTACTCAACTATTAAAAACAATGACTTCATGAAATTTGCAGGCAAATGGATGGAACTTGAAAATATCATCCTGAGTGAGGTAACTCAGTCACAAAAGAATGAACATGGTATGTACTCACTGATAAGTGGATATTAGCCCAAAAGATCGGAATACCCAAGATTCACTTCACAGCAACCATTGGGCTGAGCGTGAGGTCCCAGATGGAAGAGTGGGAAAAGGGACTGAAGGAGCTGAGGGAGTTTACAGCCCCATGGAGGGAGCAACAGTGTCAACTGGCCTGAACCCCTGATGCTCCCGGAGACTGGATCACCAACCAAAGAATACATATGGAGGGACCCATGGTAATGGCCACATATGTGGCAGAGGAGGGCCTTGTTAGCCATCAGGGGGAGGAGAGGCCCTTGGGCCTGAGGGTGTTAGATGTCCCAGTATAGGGGAATACCAAGGAGGGAAGATGAGAGTGGGTGGATGTGTGGGTGGGGGAATACCCTCATAGAGTCAGGGGAGGGGGCAGGGGATAGGGGGGTTCCAAAGGGGAGACCTGGAAAGGGAGAAACATTTGAAATGTAAATAAATATCAAAAAAAAAAAATCTTGCCCTAGCTGCTTGGAAGTCAATATTCTGCTAGTAGCCTTCAGATAAAGATGTAGAACTCTCAGCTCCTCCTGTACCATGGCTGCCTGGATGCAGCCATGTTCCTGCCTTGATGATAATGTACTGAACCTCTGAACCTGTAAGCCAGCCCCAACTAAATGTTGTCCTTTATAAGACTTGCCTTGGTCATGGTGTCTGTTCACAGCAGTAAAATCCTAACTTAAACAGACCGCTATCATATTCATAAAGGCTATTTTTAGATCTTTATCTTGTGCCTCAGCTATGTTGCAATTCTCAGGGTCTACTGCTGTAGGGTTGTGATCTCTAGTGCAGACATATATTACTGGCTGTTATTGTGTTTTTATACTGACATCTAAACCTCTGGCATTGGGGAGATTATAATTCAAGATACTGCCATATCTATTCTTGTCTGTGTTGCGTGAGTGCTCTGTTCCTTGGCTTATGATGTCCTCTCCAGTTCTTAGGAGAGTATGGTAGCTATGTATTTCCTGATAGGAAACTGCTTTGGGATTCTGATAGGTGCTGTTATTAGGGGTTCTAGGTAAAATAAACTTCTGGGTATAGGATAGAAATGAGCTCGGCTGGCTGAGGAATTCCACATAAGGGTGTTCTACCTGAATCTGTTTAGGCCCCTCAGAATAGAGGTCTACTCCAGAGCTGTGGAGGAGACTGGGGGATTAGATTTGGAGTTGAGGGAGACATGAAAATATACAGTTAGTCTATCTGTTTCCCTGGTTGGAGTGGCCTCCAGAACTAAGTTTTCTAATATCTTACTTTGTAACCACTTTGGTGACATCTGATTGGTACCTAAACAGCTATGCATATTTAATCTTGATGAGAGTTTGGGGGTGAATATGCACTTGAAAATCATCATTACCATCAAGGCCATCCGTGTATCCATCTTAGCCACAAGCTTCTCATCTCTTAAGTTTTATGTTTATAAGATAATTGTGAGCTATAAATTACACACTGAATATTAAACTCACATACATCTCATGATACTTGGCACCTTTCAACTCTCAGTTCTTCATTTCCTCACTCCTTTAGTCCATAATAATCGCCCCACTAGTTAGTGTCTATGTTTGACTTTTTCCCCCTTGGTGCTATAAATCCAACCATGTGCATGCTATAAGCACTCCATATCTGAGCTACACTCATGACTTTTTAGGATTCTCTATATTGATATAAGAGATATCACACACTCTGTTGTCACACAAGGTAGGATTTCCTTCTTATTACAGCTGTATAATATTCTTTCTGTGTATGTGCATCACAATATCTCATTTTTCCATCATGGACAATGTATTACATATCTATGCTACTAATGATAACTTCCCCTCTCCATGCTGAAGCTTTGTCTTGCTTGAGCTTGATTGTGCAAATGGTCATAATTGCCATGAGTTCAAACACTGCCATGCACAATATCCAGTAAACAGACAAGTATAGATACTTAGAATTTTATACTAGGAAATTAAAGATTCATCTTATTATTGCAGTTTAATTTTTAGTTGATAATTTCATACATGTTTTGATCATATTCATCTCTTCCCTCAACTCCTCCAAGATCTACTCCATCTTTCCTTACCATCTTTGTGTCCAACTTTTGTTTTGTAAATCCATCAAGTCTAATTTCTATCACCCATATTCTTGTATAAATGACCTTCCACAGGAGAACAGTTGTTCTAGCAAGGGATACTATCTTAGAGAATATGGATTCTTCCTCTCAGCAGGTATAAGTTAACAATTCTTCTTCAGCTAGGGGTAAAACCTACCCTCTTTATGCTGAAATTCTGTCTTGCCTGAGCTTGGTTGGTCTTGTTCAAGCAGTCATAACCACTGTGAGTTCAAACACTGCCATCCACAACCTCTGGCTCTTATAGTTTTTCGGACAAATCCCCTTTGCACAATGATCTCTGAGGCTTTGAAGGAAGGGATGTGAGATGTGAAACAGATATCACAGTTAGGGCTAAGTACTCTGTCCTCTTTTTCTCTGAACCTTGATCAGTTGTGGTTCTCTGTATGACTTACCATCTACTGCAAATGAGGTTACTCTGATGAGGGTTAAGAGATGTGCCAGCCTATGGTCTAACTATAAGTTGTTAGAAGTCAATTTAATACTATGTGCATTTAACAGAAGACTAGTGATTCTATATAAATTGTGTGTGTGTGTGTGTGTGTGTGTGTGTGTGTGTGTGTGTGTGTGTACCACTAATAAAGAACAGGCGAAGGCCAAGAATTTAAGACAGAGTAAAAGGTGTGTGGAAAGGGTTGAGGGAAAAGATATGAGAGGGTTTGGAGGGAACAAAAAAATGATGTAATTATATTTTAATAAAAACTGAACCACCACGACAGTTAGCTGTCTCTGTGTCTCTCTGTCTCTTTCTGTCTCTCTCTCATTGAGTTTCCTTTAAAAAGCTATCTTGATCTTGCAGATATTGGTCATTATATAATCAGCATCTGGTGCCTTATTTTGTATATAATTTCCACTGAGTTATCGAAAGCTTCATGCTTATCGGCACGCACCATGATCGAGTCAACATTTATTCCAGTTTTTGTAATGAGGCTTTGTTTGTATCTGTCCTTCTAGAAATTCCAAGCCTTCAGCTCATTTTCTCTGAGTAGATGGACATTTCCTCGTCAGCACTAGATGGCACCCTAAGACCAAATTCACCTCATAGCAGCTGTGTCTGTGTTGCTCTTTCAGCATCAGAGGATGCACCAAGTCTACATTAGCTCCGAATCCGCAGTTGATCTGTCATTCAACACAGTCTAGTGTACCTAAAGTGAATAGTTCATCTCTGTAGGCCTACATCTCAATCCAAGACAGGCCCAGATGCCTCATCCATAGTCAGTGGCCTATGTCCAGGCCTCATCTTGCTGGTAACATTCCCAGGCTTCTACATAGTGAGTTGGAACCACTCTCATCTGTTTAGCTTCAGTGACTGGCAGTGATGCATGCTAAAACGAGGAACCATTCTATTATAATACATATTTCTGCCTGGTGCACATACATTTCACATGAGCATGTGTTTGGGCCTAGCCTGTTGCTGGCCTTCACTGCAGAAGACTCATCACTGAGCTTTAAGGCAAATTCCTGAGTTCACTCTTCTGCCTCATTTGACAGCAGATTCTTAGTCCCTATTCTACTGCCTGACCTTGAGGAGAGTGGTGATCATAGCAGACCTTTAACTATCTAAGGAGAATCCAGAGGCTCAGGCCAATGACCCCAGTGGAGGGTCTGGTGTGGAGTTCCACCACAGATGGCCTGGTATTAGTTTTCCTGTCTAAGGTACGGACTTAATCCCCACACCTCCTCCAAACAGAAGGTACAGCTTGGAGTTGGGGAAGGGGTAGCTGAGGAAAGTCTTTGCTGTTTGCTTTCTTCACTGCAGCTTTTCTTACTATAGTATAAAAAAGGAGGTAGTACATTAGTTCTTGGGAGGACAGCTTGGTACATTCAGCTGTTCACATGTTTTGTTTTGTTTTCTTTTTCCTGCGGAAAGTCAGCTGTTGGAGCATTTTACTTTGCCTTCTTAGACCTGATCCAAGGTAGTTTTACTCCTTTTCTAATATGAGTACTTTTCATTTCTCAATTGTTTCAGCTGGCATTAACCTGTGCCTTGTTGAATGGCAGTGGTGAAGGTAGTCATTTCTTTCTGACTTTAGGGAATGTAGGAAAAAGAAAGCCCTACACAGTCTTAGTAGGAATGTAAGTAGAGGCATAGTGGAAAACAAGATGGCAGTTCCATAAAGAATTAAAAATATAACTACCATATCAGCATGCCATCTCACTATTAGGTATTGATTGAAAGAAAATAATGTCAGTGGGAAGAGTGAGGAGGGAGGATTTTGAGTTTATAGCCAGTCTGGCTACCTAGTGTGCACTAAACCAGCTCAGGGACTTGTTTCACTCATGTGGAAGTAGCTCTCAGGCCTATGAAGATTCTTGACTCTGCCCTTATTATACAGTGTTTGCTCAGTACACAGTTGAGCTGTGCTTTCTCCCACTGCCATCTCACAATTTGCAAAGAGACATCTTGGGCTGGGAATGTCTCTCTCACGAGAGACATCACCTTCAGTTCTGAATTATTTATTTGTGCCACTTAGTCTGCTACTGATGTGAAGAGTTTATATGTACCTAGAAAGAATGCAACATCTGCAGTCTCTGAACTAGCTCTATGGCTTGGTGTTCTTGATATGCCCTGTTTTCTGACAGTAGAAAGTTTTTTTGTAGTTTGATATGATGTCTTTATAGATTTGCCTGAACAAAATGACTTTTTCATTTTACTTTATGTTTGAATTAAGCATTCTTAAGAGTTCTGTAGGTTTTGGGGTGAATTTAATCATTTATTCATTTATTTATGTACCTATTTATTTATTTTAGTAATTTTACATTTACTGCCTTACAATCAGAAAACTGTAGCTTATATAATTCCATTTCAGAAATTGCTTTTGGCAAACATTAGACATTTAAAAATAGTTGCTCCCTGTCTTAATTAGGGCTTCCATTGATGTGAAGTGACACCATGATTAAGGCAACTCTTATAAGTACAACATTTAATTGGGGCTGGCTTACAGGTTCAGAGGTTCTGTCCATTATCATCATGGCAAAAAGTACGGCAGTGTCCAGGCAGGCATGGTGCTGGAGGAGCTCAGAGTTCTACATCTTGTTCTGAAGTAGAACAGAAGACTGTCTCCCACATGGCTAGTTAAAGGGTCTCAAAGCCCACCCTGACAGTGACACACTTCCTCCGACAAGGCCACGCCTCCTAATAGTGACGTTCCCTGGGGCATGCATCTTCAAAACACCACAGTCCCTGAAAACACAAATCAAAGCAACCTTATACATACTGAGTAGGGCACACACACACACACACACACACATGGATGTATGGGCATATGTACATAACAACAATTAATGATAAGAAGTGGCCATGAATTTGGACAACAATAAGAATTATGTGGGAGAGTTTTGAAGCGGGAAATGGAAGGAGAAAATGATGGAATTATAATCTGAAAAAGAAATTCCTTTAAAATAGTTGCTATGATGTATAACATTTTATCACATGAAGATAAACTAAGAATGTTCATAACATTCACAATTTAGTCTATGTTTGCATCTCAAAATCTGAGGGGTATGCTTTAGTATTTCACAAATTTGGAAGTCTCTGGTGTCACTCTTATTGTCTAGTTTTGTGGGAAATGTTTGCTCAGCCTTCATGTGCCCTCAGTTTTCTTAGATAGTTATGTGTCACTTATAGACAGGGATATATTCAAAGACATGTGCTAGGAAATGTCATTATTGTAAATAGGATAGAGAATACAAATCCAAACTCTAATGCAATCAAGAAATGCATTAGATATTATGAATGAAAGCACTGAAGGCATAATACAGAATGCTACTTTAGATACATTTTTATAGGTGGGGGTACTTATAAAATAATGATTCAAAATCCAGTTTAGTAAATAAGAGGTAACACAGGGCTTTATAATCATTATCAAATGTGAATTGTAAAGAACCGCATTGCTATATTTTTAAGGAGTAGCCCCACAGACCTTTACATTTACTAGCGCCACAAACATGTGGAAAATGTATTGTGCTATGATAATGCCTATCACATCATAAAGCAATAGCAATTTTCAGCTGCTCCATTATTTTATCAGAGCACTGTCATATCGGTATCGTTTCATTGACTGAGACCTTGTTATTTGAGGGCTAGCCGTGTATTTGTGTTTCTGTATTACATGTTACTCTGTTCTGTTCCTTCTGGAACTCTGTATTTAAGTTCCTGGACAGAGGTGTGTGTGTGTGTGTGTGTGTGTGTGTGTGTGTGTGTGTGTGTGTGTGTGTGTGTGTGTGTGTGTGTGAGAGAGAGAGAGAGAGAGAGAGAGAGAGAGAGAGAGAGAGAGAGAAAGAAGAAGGAGGAGGAGGAGGAGGGGAGGGGGGGAGGCAGGCAGAGAAAGAGATGGGGGAGGATATGGAGGACAGAGATTGATGCCAGGATGTTTTCCTTAATTGCTCTACAGCTTATTTTTTGAGACAAAGAGTTTCTCGCAGTACCTGGTAACCATTTCAGTTAGACTGTTTGGCGTTTGCCTGTTTCTGTCCCCCAGAAATGGGGTTACAGTTGCATGCTGTCAGAGCAGGCTTTCTATATAGTTGCTGGACATCCAAACTAAGGCCCCAGTTTAGCCACGGAGCCATCTCCTGGGTCCGACAATTTTGTTTCTCACATGCCAGCTCCTCGTCTCTTTATCCAGTTAGTCTGGTTTTTACATTGCTTCACTGCTTTTGTACTTGCATTATACAAGCTAGTAAAAACAAAATCACTTTTATCTGAATACTACCTTTCCTGATCTGACTTTTCCTTTTTGAGGAATACAATATTGACTCAAGTTGTTTGGAATAAAGGCTCTATTTTTAGAAAGTTTATTCCTTGTCCCCCCTACCCCAAGCCCCACATTTGCTGACTAACAGTTTTCAGAAGTGCTAGGAATGCAGTTCGGTGGCGGAGGGCTTGCCCAGCATGAAATGAGTCCTGGATTCTGCCCCTAGGATTGCATACATGGCACCAGATGAACACCTGAGGTTTCAGCCCTGGGGCATCTAAAACAAGAGAAAGAAGTGTTTGAGATCATCTGTGGCTCTATAGTAAGTTCCAGAGCGGTGTGGTCTACATGAAGACACTGTCTCACAAAAGAAAAAATTTATAAATATCACATGGCTCATACTGGTAATATCCTTTAATGGTCTAACAAAAATGAAAATACTTTTACCCTTCGAGAGTTTAATTTTTCTTGGTTGGAAATTATTTGATTATTAGAAAGACTGGGACGTTCATTGTTTTGCTGAGTGCTAGGTTTGCTTCTTGTTGCTGTTCAATAAGCAGCAAAAGTGGGGAATGCTGGAATACTCAGTCAGCCATGCAGGTTTTCTCTCTGTTCATGGTGGAAACTTACAATGACCTGGTGTCTTATGCCGCTCAACAAGTTGGGAAACACGTTTTCCTAAGTGCCTCTCTTTTTAGTGAGTGCTGGTGCCAAATGAGCAAGAAAGCAAATGCTGCAATCTACTTCTTGTTCAGCCCTCACATCATTTCATTGGCTTGCTGCTCAGGGTTGAGCTCCTCATGAGCCGTTGTGGACTCCCATGGAACTGCTTTGCATGGACTTCACTGATGGGTAGAGCAAGGGCTTGGCTGGCACTGGCAGATAATTGTCTCAATATATCCTCACCTGCCTCCTGCTATTTCTGATCCCCGGAGAACACGCGTCCCTATTTTCAACCCTGAAAAATGTTTGTATTAGTTCTGATAGTGGAACTTGAGAAGAAAGGGTGAAATCGTGACACTGAAATCTGTCTTTGCCTTGTGAGGCCATTTAATTCATTGTCAAATAGTGTATATAGGGCAGTGTGCTGTTTCCCCCTCTTCTCCAATACCTTGAGATATTTCCTGAATCATGCACCAGACTAATGTACCATTACTGTTGCCTTAAAACAAAACAGAACTGAGGAATGGGATTTAGAAATGGCTGTAAATGTTGGAAAGGTTTTATTTTCCAGAGACAAGTTCTTGGTATGCATAGTCTGGCCTTACAATCTTGGTCCTGCCTCAGCCTCCTGAGTGATGGCATTATAGGCTTGATACTCCATGCCTAGCTTATCATACATGTTATTAATATCTTAGCGATGTGTATTATCACAGCATGCCTGCATGTCCATATGCCCAGATATTTACACTTGTGGTTTGTTTCTTTCACACAGTGTGTCTCACTCTGTATGCCAGGCTGGTTAAAAACTTAAGATCCTCTCTTGAGTGCTGAGATACCGAGTCTGAGGCACATGGCCATCCATCAGTTCTGTTCTTAAAATATTTTCATTAATTCTTTGAGAATCTCATACAATGTATTTTGGGATGCTTTTTGGCTTTTACGAAACCAGACTTTTTGTTGTTTTTTTAAAGTGGAAAATTGCAACGTGTGAATGGATATATTCCAAGTCACATATTGAATTTCTATATGGCAATTTGAAAAAGTAGAGTATCTAAGTATATCCAAAAGGATAAATTTTCTGATTAAAATGTTGATGGCAAAAATGGTTTGCAAAACACATCATGGAGGATATCATGCAAACAAATAACATATAGAAAATACTATGTAATATCATGCATGAACTGTGTACCACTTTTAAAGTGTAATGCCATGATTTCATCTAGGTGTTAAGAACCATATCCAGTGTAGAAGGCACATTTGTCATGAAGCTTATGAATCCTATGTCTTTCAAAGCCCTGTACTTGAAACTTAATTTTTAAATTTTGTGTCCTTATTGTTAATTAAATGATAGTCTTTCCATAAAATGCTGTAGGCTTCAGACTTGAACGGTGTGTGGGGAAGAGAGAAAAATGAGAGGGGAGGGAAGAGAGAAGAGATGGAGGACAGAGAGGACAGTGGGAGAGGAAGAGGAGCCAGGAGAGGAGAACAAGGCACACGGTAGGTTAGATTTTATACAGATATACAGTACTCATGTGTGGTGGGGTTGAGGCAGGGTAAGGATAGTGGAGCTGCTTCAGGATTTTGATGAAATTCATTCCTCACTCTTAGCTCCAACTCCTCCCACATCCATCTCTTCATCCCTTTTCCAACTTCAACCCCTACCACTTTCTACACACATACACACACTCCCACCAGGTCCCATTTGCACCATTTACTGGGGTGTGGCCAAATTACCAGAGGCCACATACTTAAAAGAAAATTGACTTTCATTGCCCCTAGCAGCCGTCAGTAACTCTGTAAGCCCCTTCTCCCTCCATGGTGGAATGTTGACTGACTTTGATTTTGTGGAGGCAACCACAGTTGCTGCGAGCTCATTAGTGTAGCAGTCCTGTCATGTTCAGAAGAGCTTTTCACTTTCCAGCCCCAGTTCTCATCAAGGAATAGAATTACCAGAACACTGCCATACAACCAGAAAGTCACAAAGAACACACTGCTTGGGCTTCGTGTGGTTCTCCTAAGAACTGGAGTAGGGGCTGACTCTCTTGCCTGCAACTGGATTCCCTTCTCCTAGCTGGACTGACTGGTCAGGCCTCAGTGAGATAGCATTCACTTAGTCCTGCTAGGACTTGATGTTCCAGGGCAGGTGGGTGCCCGGGGGGGGGTCCTCTTCTCACAGGAGAAGTGGAAGGGATAGTGGGGGAGAGACTTATAAGGGTGGCACTGGGAGGAGAGGAGGAAGGAGGGAGGAGGCTGCTACCTGCATGTAGAAAGTGAATATATATATGAAAATACCAAACCAAAACTACAACCACACTGCCTTGCAGAAGGTAGTAAGTAGCACTGTTCCCTAATCACAATGCAAGTCTACAAAGCTAAGCTTCATCACTCTTCTTGCAGTATGTCAAGTTGACCAACCAATTTCAAAAGGCAGGACAAGAGACACAACTGGCGCTTTTGACAATATGAAACATGCAAAGCTTAGTTTACTCACAGGTTGGGGATGGAGCTCAGCAATGGAACACCTGTTTAGTGTGTTCAAGTTTTGGGGTCTTAAACTCCTAACTGTCCTGTCTCAGCTCCCAATAATACAGGCTTGATCCTTCCACATCCAGCTTATAGTTTCTGAGGACAGTGCAGTTGGGAAACAAACCCTAGGCATCTCTCAATACACAGCGCCCCCTCCCCACAACCCCCTAACATTCCATATAGAAAATAAGCTGGTCGGAATCGGATTTGTTTGTGATGGTGTGGTGTTGAGCATCAAATCTATGAGCTCACATGTGGTATGTGTGTTCTTCTACTAAGCTACACCCCTAGACCCTGGCCAGTAGTTGAAGGCAAATCACAATATGGGTAATACAGTCCTCAGGAATGTCACTACAAAAATGAGCACCACAGAAAACGACCAGTGTGGTAAGCAAATATTTGAAATAACTATTTCAGAATAAGCCATTTAAAAGACAACCCACGGAAAATGGAAGGAATAAAAATATTTATATATACTCTTGGGGAGTGTGTGTCTCAATATTATAGCCCAGGTCGTCTTGAACTCACAATTCTCTTTCTTGCCTTAGCTTCTTTAAGGGCTGGGATACCATGTTCTCCCTATGCATTATCTGTAAGATGTGGTATAGCTTAACTAAACAGTTGGTGTCCTTATGGACACATTCTGGCTAATAAATGGTTTACAACAGTGAAGGAGAGGAAGAATATGCAAATTCATTTGTGTGTGTATGTAAAAAGACTTAAGAGCTATGTATTTCAAGCGTTTTATTTATATTGTAATTTAGGAAAGCTTAAAAAGTCTAATACCTATTGAGGGAATTCAACATTGGGTATTCAATATTTAAGATGCCATGAGCACAATGTGTTTAGTGTATTTACAAATGAACTGATAGACTGAGAATTTTGGCAGGTGACCAATGAACAAATGGGGTATCATTACAGAATTGTTCTTTATGGTTGTAATTTTAACATATTAGACATATAGCAACCCCTATTTATTTAAAGCAAAGGTTATAATCCATCTGTGATTTCTCTGCAGAAGATGGGAAAGCTCAGTAGACTTCAGGCAAATGTGTTAGGGCCTCTGTGATTCTTTTACCTTTGAAAAACTAGTTATAAATGACACTTTAAAAAACAAAATTCCCAGCACTTGGGAGGCAGAGACAGGCGGATTTTTGAGTTCGAGGCCAGCCTGGTCTACAAAGTGAGTTCCAGGATAGCTAGGGCTCTACAGAGAAACCCTGTCTTAAAAAATCAAAAAAAAAAAAAAAAAAAAACCCAAAAAACCAAAATAAAAACCAAAATTACTCATTCTTTTATAAATAATGTTGAATGGAATGAAGCATTTGAGTTTCTATCATTTTCCAAGCTTTCTATAAAACTTATATATCCACACTTTGACCAAACTTTCAAGTCAGGGTTGATGGGTACCTAATAAGATACTCACTTCCAACCTAAAGCTACGGTATGCTCTAAAATAAGGGAAATATACCAACTAGCTCTTGCAATGTAGAAACATTGAGTGTTTAGAATCAGAGTTAGTTCACAGAAAAGATGAAGAATGTAGAGCTTGTTTTTAGTTTATTAATTTATTTTGCAGGAATCTTTGACTTTCTGAAAATGTACTGCTTGGAGGTACGGTGCATGCACGGCCTTTTAATATGCCTTTGTACAGTTTCTTCTCAAAATAATGTCCTTCACAACATACACAAAAATCTAAGAGACATGGTATGTACAAGATTTAAGTAATTTCTTGCTGCTTTAATGAAGAAACTGATCAATTCTTTTATAGTAGGGAAAGAAACATGGACAATGGGTGCTGTTATAAATAACTCAGAACTGTTGAGTCTCAAAGCAACTTGCCGTGGCCTTAGACACTCAGACTGACTCACCACTCAGTTACCTGTGAATGCCCAAGCCGTGCACAATTCTACTTGTACTAAGTATTTGGGGATGCAAATAATACAGAAAAAAAGTCTGGTGAATTTGAAACATCATCAGAATTAACTTTTACAACAGGGAAATACTGTTAATTCTTTCAACAAAGATACAGTAGTGCTGCAACACAGGCAGTGCCCAATCTGAAGTTTTAAAGTAACATTTCAACTGTCGTTTCCTGTTCTCTACAAATATACAGACACACACTGCAACATGGACTCATTCAAGGTCTAACAATAGTACAATAGTAAAATAATTCCATTTTTTTAATCTTAAAGGGACATCTTCACATTCCAGGATACATTATTGATATTTCTAAAAGACAGTTCTATGCCTCATATTCTTTCTCTTCATACTGTCAGAAATACATAAACAATTACTTTTTTAAAAGACTATATAAAATTGAGTTGCCACAGAGAGTTGGATATGAACCCCTAGATAATTGTGACAAACCAATGACAAAATTTAAGGAAACATTGATTTCTTTTATAATTAGAGAGTACTAAAATTGAGACCAGCTCCTTAAAAATTAAACTGCATATCACACTTCCCATTTCGCCCTGGGAAATAAACAAATTAGCAACACTTTCCTCCACCTCATTAACCTGCACTAAAACTACATATTTGTACACTGTATTTCTTTTGTTTCTTTAATATCCCCTGCCTCCACTTTTTCCCAAACTAGATCAGAATCAATCCAAACATTTTACAATCCTTAGAAGTTTGTGGCTCCTTTCTTTACACTTCAAGACCTCCAAAATTTAACGGGACAATGTTCTTTTAACAGAATGGCTAACATGCTTTCTAAAAACCCAGTTTACAAAAAGAGTGAAATGTAAAATGTAGAGTCAGGTCTGCCTTACCAAGTACAACAAACTAGCATTTTAAGAAAGCAAGCCTCTCACATGAGAATAAGAGTGCACTAATTGACCCAAAGGGCATGGACACCGCTGCAGCAGTATCCACCAAGTTCTACCCTACCACCACAAGCCACCTGCTTATGGATGCCCATCTGAGCAGGAGAACATTTCGGAAAACAGAAACAAAACCACCTGGACAGTTCAATGAATTCTTATTCAAACCGGTCATAGATAAGGAGCAGTCTATATATGGGTCTATATATGATACAGTCAAATGTACCAAGTTGGTCAGTGTCAAGTTGTTTTGTTCATTTTTAGGAACTGAATACAACTTACGTGGGCATTTAAAATGTGTGAACAACTAAAACTTAACATGTACAAAGCTTTCTTAAAGTCCCCCGATGTCTCATACCTAATTTCTATACCAAGCAAAAGATCTGGCGCCTCATTTTTCCTGGCAGGTGAAAGCAATGATTGACTAGATATATCATTGAAGGCCTGAAACCATACATTACTGTATGTCAAGAGCTTCTTGACCTCGGTGAGTTTTCATGCAATAGTTTTAATATCAACTACATGGTTTAATAAAGCATCAGACTTTTCACACATGCTCCTTTCGTGTCCAACGGACAAGTGCCATGCTGTTGGTATTTCAGCATCTGACTATGAATGCTTGTACACCTTTAGTTAGATATATCAGGTAGTGTATATGCTCCTCCTAACTTGTCTCATAACAGCAAGTGGAGTTGTCCATCTCTAAGGGAGACAAAAAACTACACAAAGGCAAGGGCACCTTAAAGAACAGTAGGACTGCTAGACTGCTTCTGGGGATTGACGAGAAACCCATGTTACAAGGCTTTCACCCATTCCAAGTCCATGGGTTTGCACCTGTCTGTTTCCCCACCATTGTGATTTTCACAGCTTTGCCGCAGTTGTATGAGAGATAATTATATAATCATGCTCTTCTTGAGACAAATGGATGTATTTGGGGCATTCTCCACATATGAAGGCTAGATGCGATGTAGAAGATTATGACCGATAGAAAACTACAATGAGCTATGCCTTTGGTTTCAATATGCTATTGAGTGCAGCTTGTTTTTCCAGGTCTGGCAGAGATTACTCTAAATGAGAATACAGTGACAGTACAAAGTGGCTGTGTATACAGGAGTTGGGGACAGACCTAGTATTCCTAAGGTTATGACCTCTGGTGAAATTCTTCAGGATGGAGAAACCTAGAAACTTTATTGCTGTCTATGTTCACTAAAATGGGGAGAAATTCCAAAATTCAATTCTGAGCCAAGAAGGAAATTTAAGGCAAAGAACCTAGTTAAATATACTATTATTAATTTTCTCATGATACATCACAGCAAGTGGCCTGATTTATTATCTTTTTCAGTGTATCCATGCCTGCATTGTTTCATAAGTAGTGCTTAGTATTCCCTGAACTGCTGAAATTCAGTATGATCTGTCTATTCAACTAAAAAAAAATTCAAACTCCCTGTATACATCATTGTTTTGACAGTAGTTTTTTCTTTTCAACCTATAGCACCTTGTTAATGCCAGGCTACCATGCTTCCACTGCGCTGTACCCCCAGCCCAGTTGTATTTCTTAAGTAGTCTTGTCTCACTCCTTCATTAATGCAACTTTATGATGTTGGCAAACTTCACTTTCCCTCTCATTAGCTAGTTAACACATGTGCAAATAAATAGCTCATATGGATTTTTTTTTTCAGCTAAATTAGGACTACGGCACAAAGTATTTTCTGTGCTGTAAACATCATGTATTCATTACAAACCAGAAAGGGGGGGGGCTATATACTGCAAGCATTTCTTAAGAATCACAACTGAGCTTAGAATTTCCAATGGTTTTGGAATGGACTTGCATTTGGCATACATTCAGTGTGCTACTGGCAAAGCACGGTTTTATAACCGAGAATGAAATTTTATAAAACCATACTTCATTACTTTCAAAATCAATAACCTAAGAAAATATACAATAATTTATGTGGCATAAGTAGGTCTTAGTTACCAGTGTCAATGCAGCTTGATGAACCATTGTTCAAGCAAAAGAGATAATACTACCTCTGATTGTACTTCCTCACAAAGGGCATGATATGCCCAATTCCTGACTACTACAAATCACATTTTAAAGTATCCTGTTTGTGTATGAATGTGTGTTTGAAATTACCCCTGAAAAAAGCAGCAATTACAGATAAACTCATTATTTTGCAAAAAAGAAAATAAAGCATATCCTGGGTGCTTTTTCCTGTCCATCTCTTCACAGGAAGCAGCAGGAACAGGCACAGGGAGCCTTGGTTTCCAGAGAGCTGTGACCAAGTAAGTCTGCTCTGGAATTCACAGTTTGTCTGCATAAACTGTAACATGTCCTACCACAATCCAAAGTTTACCTTTAGAAATGAAGAGCCACTCAGCAGTAACTGTAACAATTGGGATTCCACAGAAGTGCCCTTAACATCTTTTTGTACATTCTTGCAGGAGTGAATTCAAGTATCCCCTTCTACTCTTACTCTGTAAAGAGTTAAGAAAGGAAAAAAGAAAGACCTCCCCATTTTTCTTCTCGTGAGCCAGTGGTCAGGGTGCCATTTCCCCCCTCCCCCTGTGCAATCAAGAAATGAAAAGGCTGGGCAGATGAACACAATCCCAAAGTTTCCTTTTCTTTCCGCGAGTGCTCAAAGTTTCACTCTCAACCTGGTATCAACTCTTCTGAATTCAAGTGTACCGTGGCATCTCACACTGCTCACAGCGATTCAGTGCAGGGTGGTTGAGAAAGGTACAGCTGTCACAATTCCACGGAGCCCCTTCATAATCCTCATCTCGGGGTTGTGTCCGAAGATTCTGTTTGCAGCCACTTAAATGTTCTGAGGAAAGAGGGGATTTAAGAGAAAGGACGCTAGATCAAGCTGTTTGTCCAGGCAAAACCCAAACTGACCAAAACTGAGATGACAAACTACAACAAAACAAAAGGAAGCACTTCCTATCTTACTCACTGAGTAAGCTAATTAGTAACCACACCACTGGAAAACCATAGCTGTACAGAAGTTAGATACAGGCTCCACTTTGTTCTAAACACATTGGTTTTTGTGCTCTAAGAAGAGGATCTGGAGAAGTCCAGAACAGATGGCCTTTCTAGTTTATTACCCATAAAGATTAGATAATTAAGCTATATTCCAGCCAAATAGGGGGGAAGCATTGAGAAACATGTGACAGCATAGTCAGAGAACTCTCTCTCTCTTTGACTTTCTTCTCTGCAAGTACTGACCATAGACTAGTAAATGGAGATCTTCTTCCATAGGACATTTGCTTCCAGGAATACACGTCTGTTTTATATTAATGCTTCATCAATGGCAGGTAAAATTCAAGACAAAGTTGTTCCCAGAAGAGTGAAAAAAGAAGACTCTACAGCTATTTATAAAGCTAAGAGTCATTCTATATACATGATTCTTTTGTTCTCAGAATTATTCTCCCTTGCCAAAAAAAGTTGTGCATATACTGCTTTTTGAAAAATGCCTGGGCTGGAGAGATGGCTCAGCGGTTAAGAGCAGTGACTGCTCTTCCAAAGGTCCTGAGTTCAATTCCCAGCAACCACATGATGGCTCACAACCATCTGTAGTGGGATTTGATGTCCTCTTCTGGTGTGTCTGAAGACAGCTACAGTGTACTCACATTCATTAAATAAATAAATAAATAAATAAATAAATGCATGCATGCATGCATGCCTATACCTGTCAATATCAAAACCCAGTTTACAAAAAGTGAAATGTAAAATGTAGAGTCAGGTCTGTGTTACCAGGTACATCAAACAAGCAGTTTAAGAAAGCAAGCCTCTTACATGAAAATAAGAACTCAAAACCCATATTCTTGCAAGTCTTAATTCTCTCTGGCCTTATGCTTAAAAGGACTGTACTCCTAGAATTCATCTAGCAATTGTGCTTTGTTGGAAGAGTCCCTATTCAGAAGGCAGCTCACTGGGTAGAAGGGTTTCCAGTGTTCTCTAGGTGGGTTCCTGTGACCACTAATAGGAACTGGACATGTTTCAGTTGCCACCTTTAGCTGCCTTACTGGAATACACTACTGCTATAGAGTACTTTTATAGACAAACTCCAAAATTCACAATTTTACCCTTAGGATAGTTGACTTTTTATCTCACAAATAATAACAGAGTGAAAAAGGTTAACAAATCAAAGTTGTTAGTTGTTACATTCTTATGTCAATTCCTAATGTAGTTTGTAGAAAAAAGGTTTCAAAATGATGTAAATAACTAAAAAGCCTCATTGAACTTCATAAACTCAGTCTATCTGCTGATTCTTATTGGTGACTCTCTTCCCTGTTAAGTATCATGCTAACTTAATTTGAAATCATGAATCACTATGAGGTAACTAACCAAAAAAATTTATGAGTATAAAAATCTATCCAAGTCATTTCAAAGCACTATTTTAGAATGTTTACTTTGATTTGCATGAACAATCTTCTTTATAGCATACTTAAAAGCAATTTGTAGACTACCTTGTAGAAAATATTTATTAAAAAAGGAATCTTTCTATCCCGATCAAAGGGCGTGTAAGAAACGCACCATTTTGTAGCACATGCACTAAAAACCGTATAAAGGTCTGAAAAAAAAATAGCAAATACAAAGGGTTTCAATGGTAAATGAAAAATGATACAAGGTACTTCCATGCGTCTTGTTTCTTCTTATGTTACCTTTTCATTTGCAAATTAAGGGTGATTTAACACTTATTATATGTACTATAAAAGTAATCTAATATAACATATATCAATATTTTTAGAGACTTGTTTTCAATTGGATGGCAGCAGGCAAAGCTGAAGAAGCATTAGACATTTGTGTGAGAAGCTTTATCAAATCCAGAACTTGTAACTCATTTGAAAGTTATTTTGCTTTGCTTTCTATATACTATTACTAGAGTGCTGGCCTGTCCAATAAGGTTTTCAGATGTGGCTACTGAATATGAGAAATGTGGCTCTATCCAAATCAAGGTGTGCAGATAAAGCATGCAGAAATTAAGAAAAATATCTTTTAAAACAATTTTAGCCAGCACCAAAGATCTACTAAATATTTAGCATTATGCACATGAACTGTAATTTTCAAAGGTAAACCTGAAGGCATGTTCTAGTTATGATAACTTGTATAGTTTAATACACTCCAGAGACACAGGTACAAACCATCTGCAGCTGCTGCCTGGGATTCATGGATATCTGTCGGGGCTTTGGAAGTCACACTAATTCTCCGGGCTTTTCTCTCAATTGCACAGGAGTCTGAGGAGTCTGCAGAAGAAAAGGCAAAAGTACTGAGAGGGACGAGATCATTTTTCAGGAAGAGTGGGTGCACAAGGACTGTTCCTGCTGCTCACTCAGCTGAGAGAATTTACCTTTCCTGCCTTCATATGACCTTTCATTTGACTCTGAGGTTAAATGCTTCCTTACAAGCTACACGAAACATTTGTCCCAAATACTAAGTCACGGCAGAAAAAAAATACTTGGAATAAAAACTCAGTGACAGCAACTAAATGGAAATAAGAAAGCAAAGTGGACTTCAGTTCTGATTAAACCACTCAGTAAAAATGTATGGCCTAAAAATAAACTATACATAGAAGTTGTCTGCCTGGGTTATGTGGGAACCTGTCTCAAAGGACCAAAAGATAAAAATAAAAAGAAGATGAAGAAAGAAAGAAAAAAGAAAGAAGATGGAAGAAATAAGAAGGAAGAATAAAGAAGGAAGAAAAGGAAGAGAATGAAGGAGGAAGGAAAGAAAAAGACAACAGAGACAACATTGATGACAACAGTAGTACATTGTTGTAATTCCAGCATTTAGGAGGCAGAGAACACACTGGAATGCATGGAAAACATTACTTCTTGAAAAATGGAAGCAACTCAAAATAATACAATGTAGTGACAAACATGGGTTCCCAACTCATTTCAGGGATTTCAACTTCAAGCTAGACTACTGTTCCTATATTTTATGAATTTACAGTGTATTAGAGAGCAACCCTTGTAGCAGTAACAACGACAACTAGCATACTACATATTGTTTGCCTTTAAGCGCAAAAGAAAGACCTTGCATTTTCTATCAGTCCTGATTCTGTATGTAATCCCTCAGTAAAATCTACCTTTAGAAAGCACTGCTCCAGAATTCTAAGAATGGTGGTTAAGCACTCAGCTGGAATTCTATTAGCAGAATAAGTAAGAGCAAAGTAAATGTTTCCTTAGGCTGCGAAGAAAATGGTCAAGTTCTGTCTTAGACTTGAAAGGCACATGCCTTCACTTCACTGACTCACACAAACATCTTGGAAAGCACACAGGCCAGGATTTGAACAGATCACTTCTCTGTGGTACAGATTACATCTGAAGATGGTGAGCTAGGCCACCGCTCAGGTCCTGACACCCAGGCCGTTCACTGTTCTCACACTGAGGGGACAGGGAGACTGCTGGGTTACCTGAAGACCTGCGTTGCTTATTAAGTGCACATGCCGGTCTCAGAGGTTTCTGCTGCCTCTTCCTCTGTCCTCTAACTCTCTTGCACACTCATTACTCAGATAATACGATAGAATCTACTTAGATTTCCAGCATATAAGCAGTTTAGTGTTTTATTTTTAAGCAAACAGTATTGTAAGCCAATTTTCACTAATTTTAGAAGTGTTTTCAGAAAAATGGTGCTGGGTGTGGTGGTGCACATCTGTAAACCTAGTAGCTAGCATACAGTTTATAGGGCCATCTTCAAAATGGAATGAAGGGCTTAACAGAAAATATATCTGACTTCAAATTGAAAACCTTTTTACTAATCTGTGATTGAAGGCTTAAAATTACTTGGCAAATAATAGTACCATTTTACACTCTCATCAATAATATGCAAGTTATACTTTAAGCTTATCTCAGCTAAATTTTTAAAGTAGAAACTTATTCATAAAAATAGATAGGACTTTACATTTAAGAGTATAAATTCCTTGGGGTGGGAATATATATGATAGTAGGTGGCCTACTATTAGCCACCATCAGAATTAGTGAGCTCCATTTGCAGTAAATTAGCTGAGGAGCAGAGTCCTCTACATGCATTTGTCAGTTTTTCTTTCATAGAAATGGGTTCATAGTATCTTTATGGGTAAGGTTTTGGAATCAGGTTCTGCTAGCTTCAGATAAAATCCAACAATGAACTCTAAGATAAAGTGGGCTTTGGAAACAAAGGTCTATTAACATTAGCAAACAAACTACTTTGCTGGAGAATGTAGCAAACAGGGGCAGGGGAGTTAGGATTCATTTGGAAGATTAGAGAAACAAATGTGAAGTAGTCTTCCCTTTTCTTATTCTTTAAAAATTATGTTCAAAATTGTTTCCTACCCTTTTAAAATGTTTAGAAGAATTCGCTGACGAGTAGATGTTGTTCTGAAACTATGTTTGTGGGACTTTTTTTTAAAAAACAATGTACTCAGTTTTAATATAATATGAACACAGCTATTAACATTTCCTATTTCACCTATTTCAAATATCTGGCCTTTTATACTTTCATTTTTCAAGAAATGTGTTTATCTAGGCTGCACAGTTCACTGGCCTAAAGATATTAATCACATTCCTTCATTACCATTTTTAATGGACAACCCATCTTTTATTTCTATTCATGGTATCTTGCATTTTTTTCCAGTCTGTAGATCAGTCTACCTAGAAGCTTACTAATTTTGTTTCATTTTCTCTATGTTGTTTGTTATAAAATTCCACCACCAAAACCAAACATCAAATTTCCTTCAAAGCACGTAACAATTAAGGGCCAGAAAGTCTCAGTTGAGGATCTTCTTAGTACATCTAAAGCCCTAGCCTCATTCCTAGTACCAAGACAATAGTTCATTGTCCTTGAACATGGAAAGTGATGGCTTTGTATCTAGCTCCTTGGAGATGACACTATTCAAGAAATTTCAAAATTTTACATGTGTGGACTGCTCGGGTTTTTGGTTATTTCTGATTAATTTAGTCAATTCTTCTACGCCAGCCCTTGAATTATTTAACTGTAGCTCATTTGCTAGGCTATCTGTAAGAAAAATCACCTTAGAGATACTGAGGCAAAATCAAGTTTAAAGATGCATATTTTATGAACCTAAAAGGCTAAAGTGATCAATGATATATAATCCAGGGGCTTTCAGCTTGAAACTACATCTAACGTTACCACGGTGCCAAATTTAGTACTTGGCAGTCATCCACTAAAATTCGTTTTGGGTCACTTTTAGAAATCACTACATTATTTCAAATGTAGGTCAGATGAAACATCCACAGTAGTATAAAACAATAAATAGACCAGCTCCTAAGCTGCCATCTATAAATGAACTAGAATTTATACACTACTATTCAATATGTCTTTATAACCAAACTGTCTTAATGCAAAAGGATTAAAATATGAACTTCAAACGTGAGTTGTATATTGAGAATATAAAACAATAAGGCCTGTAAGAATATGGCAGAAAAGGAGTGATCAATCTACATCCAATCACTTACTGTAAGATACTGAAAACAACTTGGGACTGGTTTTGTTCTTGATGAGAAAATGCTCATGTCCCTATCACTCAAGTTCACACTGTTTATCAAGCAGCAGAAGAATTCTTATATACAAAGTCTACTGAGGATTTTTCAAGATCCTCATTGTTCTAGAACAATTTTCTTTCAGGAGTATAGTTTTTATTATGTTAAAGAAATCATCATTATGTCTTACAGCAATTCTAACATTACTTTTAGTGTTTAGTAAAAAATTAAAGTTTGGGGACTATTTTACTATTGTCACATTAATATAGATAACTTTTTTTGAGGACCATATTCTAGTGAATAGTTCAAACAGAAACTTCTTCAGAAATCTATTCAACTTCTACAGTATTCGTGCTATGACCTCTACTCACCTTTTTTAGATGGCTTTGGTGGTACAACTGGGCCAGGTTCTATGTGGTCATAAAAATTATTCATGGCTTTCGGATCAAAGTTTCCTACAAAGAAAAGAAGAAACCACAGGTATTTAGGAGTTATTCTTTTGTTATTTGATCTTTTAAAAAGAAAATACATTGATGAAACGTAGGAAAAGAACATGTTTTCTAGGGTTTCAAATGTCATTATACTATCCTCTTTTCTTTACAGTTAGGAGAAAAGATACAAGCAGACTAGTACAACATTGTTTATCTATAATATATTACCTAAAGGAATATTTCTAATTGTAAGGCTAGCATCCATAAGCAAGATTCAGTATATGGAAAACAAGGAATGGTGGACCTGTTTGATCTAATGAAAAAACAACATGAAAAAAAGAGTGTGACACTTCTTTTCATAATTTATCATAAAGCCATCTAAGGAAGAAGCCAAATATATATGTTATATATGTTATCAATGATGATATTGTGCAAATTTTGGAGTAAACAAGCCTGGAGAATTGCTGATACAGTATTTTCTCTGGATCTGCTCACTCTCTGGCTTAATATGTCTATATCAGTGATATACCCTGTGACTCCTTCAAGGTCAGATTGCATTAGGTGCCGGTTCTGATTCTCACCTTCACTCCTGGACTCTGCCTACTATACCCAAATCTGCCTGAGCTTGGATACAGAGGATGTTGTACCATACTGAGTTTCCTGTTTTAAAGTATTGTTTTTACCCCCAATGAAAATTTTCCTTACTACAAATCAAATATTAAGCTGCTTTTCATCAGGTCATGCAATGATTTATTTGCATCTACTTGAAAGTACATCCCCTACTGCCAACAACCAGTTTAGAAAGAGAATATAATATTTGGACACCTTAAGCATTTCTAAATCTTAAGTATAAAAAGACCCCATTTGGTCAATTCATACCAAAACCACAGCTCCTTCCTTAAAAAACCTTAATTGGTACTATTATCCAAAGTTTCTTCCACTTGAATAGGCTATTTTAAAGAGAATTTTTAAAAATTCGTATAGTTCCTGAAAGACACAGTGCTACTTGGCATATTAACTGCTTGCTGCACATATTATTTCGTCAGGCACTACTTACAGAGTTCATGCTTCAATCATCCTAATCAAATGTTATTGATTTTTACTTTACTTCAGAAACCATATCAGTTTTTTAAAAAGTTGATGCAATCATATAGTAGCAGTGGTTGATATACCCTGTGTATCATGCATAGTGATTCTTTCACTACTAGCATAAAGCTAGTAGGCTACATAAGAGTAATGAGGCTTTTGAAAAGGAGAACCTGGCTTGATAGCTCAACTTTCATGTTTAGATGGTTACGCATCTTTAGTTCAACTGTTTGACACTGTTATTATATGTTACTCTTAAAGTACCATAGAAGCTCTCTTAGCTGCCATAATTAAGAACACTAAAGTTTGGGAGTAGGTGGATTCAAAGAAAGGTTTGTTAAGTAAAATTACACATCACCTTTAATGTAACATAAATATAGCAGCATTTTTCTATTTTTCTTATGGAAGTGTTGGAGAGTGAAATCCCCAGAGATCGTATATGCTATGCAAACATTCTATCAGTGCACTGCATCTTCAAGGATACTCCATATTGTCTTACACAAACCAAGCTAATGATAACCTAAAGCCAAGTGTCAGCAAGCTTTCTGCCAAAGAGCAGATAGTAAATGAGGTTTTGTAGACTTGCAATACAATCTAAGTATTCAACTCTGTCCTTGAAACACAAAGAAGCCACAGACAGTAGGTAAACAAATAGGCATGTGTGTTTCAGTAAAACTTTTATTTATAAAAGCAGGCAGTAGGGCCCTAGTTTGCTGAGCCTTAATTTATAATTTTGCGTTTTGGTGTCTTCCGAATGCAGCATGTGATATACTAAGGACACTTTCTTACAAAGTCTTCCCCTTTCTACGTGTTTTCATTCAAATCTAATTATGGTTCCTATCATTTTATGCTTGACTCTATATAAAAGCCAAAGACAGTTTTTAAAAGAGAAGCATTCTCATGAATTCTTTTTAGTTATGAAATATTAACTGCAGAAGCATAGCTAACTAGCATATGCAGCACATGTAATCAATGGGAGCGGCAGTACACGGGAAAGCAAGTCCTTGTAATTTGATGAGCTGGCTAATTGAAAGATAAGAGAGCTTTTACTGTAACATAGAGAACTTCTTTTAAAACCAAGAACTCAGATATCCTACTCTGGGCTCCCTTTCTGTCACAGTATTTTCAAAGACTATCATATAATATAAACTATGTCTTAGAAGTAATAATACATATCAATTTATGAAACACATTCCATGACAAAACTGCAATGTAACAATATAAAACAATGAGGATAAATGATGAAACTGCCAAAGTAACATTATTTTTTGACACCTTGATCCATGAAGTGTGGGAATGAATCTCTTTAAAGCCATTCTTAACAATAGTTATATAAAACCTGTCCTTAAATCTATGAACCAAAAAGTATTGCCATCTAAGTAATTTAAAATACCACACTATGACTTATGGTTTACCAAATAATCAAGTCTATACCTCTAGATTGAAGGAGGTCAACTTCTTTCAGTGTACAGTCAACATTTATCTGGAGTTGTCTGTTCATGCTTCTCAATCTTGTCATTTCCTCAGGCTAGTAAGAAAGCACCCAAAATAGCAATTGTGGGAAAGTCATTATCAAGCCCAACATTTAAGAACTGTCTTTCATGTTAATTGATCTGATGGGGTGTAACTAAGATTCCAGCCTTGTCTATAAGAGAGCATGTCTGTGTATGCTTTTGAAGTTAAAACTACACGGAGGACATCGATGTGGCCACATAGTAACCAACAACATGTATGGTGGCCAGGTACAAACTGAATTCTGTTCTATCATAACAGCTACATTCACTGTAATAGCAGGGCACAGAAAATACCTTATTTATGTTTTTGTGGTAAGAGAAAGTGCAATAAACAACCTTTGAAATTAGCACTGTTCATGATTTTAGTCTTTTCTAACGTGGTAAGTTAGTGCTTACTTATCTTTGGGTACCAGGTTTACCAGAATTCTCTCACTCCTTCTGCTAAAAGGAGCTTTAAGGTAGGTAGTATTGCATGGATTTACTGATGAGAAAACATCAGAGAGGTTAAGTTTCCTAAGGGTATAAAGCTTGTAAGTGGTAGAGCCAGAACTTATACAAATTCATTATATAAATTTATACAGAGATATTTCTTTTTCTAGATCAAAAGAAACACTTTAACACAGAGAAATAGCAGGCATCACCACACTCCCGTTTCTTCTACGTTAGTCTGTCCAGCCCGTTCCAACCCTTTTTCTTATGGGTCTTTAATTCCCGCACCATTCTTAATTTCTTTACAGTTTCTGTGCCTGGACTCTAATGGTATGGATACTGAAGTGTTTCCCACATAGCCCAGGTATTTGCTTAATTACTAGGGTACTTTCAACTACACAAAGTAAAATGTTAAATTACCTACTAACAGAGAGATAGGGGGAATGAGGGAGATAGAAGGAGGGAGAGAGGGAGAGGGAGAGAGAGAAAGAGAGAGGGAGAGAAAGGCAGAGACAAAGAGAGAGACTGAGAAAGATTGGTTCTGTTAACATGTATTCTGCCAAAGGCTAAACAGGTTAACGGGGCACTAAACAAGAGCAGATAGGATGCCTTAAGCTGTTGGGAGATTCTGACAGAATAAATGGCAATGTCCAGAAACAAGAAGGGACAAAAAAGTTCAACACAGTGATGTAAAAAGGCGTAAGAGCAATTTCTGCATATTATTTGTACATGACCTACTTATTTAAGAGCATTTGAAGACTGTTAATTTTACATGTGTTTTGTGTCCAGTTATCTCATGACCTTACAGATAACTATCATTATTTAGTCTCAAATATTTTGGAGAAAAAATATCAAACTGCATTTTAACTTAAAAAAAAAAAAAAAGAAAGAAAGAAAAAGCTCTAGGCCCTCAGAATGCTAGTGGATCAGCAACAAGAAGCATCTGGGAACATTTAGTATGAACTGCTCTTCTTTCTTCATTCCTGTGGCCAAAGTGTGTGATGTTAATGTGTAAACTGCTTGCCAAGTGATATTAAAACACATGCCTGAGCATCAACATGGATGATTTCCTCCTCCTAGGAACATATAAGCGACCCCTACTTTGTGAGTTCAGTACATAGGGACTTATCCGTCCTATATGTTTTGCAACAGAAAGAGAGGAGTTTTAGCCACAGTAGCCCCAAATAGTGATGCTTTGTAACTAAGCATGGAAATATTAATAATACATGTTATACTCAAGCGAGCGGGAGGTGAGTAGCTGTTTCTGAGTCAGGGCATTTATCAAAAGTATACCGTGTTTGCACAGAAGATTGGTATTCACGATAATTTATAATCTAGACTTATATGTAGGCCAATAGAATGCTTGTAGCTGACATTCCTAAATAATAGTTTTTATGCTATTTTGAAGAGGTAGTAGAAATCCCTTAAGTCAACTATTTTTGAAACTTTAAAAACTAGTCTTATAGACACCAATATTGAAGACCACTGTTGGTTCTTGGTGCCTTGGCCCCAATTATATATGTAGGACACAAAGCAGTGCAGTAGCCCCAAAACTCAATTAGAACAGGATGGATTTGGATAAATAACTAACTTGGGGGAGGGCGGCTTTCTCCATACTAAAATCTTATTTATCTTTCAAGGTAAACTTTAAAACTCTGTCTCCTCTATGAATATTATTAGCAAAAGGTTAACATTTCTTTCTCATATTCACGCCACTTTGAGAGATGACATATTAGGAAAGATTTCATAAAATGTGATAAACAGCAAGCTAAAGAAAAATTACACTATGAAAATACTTTTGCTATCATTTGACAAACATTTCATGGCTCCTCAAAATTCAGCAACTATACATATAGCTGGGCAGAAATGCACATTCTAGTCTCATTAACCAAGCATTTCTCTCCTATTTTTATGTAAAACTTGGTAAGAACTTTCTCGGAAATCTTAAGTAGCAATGCATGCATGTAAGGAAAAGTGTCACTTCTCTGTTATTCCTATATACTTGCTGGGTACTTAATGACACCCGAGGCACACTACATACATTGCTTCCTTATGTGGGCAATATTATAACACAGCTATAGCACCTCCATTTAATGAGAAGTCAATATAGCTAGTAAGTATCAGAGGTATTCTGATCCCAAATCCCATATGGGTATTCCTTCAAATGAGACTCAATTAACAACGTAGAAATTCTGACTAGATTATTTGTTTTTTTTTCTTTTTCATTTCTTTTCTACCAAGTTAGTTATAAATATGTTAGCTTATTGCTATCTTAAAACAAATTGGTTTTATAAAATGCTTCAGATTTGTGTTATCTATTTCAAGCAAAAAATTTCAGCATTTTTATTACCAAGTTAGTTTATAAAGATTCTTGCTATTTTTGGATATTGTATAAATTGCTTAACATGCCTTATATAGTTCTAAAGAAAACCCTTACCATGGGTATTCCACCATATATATTTTAGAGATGAGAAAATATGCCATAATCAAGGCTATGACTAACACAAGAAGTGGAAGCAATATTCAAACTTGTGCATGCAAACCCACTGGCTGACTTAACCTTCATGGCCACAGTAGCCACCACCCCCTCAGCCATGTCCTACTGTCCTAAGCGTGCAGTCTAAAGATAAGGCATTGAAAGACACTCTAATTTGTCTAGGTGAGGGATGGCTACACTTGGTTTATTAAACTATATTTTCTATTTCATTTTTAATTTTTAAGTTATAAACCATAAACTACAGTCATAGGAAGGTCTACCAACTTTTCCTTTTTTAAAGAAAACAATGACTCAGCAAAAAAACCTCCAAACTTCAAAAACTGTGGGTGCTTGTATTTGAAACACTAATTAATACCACACCAGACAGTTTTGTACTTCTAATTAAAACTAAGGTTTATTTAGCAGGTGCTATAATGGGCCTGGTGTTTCAAAACAAAGCCTTGACAAAAAAACCAAACCACTACTGATACTTAAATGATCACAAGTTGCCTAACTACCCTTTGCTAACTTCCGTCAATGGAGGAATCAATGAAGATTTTAAAGAGAAAATCAGAAAAGATACTTAATTCCATTAACATCCCTGTTTGATTTAACTTTGTAATTTTTTCAGTGCTTTATGTAATTAAAGTTCTCCTTTTTAACAATACCTAAACTGAGGAATATAGTCAATAGCAGAAAAAGTCATTTATCTATCGAATATTCCTCTTTCTCAAGAATCTTCTTCCTCCCAATATTTCAATTGGTTCCCTGTAACAGCAGAATAAAGCTCAAGCACCTTGACACAGTATTCGAGGTCTACACAGCACTCTCTTTTTGCTCATTAACCTCTATAAACTCATTAGAAATTTCAGGCCTAAGCACTGAAGCTTTCCTTACTGTGTCTTGAAAGTAAGTGTGTGTGGGATTGCAGCCTTAATTACCTTATATTCTGTCCCCTTCAAAAATAACTTCCCCTTTCCTTTCTGTCTATAATGTAGGACGAAGTCTCCAAGAAAGTAGCTGCAGCCATCCTGAGCACAAGAAGCTTCACATACATGTTTAAGAGTCAGATCAGCTCAGGTTTAGAGAGGGAAAGAAAATGAAGACCCTTGAAAACAGACAGGATCTACACACTTGAAGCTTTGGAAGGTCATTTCAGGATGATGTAAGAAAGTGGAGATGTGTACTGAGTAGATTCATAAACCAGTTACTGGACAAGTCCCTTCATTACCTATGAGCAAACAGAGCAATTGCCACCGAAGTCTACTTCTTTTCACGGGCAGATAAGTACTAAGCACCTAATATAGTATCATATTCATAAACACTGAATACATGAACACTGAATAGTGAAAAGATCAATTATATCACAGAAAAGGTTAATATCTCAAAGGAGATAGATTTAATGATTTTCAAAGTTATTCGACATTATTAGAATCAACTACATTAACCAATAGGCTAAAAACATAAAACCTCTTTACCAGAGTAGTTTCTTTTAAGATCATTAATGGTCCACATCTTAGTTTCTACAATTACACAATGAAAGTACAATGCCTTAAGAAATTCTACCACTAAAATACCAAAAATACTTTCTCAAAATTAGTAATTAACTTTTAGTAATTAACTTATTTAAACTCACTTTAAACAATTAGAAAAAACATACAGTCTATGCTTGGAAGAATAATTTATGAAGCCTTTTGTTATCATATATTCTTGCAATAAATGCTATATTCTAACTGCCAGTCTCTGAAAATAGCTATAACCCTGTGTAAGTGCAAATGTAAATAAAAAGCATTTAATCTGACAAGAACTGTTGAGAGCAAATCTCTTGCATTCATTACTTTTAAAAAAAAATTAGCCAGGACTAGGACTTGAAAGAAAAACAAATGGTTTTAACAGAGAATGTCCATATCTTTCTATCACTGTATATTGCAACAGATGACTTACCGTGGGAATTGCAGTGGTGCAGCTGACTCTTCTAAGACGTCTCTGCATCAGGTCATGTTCCATACTATTAACTTCAGCTTTCAATCGCTCTAGCTCCTCTTTTTCAAGTTTCAACTGCTTTGCTAACCTCTCCATTCTTGCTCGCTGATGTAACAGCAAAGCTACAGCATGACAGATAAAGTCATTGCAGAAAACAACACCAAACAAATTATAGGAGAACTTCTATATGCACTGTTAGTGAACAGAAGTCTCATCTGATCTGGGCATCAGCATTTACCTTAAGTCTTAGTAACGCTGTACCACATCATTTCTGCTTTAATTTAGCTTTAAACTGCCACCAAAATGGCATCATCTGTTCATACCTCTTGGTCTGTAACATTTAGTTTTCTTGAGAGCTTCTTTATCTATACTTGTGTATGTTAAAATGCTTAAGGACCAGTGAGATGGCTCAGCAGCATGCAGGCCTGAGTTCCATCTCTAAATTCCACAAGGTGGCAGGAGAGAACTGACTCCTGAGAATGGTACCTCTGACCTCCACATGTGTCACAGGAGGCCCACATTTGCATTCATATTCATAAACAAACACACACACACATACACACACACACACACACACACTAAATTAATAAATAAAGGCTTAACATAACGCATTCTGAATCATAATTATAATCAGTTCCATTCTCAAATATTGAAAGAATCCTAAACTCTCATATATTCTGGAACAATTTGAAAAAAATCTGAATAGACTTTATAAACTCTGATTTACCTAGACAATACAAATTATTTCATTAATTCTACTTCCTATAATATCACTTATAAATAACATTATATAAGACTCAAATTCTTTGATTTGACAAACCAGTCTAAGTTGTATGTATTCTTTTCACAATACTCATTATACTTATCTATATTTTTTGCCAATGAATGATATCTGCCAATAAAATCTTATTAGGTTACAAGATTACAATTATCATATTTGTAGTTTTGTATTTTAAAACAGCAAATAGATGACTCTGAAACAGTAATTTTACTCTTGGTAATACTACCAGTCAACATTTACTATATATTAAGCATTTAATTGAAACTAAATATGTTCATTTTATGTTCAATCATTTATCACACATGACTATAAATATGAAATTCCATCAATCTAAAGTTTACCTTGTGTATAGGCATAGTCATCTGATCCAGAACTAGAACTCCTTTGATACTTGTGGTTTCCCTTTTCTCCCCCAGAGCCTGGTATCACCGAAATGGGCTGAATAGGTTCTGGTGCTGCAGAGCGTTCTTCTTGGTCCACTAAATTTAAAAGGTTTTCAGTTGTTGCTCGGCCTACAGTAATTTTAAAAACTGTAGTTGGGTTTGGTATCACCCGAGGAGATGGTGATGGAGCACATGAAGGTCCAGTTGGCTGTGTATATGTAATATACACAGGATTAACACTAAAGGGAGGTTTCGGTTGACTAGAGATTCCTCTTGAAGGGGAACTTGAAGGTGGCGTGGTGGCTGTATACAGTGAGTGCTGGTTCCTTGGAGATGGTTGATTACTGATAGGTGATGGACTTCTAGTTATTGCTGTCCCAGGTCTTTGAGAAGGTTCAACTGTAATTTCTATCTTCTTCATGGAACCTTTGGGTAAGCTAGACGCTGCGTAAGGGAGATAGGCTACTGAATGACTTCCTGGTTTCTGATAACTAGGAGGTCCTTGTTGATATAGGTGGGGTGGAGTAGTTGAAGGACTAGGTGGCATAAACACATGAGAGCTTGGGTGACCCAGCTGAGGTGGTTGTACTTGATGCTGTGGAGAGCTAAAGGGGGAAGGACACTGAGAAGGAGGTGGTGAATGGTAAACTGACTGAGGAATCTGCTGTTGTTTGGGAGAATACTGAGAAGGTTGATAGTTCTGTTGATGTGAATAAACAGGTAAAGGGCGCTGGCTGTAATGAGGCACTGGGCCTTGTGGGGAGGACTGCCATGGAACATTCTGAGGAGTCTGTCTTCCTGATGAACTCTGAGATGTCTGTCTAATAAAAATAGAACCAGGAGATCCATAGAGATTGCTTGGAATTTGTGGAAGAATCTGTAAAGCTCTTGGTACAGTCTGCCCAGAAGGAAGGTTTTGGGACACTGTAACAGTGATCGGATTTGTACTGTACCGAGGTATGTGCATGTAGGACGGAGGTGGTGGCGGTGGCGAAGGGCCTTGCATAGCAGATGGATTCATTCCTGTTTGCATGGAAGATGGCTGCTGAGGTGGCTGGGAAGGCGGAGTAGCTGCACTTCTGTTCTGTTCATTCATAAAAAATGGATTATAGTTGGGAGTAGCAGCCACAACAGCTGGAGCTGAGTGTGGTTCCTGAACTAAACATACCAGCTGTTTGCCTGCTGTATGTTGAGGATCGATATGTCCATCACTTGAGCTATGTACCAGTGTTCGACCACCATTAAGGTGAGCTCCATCTCCTGGGTGGTAGCTACTAGGAGAATGGATACCCAGATTAATATGCAAAAGGCGATTTCTATTCATTCTATTGTCTTCTGGACTATGGTATTCCATATACAAGTATTTGCTGCTCTCCTGGGAAAGCACTCGACAACAGGCTTCTAGATTGTTGTTATTCTATGGGAGAAATGGAACAAACAACATTGGGAAAATTAACAAAGCTTAAGAATGGAAGTCAGTTACATAAATATTGTCATAGAATAAGTCGAGAGCAGTATTTTAACCATAAAACCCATCATGGTCATCTGTCCTACAGAAGGGATATTAAACAATCCAAAGAATAAGCATTTAGCTCACATTACTAGCTCTACCACTACTGCTACAGAAATGTAAGGCACCTACTAATGAACATTGTGACTCAACCCCAAGTTTTCTCATTCCAAATCCAGGACTCATTTTACACTTGTTGCAGCTCAACAACTTAAAATGTTGTGCTACTCTTGGATTCACCACAATTGCTGTAACATCCATCATTAATGTTTAACCTGATAAAAATGAAAATAACCATCCTTTAGTTTCAAAAAGCACCAAAATCACAAAATTAAAAAATATTCCTGAAGATTTTAAACAATAAAATGTCATAGTCTTTACCTTTCTTTCATCAAAATTTATCATCATATAATATTAATATGCATCATTAGCAAAGATTTAAACAAAGAAAAATGAACAGGCAAAATTTCATAGTTTGACTCATGTCTTCATGATTTTACCAGAGTTAATGAGAATTTAACAAGCAACCATATCCAGATTGCCTTAACGAAATTCACTATGCCAAGTTTGTACCAGCTAAACAGCGATTTAATATACTTCAAATAGCTTTTTAGTTATGCACAGATAGGAACTGCAATAGAAGTTTCAATGGACAGTAATCAAATGCTTAGTTTAAAAATATTTAAAACATTGTAAGTTTCCACTAAAATACAGAACTCTCATCTATTAGAGTAAAACACATATTATTCACTTCTTTTGAAATAATTAACAAATTTCTTAATGAACATGACTTTCTCTGTAACTCAAACATATATGTTATTATACGTAAGTTCATTTTCCATAAAAACGAAAGGAAATGTGACCCAAATAAGATATTAAACCTACCACAGGACATGCAATGAAGTGACAGTAGTGCTGAGACAAATTTAGAATTCATCTACAATCCCATTCCCATTTCCGGATGCAGAGAAAGAAGACTGGTAAGTAGCATGCTTCATAAGAGGCACTGAGCTAGTTAACCAGACAACCAATTCTAGGTTCCGGGTCCCAAGTCCCAGTGCTCTTTCTACACAGTAATTTCAAAGGAAAGAATGCGTTGTCAAAAGACATTACTAAAGTGGAGCTTTAGGAAGTTCATAAAAAACCAAACCCACAGTCAAGCAAACATTTGCAAAATGAAATCTAAGTAATTTGAGGAATTTGCTTCATGAAAAAAAAAATAGGTAACTTTATTTGCCTTATATAAAGTACTTGAGAAGTACTACAGAAAAAAGTACTAGTTGAAGAATTTAAGACTGCAAAATTTATTTTCTTGTCTTGCCTGAAAAATCATGCTGAGTAAGGGTGAGAAGCTACCAAATCTGGAATGCCTAGAGAGATGGCTCAGCAGGAAAGAACACTGGCTGCTCTTCCAGAGGACCCAGGTTCAATTCCAAGCACCCACATGGTGGTTTACAACTATTTAAGTCAGGTCCCAAGGATTCAAGGCTCTCCTCTGGCCTTTGTAGGCACCAGGTATGTACATGCTATAGATGCACATGTACAAAAATATTCATAAAGTAAAAATAATTTAAAAATAAAAATAAAGCAAATCTGGAGCCAAAGAAGTCAGGTAGACTGATAACTAGAATGGGTCAGTAACAGATACTGGAAAGAAAAAAATATATAAAAATAAACTATTTCAGAATTTCAACAAATGTATAAAATTGGGGAGAACATACTTTAGTATTTGATATTTTTGAGAATAACCCTGAAACCTTATTCTTTACATAACAAATCTGGAAGCCTAATAGTAACCTTACAAAAAGGATCCTAATACAAAGAATAAAGACTGTCAACATATTCACAGGCATGCCTTAAGCAAAAATATAAGAGTGAATTCTATACAGAAAAATGTAAACCACAAATACAGACTATTCAAGTATTATTGTTATAGAACTACTATAAAAGCAACACTACGGAGTTGACTCAAATGTCGTATTTGACTTGCTAAATGTTTTGACAACAAAAGAATAAACATGTCAAAGATATAATCAGAGTCCCAAGTTGTTTAGTTGGATACAAGGGTCGTAATTTCCTATGCAGAACTAGAAATTGAACCTAGGCTGCTACACATGTTCTACCACTAAGTTATAGCCCCTGCCATCTTTTCCATTTTTAAAGCAGTCTCATTAAGTTCCCCTGGCTGTCCTCTAACTTGTAACCCTTTTGTTTCATTCTCTCCAGAAGTGGGGATTACAGGCCTGGGTCATTGGCTTAGTAACAGGTAAAGCTATTAAAGAAGGTTATGTATGGGAACTGTATGGCTCAGTGAGTAAGCACATGGCTGAGTAAGCATGACAACCCGAGTTGAGATCCTAGTACCCGCACAACAAGCTGTGTGTGGCTATGTTGTGCCTATAACCCCTGTGCCAAAAGAAGCAGACAGGAGGATTGCTGAGGCATACTGACCATCAGCTTAGTTCCAGATTTAAAGAGAGACCTTGACTTAAAGGAATAAAGTGAAAAGTGATAGACTAGGGCAAATAATGTCCTTTTATGGCCTCTGCATATGCACATAGATACAATTTTTTTAAAAGATTTATTTTATGTATACGAATGAGTACACTGTCACTGTCTTCAGACACCAGAAGAGGGTATTAGATCCCATTACAGATGGTTGTGAGCCACCATGTTGTTGCTGGGAATTGAACTCAGGACCTCTGGAAGAGCAGTCAGTGCTGAGCCATCCCTTCAGTCACATACAAATTTTTTAAAGACATATATAAACACCTCTAAAAGAACTAAGGGAACAACGTATCACCTCTCAAAATGATGTAAATTAAGGAAAGATAGACCAGAGAGGATTTAAGGCCTGTGTTTCAGATGTAAACTACTAGGCTCATGTATGTCACTGTATACACAAACACTTCTTGGGTGGTAGGAATTGAAACAAAGTGTTGATACATAGCCCAAGCTAGCCACAATTTGCAGCACTCCTCCTGCCTCAACCTCCTGATCACAGGCATGTATCATCAAATAGAGCTTTAATGTAGGTACTTCCTAGAGACAGTAGGTAGTCAATGTCCACACTAATACTCTGTTAACATCAAAAAAAAAAAAAAAAAGTAAAAGATTTAGGACAGTGCTCACTGAGCTGAATTTTACATTTTATTCCCTTAGTTAAGTGGCCATGATAGTACAAATAATGAAAGGCCAATTGAGTTACAACCATGTTGGAGCTAGAAAGGGTCCTAAGATAGGTTAAAAAGTCAATTCTAGAGAATGGTTCCAACTAGAAGATTCAACTCTGGCTTGGTTTTACTATACTAGGAAGTAGCTTTATCTGAACCACAAACATA
The DNA here is from genome assembly GCA_028551405.1 of Uromys caudimaculatus. NCBI lineage: Eukaryota > Metazoa > Chordata > Mammalia > Rodentia > Muridae > Uromys > Uromys caudimaculatus. The sequence goes on along the minus strand of CM052722.1, from coordinate 36,173,240 downwards.
AATGGACTCAAAGAACTGTGATTAGGACTGGGCATATGTTATCAACCACATATAGCACAATAACTTTGGGCCAAAGCCTAGATTTAGTAAAGAATTTGTAAACAACGAAAATCCCTGGGTTGTCTGCTCTCTACTTGTAATTAACCTTCTCTGTACATAGATTTCTGTTGCATCCTCAGCTCCTCACACTGCAGTAAGGGAGTGTGAACATCAATGCATACTGTGTATCGCATACTGCTCCCCCTGTCAACCAAATAGGGATGTGTCACAATCTAAATCACTGAGATACCATGAAGGATGATACCAAGATAACTAATAGAGCAGTAATGTTCTTTTATCAGTTGTCTCGAGTAAAAATACAGTCTGTACTAAGAAATAGAAGATTTCAGTGTTGAGAACAAGACAAAGGGAATGTTTCTGGACAAAAGAAAGTAGTCTCACATTTATACCTAGTAAGGGCTTATGAACTAAAAATGAAGAGAGGGAGTAAGGAGTTTTTCTACAGAAGTTAATATGAGTTTGGGATTTAGAATGCAGCTCTAGGGCCTAGGGGTATAGTTCTGAGGTAGAGAGCTTCCTCAGAATGCATACCACCTAGGGCTTAATATCTAGGAACAAATCAAAAAAAAATTTAAACTCTAAGGATTCAAGGATTAATGGCAACCTGTTTAAAAATTATTCATTGAGAGGGGAATGTGCATGTGGAAGTCAAAGGAATTTGTGGAGATATGTGTTTTGTTTTGTTTTTTTTAATCATGTGGTTTTTCAGGCGTCAAAGTCACAATATCAGGTTGGGCAGCAAGAACCTTTACCCACTATTTCTTCTTGCTGGGGGGAATCTTTTTTCGTACATGTGCTTATTCTTCCCAATTTCAGAGGATTTTAAGTGGGTGAGATTATACCTTTTGTGGAATATTTAGCAATTCATAAAGACATTTTCCATTGTCAAAAACTGTAAAAATGCTATGGTTATACAGTGGGTAGGGCTCAGGGAAGATGATAAAGAGCTTACCAATCAGAGTTATCTGCCCCACAGTATCAACAACATTAAGTCTGAGAAATTCTATAAAACATGCACCACCACATGCAGTACTCAAACAAGTACTTTAACTCATGCCAATTCTAACAAGGAAAACTGTGCAGGAAACGTACCTGTAACATGCACTGAGATACCACACCCTCAGGAATTTCAGGAAAACGTTGTCGAAGATCATGGAGAACCTGAATATCAAGCTGTGGACTGTTTTGCGCCATGCCAGCGTCAATGTTGGTCAACTATCTCTTAGGAAATGGGTATTAACAGGCCTTCCAAAAGTAATAATCTTCCAAAAACTCTGTCATTTTCTTCTAAAATAAATAAAAGTTTGGTTAAGTCTTATTCCATATTTTACTTTACTCAGATACCATCAATTATTAAAATCAAGAAATGAAAATAATTATATCTGGGCTCAATGTTAGAAAACGGACACATTCAGTTTATTTCTTTTGATGTAAAATAGCCAACAAAATTAGAGTTAAAAAAAGCCAACAATGCATCATCCCACCACCTCTCCGCCCATCTTCATCAGACCTGCTGATCTGGAAGAATCCAGGTTAGATTCCATCTGCATCCATTCTCTCTGCCTACTGAGTCCTCTGGGGCACTCCAGCTGCCCTGAGCAGCCTGTAATCCCTACTGAACCCCCATTCTCCTGCCACGTCTCAGGCCACCATCATCATAACTGATTAGGAACTTTACAGAGGCCTGCCACACCAGGCCCCCTCCCAATACCTACTACAACAAGAACATCCAGGGACCAAAGCCATCCAGATGGCTAAAGGCCCTACAATCAACAAAAGGCAATATGACACCTTCAGAGCACAGCTACCCTACTACAGCAAGCCCTGGATATCTTAACACAACCAAAGCATAAGAAAATGACCTTAAATCCAATCTTATAAAGATGATAGAGGCCTTTAAAGAGGAAATGAATAAATCCCTTTAAGAAATACAGGAAAATACAATCAAACAGGTAGAAGCCTTTAATTAAAGAGGAAACAAATAAACCGATTAGATCAAAATAATACAGGAAAATATAAACAGGTGAAAGAAAGAAGTTAAACTGTTCAAGACCTGAAAATTGAAATATAAGCAATAAAGAAAACAAACAGAGGGAATCCTGGAGATAGAAAACCTAGGGAAGAGAACAGGAAAAAAAGATGCAAGCATCACCAAAATAATACAGGAGATGGAAGAGCATAGAAGATACGATTAAAGAAAAAAATTTTTTTTCGAGACAGGATTTCTCTGTGTAGCCCTGGCTGTCCTGGAACTCACTCTGTAGACCAGGCTGGCCTCGAACTCAGAAATCTGCCTGCCTCTGCCTCCCAAGAGTGGGATTAAAGGCGTGCGCCACCACTGCCCGGCTAAAAATCGATACATATGTCACAGAAAATGTTAAATCTAAAAAATTCCTGACACAAAACATATAGGATATCTGGGATAGTATGAAAGACCTAACCTAAGAATAACAGGAATAAAAGAAGGTGAAGAGTCCCAGCTCCAAGGCCCAGAAATATTTCCAACAAAATAATAGAAGAAAACTTCTCAAACCTAAAGAAAGAAATGCCTATAAACACACAAGCAGCTTACAGAACACTAATTACACTGAATAAGAAAAAGAAAATCCTCCCACCACATAATAATCAAAACACACAGTCTATAGAACTAATAAAGAATATTAAAGACCATAAGGGAAAAGGGCCAGGTAACATGCAAAAGTATACCTAATCAGAATTACACCTGATTTCTCAATAGAGAATCTAAAATCTAGAAGGGCTTAAGACAAGATTCCTTGCAACCTCTAGATAACCACGTATCCCAAGCTAGACTACTATACCCAGAAAAACTCTCAATCACCATAAATGGATAAAATTAGCTATTTCAAGACAAATTCAAAACTAAACAGTATCTATCCCCAAATCCAACGCAACAGAAAGTACTAGAAGGAAAACTCCAACCTAAGGAAGATAACTATTTTCAAGAAAACACAGGAAATAAGTAAATCCATACCAGCGAAAATAAGGAAGCGAGTACACTTACACAAGTGTGCTTGCATGCGCGTGCGCGCACGCGCGCGCACACACACACACACACACACACACACACACACACATCACCACCACCAACATAATAGCAGGAAGTAACAATCACTGGTCATTAATATCTCTCAATATCCATGGACTCAATTCTCCAATAAAAAGATACAGGCTACCAGACTGGATCAGTAAACAGGATCTATTGCATAAGCAAGAAAGGGCTATAAGAGTAAAGGGCTGGAAAAAAAAGTTTTCCAAGACAATGAACCCAAGAAGCAAGCTGCAATAGTCATTTTAATATGTAAGAAAACAGACTTTCAACCAACATCAATCAGAAGAGAAAGACACTTCATACTCATCAAAGGAAAAAAATCTATTGAGATGATATCTCAATTCTGACCATCTATGCCCCAAACACAAAGGTGCCCCCATTTATAAAGGAAAAAAAAACATTGCTAAAGCTTAAAGCACACATCAAATCCCATATATTAATACTGGGTGACTTCAACACCCCACTCTCACCAACTGACAGGTTATCCAGACAAAAACTAAATGGAGAAATAATGAAATTAAGAGAGATTATCTGGGTTTGGTGACTGTATATGGGATGGATCCCCAGGTGAGAAGTCTCTGGATAGCCTTTCCTTCAGTCTCTGTTCCATGCTTTGTCTCCGTTATTTCCTCTCTTGTGTATTTTTGTTCCCCCTTCTAAAAGGGACTGAAGTATCCACACTTTGGTCTTCCTTCTTCTTGAGCTTCATGTGGTCTGTGAATTGTATCTTGGGTATTCCAAGCTTTTGGGCTAATATCCACTTATCAGTGAGTGCATACCATGTGTGTTCTTTTGTTACCTCACTCAGGGTGATACTTCCTAGTTCCATCCATTTGCCTGTGAATTTCATGAAGTATCCATTCCTCTGTTGAAAGGGAATGCCAGGGCAGGGAGGTGGGAGTGGGTGGGTGAGTGGATTAACACCCTCAGAGAAGCAGGGGAAGGAAGGACAGGATGGGGGAGGTTCCGAGGGGAAACTGGGAAAGGGGATAACATTTGAAATGTAAATAAATAAAATACCTAATAAAAAAGAGATATTATGAATTGATGGACCTAACAGACATTTACAGACTACTTCCACCAAAACAAAAAAGAATATACCTTCCTCTCGACACCTCATGGAGCCTTCTCCAAAACTGACAATATAGTCCATCACAAAGCAAGCTTCACCAAATACAAGAAAATTTAAATAACACCTTAGCCTTGTATCTTATCAGACTACCACAGATTAAAGCTGGGCTTCGGCAAGAACAGAAAGACCAGAAAGCCTACACACTCGTGGAAACTGAACAACTCTCTGTTCAGTGATCTCTGGGTCAAGGAAGAAAGAAATAAATTAAACTTTCTAGAATTCAATGAAAATGAAGGCGCAGCATACCCAAAATTATGGGGCACAATGAAAGCAGTACTAAGAGGAAAGGTCAAAGCACTAAATGCCCCATAAAGAAATTAGAAAGTTCTCATACCAGCCATTTAAAAGCATACTTTAAAGCTTTAGAAAAAAAACAAAAAACAAAAAACAGAAGCAAGCAAACCAAAGAGGAGTAAAAGGCAGGAAATAATCTAATTCAGGCCTGAAAACAATCAATTAGAAACAAAGAAAACAATACAAAGAATTAACAAACCCAAGAGCTGGTTCTTTGAGAAAATCAGTATGAGAGACAAACCCTTAGCCAAACTAACCTAAAGACATAGAGACAGTATCCAAATAAACAAAATCAGAAATAAAAACTGGGACATAACAACAGACACTGAGGAAATTCAAAGAATCATTGCGCCTTACTTCAAAAGCCTCACCCCACAAAACTGAAAAATCGTAATGAAATAGATGATTTTCTAGACAGATATCACTTACCAAAGTTAAATCAAGATCAGGTAAACTATTTAAACAGCCCTATAAATCCTAAGGAAATAGAAATAAACATTAAAAACCCATGACCAAACCAAAAAAATTCCGGAACCAGATTGTGTTAGTGAAGAATTATACCAGAACTTCAAAGAAGAGCTAATTCCAATACTCCTTAAACTATTCCACACAACAGAAACAGAAGGAATACTGCCAAACTCATTCTATGAAGCAACAGTCACCCTGGTACCTAAACCATGCAAAGACTCAGCAAAGAAAGAATTTCAGAGCAATTTCTCTTATAAGCATTAATGCAAAAATGCTCAATAAAATACTTGCAAACTGAATCCAAGAACACATCAAAAACATCCTCCATGATCAAGTAGGCTTCATCCCAGGGATGCAGGGATGGTTCAATATATGAAAATCCATCAATGCAATACACCACATAAACAAACTGAAATAAAAAACCCACAGGAACATCTCAGATTCTGAAAAAGCCTTTGACAAAATCCAAAACCCATTCATGTGAAAAGTCTTTATTTAGAGAGATCAGGAATACAAGGCAGATTCCTAAACATAATAAAAGCAAAACACACCAAGCCAATAGCCAACATCAAATTAGATTGAGAAGCTTGAAGCAACCCCACTAAAATCAAGGACAAGATAAGGCTGCCCACTCTGTCCCTATCTACCCAATATAGTATATTGTGAAGTTCTAACTAGATCAATAAGACAACTAAAGGAGATCATGGGGATACAAATTGGAAAGGAAGAAGTCAAAGTATTGCTATTTGTGGATGATTTGATAATATGGATAAACGACCCCAAAACTTCTACCAGAGAACTCCTATAGCTGATAAACACTTTCAGCAAAGTGGCTGGATATAAAACTATCTAAAAAAAATCAGTAGCCTTCCTTTATACACATGATAAATGGGCTGAGAAAGAAATTATAGAAACAACACTCTTTACAATAGCCACGAATAATATAAAATGTCTTGGTGTAACTCTAACCAAACAAGTGAAAGACCTATATGACAAGAACTTCAAGCCGCTGAAGAAAGAAATTGAGGAAGATATCAGATGGAAAGATCTCCCAAGTTCATGGATTGGCAGGATTAACATAGTGAAAATGGTCATCTTACCAAAAGCAATCTACAGACTCTATTCAATTCCCATCAAAATTCCAACACAATTTTTTATAGACCTTGACAAAGCAATTCTCAATTTCATACGGAAAAACAAAAACACAGGATAGTTAAAACAATCCTGAACAATAAAAGATCTTTGGGAGGAATCACCATCCCTGACCTCAAACTATACTACAGAGCAATAGTAATAAAAACCGCATGGTATTGGTACAGAGACAGAGGGGTGGATCAATGTAATTTAATCAAAGACCCTGACATAAACTCACATACTTATGAACACTTGATTTTTGACAAAGGCAAAACCATACAATGTAAAAAAAGAAAGCATCTTCAAATGATGCTGGTCTAACTGGATGTCTGCATGTAGAAGAACAAAAATAGATCCATATCTATCACCCTGCACAAAACTCAAGTCCAAGTAGATTAAAGACCTCAACATATATCCCAATATACTAAATCTAATAGTGGATAATAGCCTTGAACTCTTTGGGATAGGAAACAAATTCCTGACAGAACACCAATTGCTAGGCAAAGGACACTGTCATTAGGGAAAAATAGCTTGAATCTCAATTAGAAGGGGGAATAAAATAGTCATAGGAGGCAGCTGGAGGGAGCCAAGTGGGTGGGAGAGAAGAAGGGGAGGTTTCAGGATCAGATGTGGGGAGAGACAGGGGAGATGGCCAGATGGCCATGAGAATGAATGGAAATCTATGGCTGGTGGGGGTGGGGGGTGGGGGGCATCTCAAAGACATGCCAGAAACCTGGGATAGGGAAGGCTCCCAAAAATCAACAGGGATGACATTAGCTGAGACTTACAGCAGTGGAGATATGGAACCTAAAGTGTCTACCTCTTGTAGTCACGCAGGAACCCCAGTGGAGATATAGAGACACCAACCTTACCCACAAAACTTTCAATCCAAAATTTATCCTGCCTACAAGAAATGGAGAGAGGGGAGATGGAGCAGAGACTGAGGGAATAGCCCAACGAGAGAACCACCCTATGGGCAAGCACCAGTCCCTGACACTATTAACGATACTCTGGTGTGCTTGCAGACAGGAGTCTAGCATGGCTGTCCTCTGAGAGGCTCCACCCAGCAGCTCACTCAGACTTATACAAAGACTCACAGCCAAACAGTGGATGGAGCCTGGCGACTCTTATGGAAGAGTCAGGGGATAGATTGAGGGCCCTGAAGAGGACAGGATCTCTTTAGGAAAAGCAAGAGAGTCAACCTGGACCCTTGGGGCTCTCAGTGTGAACCACCAAATAAAGGACAGACACAGGCAGGACTAGGCCTCCCTGCATGTATGTAGCAGATGTGCAGCTTGGTCTTCATGTGGGTCCTGAACAACTGGAATGGGGAGCTAGCCCAAAAGCTGCTGCCTGTCTGTGGAATCCATTTCCCTAACTCTGGCTGTCTTGTTTGGCCTCAGCTGGAGAAGAACTGCCTACACTTGCAGAGACTTGATGTGCCATAGTGGGGGGATGCCCAGATGTGGGGCTCTATTCTCTCAGATTAGAAGGGAGAGATAGGAGGAGGGATACAAATGAATTCGAGGCCTATAGAAGTGAAGCACCTGGAATTCACACAAATGATAAAAAGTTAAATATACATACATATTACACTCACAGTAGAATCCAAATGGTAAACATGCAGGCTAATGTTAGAGTTAGGAACACTTGCATCCACCATAGTATTGATTCGTGTATCATTAATGAATGCTAAATTCAGGGAAAATTTGGGAGAAAAGTGGTGTGTGTGTGTGGGTGTGTGTGTGTGTCTTTCAAGTATCTCCTTAAGTTTATTGGTTGAAAGGGGAACATTTTACACCAATAATGCTATTGTGGTTGCATGAAAAAATACTTAGGTTTAGAAATTGTCTCTCAAAACTTCATGGCAGTAAAGGACATGCAACTTACTCTCAAATAGAATACAGACACACACACCCACCCACACACACACACACACACACACAGAGTGTGTTATGCAATGTGTGACTGTACCGAAATTTTTTTAACACCAACAAAACAATGTTCCAGGCATTAAAACTTTTCAAGTTTCAGATTTTCCAACTGAGATTATTCAAGCAAACTATAAACTCTGTGCAAACAGTACAAAAATAAAGAAAAATTAGAATCCAGAAAATTTCTTGTCCCAAGCATTTGGGGTTAAAGAGATTCAACCTGTAAAACTTTTCAGTGTATACTATTGACTAAGTACAAAGCCTAGCAGAGACTAGATGTTTAGTACATTTTAAGTGAAATTAAGAGGAACAGAGCAAATTTAATAAGAATGATTTTAATAAAATTTGTCTGTATTTACAGAAATAGGTACAACTTTCTTACCATTGAAGGACTGCTATATCCAAAACAATTCATGACCATTTAATTGAAATTTTAATGAAGAACTTCTGAAGCATCCAAAGGCTTAAGATTTCATAGTGGCTCAAAAAGAGCACTTTTTAATAATTTCCTGATCCTACTTAGAAGTTGTTACAATGCAAAAGCCAGTACAGTTGTATTATTACGAGAAAGAAGAAAAGACAAGAATTGGTTTCTAGTGCCATAGCACAGCCTCATCCATGTTCAGAGTTCAAAGTGCTCTGTCAGCATAAACTTTCCATTCAATTTATCACTATTATTAGCTCTCATTTACTAAATAACTATGCTCTCAAGGGTAACTATCATTAGCTCCACTTCACAAATAACAAAATGAATTCAGAGAATTCATTTTGGCAAAATCCTAACTTAAATCTAAAACCTGTACTCTCCAAAGCCTGGTTTTACACACTGTTCCTGGTAGGTATCTTTAACAATTTCAGTGTACATACTCAGAGATGATTTTCTGTCTCTCAATGGCTGGGGAAAAAATGAGAGTTAACTCTTATTGGTTTGTCATCCAAACAGGGAGTTCTGGGTATGTGGAGAGGTCGAAGGCTGGAAGCAAGGAAAGAATTATTATACAAACTAATTAGCTGATTTTACAGGTTATATGAAGTGCAGAGCTCTCTAGATGCCTTTTGTACTGGGATTCTTCATGTATTCTTTACTTTTGTTTTTAGTTTTTCAGTGCTTATATTTTATTCACTATTCTACTGAAATATATTTTTTATACACTCTATTCAGATCAAAGTTTCCCTTCCCCCAATTCCTTTCCCTCTCCCCATCCACCAAAATCTACAACCCTTTATCATTCTCGTTAGAAAATCAATACATACCTGGAAAAAAAAAACCAAGCAAGATAAAAATGAGCCAAAGAAAAAGGACGAAAAACATAGACAGATATACACACACTTGCACATACAGCAATCACATAAGAACACAGAATCAGAAACCATAACATATAAGCAGGAGAGCTGTAAGGTTAAAGAAAATATACCCAGACAAAGCATTATCAGAAAAAAAATGTGCTGTGTAGACCAGGCTGGCCTTGAACTCACAGAGATCTAACTGTCTTTGCCTCTGCTAAGCTTAAAGGTGTGTGCCACCACCCAAAACAACAGCAATAACGACCAACAAAATCAAAAGTATGCCAAGAATATCACTCAGTTGTGTTGATACTGCTGGACAGAGCCTGCCTGATTTTAAATGTGGTTTATATAATCAGTGAGACTCTGTTAGAGAAAACTTATTTTTCTTTTGTGACAAACTAAAGATAGCTTCTGGGTAAGGATGGGGGAGATTGTGTCCATTTCCTCTCTCAGTGCTGTGGACCCCACTAGCTTGAAACTCTGCATGCTCTGTGTACGCTGTCACACACAGTTTCTGTGAAGTCATATGTGCATCAGCCTTGTTGTGTCCAGAGGCTTTTGTTTCCTTGGTGTTTTCCATTACCACAGACTCTTAAAATCTTTCTGCCTCCAGGGCCCCATAGGTACCTCCACCCCAAAATAACTCAGGTGATTGCCAAGGCTATTAGTTGCTCTCTACAAATTGATAGTAAGGCCCTATTGCTGAAGACAAAACTTATATAATTCATTGAATACAACAGAGAAGTTGAGCTGGTACCTACCTAGAGCCTTCACCCCTACTGACTAGTGTTCATGGTACTAGAAGGTACTCTGCATGCGACCAGAGGAGACAGGTAAACATCAAAACAGCTATGAACCCTTCGCTCTACAATGGTGAACTGTCTGCATAATATGCTGGCACAATAACAGCACAAAACACGTGGGAGTCACCAACCACTATGATTAAATTTAAGGCCCATTCCATGAGAAAGAACCCATCCTTGACACTGCAATACAACCAAGACCTGACACTAGACCGAACATGGGATTAGGGAAAACCAAGTACTACTGTTCTGCTAAAGAAACACAGCAATTAAAAAACTAACAAGGTTCTGCTATACTCATAGATCAGTGTCTTTAGTCAGCAAGCTCATATATTCTTAATAATGCTTGCTATTCTGCCTTAGGTATTCCCTTACATAAATACCAAAATGGTACTATTTAGTATCTCTTTTTTTATTGGATATTTTCTTTATTTACATTTCAAATGTTATCCCCTTTCCTGGTTTACCCCCCTTCCAGAAACCCTTTATCCAATCCCCCTCCCCCTACTTCCATAAGGGTGTTCCCCCCCCACTCATTCTGCCTCCCCACCCTCAATTCCCCTACATTGGGGCATCTATTGAGCCTTCAAACAACCATAGATCTCTCCTCCCATTGATGCCTGACAAGGCCATCCTCTGCTATATATGCAGCTGCAGTCATGTGTACTCCTTGGTTGGTGGCTTAGTCCCTGGGAGCACTGGGGGGGGGGGTCTGGTTGGTTGATATTGTTGTTCTTCCTATGGGGTTGCAAACCCCTTCAGCTCCTTCAGTCCTTTCTCTAACTCCTCCATTGGGGACCCTGCTTTCTCGAGTACTATATAATGTTTAAAATAATTTCCTTTTTGTTCACTAAAAAGTTAATCCAACAGATAGGATCACATGAACCAGAAGACTTTCTAAGGTTGAGCCTTTATTTCCGGTTGGGTTTTGTGAACTCCTAAATGAGTGTGGTATGTATATGTACACATGTGTATGGAGGCTTGGAGCTGAAGTCAGATGTCTTCCTTGATTGTGCTTCCTTTTTTATGGACAGGATCTCTTGCTGAACCCAAAACTCACCCATTCCAGCTAGTCTAGCTATCTAGCTTGCCTCAGGAATCCCGTCTGTCTCCTCAGTGCTGGGATTACAAGCAGCATTTATGTTGGTTCTAGAAATCCAAACATCAGTCACCATACTTTTAGGCAAGTGCTTCATCCACTGAGCCATTTCTCCAGCCCTCTTTATTTAAAAGACAGGGTTTCACATTTTAGCCTAAACTGGCCTATGACTAACAGTGGTCTCTCTGTCTAAACATCCCAAGTGCTGGGATTACTGATATACATATGACTGGGACTCCTAAATTTTTGATGGCAAGATTAGAAGGACAGAAATTATGCTTAGCAGTAGCATCATAGAGAGGTTCTTTGGTTGCATAGCCATCTCCCTAAATCAGGAGTACTAGCCTAGCCCCACAATCTACAGTGGGTTGTTACTGAAAAAGATGCTGTCTGAATTTCTCCCCAAAGAATTCCTCCCCCAACAAGAGGAAGCTCCCCTACAGCTCTGCTGAACCACAATTCCCCATAGTCTAGAAAATAACACTGATATCTAAGTGTTTGGTTTCTACAGGCTTTTCTAAGCTCAGCAAAGATACAGAATTATACCATTAGGGTTAAGTGTTCTACCTCTGCCAGAACTTTAGTTCATTTCCTAAATAATTACACCAGAGGTTGCAAATTAATGGTCTGGGGGCCAAATCCACCTAAAGATGTGCGAGGTTTGGTCTTGACAATGCTTTTTAAAGGTAAACTACATTTTAAAATAGGATAACTCCCATAAAAAGGTCAACATTTAATTTTTCAAAGTCAGACTATCTGGCAACTACAGGAAATAACTGCCTGAAGCCACTTACATAGAAAGAGCAAATCCACTCCATTCTACTCAATAGAAGACACAAATAAGACTTCTGGCTTTGGTTCATTCATTTGCATACCTTCTGGAGTTGTGGTACCTGAATGTGTTATAAAGACAGAATCAGTTTAGCATGTCTAATGGTATATTATAATCTGAAGAACAGTAATTTATTATATCAAGACTGTTTCAGGATAGGGGAGCTATTCAGCACAGAAGCCTGTCCCATTAACAAATCTCAGTAGCAGTAAAAGACCGCTAGAGAATACCCTGGCTGACAATATTGACTGGTGAGACAAACATTTGAAGGTTTGAAGGAAAATATGCTTTGTTGTGAGAAGACTTTAAAGGTCTTTTGAAAATGAACTAATCACACATTTTTCTCTCTTCCTTTTTCTGTGAGGCAGGTTAGACTAACAGACTGGATACATAAACAGGACTCAGCATTTTGGTGTATACAGAAATCACACCTCAGTGACAAAGACACTACCTGAGAGTAAAGGGCTGAAAAACAATTTTCCAGGCAAATGGTCCCAAGAAAAAATCTGGAATAGCCATCCTAATTTCAAATGAAATCAACTTGCAATCAAAAGTTACCAAAAGATAAGGAATGACACTTCATATTCATCAAAGGAAAAATCTGCCAAGAAGAACTCTCAATTCTGAACATCTATGCTCCAACTGCAAGGGCACCCACATTCATAAAAGAAACTTTACTAAAGCTCAAAGCAAACATTGCACTTCACACAATAATAGTGGGAGACTTTAACACCCCACTCTCATCAATGGACAGATCTTGGAAACACAAACTAAACAGAGACACAGTGAAACTAACAGAAGTTATAAACCAAATGGATTTAACAGTTATCTATAGAATATTTCATCCTAAATCAAAAGAATATAGCTTCTTCTCAGCACCTCATGGTACTTTCTCCAAATTGACCATATAATCAGTCACAAAACAGGCCTCAACAGATACAAGAAGACTGAAATAATCCCATGCCTCCTATCAGATCACTATGGATTAAGGCTGGTCTTCAATGGCAACAAAAATAACAGAAAGCCCACATACACATGGAAGCTGAACAATGCTCTCCTCAATGATAACTTGAAGAAAGATAACAAGGAAGAAATAAAGAAAGAAATTAAAGACTTCCTAGAATTTAGTGAAAATGAAAGTACAACATACCCAAACTTATGGGACACAATGAAAGCAGTGTTAAGAGGAAAACTCATAGCTTTGAGGGCCTCCAAAAAGAAACTGGAGAGAGCATACACTAACAGCTTAACAGCACACCTGAAAGCTCTAGAACAAAAAGAAGCTAATGCACCCAAGAGGAGTAGAAGGCAGGAAATAATCAACCTCAGGGCTGAAATCAACCAAGTAGAAACAAAAAGAACTATACAAAAGAATCAAAACCAGGAGCTGATTCTTTGAGAAAAATCAACAAGATAGATAAACCCTTAGACAGACTAACCAGAGGCCACAGAGACAGTATCAAAATTTAAAAAAATCAGAAATGAAAAGGGAGACATAACAACAAAAACTGAGGAAATTAAAAAAATCATCAGATTCTCCTACTAAAGCTTATACTCAACAAAACTGGAAAATTTGGATCAAATGGACAATTTTCTAGACAGGTACAAAATACCAAAGTTAAGTCAGGATCAGATAAACCATCTAAACAGTCCCATAAACCCTAAAGAAATAGAAGTAGTCATTAAAAGTCTCCCAACCAAAAAAGCCTAGGACCAGATGGGTTTAGTGCAGAATTCTATCAGACCTTAAAGATGACCTAATACCAATACTCTTCAAACTATTCCACAAAATACAAACAGAAGGAATACTACCCAATTCGTTCTATTAAGCCACAGTTACGCGTATACCTAAACCACACAAAGATCCTACAAAGAAAGAGAACTTCAGACCAATTTCCCTTATGAATATGGATGCAAAAATACTCAATAAAATTCTCACAAACTGAATCCAAGAACACATCAAAATGATCATTCATCATGATCAAGTAGGCTTCATCTCAGGAATGCAGGGATGGTTCAATACCCAGAAATCCATCAATGTAATCCACTATATAAACAAACTCAAAGAAAACAAACAAACAAACAAACACATGATCATCTCATTGGATGCTGAGAAACTTGACGTAATCCCACTAAAATTAGGGACTAGACAAGGCTGTCCACTCTCTCACTATCTATTCAATACTGTACTTGAAGAACCTGGCCAGAGCAACTAAACAACAAAAGGAGGTTAAAGGGATACAATTTGGAAAGGAAGAAGTCAAAATATCACTATTTGCAGAAGATATGATCATATACTTAAGTGACCGGAAAACTTCCACCAGAGAACTGCTACATCTGATAAACAACTTCAGCAAAGTAGCCAGATATAAAATTAACTCAAACAAATCAGTAGCCTTCCTATACTCAAAGGATAAACAGGCTGAGAAAGAAATTAGGGAAAGGACATCCTTCACAATAGTCACAAACAATATAAAGTATCTTGGTGTGACTGTGACTGTAACCAAACAAGTGAAAGATCTGTATGACAAGAACCTCAAGTCTCTGAAGAAAGAAACTGAAGAAGATCCCAGAAGATGAAAAGATCTCCCATGCTCATGGATTGGCAGGATTAATATAATAAAAATGGCCACTGTGCCAAAAGCAATCTACAGATTCAATGCAATCCCCATCAAAATTCCCACTCAATTCTTCATAGACTTAGAGCAATTTGCAAATTCATTTGGAATAACCAAAATCCCAGGATAGCGAAAACTACTCTCAACAATAAAAGAACTTCTGGGTGACCCTGACCTCAAATTGTATTACAGAGCAATCCTGATAAAAACTTCATGGTACTGGTACAGACACAGGCAGGTAGATCAATGGAATAGAATTGAAGACCCAGAAATGAACCCACACACCTATGATCACTTGATCTTTGACAAAGGAGATAAAACCATCCAGTGGAAAAAGACAGCATTTTCAACAAATGGTGCTGGTTCAACTGGTGGTCAGCATGTAGTAGAATGCAAATCGCTGCATTCTTATCTCCTTGTACAAATCTCAAGTCCAAGTGGATCAAGGACCTCCACATAAAACCAGATACACTGAATCTAAAAGAGAGTGTGGAAAAGCCGAGAACACATGGGCACAGGGGGAAATTTCCTGAACAGAGCACCAATGGCTTATGCTCTAAGATCAAAAAATGACAAATGGGACCTCATAAAACTGCAAAATTTCTGTAAGACAAAGGAAACTGTCAATAGGACAAAACGGCAACCAACAGATTGGGAAAAGATCTTTACCAATCCTATGTCTGATAGAGGGCTAATATCCAATATATACAAAGAACTCAAGAAGTTAGACTCCAGAAAACCAAATAACCCTATTAAAAATTGGGTACAGAGCTAAACAAAGAATTCTCAACTGAGGAATATCAAATGGCTAAGAAGCACCTAAAGAAATGTTCAACATCCTTAATCATCAGGGAAATGTAAATCAAAACAACACTGAGATTCCACCACATACCAGTCAGAATGGCTAAGATCAAAAACTCAGGTGACAGCAGATGCTGGGAAGGATGTCGAGAAAGAGGAACACTCCTCCACTGCTGGTGGGATTGCAAGCTGGTACAACCACTCTGGAAATCAGTTTTGTGGATCCTCAGAAAATTGGACATAGGACCTGAGGACCCAGCTATACCACTCCCAGGCATATACCCAGAAGACACTCCAACATATAACAAGGACACATGCTCCACTATGTTAATAGCAGCCTTACTTATAATAGCCAGAAGCTGGAAAGAACCCAGATGTCTTTCAACAGAGGAATGGATATAGAAAATGTGGTTCATTTACACAGTGGAGTACTACTCACCTATTAAAGACAATGAATTCATGAAATGCTTAGGCAAATGGATGGAACTAAAAAATATCCTGAGTGAGATAACCCAGTCACAAAGGAACACACATTGGTATATACTCACTGATAAGTGTATATTAGCCCAAAAGCTCGGAATACCCAAGACACAATTAAGCTCAAGAAGTAGGAAGACCAAAGTGTGGATGTCTTTCTTAAAAAGGGGGAACAAAATACTCACGGGAGGAAATACTGAGACAAAGTGTGGAACAGAGACTGAAGGAAAGGCCACCCAGAGACTGCCCCACCTGGGGATACATCCCATATACAGACACGAAATCCAGACACTATTGCAGATGCCAAGAAGTGCTTGCTGACAGGAGCCTGTTATAGCTGTCTTCTGAGAGGCTCTGCCAGAGTTTGACAAATACAGAGGCAGATGCTCACAGCCAAGAACTGGACTGAGCACTGGAACCCCAATGGAGGAGTTAGAGAAAGAACTGAAGGAGCTGAAGGGGTTTGCAACCCTATAGGAAGAACAACAATATCAACCAACTAGACCCCCACAGAGCTCCCAGGGACTAAACCACCAACCAAGAAGTACACATGGAGGGACCCATGGCTCCAGGCCGCATATGTAGCAGAGGATGGCCTTGTTGGGCATCAATGGGAGAAGAAGCCATTGGTCCTCTGAAGGCTTGATGGATGCCCCAGTGTAGGGGAATGTCAGGGCGGGGAAGTGGGAGTAGCTTGTGTGGGTGGGTGGGTAGGGGAGCACCCTTGTGGAGGCAGGGGGAGGGGATTGAGATGGGGGGTTCTCGGAGAGGAAACCGGAAAGGGGGATAACATTTGAAATGTAAATAAACAAAATAACCAATAAAATTTTTTTTTAAAAAAGTCTATTTAAATTTGGAGAAAAAAATGTATCTCAATATGGTCTATGTGTCCTGAAACAAGGCTTTTTTATTCACACCTCCAGTTCTAAAATGCCCTTCTTCTCTGCTGTCTAGGAATCTGAAAAAAATGTAAAGATACTCTTTTGCTAGTTTCTCAACTGAAAATGTATGACATCTATGAGACTTCTGGTGACTTACAAGACTTGCAGACATGATACTTGACTAGGACATGTGGCTCTTTGCCAAGTATTATCACAAGCTGACTCATCTTTTTAGATAATTTTTTCTACAGTAATTAAATTCTACATTGTTCCATAGAAGAAGCTGCAATTTAAAAAGACAAAGGCATAGTCTACTGCTTATTTGAGGCTTTGTGGCACCTGGCTGTAACTTACCATCCTGCGTTCTCATTCTCTTTAAACAAGAAAGGATTAAACCTGGGCCTATTATATACAAATAGTTTTTAATTGCATAAGTAAAATATTTAATTTGAAAATGCTATTGCATGTTTCCGTTCTACAAAGGATTTATATTGAGAATAGTAACCTTATTCAATTATTTTGATAGTGAACACTTTCGGTAATTTAGAAATTATCTGCACTCTCAGTAAACCTAGTTATCCAAGTTTAACATCATCCTGTTAGAGTAAATATCAGATTCTATCATAGCTATCATACACACAAGTTTCTAATTAATCTCCTGAGCACACTTCATTTCATAAATACAGAACTGAAATACGATATCCCATTTCTATTTGTAGAACGTTTATAATTTTAAAACTTCTCACTTTATTTTGAATAAAATGATCTTTAAGTATGAGGTACCAGTATTCATCATCCAACTTCCTGCTACTTCTACCATGTGCAATAACCTCTGATATAACATAAAATCCAGCTCCTATCATGTTACACTACCAAGAACGTCAATAAATACAGTTTTCTCCCCTTTTAAATGCCTATGAAAATCACAGAGTGTTTGATACCACTTTCAGAACTTCACATAATATATCTGTTAAGTTTTTAGTCTCTCCTAAGTTTTATTAATATAATTCTTGAACACAATAAAGACAAGCTCTTTTGGGTACAATAATTTATACAGACTTAGTAGAATTTATAAATACTTAGTAGAAATGTCAAAATACAGGAATTCAAAGTAGTTGGAAATTTAATATGCTCTGTTTAAGGTATCCTAATGTCTTTGTTGGCTCAATCCTAAATGACATTTTAAAAGAATGACAAGACAACCTATTAGTGACATACTCTACAGGCAGATAATCTCCATATTTATTACTTGTGCTTTTCAAATCCTAGGGTCATGACTGATTGCTATATTAGACAAATGTACTAGGCAATGGCTATTCTTTAAGATAAAACAAAGATAGCTGAAAAAAGTAACGAAGTTCAATGCATGTGAAAAATACTAAGTGAAAAACTGGTTTCTAGTATATGTGTATATATATTAGATATAATTAAAATGCGTTTCTTATTGTTGGAGGATTTGATTGCTGACCTAGAGTGTGGTAAATATTCTAGGTTACTTAAATCAAATATTTACTGCTATCCCTGTTTACTTTGGCATCAAGCCTGACAACCTGTGTTCAATCCCTAGGACACACATGGTAGAATAAGAGAACAGACTCCTACAAGTTGCACTCTCACCTTCCACACGTATGGCACACATATACACACAAGAAAAATGTGATAAAATGTCTGTATAAAAACTGAAACAGCTTATGCTATTAGTGTCTGTGATCTTCAAATATAGCCTACAAGTGTTCCTATATAGCTATTTCACATATTAAAAAGAGGTTCCTAACTTATACTACATCTACAAATTTTTATTGGTCTTCTTAATCCAGAAATTCAAGTTGTGTGGGAATCTTCTAGTGGATGGATTTGAAAAGTCAACAAAAACAGTATTTAAAACCATTTATTTAACAGTTTCTAATCTGATATTCCCAAATAGTTGTTCATTCACGAAAAACTGAAATTAAAAATACGGAAAGGCCAGATCCTCATATTAAGAACACACTGGAGGATGTAAACAGAGAAAACTTTACTTAAGGTAATACAAAGAGAAGGATCGCTGCAGAAAGCTTCATGGAAGAGATAACATTGAAGCTGCATCTACAAAGAGTAGGTCATGCTCTTAAATAAAATCAACATAATCATAAAGCTGGAAGGCTCTAACACATCATCTATACCAGTTGTTCTGCCCTGAAAAAGACAGAGCTAGAGCCACCTGTATTTGTCATAATGAGGAGTATACTGGAATCTTTCAGGCAGAGGCCAGGAGCATTCCTGAACACACTATACAGGACAACCCCTGGTAACAAGGGATCATTTACTTCAATATAATACTGAAGCTGAGAGAGAATCCCTGAGCCCAAGCCCAACCTAACTCTTGGTTTAGTAAAAATATCTGAAGAGAAGAGTTTAAAACTGGCTAAAAAGGCAGTATGTATTAAATAGGCTTCAGTGTTTAATTTGCAAGAGATACATACATACATATATACATATACACACATACATACAGACAGACAATTATAATAGGAAATTCATTTAAAAGAGTAGGAAAATTCTCAAAGGTAAAAAGGTAAGATATGTAGTAATCAAAGTTGATAACATTATATAATCAATTGATTCAGATCTACCAGATTCAAAGCCAGATTTATGGCTACAATACAACTAAAAATTGATATCCTTGTTTGTTAAAGATATTGGCATTACTGTTTGTTCAATTTTGTTTTAGAACAAGAATATGAGAATATAGAAGAAATACATACATACATACATATATACATACGTGTGTGTGTGTGTGTGTGTGTGTGTGCGTGTATGTGTAGTTAATGCTTGGGGTAGGTCTTTAATATTCTAATAGCTCCAACCAATAGAGATCTGAGCCATGGGCCAGATTGGTATCTAACACTAAGTGAATTATCCAAATAACTTATAATTTCTTCTGCTAAACAGGCAGTAACAGCTGCTTAGGGTAAAATGCCCAAATTTAAATAAAAGAAATCACACGGACATCTTTTTCTTTTGTTTTCTTGGTCTGCAGGTTGCTTGGGTTGGCTTAGTTTTGATGTGATGTTTCATCTTGTGCATTCAAAGGATACCAACTGAGTATCTCAAGTAGCTGGAACTAAAGGCACACCTCACCTAGCTTAGCCTTTAAATGCATAACGGGGAAGGATTACTTATGGGGATCACTGTAAATATGAAACATGTTAAGAGCAATAAAGATCCACTATCAACAAAGTCATACAAATATCTTACCTTCAATTTCTCAATTGGCAAAACTTCAGCTAAGACACCTTGTGAAGTTAGACACGCTATAATTCAGGGTGAATAACTTGAAGAAAATGCTGGCACCACTGTCCTATAAAAAGAAGAATGACCGAAGAGGTAAGATTAAAAGCAGTGAAAAGCTTAAAAGGGATCATGAATAAATGATAGCCGTGCACAATGAAATGAAAGGTCATGTAAATGTAAATGGCCATTTGACTACATGAAATTTCACTGAATTAAGTTTACATTTAATCAACACTGAAGAAAACCTTTCCCTTGGCTGCCTGAGATAGGTTGCTCCCATCCGTCACCTTTAGGGCCTAAGGCACAGGTCCAAATTGCAAAGGCACAATACTTTGCTGAGAGTTTGGCTTCAGAGAAAGCTAGCAAGAAGAGTAAACCATCAGGGGGTCCCTGCAGCTTCCCAAGATAAAGTAGTCATTAAAATTTAATGCATTTGATTACAAAACTGTGCTGGGGCTCTTTTAAGGCCCTGGGTCTTTAAAATTTAAATGACTCCATAGTGAGCCTGATTTAGTCTCCAGTAAATTACAGGACTTTGCCCATTCCCACAGCTCAAGTGAGCACCATACCCTAACTACAAGGCAGCAGCATGAAGTAGGTATAAGGTCTTTTCTTTGGGCTTTTGTTTTTCTGCCATCAATCCCAACAGAATAGGATAACTCACCCAGAACTAGGAGACTAGATATTTCTGTGTAACCCACAAAATCCCTAATCTATCATTCTGGGAGTGACTTTTAACTTATTGCAGAAGGAAGAAAATTACTTTATTATAAACTTTAGTGTAACAATACAAAGCATTAAAGATGAAAGCAGAGTCTTCAGATCCCAAAAGTAGGATTTTTTTTAAACAATACACAACTGACAGGAGATTTTGGGTTAAGCAACTAGCACCTGTGAAGTAGAATAAGGATTTCCCACAGAGAAATAAAGCTAATAATGACAGAAGTGACCAAATTATATATTATGTGCTCTCAGATATGATGCTACATGAAATGACAGCAAGTGTTCTTGCCACACCTCCAAAAATATAAGGTGAGCCTAAGCAGATCGATATATTCCAGTCCATTTGAAATACAAAGGATAAAAGAACAAACTAACCTTTCACCAGAATGGAAAAGGGAGCTGACAGAGATCACAAGAAAATTGTGAAGAGCCTTAACTGGGGAAACTTTCATATGGACTAAGTGCTGCCTTTGCTGCTGGGGTATTATTAGGTGTGTTGGATGATAATGCCATTGCAGTTACATAAAAACAATGTGTTATGAGGCACATTCACTTTGGAATGCAATTACCTCTTGTTCATGCTTTCAGTTTTTCAAAAAAAGAAAGAGCAAAAGCAATGGGGAAACCCAAATACAGCAATATGTTTCAACTACAGCAATTAGAAGTGTGCTGAACTTTGTATTTGTGTACATTTGGAAATGTTCATAAAGTTAAATGAAATCAACTAAGAATCACTATATTCAAGAAAAAAGAAACACGTTTCAAGTAATACCTGAACGATAATGATTTTAACTGAGTGTGGTGGTCCACACTTCCAATTCAAGTACTTGGGAGGTTAAGGAAGGGATAAAATCACGTTCAAGACCAGCCTGGGCCACAGAGAAAGACCTTGACTCAATCAATCAAGAACAGAAAATTGTAGGAGGAAATAGAATCATTTTAATTATCTCATTTAGAATATAGAAAAAAAGCTAGAACAGGAAAACTAACCAAGTTAGTATCTTTATATATTTATTAGAAAAGCAATGAGTCATTTGTCTCTCAGGAGTGATCAACAACTGTCTAATTGTAACCCAAGCCCACTCAATTGGAAGAAATTCAAGTATGGGACTGTCAACCTAGCCCAACCTCTGACTGGAGAGGTCACAGGCCCTAGAGGAGAAGCTACTACTACTTAAGTAATCTAGTTTTCAACTGCCTTCTAAATACTTATCCTTACCCCTGGATAAGAACAGCTCTTACTAATACCCCATCAAAGCTTTTTTGAATTTAGTAGACTATGTTAGCAGTTCAAAAACTGGCAAAAATGAAGAGAATAAGTGACCATGGGGTACCCAGCCCCAAGCTGGGTCTACAGCCCCAAGCACATCTACACGTACAGCACTGAAGAAGAGAGAGAGAAACTCTAAGAGCCTGGAGACCCAGAATGACTCTGCTACAAGACAAGTGTCTTTTGGACAGCACAGGGATGTGGTGGTACCTACAAACTCCCAGCAATATGGTTGCTTGTATAAAATCTGCAGACCCACTCTAAGATGTATTGCTACAGGCAGTCAATGGCTGATGAAGGAAGCAGAATGAGATTTCTTCAGAATGAGGCCCCAATCCTAAGTGGTCAGCTCCAAATCACAACAATAATTATAAAAGAGGTCAAGAACTTGATGGAGGAGTTGAAAGGGAAGAGGGAGGTTGGAATGATGAAAGTGTATTTATGCATGGAATTCTCAAATAAACTTGCATTAAGTGATGAAGCACACAAGCATAAACTCCATACCCTGATTCTCTCAAGCTGGTGAAATGTGCACACTTTGTTTGTATGCTGAGAATGAAGCTTATAAAATGGAGGAATGGACTAAGAAAAGTAAGTTTGCTGAAGAAAAATAACCCCAAAGTAGACCACAAAAGCATGGATAATTAAAAGAAAAAAGGGGGACAAACCAGTATATTCAAAGGGATTTGGTACAAGTCAAGAGTTCCTTCAACACTTTTAAAACTGTAAGTGATTTGTGAGTGGAACATGGGAGACTGCTACTTAATGTGCATTCTCCCAAAAAGAATCCTTAAACAGGGATAATGAAAATATTTCACGAAAGAACATTAATACAAAATTGGAGGAGACAGCATACTCATATCTTAAACGTGCAGGAACTGAATGCCTTGCAGTTGGATATATTACAACTAAATAAAAGCACCGATGTTTGCTGGGTAATCTGCTAGCTTTGCAAGGGGACCACAGCACAGAGGGTGAAAATGAGATGTGAAGGATACTTCCCAGTACAAGTACCACACATACACAAGTGCTGACTATGGCTAGCAGAGGCCTGAAGCAGCTCAGCTTTTGGCTGTTAACATTCAGAAGGATAGAACAAACAGGATTTTGGCTAAGACTCCATCAAGATTGACTGAAGAAGCAAACAATGAAGGTTTACAGAAGGGAAGTCTGAGTTTAACCATAGAGGTGAAAAATACAATGGGAAGCAGAAAGACAGCTTCTTTCGAACTGGACAAGGGAAAGGAGTAGTGTGTACAGGGACTGGAGGGAAGAGTAACGCAGCAAGCTTTCTAACAGGGCACAGAGCTCAGTAAATCTCAGAGCCAGGATAACAGAGCTCTAGAAATAGGGTAGTATGAGGGTCAGTGACAATAGGCTAACCAAGGCTCATCTATTAACTATCTCTAACCTTAGGACATGAGTAATTGGGTCTTAATATTAGGGTTTACATGGGGAAAAGCATAAAGAGATAAAAATGAAAAGCCAGTGTGCATCTCTAGGTCATAAGACTTGAAATAAAATGTGTACTAATAAGACAACTACATCATTTTCCAGGTGTAGGGCCACAGACAAGTTATTTGATTAAAACCACACGTAATTAGATACTAACTTCAAAGGCTACTGTAGGAATTAATATACATAAAAGAAAGAGTTATGATATATTTATTCACTGGATGTGTCATATTTATTCACTCTGTTGAATGCTCATTAAGGTAGCAAACCTAAGACTCCCAGAGTTTCCTTCTGTGTTTTGTTATTACCAGCAGATGTCTACTATTCCCACATATAGGTACACTAACAAGTTATGGGTAATGGGAAACTAAGATACTATTCTTCTCCATGAAAGTAAAAATGAGTTGCTATTGGGCACTCCAATTTCAATATCAATCCAGAAGACTTTCACATTCCAAAGATAATCATTCCAGACACTATATTTAGCTATAACATTAATATAATAAACTTATCTATTGCCAAGGACTAGAATTAAAAGGACTCAAAACTCTTGCTGAATGGTCAGAAAATAATTTACTTATACTTATATATGCACAAAATATGGTAACCTTTGAGTAAAAGTTACATAATTATACATGTATGTGCAGCTATCTAAAACAAAGCTTACATACAACTATGAAAACAGCCTGAAGTCTCAAAGAAAACAAAGTCACTGACATTCATAAATTCTGTCAATGAAGACTCCTATCAAAAGCCTTTTCATCTATAAGATACTGGGTTATTTACATCAACTCTCCCACTACAGACAAGTAATAGAGTTAGACAACACATTTTAAAAAGTCTTTTTCTTAAAGGGTCAAAGATCTATCAAGAAACTACTTTGAGATTAGGGACATAGGGAATTTAAACTACCTGACAGCCTGACAGGCCACATCCACAAGGGTACTCTTTTCCCACTTTTAGCTTAGAACCAGCATTTTAGAAATAAATTTGAATCAGTAATCGATCACTGAATATAATGTGGCCTTGAGTCATCTTACTGACTCAGCAAAAGAATGCCTGCCTAGCACAGAGGCAATCCCTAACACTACCACTACCACCAAAAGCAACCACAAAAACCCTACCTGAAAATTTATTAAGCAATACCTGGACTGGCAAAAGCAAATTCTCCCCCACCTCCATCCCCACTCCCACGCATGCACACACACCTTTCTGAAATGTACCACCTTTGGTTTCAAATGATTTCTAAAATTACTTTTCAAATACAATGTCCAGAATAAAATTTAAAAAAACTAAGCAGAGGAGATGAGCAAACCATAACAACTACAACCACCGCCATCACCATCACCACTGCAACAGCAAAACAGTCCAGAACAATGTTTCTCATAATTGACCACTATATATAACTGTGATAGATATCCCACAGTACACACATATTTTTGTCAACATAAATTCCTAGAAATAAGTTTACTAGATAAAATTTTATGCACAATTTATACTTGGGTACTTGTTGGTAAACTGTTCATTAGAAGTACTGTATTGATTTGTACTGTTATATGGAACATTTCTCTAAATTTTCTAACAATTAAATTTTATTATAAAATAAAAAAAGAAAATATATTTTAGAGGTAAGGGTTATATACTACACATTAGATATGGAGGATAATAAATGGCAGAAAGATTAAAAAAAACAGTCCAGAACAGGTCCATAGGGGCTACAGTTATTAGAGCTTTATCAGGCTATTTAAGTTATAAATTATGCTTGCTATATTAAATATCAAAAAAAATCTCAGCACTAAACCTGAAAAATCATAAAAAGTAGCAAACTTATGGCCATTATGTTACACCTAACAAAAAGAACTTCTAAGAAATAAATCACTGTGGAGACATCACAATATGCAAGGCAACAAGTCTATGGCATTATTATGAAACATAATCTTAGAGATATCAACTGCATACATTGATGGAGCTTGACTGTCACAAATAATGACATGCACCAAAAACTATAGATTTTTTATTTTATTTTATTTTATTTTTTGGTTTTTCGAGACAGGGTTTCTCTGTGTAGCCCTGGCTGTCCTGGAACTTGCTTTGTAGACCAGGCTGGCCTCGAACTCAGAAATCCACCTGCCTCTGCCTCCCAAGTGCTGGGATTAAAGGCGTGCACCACCACTGCCCAGCAAGCCATAGATTTTTTAAAGGAAAAGCAACTGTTACTAAAACTGCAAAAATTTAAATTAATTAATGAAAGACCATTTAATGGGTAATGGATATTATCATTCACAAGTGTGAACTCTAAGAGTGGGGAAAGGGTTTCAGAATGAAGAGAAGGGGTGGGTAACGTAAATAGCATATAGTTTAATGGTCTAATCATCCACAGGTCATTGAAATCCCAGGAAAAAGGAAAAGAATGAAGAAGCATCATGTGTATGACTGAAAAGATTCTAACAACGATGAAAGATGTCAAACCTCATACTTAAAAATTTCAATAAATTCCTGGTTGAAAAAGCCACAGAGGAAAGAAATTTTAAAAACATCCTATGAGGAAGAGGCTGCTTTCAAAGAAACAAATGGTAGGCTGAAGGCTTTATTCTTGGAAAAAAAAAGGGTGGTGGTGGGGAACATAAAAACTGTGTATCTCCAAAGAACAGACAATAATTGCCAGCTTACAATTCTAGTCTGGGGAAAATATCCATCTAGAATAAAATCTTAGGGACTGTAAACACAGTACCCATGTATCAAATTAAAAATAAAAATAATGGATTTCAGTGGTTATATACATAGTACCCATGTATAGAATTTTTAAAAAGATGAATTTCAGGGCCCAAGTGAAATGGCTCAACAAGGTAAAAGTGTTTGAGCACAAGACTGACAACCTGAGTTTGGTTTGATTCCAGAAGTCCACAGTAAAAGGAAAGCACTAAAAGTTGTCACGATCACACGCATGCCCATGCATACATGCGCACACATGCATACTTCATATATTCATATAATTTTTTTAAATGAAAAACATTCATGAATAAAAATGGAAAATACAGCCAGCCAGTCCTAAGAAGTCATAAGGCTAAACAAAACTGACCCAAGAAGGAGCTATAAAGTGTAAGCAAGTATGTGAAAAAAATTAAAGAACACTGATGTCACAAAACAATTAGTACCCAGAGTTACAAATGTATAAAGAATTACAGGACATCAACTGCATAAGTGATAGGAGATAGGTAATAAACAGAACTAAAGTGTAAAATGTACTTGTTCCAAACAGTAGTCAGGTAAAAGTATCATTAGACATATATTGGAAATGCTATAGTAATTTCATGAGTATGTGATATTAGAATGAAAAGAAAATTAACATAAAAAGCAAAGGAGGAGAAAAATAGAGCTACAAGAAGAATTACCAAAGATGTTAATTCCTTACATACCAGCATTAACTTTAACAGATTTAATTAATATTAACTTTAAATGGATGAAATGTTTCAAACACAGATGGCATTTGTCAGGCTAGATTAACAAAAAAGCCACACATATATGATATTGTCAAGAGACCCACTAAAACCCAGTATTACAATGGACACTGAGGGAATTCAAAGAATCATTAGGTCTTAGTTCAAAAGCCTGTACTCCACAAAATTGGAAAATCTAAATGAAATGGATGATTTTCTAGACAGATACCAATTATCAAAGCTAAATCAAGTAAACTATCTGAATAGTCCTATAACCACTAAGGAAATCCATGCAGTCATTAAAAATTTCCCTCCCACCACCAAAAAAGCCCTGGGCCAGAAAGGTTGTAAGGGGAAAATATTATATATATAGCCAAAAATGAAAATTTCAGTCAAATGGATGGAACTAGGAAAAAAAAAAACCAACCTAAGTGAGATAACCGCTGTAAAGTATAATCATGCTACAAACTACAGACCCAAAGAAGCGCAATACCAAGAAGGGCTCAAGGGTGGACACATGTATCTCCCTGGAAAGGGGAAACTGAACAGATTTTGTGGGTGGACTGTGGGTGGGTGGGGATGGGAACAGGAGGGATCAGGTTGTGGGGGGAGAGGGGGAGAGCACTGGGTGAGACAACTGGAACTGGAGCATATTTCTGGGATGACGTAGACACCTAGGGCAACAGAAACTCCCAAGAATCTACGAGGGTGACCCTAGGACCCTATTGAAGACTCCTATAATGGAGGATATGTAGACTGAACTGGCCATCATCTGTAACCAGGCAAAGTTTCCAGTGGAGGGTTGAGGACACCGACACAGACATAAAACCTTTGACCTACAATTTGTCCTGCCTGCAAGATGTGCTATCGTAAAAGTGGCACAAAACTTGTGGGTGGCCAACCAATGACTAACCCACTTTGAGACCCAAGCCACTAGAGGGAGCCCACCCCTGACACCATCTGGAGGGCCAGGACCCAGACACCTAGGATAGAACCAAATACAACCAGAAAAAAAAGTCAATGAAATGATACCTAATGATATTCTGCTATACTGGTAGACAGGAGCATAACTGTCACCAGAAAGGCTTCATCCAGCAACTGAGAACAACATTAGGCAGAACTCGGGGAAACCTATGGCAGAGGAGGAGGAAGGATTGTAGGAGTTTCCCAATGAGGCTCTAAATATAATGCAAGGGGCTGGAGAGATGGCTCAGGGTTTAAGAGCACTTGTTGTTCTTGCGGGGGACACTGGTTCAATGTCCAACATCCACTTAGCATATCTGTTAACTCCAGTTCCAGGAGACTCAACATCCTCTTCTAGCCTGCATGGGTACCAGGCATACACATGGTATATAATACAGATTGGCATTATATTTAATTTGTAAAAATATTTTCTTTTTAAAAGATGTATGAAGTGTTTACCTCATATAATAATATCTTAAATGATTTTAAATGAAATTGAAAAGCTTATCAAAGTAATCTGCCAAAACAGTGGTAAGAAATGAGCCTAAAGAATACATACTAAAACAATTTTTTTTTTAAATTTTCATTCATTCACTCTTTCTTTCTTTCGTTTCAAATAGGATTGTGATATGTAGCCCTCACTCATTTGGCACTCAGTGTGTAGCCAGAATGACCCTGAACTCTAGACAGTCCTCCTGCCTCCAGGCATGAAGTACCATTCACATTTATATACTGCTAGTGACTGAATGGAAGGCTTACTGTTTCTTACTCAAACACTCTACCAAGTCAGGTTTCCAGTTTCTACCAATACAGTTTTTAAATACTGAACCTGTGACAGAATTTTCCCATAAAGAAAACCCTGTATCTAAATAGCTTCACTACTGAATGCTATCATGCACTAAAAAAAAAACTATTATAAAACTCTTAAAATTTGGCAATACGAGAAAAATGTGTAATTCAAGGCAATCTTATTCATGAACAAAGGTCTGAAATTCCCAAGTAATGTAAAAGACACTGTTTTTGTTGATCCGGCTGGGTTGTAAACTTGATTTACTAGCCAGTAATCAATAAATTTGATTTGAAGAACATAATGATATGGTTATTTTGCCAGGAAGAACACCTGATGAGATCCCATCACTCATAATATAAATATTTACCACTCTAAGAGCAAACCAAAGCTTCCTTATTCTTAAAAAAAGCTAGGAAAAAATGAAATACAAGTATCTTAATTAGTCCAAAAATGGTAATTGCTTTTCTTTGAGAAATGGAACAAAAATCAGTTCCCACTAATACTACTACTAGTCAGTATTAGAGAATTAATCAGTGCAGTAAAACAAAAATATACAACATTTTGAAAGGAAGAAATAAAATTTTCTTTATTGGCAGATAAGATGATTAACTACCTGCTAAATTATTCCAAAGATAAATACTAAGGGTAATGAAAGTTTAACTCAATGATTATCTATAAGGTCAGCATAAAAATGTAAACAAAATAAAGTCTACAAGCACTTACAGTAACATGAAAATACCAAATATATAAGAATAAAAGTTTCTGGAGATTATAAATACCATCGAGGAAAAAATAGAGTAATGTTCAATATTAATGAAGTTGAAAACAAAGATGTCATTTCTCCACCAAATGTTTAGAATCCTCACAATCATAATCAAAGCATTAACAGACTGTGTATTCACATGCATGTCTGTCTATGTAACGTGATACTAAAATTCATATAAATGTGCGAAGGGCTGAGAACAGCCAAGATGTTCTGAGGACAAGGTGGAAGAACTTGTTCTACTGATTACTGAGATGTAGTATGAAGCTCTAATAAACAAGACAGTGTGGTGTCAGCACAAGGCGATACAAAGGGAACAGAGAGCACAGAAACAGAACCATGATACATATGCGGATTTAATTCTTCTCAATAGTATGGAAAACTATGTGCAGGGACATCTTTCTATCCATATGGAGAAGGGGACAGAAAACAATCAATTTTAGGTAATCACCGGATATTTGTGTGAACACCAAAGCCACAAAGCTTCCAGATGTGAGAAAATAATCTTTAAAATCATGGGATAGGAAAAAATGGTTTAATTGAAATCTGTGTATACTTTAAACATAAAGGAAAATATTAACTATATTAAAAATGAAAAACTTAGCCGGGCAGTGGTGGTACACACCTTTAATCCCAGCACTTGGGAGGCAGAAGCAGGCGGATTTCTGAGTTTGAGGCCAGCCTGGTCTACAGAGTGAGTTCCAGGACAGCCAGGGCTACACAGAGAAACCCTGTCTCGAAAAACCAAAAAAAAAAAAAAAAAAAAAAAAAAAAGGAAAGAAAAGAAAAGAAAGAGAAAAACCTTTATTTCTGAAAAGACTCATGAAAAATGGAAGGGCATATCACACAGTGCCAGAATGTATTTGTAACCAGCAAGGGCTCATTTCCAGCACATAATAAAGAACTACAAATGAGCAAGTGACAAGAAGAAACAAGGTGTATATGACACTTTTTGAAGGAATTGTACCTAGAGTTATGAAAACACAAACCTCTAACTATAGCATTTAGCTAAAATATTGATACTCTACCTGAGATTTGCATAATAATGTTTTAGGGATTTTTTAGAACTGTGTTAGGCTGGGCATGGTGTTACTCATCTACAATGCCAGCAATGAGAGGCAGAGGGAAGTGGAGCTATGGAAGTTTCAGGGCAGCCAGAGCTACATAGTAAGGAAGACCCTGTCTCAGAAGTAAGAAAATGATTAAATGCTCATATTTCAAGAAAACACCTCTCATTCCGCCTATAATCTCAGCACTAAGAGAAACAATCATCACTATAAAACCTTGCTTAAGCAATCTGCCTACTCCAAGAGCAGCAATACTCTCAAACACTGGCACTTCCACAGTAGCTATCAGCAATAAATAATGATATATTCACACAAGGAAGCATACAGCAATGAGACTAAGCTAGAATTGTACACTGATTCCTTTTTCATTCACTATTTTACTCGCCCCCCCCCAAAAAACCCAGACAGAAAAGGGTACAACCCGATCCCATTCACATAAAGTGCAAAAGTAGGCAAACTTCATCTAGGGTGGTAAAAGTCAAGACTAGCAGGTAGTATACCTCAGTAGGTAAGACTTCACAGTTGTTAAGACACTCAGTTTACTGCACTATGTGCTGACACACAAATGTGTACTTGGCTGATGGAAATTCACTGAGCACTTCACTATGGATAATGTGCACTTTCTATTAAAGCTAGGGGGGAAAGTCTGCTAGTTCATTTTTAAGGGCTGAAGGAATACATTTTTCAAAACTGTTTAAGGACTTCGAAAGCAAAAAACTTCAGATCAAAGCACAAAATTCAAATAATTATCATTTCAAGAATAACATGCTAATAACCAAAAATATTCACACAGGTGTCAAAACAAGTGTTGGCTGGAAACTATTTGAATTCAATAGGATTAACTGACTTCTGTCTAATTACAATGACAAGTGTTGATTCATAAAGATCTAGAGCTATCTTGTAGTTTTCTGTTAAGAATATTTTTTTTAAATCTTGGAAGTTAATAGATTGACACAGCTAGTTAAATTCCTTAATTTTACAAATAAAGAAACCCAGATTCTTTAAAGTTAGATGATTTGTCCGAGGTCATGAAAAGATCTGAATAAGTATAAAACACCTGGGCTTACTAAGTACTGACTTATATCCATGCTTCCCAATTTGCTAAGTTCTAAGGCATTTCTACACAGAAGAGGGTTTACTGGGAGTGTCTCTCAATATGCACCATATTTATTTGAAACATTTCCACCCAACCAACCCGAAACTATTTTCTTTGCCGTCCATGAGTTATAGCTGAAAGTTATTTCTGTGGCAGAAAAGATAAGACTTTGTAATGTCTGTGATGTGCAGCCTACTAGATAACTCTGTTTACACCATGATGAGTTTGACAGCAAAATTAAAGTATTTATGAAAATTTAGAATAGAATCTCCACATATGGAATCCCTAAAGAAATGTTTAAAACTAAATCAATTATTGACTGATTGAAACCTATGATTTTCTAAAAGCTTATATAAACAATGAAATGTGTTACCTTGCTGACCTTAAACAATTATACTAGTTTCTTATTAAAATCATAACTCTTTAAAAGTTAAATTTTCCAGTTCATCCCAATTTATATCTATGTCAACAAATAAGCATGCTTGTAATTTTAAACGAATGCTTCGCCATCCTGAAGCTAAAATGATCAAACATCAACAATATAAATTGCCCATTTAATCTTGTAGAGATAGTTTTAAATTATAAAAGTGCTTAGTCTCAACTACAAATCCAATGAGGTTCTTCTCACTTTCACACGACTCTCACCTTTTATTTCAGAGCATAAAGTTCAGTGCTAAGATGAATCTCTGGCTTTGCTAACCATAGAGGAAAACACCTGACCATTTAGAACCTGCATGAAACTGAAGAATAAATCACAGAATGCTTTTATGGCAATATTGTTTTCTAACAAAATGGAGATGCCAATGATATAAATGCAAAAAATTAAAAATGTTGCCAGTGAAATGGTTCAGTGAGTTACAAAGGCACTTCCAGCACACCTACTGATCTGAATTCAAACCTGGAGACTCCTGCATGGAAGGAATATGGCGGCCCACATGTCCTCTGATGCCCACACAAATGCTGTTATGTGCACATAGACAAAAGAAAGAAATACAAGTAAAAAAGGAGCCTATTCCATGCCTAAAATGCAACATGCCAACTTGGAACAGAAAAAGGGTAGTAGTGGGGGAAATGATAAAAATTAAACTTTGCAGCTTGGGTAACATAGTCTTAGTTTTGACAAGTATGACAGGATTGGGTGAAGAGTATGTGGGTAGTTTATTTCTGCAAATTTATGTCTAAAGTTGTTCCAAGGCAATAAATGAATGAAAGAATGAATAAATAAATGGTTTTGATAAAGGTACTAAAAACTGAGAAATGTATACCTCAAAGGGACACAAGCAAGTTTCCACATTCACCTAATGGAGGGGGAGGTGAGACTATAAAACAGACTTTTAAAAGGTTTAAAAGCATTTATTTATTGGTTTGTTTATTATGGGGAGTGTGTGTGCATGCCATAGCATGCTTGTGAAGGTTCAAAAACCACTTTGTATAGTTAGGTTTTTCCTTCCACCTTTCCATGGGTTCGGAGGATCAAACTCAGATGGTCAGGCTTGCATAGCAAGAGCTTTTACCCACTGAGCTGTCTGAGCTTTATGTAGGTTTGAAAATTTGAAGTCAGGTCCTCCCTCACATTGGGACAGCAAAAGCTTTTCCTACTGAGCCATCTCTCTGGTCCATACTGTTATTTTTGTTTGTTTGTTTGTCTGTTTGTTAAATAGAAGCTCCCTCTAGTCTAGGCTGGCCTGGGACTCAAAGAGGGTTTTTTGTTCAATGTGTGCAATAGGAAGAGCCATCCCTTTACCTTTAACTATGTATCCTAAAACATTTAAAATCTTGCTGCGAGATCTCTGGCTATTAGATCAGGAAGGAAAAGGATATACATAGTGCTACTCTGCTGTAGACGGGTGCTAAGGTATATCTGAGGTGATCTGGTCCTTTATAAAACCAGCTACCGGCAGTGCAGTGAGGTGGCAATAAGGTGGAAATCTAGCAGTGAGCCCCCAGGAAGGAGTCTTTAAATGCTAGCTACTTTCCTAACATTATAACATCAAACCCAAAAAGGCCCAAACAAAACAAAATTCATCTCAATCTGAATCGAAATAAAAATGAGAAATCTAAATCCACTGTTCTGTGGAAAGAAGACAAGAAAACTACTCTTAGGTGGGAGAGAAGAATCCTATTTAAGGTACACCAGAGATAGGCAGTAGAGCAGGATGTTCTAGACATTCTAAAACAGTAAACTTAACAAAGATGAATATAGAACATTTCTTACAAACCCACCTTCCAGCAAGATATGGTTTTATGCATTTCATCCATTACCAATATACTTCATCCTTTTACAAACCTTGTAAGGAGAGTACCATTCTACTTAAACTGTATAGATGAGAAGTTCTGTCAGTAGTGGAACAGAGATGTGAAGGCAGGCACTCTGGATACATAGTTGGTAGTCATAGTTACTCTACTAGGCAGTACAGTCTTTTGAGAATACAAGCCAGGGAAAAAAAGGCTCTTGCCATTACTTACCCTATTTTCAACCTCCACCAGAAAAGAAAGCTCTTCCTCAAGGCATGGTGCGGTGTGACTTTGCTGTTCATGCAGAGGGAGGAGCCCACTGTCTTTTCTGTAAAGCTATATCCATAATCTTTTAGTACCTGATGTTCTGTATGCATGTTTTTGCTGATACATTGCTGTAGACAAAGTTACTTTTTACAGTACTATCAGTATTCAAATTCAGATACGCTAGACGGGCCTGAGAAGCAGAACACCATATAATTCTTTTTCCTGTGGGAAACTGGAGTCCATTTCAAGTTCTTAAAAAACGTATTTATAGACCTTATAGAAATTGAGGCTCCCTTTCTACAGACTCTAGCTTTATAGATGCCAGTATCATTAAATTTTAATAAACTACAGTTACTCAATCCTATTTTGCTCATACATCAAATAGGCATAGTCTTTATACCTGACATAATAGAATTGGGGCTACAGAAAAAAAATTCTTAATATTCCCTGGGTTTCCTAAACTATGAGCAATTTTGAGTAGATCGGGCAGTTATCAGACATCTAGCTAGGGCCCCCTCCATAAGCTTTGGCTTCAAGGGTTACTATCAAATAAGTAAAGGCATCTTTTACAGCTATTCCTACCACAACAGAAAGGCTATCATCCCAGAAGGAAGCTCAAGTACTAACAACAAAGACACTGCTAGTACGAAAACCAATTCTTTTGTGCATTTACCATTGGTGGTCATGCTTTAAATATAATATATCCTCTGGCCCATTTAATCCTCACGAGGTAAATACCACATTATCCTCATTTCAAAACTGAGGAAACAGGTCAGAGATTAGGCAATTTTCCCCAAAACACAGAGCTAGTCTGTGTCAAAAGATCTAGTTGTTTGAGAATTTTGCCCACAGAGATGTTTTTTTGACCATCATATTCTGTATATGATTAGAGAATTTGGTAAACTTAAAATGAACAGAGGGTGTAAAGTGAAATTCAGTTTTCAAACAAGAATGACCTGGAACAATCCTTAAAATCTCAACTTGACTCTTACTGGACTACTCCTTTGAGCAAGCTAAGATTCAATGTACTTATGGAGAACAAGTACAAAATAAGTTTGGCTTTGCTTTTCTTACTTTGAAATCTCTCACTCAATCATCTCAATACCACAACCATTTGTAGCATATATAACAGCAGACTGATAAACCTTTATTTTAAAACCTTCAGGTAACAAACATCACCCTCATTTATCACTAAGTAAAACAGAGTAAATAACACCAAGATGGCCAGGACCTCTGAAAAGTTTCAAAACATCAGCAAGAAATAGTGCAAACAAGATATCATTTTCATGACAAACTAGAACTCTGTTGTTCTAATACTACCATAAGATATGCTTTAATGACAAACATTAACTTGAGATGAAACAAGTAATACTTTTTATTTCAAACTGTGTACCCAAATTCAGAAAAATTTCATTGATATCCTAAAAGATTGTATCAGTGGCTAAGAGCAGAGGCTGCTCTTTCAGGGGACCAAAGTTCAATTCCCAGTTCCACATGGCATCTGATAACTCTCTGTAACTTCAGTCCCAGGGGATCTAATGTCTTCTGGTCAACTTAGGCAGGTGGCACAGACATACATGCTGCAAAACACTTATATGTATAAAATAAACATTTTCAAAGACTATAGACTTTAAAAAATGTTATCAGTTTATTTCCTAGAAGAACCATCTGATCAGCATAACTACACTAAAGTTGAATAGTCAAAGGTGGGCTACCTACTATTCTCACAAAAAGGAGGTAACTTCCAACAATTTCTGGAACACAAGGCACTTTTAGTAATTAGTTTTTTGAGATTTTTAAAATAAAATGTTTTGATATTCACGTTCCCTCCACCAACTCTTCCCAGAGTCCCTGCCCTTCCCAACTTCATGTCCTTTAAAGAAAACCCATCAAAACCAATTTGTGCTCTCCAAATACTCCTGCATGTGTAACCTTCCACTGGAGTGTAGTTAACTTACCAGGGTCTACTGTTAGAGAAAACTAACTCTGCCTCTCTAAACAGCTAAAACAACTGTCAATACTTTTTGTGCCCAACTTCCATCTTTACGGTGGGATTTGTTCTGTCATTAACTTGTACAAGTCTTGTGCACGCTGCTGAGACCACTTTGAATTCATATGTACACCTATGTAGGCTTATATTTTTCAAAACCTACTTTTAATAAGTGTACTTAAATGTTTTAGCCTCCCTTCTAGCCTGCCATCCACCAGAGGTAGTGGAAAGGAAAGGTACAGTTTCCATAAAAACTTCATATGACTTCAACTCAATCTCCAAAGAAACCAGAAATTTCCACTTCACAGCTGCCTTGCTGTGTTTTTAAAATCATATATTTGAACTCAGGTATGGGCTTCCCAGGAAACTATGAAAAATGGGCTACATGTCTAAACCAGTCCATGGAAGCCTAAATACCCATAAGGTAACAGAAGTATATAAAACCCCAAGCTCTGTGAGCAATGGTTCTATGGGAAAACCCATTTAGCATTCCAACTCAGTACCACACCAACTACACTGCCCTATTAAGTTCTGAAGTAGAAGGAAATCTTCCCTCACTAAGAAAACAGTCTGAGCTTCCTTAAGATCTGATCAAAGCAGAGCAGGAGAAAGGGCATGAAAAAGGACAAAAGTCAGAGCTGGGGGTAGGGAGAGATCAGAGAGGACGAAGGCTAAACCTAGTTAGGAGGACAGAAGTTGAGATGACTGCTTAAAGGAGGGAGTGGGACGTCTGAGAGTGGGGTGAGTGGTCAAGAGGACGAGGGAACAGTGCCCACTTCTGCAGCACACTGGCTTCTACAAACTTAGCTTCTTGACTCTTAAGGAGAAGGTAGACAGAAAACCATAGCAAAAGTCTGGACACTGCCTCCCTCCATCTGTTATTCTCATTCTCCTTTTAAAGACACAATCTGGTGGGTTATGGGGTCTTAACTGAATTGCTCTTGACTTGCTAGGGCAAAAGAATTCAGACCAGGGGGATGGGCTTAAAGGCTTTGTAGGCCTCTTCACTTTTCATGCACCTTGCAAAAGACCCCAGGGTAAACTGAGAATTAAAGGAAAGATCCAGTTAAGGGCAGGATAGCATCAAAAAAAGGAAGGAGTACAAGCTGAGAGACTTTAAGCAAGAAGGGAAATGAGATTCTGGACAGTTGGATAGTAACCAAATAGAGTTCTCAATTAATTAAATTATAAAAATGTTGTTAAATATTTAGAATTCAGTTGGATAGTTCCAAGTATTTCATTACATCTATTTTACTTTTAGACAAATATTCATGATTATGATATTAATATAGGGTTATGCCAAAGGTATGAAAATAAGCTTCTACATGCATACAACTTCCTGGTGTGCTTTTTTTTAAATACAGTGATGATATAAATTATGTCTTTACTTCTAGGTAGATTTTCTCATTTGTCAATATTTTCCACTCTAATAGGCCAAATACCAGGAGTAATTACCTTCCCAAGTAAAGTATATTTAACTCTTTCTTGGGAGTACAACTATAATTAAAAACTTGCTCCTTTAGCCCAAAGATTGTCTGTCAAGATTACAAGGTACTATTTAAACTATTTAAGCCCCACACTCCATAGAACACATACCCAGACTGAGTAACTCAGAAATCCTTTTTCCTTCTCTGTGAGACAAGGCCGCTCCAGGAAGACTTCTAAAACAATTTACACCTTTAAAAAAAAGTCCCAAACTACAAAACATTTCTAGAATTTCTAGCCAAAGATAATTAGCCACATAATTAACTCTGGCCAAATGACCTGCTGGAGGATGAGCACCACTTATGTGTCATCTTCTTCCCCACCCCACCCCCAACTGCTCTGACTGTTCTTCCAGCTGAACTCTACCCAGATTCGGGGCCTGTCTCTTGAACAGAGATAAGAGCTAGGGCGATGAGCTCAACAGCACGTCAGGAGACCCAACAGCAGAGACCTGTGGGAGCCAAAAGTGATGCCTTCTCCAATCTAACACCTCTGCAAAGTGTCTCTGGGATTTCACCAACGGTTCAGAAACTCGCTGCTCTGGAGGGTCTAAAATCTGTCCACCCCTAGGCCCATAAGAGATGATATTGCTTGTCCTAATATTGGCCCTATTTTGTGCAAAATGCAACCTAACTCTAAAACTTTGGGAAAAGAACAGCAAAATTGCCTAAGAAGTACTGTACTGAGGTCTAAGAAGGTAACCATTATTGCAAACTGAGATCCCTGTAAACAGTTGCTATTTTACTTCAGTGGTGCAATTATAAATATAATTCAAGATCAGAGTAAAGAAAACATTTATTCTTTGAAGTATCTTGAATACGCTAAGGTAAAGTTACCAAAACCATGAATTTCAGGTATAGGTCACTACTAACTATTTAGAATCTTTACACATCAGCGCAAACCATATCTCTGTCCAGAAAATGGACACATCTAAAAGGAAAACAAATACTTGAGATTATCTTTGTTAAAGACACACGAAAACCTTCAACAGAATTGAATGGTTTCTTCACAATAAAAAATTTCTACTTTCAATAAATGTGTCAGCACATAAACACATACAGCGTATCTAGAAAGAACATGTGCTCTAAACTCAGCAATGCAAGAATCTGAGTTCTACCTTTGCTGTTTACCCACTATGTAAGCTCAGCTACATGTAAGCTACAGGAGTTTCATGCTGTTATCTGTGTAAAAGACACTATCTTTAACACAGAGAAACTGTAAGGATTAAATGAAAATGAATACTGCCTACCAAGCCCAGTGACTGCAAATTCTCAGCACACTTTGCTCCAACACAAACTGTACAGGGTAGTCTACGATTAAAGAAAAGAATATGTCAAATAACAGAAGAAAAGTCAGGGTGACTAAACATTCATTATGCCCTGTCAGATGTAACCACGGTAATCATATATTTAATATCTACCTTCAATAAAGTCAAATTTACCTTGATTAAGCAAGTCCTTAGGAGAAAGGGAAGGGGGACTCTATGTTTGTAAAAATTATATAACCCACTGATTGAAAATTATGTGTGTGTAGAATTTAAGAAGTGCTTTCACACTTCCAGTGTTCACTGAGAAAAAGTTAATGTAGCCGGGCAGCGGTAGCGCACGCCTTTAATCCCAGCACTTGGGAGGCAGAGGCAGGCGGATTTCTGAGTTCGAGGCCAGCCTGATCTACAGTGTGAGTTCCAGGACAGCCAGGGCTACACAGAGAAACCCTGTCTCGAAAAACAAAAACAACAACAAAAAAGAAGATGCACTTGGTTTTTGAATATTATACAGTTAAACCTCCATTTAAAATTTCAAAACCCTCTCGACCATGTGTCCTTTTAAAATGTGTTCTTTTATAGTCTTCCAAATCATCCATAAAGCAAAAAGAAATCCCCCCCCGCAACCCCTACCCCACCAAGTACAGAGCAAACTCGGTTCATCAAGTTGTTTGTTTATACTACTCATTCCTTTCCTTTTACAAACTCCTAAGTAAATACGTTATAAATGATAAAAATTGACAAAGGTTATTGAAGACCACAATCGAAGAGCCCTGCTTTGCACCACTAACAGGAAATTTTCTCAGCGACAACAACTCTAAATGCTGTTTCAGAAGACAGTGCTTTATACTTCAACACGTCTTGAGCCTAAACTTTTGGCTCTTTACTGTGCAGCTTACTTTTTCCTTCACCTTGCCTACATCTTGCCCCCACCCATACTACTTAATCCACTTTACAAGCAGATACGCGGTACTAAATTATAAAACTCCAAGAAGGACCAACTCTAATCTGTTGTTGGACCTCAGAGGGCGGCTGTTCAGTGTCATCTTTAAAAGAAGGCACTGTCTTAACTTTCTCAACACCTGCCAACGATTATTTGCAAACCACTTCCACGACAATCATTACTATCACTACTAACCTTGCGCACATGTCCCAACACCTTTTCGAGAACCAGCCTTAGTTCTGCGAGCCCTAATCCCCGAACACCTTACCCGGACTTCAAACCTGTCCATGGAGGTGAGTTCCGCATGATGTCCAGGAGCCCAGGAGGAATGGCATCATCCCTTTTCACACTAGGCTGATAGCGATCAAGCCCCTCCACCCCCAACCCGCAGCCACTCCCTCTCCCCTCCGCCTCGGGGCATTTGGGGCGTCCGGGCGGGCGCAGCCGCCACGACAGGCCCTGCGCAAACCTCCCGCAGCCAGGTACTTACCCGAGCCGGCTACGAGCCAGAGGCCGAGGCGAGCCCCGCCAACACCCGCAGTCTCGCACACGCCCAACGTCGTGGGCGCCGAGTCACTAGGACGACCCCAGGGCACCCGCGAAGTCCTAGCCTCGGGCAGGTGCTGGGCCTCCCCGCCACCACTCACCGAGCCCTCGCTGTCGCTCCACGCTCGTCCGCCTGGCTCTCAGTCCGTCCGCTGGCTCCCACGGGGGGTCCGGGCGGGCACGGCTTCCCCGGCCGAACCCCCTTCAGTGCGCGCCGCGCCGAGGGCAGATCCGGTGTGAGCCGCCGCTGCCACCGCCCCCTTGCCTCCTCCTCCCTCACGGGCGTCCCTCCCACTGAGGCCCGCCTCGTATTTCCTGGATCCGGTCTTGGGGAGAGGTTGGCCAAGGAGCTGCCGGCTTCAGGGCTTCCGTCATCCGCCTTCGCTCGCCAGACACAAAGATGGCACCGCCCGGGCCTGCTGTAGGCGATCTCGCGAGGCTTTACTCACAGGACCCAGAGGGCGGGGTCCCTACAGGAAAGGTACTAAATGAACCCCGGTGAATGCTCGCCTAGGTCGGACCTGGACTCGCACGTGGGGAGCTTAGTGCGCCTGCGCGAGACCGTGGGCCTGCCGCTTCCCAGAATTACCTGTAAACTGAGATCCGAACTCAGAGTTTTTACCTGTTTCCTCCGGAGGTGTGGGGCGGATTAACTCGGAGTGAAACCCGGTAAAGCTCTTGGCACAATCCGGTGCCAAAATGAGATGCATCTCTTAAAGCGTGGCATCCCACATAAGCTCCGAAGGTTAAAACAGGCTTAGATGCTCCCAGAAGTCCTCCTAGGCCTTTGCTCCTCCCTATCTCTGCTGTGACCCTGTTAGTTCAGAAAGTCTCAGATGCTCTTTCATTCTGTTGGTTCACATTATTATGCTCTTCAGAGAAAACAACTGTTGTTGGGTTTTTCACGCAAATAACTCCTTTTCTAGGGTTATTTATTTTTCTTGTGATTTCATTGAGTCAAATAAGTATTGTTCAGTTTCCTATACACCTACTATTGAGGAAACAATGCTCTGACCACAAAATAAATAAATACATAAATAAATACATAGGTCTGAGATGGAGGACGGGAAAAAAGTTTTGTGGTATAAATAAGCAGAGATAGGATTCAAAGAGAGATGCCATAGCTCAAAGAAGAAAAAGAGCTAGAAATAGAACTTCCATATGACCTAGATATATCATTCTTGAATATATACCCAAGAACTCCAAGCATACCACAGACATACTTGTACATTTACATTTACTACAGCACTATTCACAACAGCCAAGATATAGAATCAGCCAAGATGTTCATCGACAGATGAGTGGATAAAAATGTGCCATGTAAAAATGTGGCACTTTATAGTGCTACGAAGAAAAACTAATTATGTATTTTCAGGAAAATGGATGGAACTGGAAATAATTATATTAATTGGAATAAGCCATTCCGGTGTGTACTTTCTCTT
The DNA here is from genome assembly GCA_028551405.1 of Uromys caudimaculatus. Classification (NCBI taxonomy): domain Eukaryota; kingdom Metazoa; phylum Chordata; class Mammalia; order Rodentia; family Muridae; genus Uromys; species Uromys caudimaculatus. The sequence goes on along the minus strand of CM052722.1, from coordinate 36,131,341 downwards.
GTATGCAAAATCTATATTTTTAAATATATATATATATATATATATATATGAATTTCATGAAGTCATTGTTTTTAATAGCTGAGTAGTACTCCATTGTGTAAAGCAAATGGGAAGAAAGGGGAACAGAGACTGTCCGGTTGGGAAATAGGGAGTGTCCGGTTTAGACATTTAGAAAAGGGTTTGTGGAAGTAAATCTCAAACTTTTGAGGAGGGCAGCTTTCCGTGGAGATGGGGTCCCTGGGGAGGACATCTGACACTGGATTTGCATGTCTTGGGAAACTACAGTCTAGATCTAAGAACTGCTAGGGAAAGGAAGTACCAGTCTTCTAAAATCTTTCAATTTCCCTTCAGTCTGATGAAAATGAGATGTGGATTAAAACTGAATTTGGTCCGTATCTTCCAGCATCAAGAGCCACTTGTTTCGGAAGCTATAGGTGTTCAGAAGAGGAATGAGTCCTAAGCAGCTATCTCATACTGCACAGAGGGAAGACTACCGTGCTAAATATATTGTAGAAAACCAGCTTTAAGATTTGAATTTCCAGACAAAAAGGGCAGCCTCAGCCAACTTACAAATCTAGGATGAGAAATAAATGTTTACAGTGATATAATTCTAAGTTATTTGCTCTTTACATACAAAAGGTATACTAATACAGCAGTTCTGTTCTAATGTAAACTGAGGTGGGCCTCCCTCTGTCTTCTGCTTTACTAGCCCTAGATTGTTATCAAAACTAGCTCAGCACCATATTATGTTTTAGTCCTCAGGAAGATGAAAGCTTCTCATTTCTGTTAAAATAAAACAAAAAACAAACCAACCCCCTCCCCCCCCCCCAAAATACCCATGACCTGGAAGCTGCGAAGGACATCTACATTCACAACTTAGAATCTAATCATATTGCTATATCCGCCTTCAAGTGACCGGGGAAATAAACTCCCAAGTACCTCGATAAGACTTCTCTGATCTTGGAAAAGTTGATGTGGTGGGCGGAGGAAGAAATAGCCATCAAATAGCTAAAATAGTCAATCAAATCCCAGAACTTGATTTATAGTGGTATCTTGGAACTAGAGAAATGGGCCAGTGGTTAAGAGCTTTTGCTGCTCTTGCAGAGGACCCAAGTTCAATTCCCAGCATCCACAGCAGGTATCACAGGATCACCTATATAACTCTACCTCCAGAAGATCTCATATCCTCTTCTGATCTCCATGAACACCCCACACACATATATTTATACAAGTGTGAGAGTGTACACACACACACACACACACACACACACACCAATTAAAAACAAAAACAAAGCCACAATAAATATTTCAAGTTGTATTTTACCTGCTCTTCCATTTGGAGTGCCACCAATGAGAATCTTGAAATCAAAACAAGAAAACCCTTCCCTCTCTGTCCCTGTGTTTCTACATCATTTCCTACCACACCTCCAATCTTGCTAAATCTAGCTGCTGCTTCGGGAGAAAAGAGGGTGAGAATGAAGTTGTGCAATTTACCACTTCACCAATACTGTCTTAAAATGGCTTTGTCCTCTGGAAATGGCAGATGCTGAAAACTGGTTCTCTCTTTCTGATTTATTTGTTTGTATTTCTTTGTAGCCTTTCACCAGGAGGAGTAATTAGCACAACCCAGGACACAAATGGTGCTTTTTCTCTGCCAGACCTCTCTGCTCAGCTCCTGGTCTCCTTGACTTTTCACTGCTGTGGTAAGTCCTCTCCTAATTGGCAGGGCATTGTGTGTAAGGCAAGTGCTGGTGGTCATGTAGCAAGCATAGCTCTTTGGGACCCTTTTCACCACACGGTTCTTAGCTACAAACCTACAGCCTTCTAATTCTGTCTCTGTTCCCGTTTCCTGTAGAAGATCCACAGTTCTTTCTGCCAGGAACCCCTTAGCCATTAATAGGTACGAAAGAAGGACAAAAGCAAAAGCCTCGGGCTTATTTTTCCTTCTGACACACTCATCTGATCCTTGGGAAACTGATATATCGTGGTTTTGCTAAACAACAAACAAGTCTCACTGTTGTTCCATTAAGATTCCTACCTTCATGATTCTCATGATGCAAGCAGCTGTGTCTATATTGATTCAGGCCTCCAAATTCCAAAGACATGTGGCAAGGTCTCTCTAAAGCTCATCAGGTATGACCTACAGATATGTATAGTTCAGTAACGAAGCAGCTGGTGGGTGATACATCTTGAAGACAGCTCTAATTCAGCTCAGAGGCCACCTTGTGTGGCCTTCCCTTCCCCATAAAGAAAGAAAATCTGTAACAGTCCTTCAAATGTGATAGTTAATAAATATTTCCCTTGTAGACGGCTCTTATTTAGGCTGCAGGAAATGTATGACTGATAGTCACACAACCGGTTTTGCTGCCTCTCCCTGGATCCTGTGAAAAAGAGCCTAGAATCCCTCTTTAAAATAGGAAAGAATTTATGATGTATTTTCTTTGCCTGTATCAGACACATCTTATTTTTAGGTATTGTTGGCCACACCTGCTGTATTGAGAAACTATTCTCTCATGTAACAAAACAATTCAAAACATAGTACTTTAAAACACTCATTTAGTTTGCTGATTATGCAGTGGGCACCACTTGGAGTGGATTCAGCTTAGCATTTATCTTTCTGGTCTCAGGATTTCATATGGTGACAAGAATAAAAGCTATTTATGAGACAAACGGTATTTGGTGTCCCCAACAAATCCATAGGATATAATATAAAAGCTTAAAACTATAGCTGTGGCTTTTGAATGGGCCATTTCATTAAGCTATCTGCTTCTTCGTGATGAGGTATGTGGTAAGAGTGGTGGTTCTCATTGTCATGTATAATTTAGCAGTCTAATAAATTCATTAGTTCTAGGCAATAGTATGCAGCATACCATGTCAATATGTGACTATATTGTAAAGTTTTGAACTGTTATGCTGGTGGGGGAACTGTGAATATGGAAGGACAACTCTTATTGACACTATGAATCCTTCTAGAAAGGATGAATTGCTGCCCAATAGACATACACACCCTGTGGAAGTGATCCAAAGTAATTACTCTGACAAACTAGATGGCTGCCCTCCCTGAGAATGGTGCTGTGTTATAGACACAGTATTGGTCTGAGATGCTGCTAAGCACCTAATTGAACCTTGGTGGGAGTGAGCCTTTCTGGGCCTGCAGAATGACTGGATCCTTGACCATTTATATTATAGTTTATCTTTTTTTTTTTTTTTTTTTTTTTTGGTTTTTTGAGACAGGGTTTCTCTGTGTAGCCCTGGCTGTCCTGGAACTCACTCTGTAGACCAGGCTGGCCTCGAACTCAGAAATCCACCTGCCTCTGCCTCCCAAGTGCTGGATTTAAAGGCGTGCGCCACCACTGCCTGGCATAGTTTACCTTTTGTAAGCCTAAAACGAACCTTGTCAGTGGTGACTGTCCTTGTCAGGTTGTTTGCTGTTAGCCAATTTGAATTTCTGAGGCCAGTTGTTAAATGTTTTCCTCTGGAACATTAAGGTTCATGAGACATTGCAATCCTCTATAAGGGGAAAAGCCCCATGGGAAGTGGAACTCGGTGTGTATCTCTTCTTTCTGAGGAAGACCAAATCTCGGTCTATATCATTTTTCATGCAACCTAGCATAAGTTCTCAAGCTCTCATTCAGATAGATCTCTTTATGTTCAAATATCCTGTTTTATCATGTTAATTTTACATTATGCAGACACTTTAATTGATGGATCTTTAGTGTAATCGTTAATTTAGTAACGTTCAAAGGAGAGAGGAGTCCCCTGTAATACAGTCTTTTGTACACATTCTGTGAACTACTTTGTTCCCTACCCAATCTTTACTCAGCACTTCCTGGCCAAAAATTGTCGTACAGACCTGTAACCACAGGCTTTAGCAGGCAGGTGCAGGATGATAATGAGATCAAGGCCAGCCTGTGTTACATGGCCAGAGATGGTTTCAATAAGACAAAAAACAACCCCCTAAAGACAAAGTAATGAAAGAGTGGGGAGAGAAAAAGAGAGTCACAATGTCTTCTCAGCTTGATAGAGAATTAAGTACCACCTACTCTAATATTTTCTATCAACCGAACTGACTGTGATTAGGAAAGTAGAGCTGCCCGTGACACTAAAACAAGGAATATATTGTTAGTCAATAGGTGAAAAGCATAAAGAAGGAAGAAACAGCAGTTTTGTATCACTCCACCCTTTTTATTTGTGGGCCACACTAGGATACAACCATCACATTTTGTTCTCTGACTTGGGAGTTATATACTTGGTGGGAGGTAGTGGATTGATGTTCCTCTGGATATATGAAATCACTTATGATGTTCTTCTTGATACTCTGAAACCACTTACACTTACAATGACTCTTTTTGGACTAAGCGAAAAGGTTGAGGTTGGCTTTCAGGCATTACCTCAAGTGGATTGATAAAAGACACGGATCTCAGCAATTCCAGTTACAAACCATGATAAGACCTTTCATGTCCTTTCCTTTCCATTGTAGTCTATTACTCCTAGATGTGTACATCTCCATTCAGTGGGTAAAGATCAATTAATTCTCCACCGTCTTGTACCTATCATAGCTGTCATATCAGGATGGGGAATATATCTCTGAGAAAAATTTGATTATAGTTCAAATTCTTTTTTTTTTTTAATACCGTCAAGGTATTTATTTATTTATTTATTTATTTATTTTGATACTTTATTTACATTTCCAAATTTTCCCCCTTTCTAGGTTTCCTCTTTGGAGACCACCTATCCCCTCCCCCTCCCTACCTCTATGAGGGAATTCCACCTCCCACCCACCCGCCCGCCCACTCCCATATTCCCACCTTGACATTCCCCTTTACTGGGGACTCTCCTCCCCCTGATGGCCA